>OZ034820.1:29511401-30723901 GCA_964030455.1 Linum trigynum
AAGATCCACTCGGTCTGGCCCGCTTGGTGTGTCCAACATAGCTCGACCCAAAGAGACTTCTTCCTTGTCTTGTTCCGAATTTCCAAGCCCCATGAAGACCATCCGTCTCCAGTGAACAGGCCTGCCATCGACGGATTGGCTCAAAGACAGCCTCCCTTGCATTTCCTCTCGGCCCATCAAAAGCCCAGCTTCCGTGCGTTGCAGGTCCACTTCCCGTGACCTAGGGTTAGCCTACGAAAGGAAAACGACGCCCTCTTCTTCGGTCGCCGTCTGCTCAGGTTCTTCTTCTGGCGGCGAATCGCCAAGCCGACTACGCGGAGACCAGCACACTCCTCGCCCCCACTCCTGCACTGTCTTCTCGATGGTCGACGCGGCCACAATGGTCGCCGTCAACTTCTTTGACGGAAACCGCTTCGCCCCATTCTCCGGCGAGTGCTCCGCTTCTTTCTTCTCATCGATCGCCGTACCCGTTGGATTCCTCGCCTACTGCGATGCCCCGTAACCGCTTCGTGTTGCTGGCAGAGAAACCCGGCGAGCCTGCCTTGCCTTCCTTGCCTCCTAACCCGTGGCGGTCCGAATCATAGGCTTCTTCTCCAACTCGTTTCGTCCGGCGGTTGTGGTGCCGAGCTCCGCCAGCAACGAGCGAATTTCCCGACCTCGTGCGACGATCCTGTTCGTTGCGGCATTTAACTCGGCGTCGATCAACGCCAACTCCTCTTTGCGTCGAGAGATGGTGACGCGAGGCTCAGGTGAGCTCAATCGAGACTCCCCGATGCTGGCCGTTTGGATTTCGGCCGTTGCAGCGGTCGGGTTGGCCTCACCGAGCCCAACTGGTGGCTCCAAGTACCTTCTCGAACTTGGCAACGACTCCAAGAACGGCTGCAGCTGCTCACTTCGTGCCTTTTTCTTGAACTTCCAGTTGACTACGCCTAGCTTCTGGCCTGATCGCAGCTCCACGGTAGGATTGGCGACGAACGGTGGTGCACCTGCTAGTGTGGAAAGATGATCGAATTGGGAGGTGGCCACAAGAAGCAGCTGTTGTGCGCGAGGAATCTCTGTTTTGTGGGCTTCAAGTGTTGCGGAAGCTACGAGCTTTGTTTTGAGACTCGCCGGCATGTTCTCAACCTGTGGTGGAGCTTCGTTTGCTGCCTTCTCGTTCTCTGACGCTCCACACACCTTTTTTATATTTCCAATTCTGATGATAGCCTCGTTCCCTAACTGAACGATTGGTTGTTGGTTCTGGCTCCGCGTTGCAACTTGAGGTTCTTCGGAATTGATTTCGCTCTTGTTGTCGGGAACCTTGGCGGCAGTGACAAGGCCCCCTTCTTCCTTCGCCTGAGCAACGATGTCCCTCTTTATCGCGACCACCGTCGCCGACAACGGCTGAATTTTGGCTGACTTCTCCCGCCTTGGCGCGATGGTGGCGGTGGTGTCTGTTGTTAGCGGCTCTTCGATCGCCGAAAGCTCTGGTTGCTCTTTTTGCACCATGTTGTCCTCATCCGAGTCACCCCGCGCCATCAGATGCTGCTTTGCTGTTGCCTCTTCATCGTCCGTGTCGGTTATTGCAGGTGCAATGATTTTGGGGATTTTGATGATGAAATCGCTTTTCCCAAAACCAGCACGATATTCGGCAATGTTGTATATAGCTCTGAACCGAATAAGCTTCTTGAACCGGATCCATCTGTGTCCATCAGCCAATGGTCGTTGACCCGTTATGGCTAGTACATCAGATCCAATCCTCTGCACTTCCACGTGCTCCTTCTCGAACCCAGGTAAAGAGAAGAACACGATAATGCGATGTCGTAGATCCCACCTCATGACGTCGGGTTTGATGTCCTCATATATCCATTCGTCCCCGATTGAGAGTTCTGACGAACTCAGATCTTCGACCATGGCTCTGATACCAAATGTTAGAAACAAAGTTTCTAACGGGTTTCTATATTAGATCTAGAGATTGGGAATTTAGGGTTTATAGAATAGAATTGGTGATTTAGGGATTTGAGGAGAATTTGGGGAAGAATAGAAGAGAATCGGCCTAAGCCTTTAGTGGGATTGAGGTCAAGAATTGAGAGGATAGGGAGAGGGATTAAGGAGATAATTCATTTATTATTTTCTGCTTAATATGATCAATGACCCAAAGTACATATATATAGGGAAATACTAGAAAACCTAAGAATAAACCTAATTCTACTAGAAGACTACTAACCATAATAAGAATTACCCTAATAATGATTATAATAATAAATATTGAAACCCAATATACTTCGGTTTCTAACAGTCACTCAAAGCCATGTCGGCTCAACCCCATCAGGGCCGACCTATATTCACCGGGACCCATGTAACAAGTGTGGGAGAACTCACCCGAGAGTGTGTAAGGTACATATGGGAGGCATATGCTATCACTGAAATGAGCCGGGCCACTATGCTAGAGATTGCCCTAGGAAAGGAGGGCAAGGGAGAGCTTAGTCTGAACAATCAGTCCGGGGCGGAAGAGGAAGAACCCAGACTGGACAGCAGTTTGGTAACCATCCAAACAAGACTACAACAAATTCGGCCTATTAGGGAAAATTTTTTATTTTGTCATTTTCTGTTTGTCACGATAGGTACGGTGATATGAAAAAAATAATATATGTCCTATTTGGTATGCCTAATGTGACAAAATTACTGTTGTCAGAATAAGTCGTCATTTAAAGTGAATAACGTGACAAATATTTCATGTCACAATTAATTTTGTCAAAATAGGCGTCCCAAATCGGGATGTAAGAGACTCAACAGTGACAAATTTCTTGTTGTTAGAATATTTCGTCATTTAAAGTGAGTATGTGACAAATACTTCGTGTCACAATTAAGTTTGCCAAATTATGCATTCCTGAATTGTTTAAATGACAAAGTATTTTGTCACAATAGATAGCAATAAACTCACAGCGAGATGACAAAAGGGTATGTTCATCATAATATAGTGGTTTCGACTTTGACAAAGGGCATGTTCGTCATAATATAGTAGTTTCATTTTTGACAAAAGTCATTTTCGTCATTTTTCCTTGTGTCAGACTGAAACCTCGTGTGAGACTGAAACCAATCAGCCTTGCCGACACATTTTATCTTGAACTGACACAAATCCCATTCCCCACCCAAAATTTGACCATACCCCGCCCAAATTACAACCATGTCCCGCCCAAAAATATTCCCCAAGCTCGCCCACATTTCCCCTTGCAATTGAAAAATTCAAATCACCCACCCACCTGCCGCTAATAGACATTTAATTTATAAATCACTCATCCCAATCTATCTCCTAGTTGATTTCGATCAAAGCTAACACCAACACATGAATATAATGGTCATAGCTTCGACGACGGCTCTGGCAGGATCGACTTCAACCATACTTTGAAACGTGGGTACGATTTCAGGAAGGTCCTAAGATCGTCACCATCTTGACGAAATTGAATTCCGACGTCGAACGAGGGTTTCCAATTGGAACGACAACCCATCAGTTCAGGTACCATTTCAGCTAATTCGAAAAGTATGAGGATACCTTTGCAATTGTGTTTGGAAAATAACCAGATTGGTCCCTCAAGCATTCAGTGCGAGCAGCTTAGTCCCAATATTTTAAGTTTTGACAATTTGGCCCAAAAATCATATTTTCATGGTTATGGTTATTTTCCGACGCTTCCTAGTGGGCATTTTCATAACCTGGTAATTTTAGAAGTTAGAATTAATTCTTAGAATGCTCTTATATAAATGTTAGAATTTTTGGATTTGTGTTTCTAGTTTTAAAAATTGAATGAATGTTGGTTTGCATTAAATAAAATACTATACGAAGTTGTTTTGGAGATTTGATAACTTTCCATGTAACTAGGATTATGTATGGATTTTATAAAATTATGGGTCAGAATTACATACGTTCATAACTTGGTCGTAAAATTATTCTATGGTAAACTTTAATAGGAAAAGGGATTTTCAACGTATGATTTATGGTTAACAATTTTGATTAATGATTTGAGTTACCCAAGGTTAGAATTTTTAATTTTTTTAAGTGGAAAATATATTGTAATAAATTTTATGAGGATTTTGAGAAGTTTATTCAAAGGGTTATTGATTTTATTTATACAAATTAAGTATCGGAAATGTTGGAAAAATATCTTGTTTGAGGAAATTATGTTAAAGAGATTAAGGGCCTTTTAAAAGGATTTTGTGACTAAGCAATTAAGGATAGAAATCTCCTAGTACGTTAAATGAACTAAGTTGAGGAATACCGACTAAGGGAATACATTTTCGGTTAATAGGATTAAAGAAGCAATCGGGTTAAGGGACTCCGCGTCCAAAGAATTAAAGTATCTGCACTTGAGAGGTGAGTGTAAAGGAGGTAAAATCTACGCCTTACATATTTTCAAGTATTTACCTTATGGTAATTACGTTTGAAATTGCTGCTATGTGTCATATATGCTTATGTATGTTTACGTGATGCATGATATTACATGTAAGTTATGTTTTCAGTTATAAAGTTGATGACATGTATTTAATTACTAGTAAGTTACTTTTAAGGAGTATTTCACCTTCAAGGAAGGTGAAAAGTTTTAGGATTTTTTAGCCGCTAGCCCCAGTCCGTTGCCCATATGAGATTTTAAGATGAGCAGCAATTATGCTCTTGAGAATCATGGTGAAGAGCCACCACTATAACTATAAGATGTTAGGGGGGATGATCTTTACGACTCCCCTTACTAAGTTTAAGTTTAAGGAAGCCTGGATGGGCTCTCATACGTATGAGTTGGGCAACCGGACAAGCTAGTGGGGGATCCCAGTGTCAGTCAAAGTTTTGAAGTTTTGAGAGTGGGGTTAAGAGTAAATCCCACGTTTTAAGAGTTAAAGTTTAAAAGGGCGAAAGTATAATCAACTTCCATTAATTTTTGTTTGAGGAACACTTAAGGTAATAATCCGTAAGTGTTTCAAGTTTAAGTAATGGCGTAGACTGACCCCAACTCACTCACCAGATCGTAGAGGAGGAGATCAAGATCAGATAGTTCGTGGACAACAGGTTAGAGGGGCTCAACATCAGTGTCGTTAAAGAATGGCGGACCAAGCATCAGAGTAAGCGTTGGGGAAAACTTTTAATCTATTTGGACTTTGTGGTTGAAAGTTAAGGACTGGAGATTCTGGTCGTTTGTTTCTTTAAAGAATATGATTTGGGGTTTTGTCCACACGTTTAGGGCTTGTCATTGAGATTTCAAATTATTAAAGTTTGGTGTATTTATTTTAAGTGTGTTTATGTATAATTTTTAAATATGCCCCGGGGTAGAAATGTCTTTTACATGTTTCAAAAAGGTGGGATGTAACAACAGCTCCCACTAAAGCTATTGCTTCTTACACTAGCTAGGCGAACTCCCGCTCTGTCCCTTCACCCTTCTACCTAACACTCGGGGTATTCACTCCTCTCTCAAAGTTCGAGTGGCATTCACTCCTCTCACTTCGTTTCTAACCCCTACCCATCCCCCCTAAGTGTTTTTAGCATGAGGGACAAGCGTCGAATGCTTCATTAGCAGTGATCTAAGTGGTGGAGCTAAACATGGTAAACATGCCCCCTTTTTCTGGTAAAATCCGGCAAAAAACATATTTTTTTCTTAGTCAAGCTATGTAGAATCCTACCCACCATGGATCTTCTTTCCCTGGTGTAGGGCAAGCACTGTAGATAATAGTAATAGAACTCTGTGCAAAGTTTCCCCCCGTTGGACGATTTGCTATTAATATGTTGAGATCTTCTAGCGATTTACATTGCATAAAATGATCTGTCTTTCTACTTTTCTCTATTTATGAGTGGACACCCCATTCTTCTTAAAAAACAAGTTATTTCCTTAGTTTTCTATCAGATGACAGAGATCCAGTAATTCCATAGAAATCTAAATAAGTATGTTCAATTTCTTCCATTAATCCCAGATATTCTGGTTGTTCTCTAGCGAGGAAGAGGAAAGTGGGTATGCGGGCTTCTTTCGCTTGACTTTTACTCAAGCCTCTGTCTTTTCTCGTTTTGCTAATCCTCCCTTCTAATGCGAGCAGTGCACTTTCTTTCCCTTATTAGTAAAGGGGCGTGGGAGGAACCCAAGAGGAGACTCTATTCTCAGTATTCAGCCAATCACTTAGACTGGCTTGAGCTAAGTGGTATGGTAAGGCCTTTGAGTCAGTTTCATATGTTGGGGGTTATTCTAGCATTCATAAAAGGAGATAATTTCAGCATGAAATGAATAAGGAGAATCGGAGACCAACATTCAATTCGAGATTATCCTGCGCTACCAATCCGATGCGATAAGGAGTAACATACATAGGGCGGCCGAATCACTTGTATCCTCTACGGAATAAGTTCCCCTTCAAATTCTATGGGAATTAATCCCATGGCTTCTTACATTTTGGGTTTTTTATTTCATTTGGGAACAAGTCCAAGAAAGCACTTTTTCCTACCAAATACTATCTAACCCTGCCTGCTTCTTCCATTCGCTGAACTCTGAGCTCCTCTAGCAAATCACATTGAGATTTCCTCCGGGTTTCTGCTTCATTCAAGTCTTAATTCAAGTAAGGACAAGTCCATATCATCCCAATCAAGATAGATGGCCTGCCTCGCTGCGGCTAGCACCTCCTTCACTTTCGGTTCTTCAGAAGAATCAACAGACTTCTCCCTTCTTCATTGATTCGGGGGAAAAGTAACCGTCTACCAATTGGGAAGATAGACCATTTGAACCTGGCCTAAACTACTAGTTGGTACTCAAAGGGTTGCTTTCTATCGCTCGAGCTACTTATTGATAGACGTGAGGGTGGGACGGGAAGGGGTCTCGGCTGACTACGCCATCACTCGAGGGTCCAGGCTCAAATTCCCTGCAACTGCAAGGTTTAGTCATACATGAAAAAGAATCAATTGCTCAAAACTTACCATTCGGATTATATTATATGTCGTTCACTCCCTCTTTCTTAATTTGATCTATTAGGGGTTGGCCTAGCTACCCCAATAGTCCAAAGTCTTCCTTTCCCCTGCCCAACTCCTTGAAGTCGACCGAGAATCCTGCTCCTCTCCTTTAGAGTCATTTGCCATGGCAGTTTCAAAGCAACTGAGATCAAAGCTTCACAAAGATCTGCAGTTGTATACGCTCTTTCTTCCTAGTTTTATAGGCAAGAACGAATTCGGAACGAATCGAGTTTCATTTCGTAAAGGACATTCTACCGGGCATGGGAACTAGCAGTTCTTCTTGCTCCTTTCTATCCCAATCTTAGGCAGTCCGTAGGGCACTCCTCTTGTTCATGGTTAGCTTTGAAGGAAGTTCTAAGAGAGGCTTCTCTGAGCTAGTGGCATCGAGAATGATTTGGTCACTGATCTGGTTGCCTGGAGTGGAGTTCCTCGTCAAAGTATGGCGAAGAATGAACCTAGACTCTATTTTTTTTTATAGATTTTCTCTGGGTTTCTGCTTTATTCAAGTCTTAATTCAAGTAAGGACAAGTTCTTATCATCCCGATCGGGATAGATGGCCTGCCTCGCTGCGGGTCAGCACCTCAGGCTCCTCCTAATCTGGCGAGTGCTCCCGTATCGTATATAAGAGAAGAGTTGTTTTTAGGAGTGATCCTTCTCTGACACTAGAAATTGAATAAGATTAGAAAGTTGGAAGAGAAGTGAGCTTGTCTGTATCCACAACAAAAGGAAGTCGAAGGAATTAATGTAGTTGCTTCTACTTTCATCGAGATTGGTTTGGTGTTCACTCTACCTGAAAAGATCGAAAAGAATGCATTGGATGAATGCATGGGCATTGAGAAGGAAGGGACTGGAATGATTATCCCTGCCCGATGGGTGTATATCCATCCCTCAATGTCGTCGGGTACTGTTTACTTCCCCGCCATTCTTGTAACCGTCACCTGTAATCCGTAGGGCACTCCTCTTGTTCTTGGTTAGCTTTGAAGGAAATTCTGAGTGAGGCCTCTCTGAGCTAGTGGCATCGAGAATGATTTGGTCACTTATCTGGTTGCCTGGAGTGGAGTTCCTTGTCAAAGTATGGCGAAGAATGAACAGAAACACTGTTTTTTTCTAGATTTCCTCCGGGTTTCTGCTTCATTCAAGTCTTAATTCAAGAAGGACAAGTCCTTATCATCCCAATCGGGATAGATGGCCTGCCTCGCATCGGGTCAGCGCCTCAGGCTCCTCCTAATCTGGCGAGTGCTCCCGTATCGTATATAAGAGAAGAGTTGTTTTTAGGAGTGATCCTTCTCTGACACTAGAAATTGAATAAGATTAGAATGTTGGAAGCGAACTAAGCTCGTCTGTATCCACAACAAAAGGAAGTCGAAGGAATTAATGTAGTTGCTTCTACTTTCATCGAGATTGGCTTGGTGTTCACTCTACCTGAAAAGATCAAAAAGAATGCATTGGATGGATGCCCGGGCATTGAGAAGGAAGGGACCAGAATGATTATCCCTGCCCGATGGGTGTACATCCATCCCTCAATATCGTCGGGTACTATTTACTTCCCCGTCATTCTTGTAACCGTCACCTGTAATCCACGCAGGTGTTTCGCACCCCCTTGAGTGGACGAGAAAGAAAGGATTTTTCAGAGCAACCAATTCCCATGAGTCAACTGTCTCGTATGAGAAGTGAGTTTTTATACTACCTCGTTCACAGGTGGGTGAGAGGCTTCAACTTGCTTACCATATGTGGAAAAGTCCTAGCCTTCGATGACTTCCTTATGAGAACATAAATTTATATTTGGGTATAGACGGTATCTCTTTATTCTTCGTGATATTGACCATATTTTTTATCCCTATTTGCCTCCTCTCACAAAGTTCCAGTATATTCATTCCTCGCCTTTCGCCCTTCGGTTGAACATATTCTAAACCTTCCACCCCACTCGACTAAAGAGAATGTTGACTGATCTCACTAATAGGGTGGATTTTCTTTTTCCCATGTGAATTGCAGTAGAAGAATTCGGAGTGCTCTTTTTTTATGTGACGTTAATGCCATCTTGGAAGTGATTCACTAAGTCGGGTTTTCCAGCGGCCACCTATTGTATTGTAGAATCGTCAGTTTCTTTTGAAGAAACGATGAAGTTATATTGTTCTCCTTATTAAAAGATAGCTAGTAACTTCTTATTAAAAGGTAGATAGGGTTCGGGCACTTCCTCATTCGAGTATATTCGTTCCTCTCACAAAGTTCCTCGAATGAAAGGATAGGAACGAATATACTCAAACAAAGTGTGAGGTTATCAATATGCTCGACTAAAAAGATAGGGGGGAATTCGGTATGCGAGGTCTCGCGCCGGACATGTGCTAAATGTTGATTAGCCTTTTCCAAGGATACTGCTACATCCGCTAAACCTTACCCAACTGAGCGTGATTGCACATGCTCTTCATATGGAGGGAGGGCGGAGGATTTAGAAAAGTAAGGGTCACCCGTTTTAGCCCGGAAATATGGAAAGAGTCATTATATTATACTTATCCTGATAAATTATATCAAATCTCATGTAAATAACATATAACATTACACCAAAGTAACATGTCGTACTTAGATCCAACATATAGTGAAAATTCACACACACTTATATAACATCAATATTCAAATATTCAATTAAGGATTTCAAATATTGAGTTAGGGAAAAAGAAAAATCAGAAAATATGTGCATTTCATAAACCAAAGAAAAAATGACACAATTTGACCTCCAACCTGATATCTTGTAGCGGTCTATCCGGACCTTGTGCAGAAGCAAAAAATAAATGGTCCATTTAATGTTTTCTTTACACCAACTATGAGAAAATCCTGCTCAATGTAGTAATAGCTAGGAAAATATGACAGCATGAGTTATCCTATTTAAATTATTAAAATTATTAAATTATTAAAATTTCCGCATGAGTTATCCATATCATGTTCAAACTATATCAGCAATTAGATCTATTTAAATTATTAATATTTTATTTTATTTGTGTATGGACAACTCGTACAACCGGTTGTATGTGAACTTTTTTAGAATTCTCTTATCCTTCTCCTCTCCACGAAGATCCGAAACCTTCTTCTCACCGCTGACATCCATTGTTCCTTCAACCCTCTTCCTTCGATCTCGTCGCTGCCATTGCTTTTCCCTATTCAACTACGGCGAGCCAGATTCTGACGGCGACAGTGAAGGCGGTGAGCAGGGGGTGACGACGTGAAGAAGAAGCTCGTCGATTGCAACATCTCTTCGACTACGGCGAGCCGGATTCCGACGACGACAGTGAAGGTGGCGAGCAGGGGACGACGATAGCGAGCATCTCTTCGTCGATTGTGTTTCGCGGAAAAGGCGATTGCAGCACCTCATCTCCGCATTACCTCTCCCTATTCCCCTGCACAGAACCCCCTCTTCCCATCGATAGCAAACGGAGACTGTTTACCTACCTCCTCCCCCGCAGCATTTTCGATTAGTATGCCTATCAGTTCTACAATTTTATTCATTTTTTCGGTTAATATGCCTATAAGTTTAGGGATTATGTTGAAAGTTCTAGATTTACAAATTTCGGTAGGGGGGATTAAATTCCATGCTGGTTTTAGGTTTATGAGTTTAATTGGTCATGTCTTTTTACCAGGTCGATGTCCTTGTACTATCGTCTTTGTGTTTAGCTTGATATTAGCTATATTTACTGATTTAGTGTCAAAGCAAACTATCAATTTTCATATGGGACCTGCTTGTTGATGTCCTCGTATTGGTTTAATTGTGGACCTCATAGATGTAGGTCGATGTTGATCGAAATCCTTCTGAAAGCCATTACAGTTCATCTTGTAGACCATCTTATTTTTTACAAAATTAGGGGTGAGTTGGTTAGTTCTAAACTTGTCGTGATAAGTAGCATGTTCTACTTCTGCTGGTCTATTTTCCTTGGTGTGGTCATGTCTCTAGTGGGAAGGAACATGTTGTTAATACAAAAACCAATGTTTTCTTGGAAACAATCCTAATTAGATCAATATGCTAACATCTTGTGTTTGTAAGTCCTGGGAGAGGAGTCCTAATCATTTTCCCATTGTGGTTAAGCTAGCAACAACTTGTAGTATTTTTGTTGTGTGGATGTATTCTAGAAAAGGGTAATCAAAGCATTTGTCTTCTGTGATTCTTTGCATGAGCTTTTGTGTTGATGCGAACTGAAGCATTAGTCTTATGTGATTTTTTGCATTCATTGAGCTTTTTATTTCGTTTGAATGATGACTCCGTCTATGTTTATGTGATTATTACTTTAGTTTACTACTAGAGCAAGATTGTGATGCAATTGATAGGTTTTGCCGTGATTCATCAAGTCAACCTTGGACTTCATCTCATCATACTTGATCATTAGTTCCTTCTTTTATGCATGCCGGTATTATTTTTTGATTGGAGAGACTCATCAAGTGATAGGTTTTGGCGTGATTCATCAAGTGAACCTTGGACTTAATCTCAACCATGCGTGGTCTCAAAAAAGTTGCTCTGATCTAACCTAGCTGGCGATTGTGTTCCTTCGTTTATGCATGCCAATATTAACTTTTGATTGGAGAGACTTGATTTGTGCTTTATGGAGGAAAATCGAATGGGAAAGTTCATACTCAAAGATTGATTCTTTTTAGTTTGGAGCAAGTAAAAGGAGCAAGTAAAAGGATTAAATATATCAGTCTCTGGTGTCATCATATGTAGATTGAAGTGTTGGAAAATAAACTTTCATGTTGTTGACAGTTCCATCTTCATCTTCTGTTAGTTGTAAGACCGATATCTTTTCAATATCATGTCAGGGAGAACCTTAGCAAACTAAGCTTTTTAGCTTTATTCTTTTGTTCAGTGCTGCTGGGATTGAAGTTTCACACTTTGTTCTGTGCTACTGGGATTTGTAGGGTTTTTGTGGCAAAAGAGAGACTGATAAGTGTATGGGAAGCCCACAAACTAGGGTGTGACTTGGCTCAAGTTCCAGCGTAGAAAGCGGTCAGTTACAAAGTAACATGCTGGGTGGAAGCTTGGTGGGCTCAAGGTTCTCAATTTTTACTGAATCAACTAGGTATGTTTGGACACTACATTTAACTTCATTGTAACTTATATTCAACATAACAATTAAGACTTGAATCGATAGCGTTGATAGATAGACTGAATGAGATACCCTGTTAGGGTAGCTTATTTTGATGAACAGACCAAAACTTATTTAGCTTATTTTGGTGGCTGCAAAATCCTTTCCATATCCCCCCCCCCCCTCTTATTCTTGTTGGAGTTATGCTGCCCAAGTTAGAATGGACATCAGTTGAATTTTTCAATGTCAAAGCTTGTTGTGTTTTGGGTGAATTTTATATATGCCAATGGCAGATTTCATGGTTAATTAGTATACTCAGGTATTCAGTGGGGGGTTTTCAGTTCTTCTGGTAGTTGGAACTTGATATCGAGGCAAGTGTGCTTGTGAGTTGTGGTATAGACTTGCATTTTTTCAATATTGATACAAGCCATATAGTGAAAACCAGGATTGAACTCACTACCTGGAGAATGTGTTTACCTAATGATTGAATGATCCTTTTCTAGAATGAAACTTTGTCAAGTGGAAATGACGATGACCAAAACAAGGAAAGCAATCAAGATGACAAAGAGACCAATGAGGAAGAGGACGGTGAAGACGATGACGAGGGCAATGATGATGACCAAAACAAGGAAAGCAATCAAGAGGACAAAGGGACCAATGAGGAAGAGGGAAGTGACTCTAGCGAGAGAAATGAAGATGAGCAGATCCAGGAAAACAATGACGAGAACGAGAGCACTGACAAGGAAGAGGGGCAGTGAAGATGAGCCAACCAAAGTCCTTAGTACTTAGCTATGTGTGTATGCGTTGTGCATATGTATGTTTTTCAATTAGAATATGATGATGCACCGGTGTGGGCTACATGCAGCTAACTTAAGCATTAATTAGTCATATTTAAATGTGTTATGGATACTTGTTTTGTCAGACAAATGTAATGCTTTGATTGCTTTTTACTTTTTGTTAACAGGGTATCTCACTTGATATGATGTACTGCTACAAGATCTGTTCCTACTTAAGTCATGGCAGGTTGTTTCCTGGGCTCTTCTAGTGTGGAGACTCAAGATCTGTTCTACTTCTCAAACGATCCAAGCACAACATGTAATGCTGGTGTTCAGCTTGAAAAAAACATTATGTTTCAACTTGTCATGTTTGTTTTCTCGAAGTTAGTATCTAGTTGCATTGAATGGATCTATGTAATGTTGGTTACTAGCTTTAGAGAACATTATGAATGATCTTTTTCATAAGATTGAAGTTCTAGAAAACAATTCATTATGTTTGAAACATAATTACAGGAGATAGTTCTATAGGTGAAAGTCTCCTACTGCAAATCTGACACCTCATACTAGTAATCTCACGGCCGTAAAATACTCCGGTGAGATGTAAAAAGCAGTGCTACATTCCCCAGGAAAATCTCACGACAGTGGGATGTCCCGTGATATGCAAAGAGCAGTTCTCACTATCCCAGGAAATTTCACGGCAGCTACTTGACATTCTCACGCCCGTGAAAAAATCACGTGATATTGAAACACACAGCTGCCACTCAAACGTTCTCACAACTCATTCTGGCATAATAACGGCTGTGGAATTAAGATATACCTAGACTTTCTAGAGTTTTACCTTTACACTATGATTACAACTTAAAGTTATACCTACACTTTCCCAAAATTCTCTCTATGGTACAATTCAAAATTGTTCCTATATATTGTGGTACAACATAAAGTTGCACCTACACTTTGTAACAAATCCCTCTATAGTACAACTCAAAACAGTACCTATATTTTATGTTATAATTTTAAGTTGTATATACACTTTCTAACAAATCCCTCTATGGTACATTTCAAAATTGTATCTATACTTGTGGTACAAACTTATGTTGTACACTTTCTAACAAATCCCTATATGGTACAACTCAAAATTGTACCTACACCTATGGTACAACCTTACGTTGTACCTACACTTTCCAAAAATCCTTCTATGGTACAACCTAAATTTGTACCTATACCATAGTACAACTTCCAATTATACCTATACCATGATATAACTTAATGTTATACCTACACTTTATAACAAATCCCTCTATAGCTCAACGCAAAATTGTACATTTACTTGTGGTACAACTAAAGATTGTACCTACAAATTCTAAAAATCCTTCTATGGTACAACCCAAACTTGTACTTATACTATGGTGCAAAAATGTTGTACCTACACTTTATCACAAATCCCTCTATGGTACGACTCAAAATTGTACCTATACATATGGTACAACTCTATGTTGTACCTACACTTTCTCACAAATCCCTCTATGGTACAACCTAAATTTGTACCTACACGCTATGTACAATTTTCAGTTGTACCTACACTTTGTGAAACTATTTTTCAATGGTACAACTCAAACTTGTACCTATACGCTATGGTACAACTATAATTTGTATCTACACTTTTTTTACAAGTAATATCAAAGTAAAATAGTTAAACCTATACTCAAAACCCCAAAAAACATTAGTGAACCCACCCTACAACTACAAAATCAAAGGACGCTATCTCTACAGGGGACAGGTGCAGAGCTTGTCTTTCCACTCTATGGGAAACCCAGTTGACAGTCCTCAGGACCGAACTAAAGTGAATACAAGATGAACATGAGCTCAACAACTGAAGACAATCCCGAAGTACAGGCCCGCCCTACGAGTCTTCACAACATCTATCGTCAAGCTGTCGGATAACCACTTCAAAATCACCTTCGATGATGGCGAGGGGGATACTGCGAGAAAGCACCAAAGAAATGGCGTCTCTGGCCGCTAGAAGCTCTGCAAGATAAGGGTTCGAAACTCCTGGATGAAGGAATCCCAAGACCAAAAAGACTTCCCCATCCGTTCCTTGAGCTACGAGGCCAGACGAGCAGCCTGAATCACGAACAGCAGCATCGAAGTTGACCTTGATAAAACCTTTAGGCGGACCAATCCAATTGAACAGACGAGAGGACTGGAGATGGGGAGAGGGGAGCTAGGGCTAAGGAGAGACTGAGGAATATTCTTGAACTTGGAAAACGAATTGACGGGCAAGCGAACTGGCTAGTAGTTGAGAGAATTCAAGGACCATTTTATTTCTAGATTTCCAAATTCTCCAAAGAAGCAATGGATGGGAGATAGTGGATTTGGAAGGTTTCCGAGTTCATAACATGTCGCCACCAGATACCAAAGTTTTCAGTTGGGGTGGAGAAAAGTAAACTACTTAATCTCACCATAGTCCAGAGATGTAGAGCAAGAGGACAATGGAAAAAGAGATGTTCAATACTCTCTTGACTATCGCAACAAACTGGACAAGGAGCTTGGCAGTTGATTCCCCGAGACCTAAGAGCCACCATGGTTGGCAATATTACTTCCAAAGATTGCCATTCAAAGAACTTGAGTTTTGGTGGGACGTCAAATGCCCACGTTCTTTTCCAAATAGGAGGATCAATGATGGAAGCCATTGATTTTTGGCTAAGCGTAAGGATATTATCCAAAGCAAGATGGTATCCTGTTTTTACAGAATAAGATCCGTTTTGGTGAAATGCCAGATTAACCTGTCCTGCTGAGGTAGAATGGGAACTACCGTATTATGAATGAGATCGATTGATTCTTCTTTGAACTAATGCCTTAATCGAGGTACATGCCATTCCCCTCGACCTCTCTGATGAAAAAAGACACCCTTATATTGTTATTACCATCTTGCAGCCTAAGCTTAGGAGGGCATGGTTTATCAGCTAATAACCAATTATCTTCGAAGGCTTCTATGCTATGTCTGTCGCCTACCTGCCATTGCAATCCTTGCATTAGTAGCTCTCGCCCAAATACGATACTTCTCCATCCCCAAGATGGGTTAGATCCAATGGAGGCTTTCAATATCGTACTATCATTGAAGTATCTTCCTTTGTATAATCGACTAAGGAGTGAGTCAGGGTTTGACCAAATGCGCCAACAAAGCTTGGCTAAAAGAGCTTGATGAAAGGCTCTAAAATCCCTGAAGCCTAGTCCTCTGTGAAATTTACTTTGAGCAAGACCTTTCTATGATACCCAGTGAATTGGATGATCATAATTATTAGCAGAACCCCACCAAAACCTTCCCATAAGGCTATTTAAACGTCGACAAGTGTCAACTGGGAACTTAAAACATGACATATTATGAACTGGTATATTAGTTGATGAGGTTCTTATTAGGGTGTCCTTAGCCGCCTTGGAATTTCTTGCCCATCTTTTCCTCAATGTAGAGGAAGGTATCCTTTTCGGTTATTGGAATTAGAGAGGGTCGGCCTAGATAAGAATCCTGCTCCCAACTGAGATTCCATAAAGCTTGCATCTTCACTTTTAGTATTTCTACTAAATAATACTGTCGATTTTGAGAGATTTACTTTCTGGCCACTTTGTCTTTCATACCCCTGAAGCAAGGATAAAATATTTGAACAAGAAGCACGGGAGGCTTCTAAGAAAAGGTAAGAGTCATCGGCAAAGAAGAGGTGGGAAATCATAGGACAGTTCTGACGTATTCTTACATCTTATAAGAAGCCCATAGTTACTGCCTGATTTATCATCACAAAGAAACCCTCTATGCATAAAGCAAATAATAGAGAAGAAAGAGGATCACCTTGCCGTAGTCCTCTCGAAGGTTTGAAATATTCCGAGGGGGAGCCATTAACGAGGATGGAATAGGAGACAACGGTGACACACTCCTGGATCTAAGATACGAACTGACTATTGAACCCTAATTCCTTCATCATTTCGAAGAGAAATGGCCACTCAATACGATCATAAGCTTTCTCCTTATCTAGTTTTAAGGCCATCCAACACTTCGACACTGAGTAAAGGGTTTTAATATGGTGAGTGACCTCATGGCTGATCATTACATTATCTGTGATCTGGCGATCTTTGATGAACCCATTTTGAGATTGAGAAATAACTGAGGCTAAACTTTGCTAAGTCTATTCGCTAGTATCTTGTAGATAATTTTATAGACCACTTGTCAAAGACTAATGGGCCTAAGATTTTTCATAGTACGAACTTCCGACCCTTTTGGCACTAAGGAAATACAAGTCCAATTAAAGCTTCTCAACAGTCTTCCGGTGTGAAAGAAAGTTAGGACTGCCTAAGTAACGTCTTGTCTAACTAGGGGCCAATAATGTTGGAAAAAACCGGCTGTGAACCCATCTGGATCTGGAGCTTGAATTTTGCCCAGGCTGAAGACCGCTTTTTTTTATTTCCTCTGTAGTGACAGGAGCTATTAATCTCCAATTCTGTTCTTTTGTAAGGGTGTTTGGGAAAACTAGATTGGAGAGACTTAACCCACTCAGATTTTTACTTTGGAAGAGCCCTTGGTAGTACCTCTTGGCAATGCCACATTTTTCTGCTTCTGAATTACACCAGTTTCCTCTTTCATCCTCAAGTCCCCATATTATGTTATTTAGATGCCTTGTTGAGGTAACCAGGTGAAAGTAAGCAGAATATTTATCCCCTACTTTTAACCAATTAGTACGAGACTTTTGTTGCCAATAGATCACTTCTCTTTTATATTGAATGGACAACTTCTCTTCCAATGATCGAATTAAATTTCAATCCACCATTTGATCGTTTCTGGCTTTTTCCAAAGCGGAGTTAAGATCGTTAATCAATCTAGCTGAATTGGATTGCCCTCCTTTGCACCATTCTACTAGGGTGTGCCTCACTCGCAACAGTCTAGAGAATAGACAATATTGTATAGAGCCTATAACTTGTGAACCCCAAGGCAGCTAATGATTAGTTCAGCTTCTAGCATCAATATCCAACGAATATCGAACCTGAATAACCTTTTAAAATGAGGAGCCATGACACTAGTAGTCAACCATAGAAGTCGATGATCTGAACCTCTATCAGAGAGGTGGTATAAGCATGAGTCGGGCCAATAGTTCATCCAAGCAGGTGAGACAAAAACTCTATCAATTCTTTGCTCGATTGTAATCCCATTCATGCCCCGATTTTTCCAAGTATACTTAGGTCCTTTAAAAGGAGGTTCAAAGAGGCCGGTTTGATGAAGGAAATCCCACAAAGGCCGAGCTTTGTCCATACGCCAAGTAGCTCCCCCTAATTTTTCTAATGGAAATAGAGAGCAGTTGACATCCCCTGTGATTAGGAATGGATCAGAAATGCTGGACGAAAATCTTTTTATTTCCTCTAATTGTTCTTGTCTCTTCGAGATGATGTAAGAAAGATAAATTCCAATTAAAACGAAACGTGGACACTCTCCATAGAAAGAGGAGTTATTATTGATGATAGAAATGGAAATAAAAAAGGATGTGGACCCCATTAACAGACATTGAGGCCGACCGTGGCCAAGCAAAGACTAATCCGCCCGACATGCCGGTAGGATCAACAATGTGACAATCAGAAAACCCTAACGAGGAAATAAAAGATGACACCGTACTTCTCGAAGACATTGTCTAACTTAGGAAAAGAAAAGATTTAGCTAAACCACGATGATTTTTGAGCATTTGGAATGTCAAGGGACTCCTCACACCTTGACAATTCCACGCGAATACATTCATTTATCAGTTTGGGGCCACTTGGGGTTGGCTTCCTCCACCCTTATCTTTTGTGCATTTTTTGGCGCTGATTCCACCACGCCTTCTTCCGGCTCCTGGATACAAGTTCCGACATCTCTTCGAGTATAGACAATAGGAGATCCCGAGTATTCTACCAGAATGGCCTTGCCTTTTGACTTTCCATTTTCGACCGGGCCAATCGGAGAGCATGATACTGCAGATTCTGAAGATAGTAAGGGGGCCTCGAGATTTAGCAAGACCATTTCTCCTTGATAGCCAAACGGGTTAGTTTCATCCAAATCTTGAAATAAAAAATCTGGATTCTCATCGCAAAATAAATTACCTAGCCCAAAGAATTGGGTTGGCTCCTGCACTTGCAATGGGATTGGGTTTTCCATAATTGGATCACTCCTTTTTTGCCCATCATTTTCGAAAATGGGCTCCTCTTCAGGCCCATTGGTGAATTCTTTTCTGGTCTCCTGAAGGCTTGAGCAGGCCCTTCTACTCGGCCCAGGTAACAATTCAATAGCTGGCCTCAGTCCAATCAGATTGCTCCCTTCCACGTTGTTTGGGCTTGGGTTTTGTTGGGCCCTTGAAGGGTTTGAGACTTGAGTCTGTCCCCTTCGACTTCTCCCTCTCTAATTGCCTCTGCCTGCTGTCGGAGAAGAGAGTGCCGCCGGATTTGGATCCTGGTAATGACGAGGCGACGGCGCTTCCAGGAGCAGCCTCGCTCCAGCTTGGCATCGCGTGGTTTGCCCAACCTGCCTCCATATATTGGAACCTCTACCACGTCCACCACTTCGAATCGAGGCATAGGAAAATTCGTTTATTTTTGGTCATGTTTTGTTGCCAATGATTTCCGGACCGAAGCCGTCATACCTTGCAATTAACTCGAACGGACAATTGTGCTGGTTGTGTCCAATTCGCCTATATCGGTAACATACCATTTTGACTCCCTCGTACCTGAGAGAGACCCAGAAGGAGGGCGCAGCAGAGCCATCCGGATTCCTCTTTCTTGCCTCTAGTCTGTGTTCAAGAGGAGCCGATACATCGATCTTAATTCGCGATTTGAAGACGCAACCCGTGCTCTCCCAAACAGCATACATAGCCACATCCTCCACGGTGCCAAGCTTTGAAGCTAGCAGAGCGCCGAGAGCCACGGTTCGATATTCCTCCGGCAAATTCCAGAGTTGCACCAAATATGGCACCCGAGCCATTTCCTAGAATAATTCTTCCGAGGTAGTCTCCCACTTTTTGAATGTGAGAATTTTCGATTGGATGAACTAAGGAGCCTTTTCGAGTGCCTCATTGTAATCAACTTGATTTGCAAAGACGAATTGAAAGAGTCTGAATCCGGCATCCAATACTGTTACCGCTGCTCTTTTGGCCCATATGTTATTGGCCATGTGTTGAGCTCTGATTCGGGACGGATGGGATGAGTAGAGGAGACATCCGACTAGGCTCAGCCTTGCTCTGTTCAGCCCAGCCTCCAGAACCTCGTCTGTAAATTCCACAGGAGCAGCCATTAGGAAGTTGGGAAAGTAAGGGGAATGCTCTGTTTTTTTTTAAAGGAACAGGGGAGGAGACACAAAAATTGGAAAGGAGAAGGGTTGGAGGACTGGGTCAGGATTGCTTGGTCAAAGAGTTGTGAATTTGGGGTTATAAAAAGGCCCATGAGAGAGGAGCGTAGAGGCTGGTCATTAAAGCCCAAAACGGACGGGCTTAATCTGCGGCTGGAATGGGGCTGGAATGTCTCTAAATAAGGACACTAAATGAATATCCGTTGGGTACACAGAAGGGTTCAGAAAACAGTCCACTAATCAATGTTGGAGAACGATTCAAGGCCCTACAGGCCTTATTATTACCAATAATTTGATTTGAGGAAGGCACTTTTATTTTTATTAATCAATGTGCCTTTGAATTCTTCTTGCACGTTGTTTGCTGTCTCCTCCACTTCTTTAGGCGGACTCCAACATTCCGAGGCATAATGCCCATACTTCGAGCAATTATAACATTGGACGTTGGATTTATCACGACCTTCATTTGATCTCCAACTTCCTCTTCCACGTCCACAACCACGACTTCTGCCTCTGGTGGACATTTCATAATTGTTCGTGGTAAAATTTCCTCCGTCTCTTCTTTGATATGCTCCTCGGGCTCTTCCTCTTCCTCTGCCTCCATAGTTGCCTCTGCCTCGACCTCTGTATTGACCTCCTCCTCGACACCTTCTTTCTCCTCAGTGGTAGCTTTTGTAGCTAACACTTGCTCTGACGATTCTTCATTTCTTTTATTTAGCCTTTCCTCCCGTGCTTGCAATGAGCCAATAACTTCATCCACTGTCATCTTTGACACGTCTTTTGCTTCCTCCATGGCCACCACCACGTAATCAAATTTTGGTAATAGCGATCGTAGAATTTTCTCCACCACTTTGGTCTCTTCAATTTTCTCCCCATACTGCTTCAGTTTGCTGATGACTGACTTCACACGGGCGGTGTAATCTGAAATAGGTTCACCTTCCTTCATTTTAATGGCTTCAAAATCTCCCCTTAGTGTCTGAAGTCGAACCTTCTTTACTGGTTCCACGCCTTGCATTTCCTTTTGCAGAATCTCCCATGCTTCCTTTGCTGTGGTAGCATCTGCTATTTGATCGAGCATTGATTCATCAAGACATTGATGAATGATAGTGAGTGCTTTTTGATCACTCTTTCTATTTTTTCTCAATACCTCCTTTTCAGCAGGAGATAACCGAGAATCCTCCATTGGAATCTCGTAGCCTTTTTCGACAATATCTCAAGCATCTTGGGATCCAAGCAAGGCTTTCATACAAATGCACCCATTTTTGTAATTGGTTTTGGTAAGGTGGGGGAATTGAATGGGGAAAGTAGATTTTTCGGCCATGATACAATCGTGATAACAAAAACACGAGAAATTCTTTTCTGATGTGGAAGCTTAGACTACGCTGCAACCACAGAGCATACTTAAGATTAACTCGGGCTCTGATACCACTTTGTTGGAAATAAATTAATTATTTCCTTTATAATGTTTGGTGGGCACGTTGCCTTTTGGAAAGGGAGGCTTTGAATTGTATTGGGGTAGGGAGGTGAGTAGGCTGCAGAGAGTGAGAGCTAAAAAAACAAGAAGGTTTCTTTATTTCTTTCTTTTGGTTTACTCTACTTCTTGGCTCTGCTTTTCAAAAGTACATGGACAAGCCTATTTACAGGCTTCATTCTCCCTGCACATTCTCCCACAACCGACTCAAACATGTGGCTTTCTTTTTTTCTTTGTTTTTTTATACTGCAACTAGCAACTACACACATTAATTGTTTTCTACAAACTTCCATAATCAAACACACTATCATCCACGTATTCCTAGATTCTAGGAATTTATGATATTTTGATTGGTTATTATTATTAAACTTTTTTTTTTTTAGGGTTATTATTATTAAACTTTATTTTCAACACATGGATCACTAATTGCTCTGCCGCCCACAACAGTAAGACGACTAAATAAAGTTGAGAGAACAGTGGGATACAAAATTGAACTAAGGATAAATATGTAATTTTGATCAAAATTATGGGCGGCAAATAGTAAATATTAGGGTGGCAAATAACAACCCTCCTAGATGAATGAGAAAGAAAATCGAACCTAGAGCACTGTGCCGGTTAGGTTAATTGAGTGGCTCAAAATCGAACAGCCACGCAACCCACGATCTGTTAGAAGAGATTGAACTGAAAATTGAGGATTTGGAGCGAGTTGAAGTTTGAATAAACTTAACTGCTGCTGTGTCGTTTTGGTTTTAGCGTTGTTGGGTTGTTTTAGTCTGTGTGTCATTGAGTCTGTTGTAGGGTTTTTTTCGTGTCTTAGACTGCAAGGTATTCTGCGGCTAGTCTGTTAGTGGGTAGTTTGTTAGCTACTTTTCAGGATAGTGGGAGCCTGATTTGGAGGCCCTAATTCCTATACTTAGTTTTGTTTCTGATTCTAAATCAAACTATCGGATTGCATTCTAAAGAGTTTTCACATTTGGTATCAGAGCTCTTGCAAGCTATAACTAAAAGAAAAGTGCTTTCAAACAAACGTGTGAGAGTGAGTTCAAAGCTATCAAGCTACAGAGTGATTGATAAACTGTTGTTGAGTTGTAGTGTGGGTTTGGGAAACACGAGAGAACTGGAGAGGTGTTCTTCAACTCGGGTGAGTGATTAGTTCAGAGATTTAGAGAAGTTTTCCAATTAGAACCAGAAACATGAGTGATGCTAGCTTTGCACAAGTGGGTTTTCCCAAGTTTGATGACGACTATGATCACTGGAGCATGTTGATGGAAAACCTACTTCGCTCCAAAGAGTATTGGGGCGTGGTACATGAAGTGTTCCAAGAGCCTGCTGTGGGTGCTACACTGTCTGCGGCAGAATCCAAAACTCTGGAAACTATTACCAAGAAAGCTACTGCCAAGGAGCTCTGGGACTCCATGAAACTCAAATGTCAGGGTAGTGCTAGAGTCCAAAAGGGTTCAATTGCAAGCTCTCGGGAGGACATTTGAAGTGTTGGAAATGAGGGATGGAGAAACTATGTCTGCTTATTTCAATTGAGTTATGATAGTTGCTAATGACAAGAGGAACTGTGGAGAGGAGATGCCTGATGGAAAGATTGTTGAAAAGATCTCGAGGAATCTGACAGAAAGGTTCAACTATGTGGTATGTTCCATTGAAGAACCCAATGATATTGATCAGTTAACTGTTGATGGCTTACAGAGTTCATTAGTGGTGCATGAGCAAAAGTTTGCTAAAAGAGGGGCTTCTGATGAGGATCAGGCCCTTAGAAGTTAGAACCAGTCATGAGTATGGTAGTAGGGGAGGGCGAGGTCAGGGAAGAGGCTTCTATCTAAGAAGAGGTAGAGGAAGGAGTGTTAGGGGTTGGAACAAGGACTCAGTTGAATGTATTAAGTGCCACAAATTAGGTCACTACATAAATGAGTGTGCTGAGTGGTATAGGGATCATTAAGAACACCATACCAACTATGTGCAGGACAAGTCTTTTGGTGATCTTAAAGATGATACGCTGCTAATGGCTTCAGTGGAGGAAGTTTGTGAAGATGCTAATGCTAACTAGTGATTTCTTGATTCAGGATGCAGCAACCATATGACTGGCAACAAGAAATGGTTTGCTGATGTTAACACCATTGCAACATGTACTGTGTGGCTAGGAAACAACACAAGGCTTGATGTTGCAGGGAAGGGAACAGTGAAACTTACTGTTAATCAACTTCCCATCACCATTCAACATGTGTTCTATGTCCCAGCTTTAAAGTCAAGCCTTTTGAGTATGGGCCATTGGCAGGAGAAGGAGCTTGTTTTTCTGATCAAACATGGTAGTTGTAAGATTTTTCATGAGGAAAAGGGGTTGTTGTTTGAAATTGAAATGAAAACAAACAAGATGTTTGTACTGCATGCCACTGCCAACTCAATGTCTGATCAGTCAGGCATTCAATGCTTGGAGACCTCGAGTCTCAACAACCAAAGTTTGCAGATGCTAAGCAAGAAAGTTGACACGCCAAAACACAACACCAACTGCGACCAAGCGTAATCCCAGTCCGGAAATGCAGTAACAGGCAAGCTCTAATTGTCAACCCAGGGTCAAGATCTACTGCTTACTCCGTGTATATCTGTTATCTAGCAAACTAAGTTTATTGATGTTGATTTAAGTAAAAGCAGTAAGAAAGCAGGAAATGGTCGGTTTCTAAAGCAAATGAAAAGTCACTCGTGAATGAGTCCCCCTAGCTCCTTAGTTGGGTCACAGTTGTAATTACTTTTGGTTGTTTTACTACTGATTATACTACGGAAGATCCGACAGTGGCTTGGAATCTCTTAAACTGACCAAGCCCTCTCAGTCAAACTACCCGGCAGACAACTAGTCTTCACCAGGATAGAACGTTGAGGCAATGAACACAGAACTCCACTATTCGAATTGGATTACAGTACAAAGCAGTGAATCGACCAACTCTCGTATAATTGAATCACTACTACCGAATGAAGAAGCTCTAACAACCTAATCAGATTCTATCTATCTCAGGTTGCAGCAGACATCAATAAAAAACGATCAGACTTCAATTGACTCAATCAAAATACTTAATCGATTATAATCAAGAAATATCACAATCCGAATGCAATTACAATCAATATTCCTAACACATGGAACTAGGGTTCTTCATACCCAAGTGAGAGAAAGTTCTACTCCATAGAGAGAGAGAGAGAGGAAAATAGAAATCAGAGTAGTCATACTCATAAAGATGAGGAAAATCTGCTCTGGATGTCAATCTTCACTCCTAGGGATGCAATTTGGGTTTCAATGGTGAGAAATCCACTCCAAATAACTCCTAGGGTTTGTTCTTTGCACTTTCTCTCTCTAAAACTCTGTTTTTGCTCCAAAAAGTCGACTATCTTTCCTTTGGCTCGAAATTGGGTTAAAACCTAGAAATTGCCAACCACACGGCCGTGTGGCTTTTTAGGCGTGCCCGTGTGAGTGTGCAAAACGTCGCGTTTCACTTAAGTGGCTTCAGGTACGCTACACGGCCAAAACCACACGGCTGTGTGGATTTTAGGCGTGCCAGTGTGAACTCCCTGGACTTTCCACACGGCCACAAGGGGTCCCCTACACGGCTAGTGTGGCTTTCCCGTGCAATTTGGTGCCACACGGCCAGGTCACACGGCCGTTTGGGTTTTTAAACTTGCCCCTATGGCTTTTCCAGCTTTTCGTCAAACGCCCCAACTTTGTCCAATCGGCTTCGAACTCGTGCCCAAACTTTCTTTCACGTACTAGGACCTGAAATATCACAAACAAGAACAACCTAGCGTGAAATCGGCCTAAAACATGAGAGATGAGACTCAAACGGTACATGAATGGTGGATAAAAACATGTGCATATATCAAGTCATCAAATTCCCCCACACTTAACTGTTTGCTTTTCCCCAAGCAAACCTGACTCAAACCAATACAACTCTCCAGACCTCTATAGCAACATGCAACCCCGATCGTCGGCAGAGGATTTTCTAGATCATTTAGCAACTTACGAGGTCAACTGGTCTTCTAAGACGCCTCCTATCTCTCTCAATGTGAGTACTAGACTCAAGCTAGGATCATGAGAAGTAGTGGAACTAAGACATTCAATTCATGGATAAGGAGACTCACATAATTCAACAACCACAGACTCATTGTATCGGGTGCTCTTTCATTTCATTTCACTTGTTGGAACCCCTTCTTCTTACTATTTGTTTTGTTTTTTTTTTCTTTGCCGAGGTTCCAACTACAGTTTGTATGTGCAGTCTGCCGTTATTAGGTGAGCAAGAACAGTTTCTGTACATCTGTCACTCGCCAGAGTACTTATATTTACTCCTATTCCTTACTTCGTGTGGAGGGTCAATGAAATTAAGGGGGGTCGGAAGCTCTATCCGTGTTCTTAAAAACAAATCCTCAAGTAGGCCAACCGTTCAAAGGGTGGAAATTTTACTTGTACTAGAGACAAATTAGCTTCACCTTGTAGGCCTACCCCACCAAGGATCACTAAAATCTCTTCCAAAACCCGATTTTGTGCAATGAACGGTGCCACACACGTTGGGCTTACCCCATGTATTAGAATTTTAAATTTTTGACATGGAGAACCAACTGCTTTTTCATTTCACACTTGAGCATCCTTTTTCGATACACGAGCCCATAACACAACATAAGAGGTGTCATCAATACCACATGAATCAACGGTCCTAAATCCACTAGTTCACAAAATCAACCGGCACAGCAGAGAGACAGATAGGAAAAATCTTATACTTCAACATCCTCTATAGTGCTACAACTACCTCCCTAGATTGCATATCACCATAAACACTGATATTTCAAAGCATACTAAGCAGGATTTTGCAGGGAACAGTACTTGGAGCCCTCAATTCATCAAATTGGACAGTGGACTAGGCTTCAAGCACACAAACTCATCTAGCAGTCAAAAATAGATAAACACCCCACACACTTAAGCACGACATTGCCCTCAATGGAGCAAGGGAAAGATAAGAGGGAACGATGTTACCTGGAATACGGACTGTCGGGGGACTGGAAATGAGACCAGTCAGCAGGTCCAGAGTCATCAAAACACACTGGGTGATAGAAACCATAGTTCCAAGTGGACAAACCGAAAAAAAAACAAAGGAAAAACAAACCTTGGTGGGGTTGTCTCCCCACAAGCGCTTCTTTACCGTCTTTTAGCTAGACGCCAGTAGGGTGGATACTCAGAGAGGTGAAGGAACAGGTGCCTCCAAGAGCGGATCCACATCGCTCTTGAGGTACAGCTTCAGATGGTGGCCATGCACACGATGGGTGTGACCACCAGCACTCGTCAACTCAACCTGGACATCGGGCAGGATGCAAGCAGTGAATACTCAGATGGCCAAGGTGGTCGAGGCTCAGGAGGCGGGACCAGCTCGTAGTGGTCTTCGGCTTTCTTGTGAGCAGGCTTAGCTACCTGCAGGTTCGGCCGCCATTCCTCCCTGATCTTTTCCTTTGGTGACGGAGTGGACGGGAGTGGCGGCGAAGGTATGGGAGGGGGATCCTGCAAAATGGGAAGCACAGAAGGATACACGACAGACTCGTGCTCCTGGTGAGAAACAGCATGCAAGGGCGATGAAGCAGGGAGAGTATTAGCAATGGAAAATGCTATTCGCTCCTCGCCATCCCTCAAGACTAAGGTCCCATCATGTACATCTATGGGAGCCTTGGCGGTGGCCAAGAAAGTCCTTCCTAGTATAAGGGGCACTTCTGTGTCTTCATTGATGTCCAAGACAACAAAATCCACAGGATAAAAGAATCTGCCAACCTTAACCAGAAGGTCTTCCACTATTCCCCTGGGATGTACTATAGATCGGTCAACTAGTTGAATACTCATCCTAGTTGCACTGGGTTCACTTAGGCCTAGTTTCTTGAACAATTTATATGGTATCACATTAATACTAGCACTTAGATCCGCCAAGGATCTCTCTACATACAATTTACCTATAGAGCACGAGATAGTAAAATTACCTGGGTCCTTCTGCTTCTACAGAAGCTTGTTCTGCAGAACAGTCGAGCACTCCTCGCTAAGCTCCACAGTGGCTAGCTCGCTCAGCCTCCGCTTACTCGAGAGAATCTCCTTCAGGAACTTCGCATACTTAGGCATCAGAGATAGTGCCTCCATGAAGGGCACTTGAACATGCAACTTTCTAAGCATGGACGAGAAGTTTCCAAACTCTGCCTCCAGTATGTCTTTGTAAATCCTGGTGGGAAAAAGGAGCTTAGGCTTGTATTCAGCCACTACCGGTTGTGGCTTTGGAGCTTGATCCTCTGGCACCTTTTTCCAGCACCTGGTCTTCTTCCGGCTCTGGGGTGATCTAGGTCACCTTCTTGGCACTCTTCTGCGGTGCATCCGCAGTCATAGTCCCACTTCGCAGCGTAATGGCGTGCAACCCATCCTTATGATTTCTGGGATTCTGTAGGGGTTGGCCAGGAAGTGTGCCAACCGGTTTGGAAGCTAGGGCATCTGCCAGGTGCCCGATCTTGGTGTCAATATCCTGCAGGAGTGCCTGCTGGTTTCTCTGTCCAGCTTCAATCACCATGAATTTACCTGCAGCCACTTCCATGAATTGCTCCAATTTGTTGAACTTTTGGGTACTAGTGCTTGCCAAGGTAGTCACTAGATCCCTCGGTTCTGACACGTGATCGCCCGGTGCTGGGGCTGATGGAGGTGCACCAGGTTGCTGATACTGCTGCTGTGGGGGCTGTTGAAAAGCCTGCCCCTATCTGGGCTGATAGAGTGGCTGTTGTTGCTGCATCTGGCCGTGCCGAGGCTGGTATGGCTGCCTCTGTTTTGGGAAACTAGCTGCAGGAGCCTGGAAGCCAGGTGGCTTTGGATTGTTGTTGCCACTCCAGGAGAAATTTGGATGCTGGCGCCATCCCTCATTGTAGGTATTACTGTAAGGATCGTTGCGCCTGGCAGTCCTCCATAGTATGATGGGTTCTCTCGCACCACTGACGATGCATCGCCTGCTGATGTCCTGCCCCTGGGATCATTCCCGAACGATCGATGGCTGAAACCAGTTTAAATACCACCTGCGAGAAATCAGATGACTCGGTGGCTACAACATGCACACCCCGCCCTGGTGCTCGTCTCTATCTCCTCGCAGTTCCCCAATCATAGCCCTACTCTGCCATCTCTTCAAAAATTTGATTCAGCTGTGGCGGTGATTTGGTGAGCATATTCCCTCCACAGACCGAGTCAATCAGCTGCTTGTCCTACAGGAAGAGGGCATGGTAGAAGGTGCCCGCCTTGAAGGCGTCATTGAAACCATGGTTGGGATACTTGAGTAAGAGACTGGTGTATCTCTCCCAAGCATCCCGGATGGTCTCATCTTCATCCCGAGCAAAGTGGATAATTTGCTTCTGCAGGTCCGCCGTCATGGACGGGAGATGGTAGCGAGTGAGGAACTTGTCCGCCAGGTTGGCGAACGTGGTGATCGAGCCTGGAGGTCGAGTGTCTAGCCACTCCTTGGCCTGCCCCTCTAGAGTAAATGGGAAGTACCTCAGCTGGATGGCATCGGCTGGGACCCCACTGATCTTGATTCCATCGATGAGCTCGTGGAATCGCCTCAGTTGTGCTCGGGGGCACTCCCCCTCTTTTCCACGGAATACTACCGAGCCGCGCAACATAGTGATGACCGAGGTGCTCATCTCAAATTTGTTGGCTGGTACATGAGGGTGCTGAATGGGCGACCTCATATCCGCGGCTCTAACGGTCCACTAGTACCCCATGGTTTGCTCCTCGGAAAGGACCACATCATGGTTCTGTGGGTCACCCATCTCTTCTTTGTCGGCGATTTGCAGCTGTGCTAGCGCCTCCTCCGCAGCTAGTCGCGCCTTTAGAGCCCGCTTGAAGTTCCTACAAGTTCGGTCAAGCTCCTGGTCTAATGGTAGTAAATCTCCCGACTGGCTACGGGTCATGTACTACCTGCACACAATCAGCAAAAGCAACCCGTGAAGGCACACAGGTGGAAGAGAGAAAATGCAATAAAGAAAAAGCTAGAGTAACAAACTTTCACGTTTCTCTAATAACCTAGAGGGTCCCCGGCAACGGCGCCAAAAACTTGACATACTAGAACACAACACCAAACTGCGACCAAGCATAATCGCAATCTGGAAATGCAGTAACAGGCAAGCTCTAATTGTCAACCCGGGGTCTAGATCTACTGCTTACTACGTGTATATCTGTTATCTAGCAAACTAAGTTGATTGATTGTTGATTGAAGTAAAAGCAGTAAGAAAGCAGGAAATGGTTCGGTTATCTAAAGCAAAGGAAGAGTCACTCGGGAATGAGTCCCCCTAGCTCCTTAGTTAGGTCACAGTTGTAATTACTTTTGGTTGCTTTACTGCTGATTATACTGCAGAAGATCCGACAATGGCTTGGAATCTCTTAAGCTGACCAAGCCCTCTCAGTCAAACTACCTGGCAGACGACTAGTCTTCACCAGGATAGAACGCTGAGGCAATGAACACAGAACTCCACTACTCGAATTGGATTCCAGTACAAAGCAGTGAATCGACCAACTCTCGTATAATCGAATCACTACTACCGAATGAAGAAGCTCTAACAACCTAATCAGATTCTATCTATCTCAGGTTACAGGAGAAATCAATAAAAGATGATCATACTTCAATTGACTCAATCAAAACACTTCAATCGATTATAATCAAGCAATATCACAATCCAAATGTAATTACAATCAAGATTCCTAACACATGGAACTAGGGTTCTTCATACCCAAGTGAGAGAAAGTTCTACTCCATAGAGAGAGAGAGGAAAACAGAAATCAGAGTAGTCATACTCCTAAAGATGAGGAAAATTTGCTCTGGGATGCAATCTGGGCTTCAATGGTGAGAAATCCACTCCAAATAGCTCCTAGGGTTTGTTCTTCGCACTTTCTCTCTCTAAAACTCTGTTTTTGCTCCAAAAAGTTGACTCTCTCTCCTTTGGCTCGAATGGCCGTGTGGTTTTTTATGCGTGCCCGTGTGAGTGTGCAAAACGCCGCGTTTCACTTAAGTGGCTTCAGGTACGCTACACGGCCAAAACCACACGGCCGTGTGGATTTTAGGTGTGCTCGTGTGAGCTCCCTGGACTTTCCACCCGGCCACAAGGGGTCCCCTACACGGCCGGTGTGGCTTGCCCGTGCAATTTGGTGCCACACAGCCAGGTCACACGCCCGTGTGGGTTTTTAGGCGTGGCCATGTGGCTTTTCCAGCTTTTCGTCAAATGCTCCAACTTCGTCCAATCGGCCCCGAACTCGTGCCCAAACCTTCTTTCACGTACTAGGACTTGAAATATCACAAACAAGAACAACCTAGCATGAAATCGGCCTAAAACGCGAGAGATGAGACTCAAACGGTACAGGAATGGTGGATAAAAATATGTTTATATATCAAGTCATCAAAAGGACTGGTGGAAGGCCTTCCTCAGCAGAATGGAGAGACTGGAGTCTGCTCTACATGTTTGGTGGGCAAGCAAATCAGGCAACCTTTTCCTAAGAAGAGTCCTTGGAAGGCTTCACAAAGGTTGCAACTCCTTCATGCATACCTCTATGGTCCTCTTACATCACTGTCAAATGGAGGTAAAAGATATATATTCACATTGACTGATGATTACAGCAGAAAACTTTGGGTTTATTTCTTAACAGCTAAGTCAGAAACATTGAACCTGTTTAAGAAGTTTAAGGTTCAGCTGGAGAAGGAAACAAGCTTCCCTATGAATTCTCCCCCCCCCCCCTGTCTGTTCTAAGACATTAAATGAATTCCAAGGATTGTGTGATGAAACTGGCATCCAAAGACAGTTGACTGCCGTTCTTGCTCCCCAACAGAATAGGGTGCCCGAGAGGAAGAATATAACGATTATGAACATGGTGAGGTGTATGTTAAGAGATACAAAAGTTCCTTCAACCTTCTGGCCTGAAGCACTCACTTGGGCAACCCACATTCACAAAAGAAGTCCAATTGTGGCCAATCAAGGAAAACCCCCACAAGAACTGTGGACTGGAAAACCACCTTTTGTTTCACACTTCAGGATCTTTGGCTTTGTAGCCCATGTTCATGTTCCTGACCAGCAGAGAAGAAAACTGGAGGATAAGAGTAGTCAATACTATTTTCTGGGAGTTTCCACTGAATCTAATGCCTACAGGCTGTATAATCCTACTACCAAGAAGGTTTTCATAAGTAGGGATATCGTTTTTGATGAAGGCAAAGGCTGGAACTGGGATTCAGACGCTTCATCTGATCAAACTCAGCTACTTCAAGAAGGAAGTGATGATCTGTGGGAGGATTCAGGTACTGTGTCTGATGAAGATACTAATGACATCAATACTAATGTGTTAGGTCTTCCAAGTGGGGACCTGGCCCTCGAGTGAGGAGACCACCAAGTCACTTGTCTGTGTATGACTGCAGTTTTGCAGACACAGACTGGCAGGCTATGGTGGCAGTATCTAATGACCCTAAAACATATGAAGAAGTAGGAGTTCACTGCTATTGAGAGGAACAAGACATGGACACTAACTGACAGACCTGCACACATTACTCCTATTGGTATCAAGTGGGTCTATAAGACTAAGTTGAAAGAAAATGACTCTGTCGACAAAAGCAAGGCTAGATTAGTTGCAAAGGGGTATTCTCAGCAGCCTGGCATTGACTATACTGAGGTCTTTGCCCTAGTAGCCAGGTGGGATACCATTAGAACCATCCCAGCGTTTGCTGCTCAGCATGCCCTTCCTATGTACCAGCTTGATGTGAAGAGTGCATTCCTTAATGATGAGCTCTCTAAGGTAGTCTATGTTGAGCAACCACCTGGGTTTGTGGTTGCCGGGGAGGAGAGCAAGGATTATAGACTTCACAAGGCCCTATATGGTCTGGAACAAGCCCCCGGGGTTTGGTATAGTAGAATTGAGTCTTATTTCCTCAAGACTGGTTTTGAAAGGTGCAGCCACGAACACACATTGTTCATAAGGAAGTCTGATGCAGGTATTTGGATTTTTAGTCTCTATGTTGATGACTTACTATATACAAGTACTGATCCTATGTGCATGGTTGAGTTCAAACGTTCAATGGAGACCGAGTTTGAAATGTCCGACTTGGGGAAGATGAAATACTGCTTAGGAGTGGAGGTGCATCAGAGTGCTGCTGGAGTGTTTATTTGCCAAAAGAAGTACATCAGGGATATGCTTGAGAAGTTTCAATTTGCCAGCTGCAATTTTGTGAAAATTCCCATCTCTCCTGGAATGAAATTTACCAAGGCTGGATATGGAAACTCAGTGAACTCTACTGAGTACAAACAACTTATAGGAAGTCTGGTGTATGTAATAATCACCAGACCAGACATCATGTATGTTGTTTGTCTTCTTAGCAGGTTCATGGAAGCACCAATGAGACAACATATGCTTGATGCAAAAAGGGTATTGCGATATCTCAAGGGAACTATGGCTTATGGTATTTGGTACAAGGAAATGAAGGAAGAAGAGCCACTGTTGGGATATACTGACAGTGACTATGCAGGGGATTTGGATAACAGAAAGAGCACAAGTGGCTATACTTTCTTCCTAGCTTATGGAGTGGTTTCATGGGCTTAGAAAAAACAGCCTATTGTCACACTATCCACAACAGAAGCAGAATTTGTGGCAACATCGTTCTGTTCTACTCAATGTGTGTCGCCAAGGAGGATTCTGGAGATGATTGGCAGTGTAAGAGGAAGCACCAAGATTCTATGTGTCAATAGCTTGACAATAAAGTTGTCCAAGAATCATGTGCTTCATGGATGAAGTAAGGACATTGATGTGTGCTTTCACTTCCTAAGAGATCTATCTAAGGAAGGAGTGATTGAGTTGGAGCACTGTGGAACGCATGAACAGGTTGCAGATATTATGACCAAGCCACTGAAATTGTAAACCTTCGAGGTCTTGAGGAGCAAGCTTGGAATATGTGATGCTGAGGTGTTTGCAGGAGCAAACGAGTGATGAACTGAAGATCAGGAAGAGTCTTCAGTTCAGGGGAGGATGTTAGAAGATGACGAACTGAAGACTGACGATTTGGCACGAGTTGAAGTTTGAATGAACTTAAGTGTTGTTGTGTCGTTTTGGCTTTAGCGTTGTTGTGTCATTTTAGTTTGTGTGTCATTGAGTCTGTTGCAGGGTTCCTTTCGTGTCTTAGACTACAAGGTATTCTGAAGCTAGTCTGTTAGTGGGTAGTTTGTTAGCTACTTTTCAGGATAGTGGGATCCTAATTTAGTGGCCCTAATTCATGTATTTAGTTTCGTTTCTGATTCTAAATCAAACTGTCAAATTGCATTCCAAAGAGTTTTCACACGATCAACGCCCCATGCAGGCAACTTTCACATTTCCCTTCCTGACACAACGCATTATTAGCGTCCAGACACTCCATGATCAATGTTTGTACACACGCAAAACCCCGTGCATCTCGATGAACAACACATGTATAGTAACGCTAAACCCAAGGCCACTCACAATCATCACAACAGCTCCCGCAACCGTCAAAAAGGCCACCCAACCCACAACAGACAATTGCCAGTCCAGCGACCGATCAGCCTCTGAGACAGCGTCCCAAAGACGACCGGAGACCACAAAGGACAACTAGGGAACACGAAGCACCAACACACATGGGGTTCCTTGCTGAGTTGCTACAGTAATTTACAGTCTAAATGACCAGTAAATTGTGTCTGTCTGTACAGTGCAAGAGCCATTTGCGCTCTGTATTTTCTTAACTTAATTGTATAATTATAATAATAATTATATGTGATTTAGTTGAAACAAACGCATCAAGATGTTTCTATCCCAATAACGTCGTTACAGTTTGGTGCTTGACAAACCTTTACAATTGCTACAATAATACATGAGTTGGCGATTGATCGATCAACAACTAATGAATTAATGGACCCGAACTGTGTCCTTTTGTGTCTGGAGTTGTTGGAGCTGAGTCTTCACCACAAATGGGAGTAGAGCAGTTGACTTCTGATGAGTGGAGTTCCTAAACATATATGTACATCAGGCGGCCATTCATTATTCAACCATTAAACCCAAATTGTAATTAAAAATAAGATGGCGAGACGAAAACTTTGAAATAAAAAATAAATTTACTATATTTTAACGGAAATAAGACGGCGAGACCAAATCTTTGGCTCACACTCTCATTGCTTTGCATTTCATATCCTCCACTTCATTTTTTACCCTAGTGGTACCACCATGCTAATACAAGTTAGTAGACGTCATCTGAAGCAGGGCCAGGAGATAGAATACTAGAAGGAACAAGGAGTGTAGCTTGCAACTCCGCATATTGCAAACAAGACGTCAAAAAAGCATAATGCATGACATATCCAACAGTATAAACCCTAAACCCACTCAAGTGAAAAGGGAAGGTGGCAAGCCGCCAGCCAATCACCAAACCCGAGCCTAAAAGCAGTAACAATACTTTCTAAACTAGACCGAAAAGTTGTGTAAACTATTTGGGTATATTTACCAATTCTTTGATTACCATTTACAAACCACTACTAGCCCATATAAACCTACTTCTCATCTATACAACACTAATTTTTTTTATATATAACTGGAACTAAATAAAGTAAATCCAATCTCTCTAATAATTTACCCCCATACATTAAACCACTCATTTTCATAAAAATCCAAATATACCATTATTCACATAAACCACCACCTTACCCCGCGGTTTACAAAAAGTTACCGGCCAGAGCAAGCTAACCAACCAAAAAGAAAGAAAAAAAATCCACACCATATATATATATATATATATATATACATAACACACTACCTACCAGCTATTCTCTGCATGTATAGTTGTATACAAGCCTTTCAACATATTAGTTTAGTTTGGCTCTGCGGTAGATTTTGCAGAAGTAGCTCCTGGTTTGGATTTTTAGATAAGTACTTTTCAAAAAAAGCAGTTGAGTGTTTGGCTGTAAAACTATTAGAAGTACTTTTTAATATGAAAGATTGTGTAAAATGACTATAAAGGACTTATAATATAACATATGAATAAAAATTCTAAACAATAAAAAGTAAACAAAATGGATCTTGTTAGATTTCTTTTATATTAAATAATATGATTTTATAATTTTTTTAAAAATGATATAAATGAAGGAAAATTATATTTTCTGAAATAAAATTAAAATATGTTAAGGATAATCTTGTATTTTCAAAACAGCTTTTCGCAGAAGCTCCAAATCAGAGCTTCTGCTTTTGCCTATGTTTGGCCTGGCTTTTAGAAGTGTTTTCGGCTTCAAAAGCTGAAGCAGGGCCAAACACCTCTAAAAGCTCGGCTTTTGAAAAGCCGAAAAGCGCTTTTGTATAACGTAAAAGCAGAAGCTCTGATTTTCGAAAATAGTTTCGAAAATACCATTTGCATGCTCCAAGAATATTAACTACAAAAAAAAAAAAATACTATAATCAACATGATGATTAATCATTACAAATATGTAGAAAGTAGGGATTAGCAATTATTTACCTCCAAGAACAGCAAGCAACCCGGTATATACTTTCTCCCCTCAGCATTATGGTCGCAGATGCATTTGACCAATTCATTGAAGCAAAACGATGCCCAATTCTTCTTCGGAATATCGGCAACATCGAGGACAGCGTATACCGAAGATAACGAAAAGTCATCTCTTCTAGTTGGTACTAATAGCACCCCCATTACGTACAAAATAAACGTTTGAAGAAATAGATCACCGCTATCTTTCATCTCCGACAAAGCCTTCCGCATTAAGCTTGTCGAAATCGCCTGTCGGGCACAATCAACTGTCGAATACACTCTAAATGGATTCAATTCCTCGGATCTTCGTCCCACTTCTTCACCATTCAAGATGATATCAGTACCTCCCTCAGGCACGCCCATAATTCGCTCGAAATCTTTGGCCGAAATATGGACTTTCAACCCATAAGCCTGAATTGAGCTTTCTTCCACATTAAAGCTCTTCAAAAGGATCTCCAACAACTCACGTTGGAGCATTCTTCCTTTGACTTCAAGCATACGACCAAAGCCACATCTCTTAATGGCCTCTGATTGACAAGCCTGTAAATTTGAGACTACTGAGAATACTTTCCTAGGAGAACAGCGGGTGCTAAAAATTTCATGACTCTTCGTCTTCATTATAGAACAATTTTAGCAAACTGCAAAATTAAAACAACAAAAAAATTATAAGCATGCCTTGAAACACGAATTATAAGCATGCCGAAGAGTACTAACAAAATACACAAAGCCAGAGTCGTCCACCACTGATCTAAAGAAGCAACTTTCAGTTTTCACACTTAAACACATTCGAGAAAACGTGGTTATGACAAAGTTTCATTCGAGAAAAGGATCATTTAATCATTCGGTAAACACATTCTCCAGGTAATGAGTTCAATCCTGGTTTTCAATATATGGCTTTTATCAATATTGAACAAATGCAAGACTATACCAGAGCTCACAAGCACACTTGCCTCGATATCAAGTTCTAACTACCAGAAGAACTGAAAACCCCCTACATCAACACCTGAGTACACTAATTAACCATGAAATCCGCCATTGGCATATATAAATTTCACCCAAAACACCCAGCTTCCATTAAATTTCACCCAAAATGCAAATTCTCACGGCCGTGACATGACCCGTGAGAAGCAAAGAGTAGTTTTTATATCCCAGACAATCTCACGGCTTTGGCTACAAAAATCACGGACGTTAAAATAAGGCGTGAAACTAAAAACACCTTGTATGTAAAAATGGACTTCTCACGGCTCATCTTTAAATATCACGGGCGTGAGATTAACCCGTGATATGGGCACAGCTGAAACTCAAAAACACGCCTCACATCTGAAAATCTCACGGCCGGGAGATGAACCGTTATATTTTTTTTAAAAAAGGGGGAATTCCAGGGGGTTTCACGGGTTGGGTTCGACAGTATCACGGCCGTGAGATGAGCCGTGTTTGTGTAATTGAAATGCTGGACTTCTCACGGCTCATCTGTTAATCTCACGGGCGTGAGATCAACCCGTGAGATGGTCACAGCTGAAACCCAAAAAACACGCCTCACAACTTAAAACTCACGGCCGGGAGATGTGCCGTTAGAATGTTTTTTAAAAAATGTAAGTTCCAGGAGGTTTCACGGGTTATATCACGCCCGGGACAAAAACCGTGAGATGGAACCCTCAAATTGGAAACACCCTATTTACTTCCTCTTTTCTACTTGAACCCGACCCCCAACCGTGAAGAAAGCAGCTAAAAGGTTGTCCAAAAAGAATAAACATCATTTAGCAAGTAAAGCAGGTGCAGAGCTAAACTTCTATTCTTCTTCCAAAATCACATCAACACCTTCCGTAAGTCTAGACTTGGCTAAGTAGTTACCAAGAAGAACGACTTCAATGGGACAATATTGAAAATCCATCTTTATTTCTTCCCAAGTCTTTAGATGAACTAAAAATCCAAAATATCTTGCAAATAAAACAAAAGCCACTGAACATTTGTAACCTTCTACCCGCCATTTCCTAGGTTGGGGACAAGATGCAGCAGAACAGTAGTATTGATAAAGCATCATGGAACTTTAACATTTCATTTTCCTCAATTCGTTAACCAACATACGATCACCACCTTCATTAGAAGCAGCATAATCAGTAGCTCTGAAAACATAACAAATACACGAGCTTCTAACAATTTGGAGCAGTATGAAGTAGGCAAGAAAAAGATGCTGTTATGCGTTACAATGAGGTCTACTGATTGTATCAAATGTTCCACCACGATACCAACGCTTGCTAAAGATTCTAGAATTTTGATCAGTCATATAAAATGAGATCGAGGCACGGAATGTACAATAAAGACTAAAACTGGGAGTAACTCCCAAGCTGCCGTATATTCTAAGGCCAACAACCATGCTCTAAATATCCTAACTAAGTTTGACCTTAATGTCTCATCATTCATGGAAGCTCTTTTACCCACTGCACTAAACTTCTTTTCTACATTATATACACAATTCTAACTCCACAGACAGTCCCTTCGGATACATCCGATAACTCCACAAACAGAAAACTCATACTATGAAGTGAACAGTTAAGATAAGCACCCATTTCTGTTGGTTAATCGAATGCTTGGAGCCACTAACCATAGCAAAGAGACTTAAATCAATCAAACAAATCATGGTCTTCAAACTTAACTACATTCATCAATTGGCTAAACAGAGAAAAATTCCCAACTTTCTCAGTGAACACGGCCTTTCTATCTACCATATCATATCATATCAATCCTCCCACGAAGAAGATGGAAGAACTACAACAACAACATCCATCCAAAGCTTCCTCACCAAAGGAAGCATCATCAACAACCACAACCGCAACCACAACAACAACAACCACAACTGCTGTGAATTCTTCAGACTCGAATTCTTCTACCCTAACAACAGAAGAACCCAATGCTCCTCCTCAACAGAAGAAGATTGAGGAACAACAACAACAACAACAACAAGAGCCTGCTAAGGATGTTGCTGAAACGGAGACAAATCAAGCACAACCTCAACAGCAAAAACAAGGTGAAGAGAAGGTAAATGCTGCAAATTCTCCTTCAAAACAAGTGAAGGAACAACAAGAACCGCCATTGCAGCTAATTATCAAGCTAAACACAAAGAAGATAGTACTAACCGAAAAAAGTTGCGGTGGAGGAGGGGTTTTGTGCAGAGTCTTCGTTAGCTATCGATGGGAAGAGGGGTTTTGTGCAGAATCTTCGTTAGCTATCGATGGGAATTCACTAGTCAATTGTTCTGGTTCGTGGCATTTCCTATCCAGCACTAAGTTAGTAGGAGGGGGAAAATTGGAAGCACAGAGATTCAATTGAACTGCTGTCAAAAACTAGAACGAAGTAAACGATACATGGAATAGAATTCAAGAGTAAAAAGTTGCTTACAGATAACCAACAAACAAATGATTTGGGAGAGATTTATCAAACTCCTGGGTTCGCACTGCAGAGCATACCCTGAGACAGCGACCGCGAGCTGGTGGAATCGATGCCGACACGGCGGGGAGTGAAGCGGGAGAAGCGATTGAATAGCACCCAGCTGAGCAATTGGCCTTGAGAATGTGGAAGAAAGGCGAGCTGGGAAAAGAGAAGCGGCCGAGGTGGGCGTGGGTTTGACGCCGGCGGTCTTCGTTTGCAATCGACGAAGAGATGCTCGCTCTCGTCGTCCCTTGCTCGCCGCCTTCACTGTCGTCGTCGGAATCCGGAATCCGAATCGCCGCCTTCACTGCCGCCTTCTATTCGTCGTCACCCACTGCTCGCCGTCTTCACTCGTCGTCACCCACTGCGTGGAGAGGATCGCCGTCTTCACTGCTCGCTAGCTGCGTGGAGAGGATCGAAGGAAGGAAGAGGATCGAAGAAAGAGGGGTTTCGGCGGTGAGAAGAAGAGTGTAATTGGTTTCGAAGGAAGAAGAGTGTAATTGGTTTCAGAAAACCGGTTGTACCGGTCATCAACACACAAATAAAATAATAAATTAATAATTTAAATGAAATCTAATGGTTGATATAGTTTGGACATGATCTAATGGCTGTAAATGTTTTATAGTACCAATACTATAAAGCACACTAAAATGCCTCACTTGGATGATGACTATTTGCATTTCACTTTCTTTGCTTTCTCCAACTAAATATTCAAGGATCAAGTTCTTCACCTCAGAGAATCTCTGGAATCGCGGAGGCCCTGCTTCAATTTTTCTAAGTTTAATAAAATCAATTAGTTATTATAACATATATATATAGTCATGTAAGCAATAATTTAAAATGAAATTATCTACTAACTCTTGAATTTGGTATAGTGCAAGAAATCATTTTGAATCGTAAATGTTAATTGATTATGAATTTTTTTTTTTTTTGTATCATTTGATAAAACAAATAGGGCTTTCAAAACAAAAATAGGATGAATGAATATACATGCCTCGTTCATATATACATTAGAACATTGATTGATGATTAGCTCTGATATTAATTAAAAATTTAATAGAGTTATTATAAACATACACCACAAGTTCAACATATAATAAAAGATTGGACAACTAACATATCTGCGATGGATGCCACTACAACAAAAATTTGTTTCGCCAACCATAAACAGGTTGGCTTAAGTTCTGGACAACCATAAACAGGAGTTTCCGAGATGGCCGGCACTAGAGCGTCAGTATAACCACTTCGAGACCAATACCGGAAATGGTTGCCAAAAAACACGTTTGTGCAACCATTCTTAGTGGTTGCCTAAATGTCAAACTAGCCACTACTACATAATTGTTGCCATTAATATTCTTCGGCAACTTCATACTATAGTCTCTTAAAAAACATAAGAGCAAGTCTCTAAAATAGTTGCCCAAAGTTCCAACTCTGAAAATAGAAAGTGACAGTTTCCTGTTGTTTTTGAAAACGAAAAAGTGTCGTTTTCACCAATTTTCAACATCTATTTTCTAAAAAATAATAAACAAAAATGAAAATAAACAGGCAAGTTTCATCAAATTTCACGAACCAAAATCAAGCCCCTTAATCTACTAGGAACAATCAAACAAAAGAGTCATCTAAGTAAGGGCACACGCATAAAGAATACACAGCATCCAACTATGAGCTTGTCCCGGTCAATCTTGCTCGAAGCTTGCAACCAGTGGATGAGGAGGGCTCTAATGATTTTGATGCTGACAGCCATCATGGCGTAACCAGAATTGTTGAAGTAGGGTGTGTCCAATGGCGAATACCTAAATTTTAAAAAAAATGATTATCCAACTTCCGATAGTAATTTGTGTAGGACAAAAAAATATTTAAGTAGTAGCGGGACACACTTAAATTTTGGGAAAAGGATTATCCAACTTTCTGTTGTAGCTTGCGTATTAGACAAGTGATATTTAAGTGATAGTTTATGTTATTTGAACTTGTCACACTGCTACTATTGTTAAATATATTTTCAATTAGAATACAACTCATTCGTTTGTTATGTTTTAGATCTAATTATAATAGTAAAAGGCTATTCTTATCCCCAATTTTTTCAGAACCTAACGATTAAATCCAGTTACGAGCTACCCTTATCTAATACGATATGTCGAGAGAGATTTGTTGAGAACTGTAGACACCAAATGCATTTTACCATTTTTTTCACAATACAAAACACTTCTAAACTTTTATACTAACTTTTACTAGTCGGATATTGTCATATTTAATAATTATTTAATTTAATTTTTGGGCGCCTAATAAAGAAGTATCGACTATAATTAATAAAGTGGTGTCAAAAATTTCATATTAAAATATTTTATAAAAAATAATATAAATCTTCACAAAAATTTCGGGCGAAGAGGAGGTCCGCCCCATTGGCCATCAGAGAGCAGTCCTTGTCTTCAAAAATCCTCCTGTCTTTCTTCCTTTCCAAAAGAAATGGCATGCAAGGCACACTGCATAAACCATACGGAAGGGTATGGAGAATGTTATGGCCCGCTGCATATCATATTTGTTATATCTCCTGATTTCTACTGTACGTAGTCTTTTTACAGTATTGACCGGTTCAATTGAATCATCAACCAATGTAGTAAAAAGTGAGTTTCTACGTGGAAACGTTTTGGTGATCTAGAAGCGTAAAATCGTAAGTTTTTAAGTTTTAAAGCGGAGTTTTTAACTACATAAGTTATAAAAACTGATATTTAGTGTAGAAGCGTTTTAGTGACCTAGAAACGTAAAATTGTAAGTTTTTAAGTTTTAAAGCGCGATTTTGACTACATTGCCATCAACCTACTTACCCATCAAACTAAAGGATGTAAAAGTACATCGTTTTAGCTCCATCATAAATATACCTGACATTTGAGATTTTTTTGTTTTTGTTTTTGTTTCTGTCCCTTCCTTTCACACTTGATTTCAGATCAGCTTTGGGTAAGCTGGCGTCAACGCAGAGGGAAACATTCCTGGCGGTGGTTGACCGGATTTCAGAGTCACTTGAAGGGTTTGGATTGTCAGATCTATTCCCTTCTCTCAAGTTTATCCCCGTCTTTACTGGCTGTCGAGCCAAGATTACGAAGCTTCATCAGAGAGCAGATATCGTTCTTGAGGAGATCATCCGTCAACACAGAGCCAAAGCAGACAAAATACATCACAATGATGAAGAAGCTGAGGACATTGTCGACGTTCTGCTTAAACTTCAACAGACCGAGGACTTCCCACTCCCCTTAACAAGTGACGCCATCAAAGCCGTCATTCTTGTTAGTATCAACACATTCTTAATTATCACCTACTTTCTTATTTCCTTGTAGTTAATACTGCTAATTAATTGATATTGCTGTGATCATACCAGGATGTTTTCATTGCTGGTATGGAAACCTCGGCGAGCGCAATAGAGTGGGCTATGTCTGAGTTGATTCAAAACCCAAATATTTTACAGCTAGCACAAGAAGAGGTGAGGCGAGTCTTTGGTGACAAGGGAAACATCAGTGAAGACCAGCTCCATGAGTTGACCTACTTAGAATTAGTGATCAAAGAGAGTATGCGAATGCACCCTCCTGTTGCGTTGCTAGTCCCAAGAGAAACAAGAGAGACCGTTGAGATCAATGGTTTTGTGATCCCTGCTAAAACTAGAGTTCTAGTAAATGCATGGGCAATCGGAAGAGATCCTAGTTATTGGACTGATCCCGAAAAGTTTTATCCGGGAAGGTTTTTGAACTCATCTATTGATTATAGGGGAACACACTTCGAATATATACCATTTGGTTCAGGAAGAAGGATTTGTCCTGGTATGTTGTTCGGAATGGCTACTGTTCAGTTGGGCCTAGCAAATTTGCTCTTCCATTTTGACTGGAAAGTTCCCGTTGAACGTCAACACCTGAATTTGACGGAACAGTCTGGAATCGGCCCCTCAAGCAAACAGCTACTGCGGCTCATCCCTATTGCAGCTAGTAATTGATGGTTGGTGAAATGCCCTTATTAAGACTTGTTGATTTGGAGATTTGTATGGTTTACTGTTAATTGTGGGGCATGAACTTGTATATTTCGTCAAATGTACTTTTAAACTTTTTTCTCCGTTCTTCATACGAGACTGGATCTTAATAAACTTTCGAAACTGGGCTTTTATGTAAAATTTGTCAGAAGTTGTCATTTGAATTGTCTCATTCTAATTTTGTGGCAAGAACTAACAACATATAATTTTGATGAGTTTTCGCGCTAACTAAAGTTTAGGGCCTAAATTTTTTTTTTTTTTTATAAGGTTGATATAGTATTAATTAAAGCTGAACCAAGAGACAAGGAAAACAGAAAGTCTCTGCCATCCTTGACACTCTCCAAAACAGGGCGGAGAAACTGCGCAAGTGAGCAAAGAAGAAAGCAAAAATATGAAAGAGAGACAACAAAGAAAGCAAGAGATGACACTTGAGGACAGGGTGACCGAGGCAAAACTCCTGGTAACGAGGTGTGAAAACTGTCGCCACCGACTTAAAGAAGCTGAGATCATCAGAACCCTCAAACACTGTCCTCTTCTTTAAAGTAATTGCCGAAAAAGTAGCAGGGAAGGGAACTCCCCTGCTACTTTAAATCAGCACCGGCACTGAACCTACCCAATAGAATAAGCTCAGGTTAATTAAAGGACCTTCACCTGATCCTCCGAGGCATTACAGAAGATCCATAAAATCTCCGTGAATAATATACAATGACCTTATTTTGCATATCATCGTTTCTTTAAAGTAGTCATCACTTTCGTCCTTACCAAAATGCTCCCAAATATTTTAGAGCAAATTTAGCAAGCTTTCCCGCCAATTTTTCATTCATGAGGGAAAGAGTTATTATAGGAAGATAACTTTTTGGAGTTATTAATCTTTGATAAATCCTTCTTCTTATAACTAATTTGACAAAATGAAATAATCAAAATCATATCATAAATCATAGATTTCATAATACATCATATTAAGGATTAAATATTGATGCTCTTGTACTAAAAGTCATCTTACATTCTCCCACTTGATCCTTACGTATACATATGATTGTTTTATTTAATCTTTGACAAATCCTTGTTCTTATAACTAATTTAACAAAATGAAACAATCATAAATCATAGGTTTCATAATAGATCATATGAAGGATTAAATGACGCTCTTGTACTAAAAGTTTGGACTATTTGAAGGTTTCACTTGTTTCTTTCTTTCCATTTTAATACCCATCTTTAGGTTGATTCCAACGGGAGCGCCATTTCCTCTTTTGTCCCCATTTATGACGAGGCAAAATTGGGGATGAAATGGTGACTCCCGAGAAAATGAGGAGGAGGTGTGCTGGTTGGCGGGACAACCGGCAACCCCGCCACCTTGTTTTTTTTTTTACTTTTTAATATTTTAGGGTTTAATTATGGTTTAATTAAAATTTTAATTAGATCAATTATTTTTAAGTGTTGTGTGTAAAGAAAACTTAGGTCAAATCATTTTTTGCCAAAAGAATTCGGTCTCGGAATTTAAAAAAAATTCTATCAACAAATTTGTATTTAAAAATGATGATAATTATACAAAAGATTGACATGAACAAATTAGATTAGGAGGATCATAAGTACATTTTTAAGTAAAGAAAAACTACAAAATAGAGAGGTCTCCAAATTTGGAGATGATAGCATTGGAGCAAAAATAATGAAAATGGAGATAATCTCCAAATTTGGGGACTAACATTGAAGTTGGTCTTATGAGTTAAATTGGAAATGAATATGAATGCTAATTCGTTTCCTCTAATTGGAGTACTGTCAGTTTAGATGTTTCCAAATAGTTAACCGTTCCAAAGTAACTAGCACTTGGCCGGGCCTATTGGCCGGAAAACCTAATAATTATGTATTTGAGTATTTCATATGTATAGTAGATGCATATAATATGTGTTGAAAACTTAGTAATTATGTGTTTGAGTATTTCATGAGGAATTTTATATTGCTATATAGCATTGGTGCTATAGGTTTTTACCTTTATGGTACAAGTTCATATTGCACCTATACTCTTTTGTACAAATTCTTGTATGGTACAACTTGTACTTGTACCTTTATGTGATGGTACAACTTGAAAATGTAAAGTTGTACCATAACATAAGGGTACAAATTCCTTTATGGTACAACATGAAATTATACATTTAACCTTATGGTACAACTTCAAATTGTACATTAAATCACTAATACTTTATAGCATAGTAGAAGTGCTCGTATTTCATATGTATTGTAGATGCATATAATGTGTGTTGAATTGCTTAGTTGACAAGAATTATCTTGGCAAGAAGTACTACTATGAATTTTATAATTACAATGTAGTTGAAAGATGATAAATATTCCTAATATAATTAAAGTTATACAAGAGTTACGGTAGCATAAGAGTTTTGCTAACTTATGCTACTGGTTACTTTCCTTGGCTAACAGCCTACTCTTCCTCAACGTGTGCCGCTACGGTGGTAAATCATGGAAATTGGCTTTCACACGTTTCTCCCATTATCTCTCTCGATTGGAATCGATAATCAATCTTTGGTCAAGCTTGAGTGAGAGTCGGCAGAGAAGGGAAATTGGTATGCAGAGCCAGAGGTGAGAAGCTGAGGTCCGCGCGGAAACTTTGTTTGTTGACGCTTTGACTTTGAAGGAGCAAGGGACCTTGGTTGGGGAGTGCCGCCGCTCTCCACCTCCGCCATCTTGATCAACGAGGGTTAATCCAAGTTCCGATCTCCCCTCTCTTATTGGTGTGAGATGAATTGTGATTTTTGACATTTTTGCTCTGTGGCAGAGAAGAAGAAGAACAAATATGGTGAAGAAATTGGTAGGGGTGATTGAGAATTTGAGATGGTCTCCAAGTGGGTTCGGAAGTCTAAGAGGCAAGTGGAGGAGATGGCAACACCGGGGAGCTGGAAGAGGGAAGTTTCGTTGTGGCAGATTCTTATTTCAGTGAAGCAAAGCCTAGGTATGCATGAATTCCTTTCTCTTCTCCACTTCTGTGCTGTCCTTCATTGAAAGTGACCAATTTTTAACTCATAAAGGGGAAAAAGCACGTTTGAGAAAGATAACCTACTGTGACTGGCCCTGATGCCGAGATGCCTAGGTATTGGATGTTGGATGGTTGTTTACAGAGCAAGGTTTTATTTTGACTATTTTCAGTTTCAGTAGAGTTGGCAGTAGTAGTCTATATGAACGATGATGTATTTTACTATCAACCTTCAGTTCTTGATTTCACTTTTAATGGGCTCATAAGATTAAAAGGAGAGCCGATAGATAGATAGATACCCAAAAGTCTAATGCACACTCAAATCTCCTACTCTGGCAATTTGATTTCATTATTGTAGAGGGAGGGAATTTGGGGGCTTTGATTTTGGTTTCTCACTGCTGGAGGAGCCTTCGTAGAAAGAGGAGATCCCTCTTAATTTTGGGTTATGCATGGAAATCCATGTCCTGTTAAATCGACCTCAAGTCACAAGATACAATCACTCCCTGACTCTTAACCAATTTCATTGAGTAGTTTAAGGTATTTTGTCAGTATGTAAACAGTAAACCAAATTAGTGAATATGCTCACAACATTAATGAGTATGTTTGAAAGTTCATGGCGTAAGGTGCGGCTGTCATTTATTTGGATATCTCTTCCCTGATCTCTTACATAACATATGTTTAATTGTGGTATTTGTTATAGACAAGGTGTCATCTCTTTCGTTGAACACTATGAAATTAAAGGACAAGTGTTTGTGGGTGTTATAAACGCGTTGTTACGGATCGGGAAATCGCCGGAATCGACAAAGCAAGAATACGAAAGTGAGAATCGAAAAACACAGACACACGATTTACGTGGTTCACTAACACAATGTGTGTTAGCTACGTCCACGGGCGAGAGAGAGCCAGTTTCACTATATCGAGGAGATTACAGATTACAGAGGAGTATGAGAAGTATTTATATAGTACTTCTCCATGTGGGTCTAAACCTAATCCAATCTGGCAAAGGAAACGGTTACAGACCAGGCCCAGAACCCGAACCCAAATAACATTGAGACCCCCGATTACCAGTCGTAGCGGCTGATAGTCCGATTCAAGTCACATCAACAAATCTCCACCTTGACTTGAATCCTCTTCCTCTAAAATCTTTGATGTACTCTGCTCCTTCTCTCTCTCTCCCCCGCCATCAATGCCCCGCAGGGCGGAGTCACCCACTCAAGACATTCAGCAAGTCCAAGCAGTGTTGGAACTTGCCATGTGGAACCGGCTTCGTGACCATATCAGCAGGATTATCCGTGGTGCCAACCTTCTTCACCTTAATCCTCTTCTCTGTCCTCAAGAAATGATACCTCACATCGATGTGCTTAGTCCTCTCATGGTGGACTTGATCCTTGGCCAAGCATGTTGCACTCAAACTGTCGCAATACACCACTGCCTGATCATGATGTAGACCAAGATCACCAACCAATCCCTTCAACCATATTCCTTCCTTAGCAGCTTTTGTCAACGCCATATACTCTGCCTTAGTAGTAGACAGTGTCACCGCCGACTGCAAAGTTGCCTTCCAGCTCACTACAGAACTCTCAAGAGTGAATACATAACCGGTCATCGATCTCCTCGTGTCAACATCTCTAGCATAGTCCGAGTGAGAATACCCAGACACCAAGCACTCTGTATCACTTCCGAAGCTAATCCCCACATCAGGTGTACCCTTAAGGTACCGGAAGATCCTCTTCACAGCCTGCCAATGCTCCTTCCCAGGTTGTATCATAAACCTGCTGACAACACTAACAGCATGTGCAAGATCAGGTCTAGTGCATACCATAGCGTACATCAAGCTACCTGCTGCACTAGCATATGGGACTCTCGACATGTACTCCTTCTCAGACTCTGACTGCGGTGCATAAGCTGAGGATAGATGAACATTTGAAGCACTAGGAGTATTTAAGGGCTTTGCTGAAGACATGCCAAACCTCGACAGTATCTTCTGGATGTTGCTCTTCTGTGACAAGAAAAGCTTCTTCTTCGACCTGTCCCTGTAAATCTCCATACCCAAGATCTTCTGAGCAGCTCCCAAATCCTTAATCTCAAACTCAGCACTGAGAAGCCCCTTTAACTTCTGGATATCAGACTTTGACCTCGCCGCTATGAGCATATCATCCACATACAGAACAAGATAGATCATCGAACCATCGTCCACCTTGTTGTGATACACATAACAATCATATGGACTTCTGCTGTAGCCCAGCTCAAGCATGTAACTGTCAAATCTCTTGTACCACTGCCTAGGAGACTGCTTAAGTCCATACAAGGACTTCTTCAGCTTACAAACATAGTCTTCTTTTCCTGGAACCTCGAATCCTTCTGGCTGAGTCATGTAAATTTCTTCCTCCAACTCTCCATGTAGGAAAGTTGTTTTCACATCTAGCTGCTCGAGCTCCAAGTCATAATGTGCCACTATTGCTAGTAGCACTCTGATCGAAGTATGTCTGACCAGTGGTGAGAAAATCTCATTGTAGTCAACTCCTTCCCTCTGCGAGAAGCCTCGTGCAACCACCCGAGCTTTAAATTTCATGCCCTTTTTAGAAGTGATTCCTTCCTTCTTCTTGTAGATCCACTTGTTTGTAACAATCTTCCTTCCCTGTGGTCGTTTGACTAGCTCCCAAGTCTGATTCCTGTCATGGGATTCCATCTCATCTCCATTGCGGCAAGCCACTGATCAGCTTCACAACCCGAAGCTGCTTCTCTATAGGACTGTGGCTCTCCTACATCCACTTCTTCAGCAACCTGAAATTAATACGCCACCATGTCCTCGAAGCCATACCTCTGTGGAGGTACTCCTGCAGTCGCTCTCTTCGGTCTACTGGAAGCAATAGACTGTTGAGCTCCTGCACTGGACTCTGAAGTTTCTGGCTCTGCAGAGACATCCTCATCATGTTGATCTTCTCCACCTTGGTGCTCAAACTCACTCTCATTGAGAGTTTGCAGCTCCACCTGCTTATCAACATTCTTGCTACCTTCAACAACAGTAACCTTCAACATGGGGTTAAACATAGACTTCTCATCAAATATCACATTTCTACTGAGTATAACCCGATGCTCAGAAGGTGACCATACTCGAAATCCCGTAACTCCATCTCCGTAACCCACAAATACACCCTTCTTTGCCCTTGGGTTCAGTTTACCCTCATCCACATGATAATAAACAAGACACCCAAAAACTTTCAGTGAGGAGTAATCAGCAGGCTTACCATACCACACCTCATAAGGAGTCTTCAACTCGATACATGTGTGAGGTCCACGGTTGATCAGGAACCACGCCATGTTCACTGCTTCTGCCCATAATCTTCTCTCTAGTCCAGCATTAGAGAGCATGCACCGTGCTCTCTCCAACAATGTCTGGTTCATCCTTTCTACAACGCCATTCTGCTGGGGTGTATCTTCACAGTCCAATGACTGGCAATCCCTTCATCCTTGCAGAATTCGTTGAACTCAGAATTACAGAACTCCAGACCATTGTCCGTTCGCAGCTTCTTGATCTTCTTCCCGGTCTGATTCTCCACCAATGTCTTCCACTGCTTGAACTTCGTGAAAGCCTCACTTTTCTACTTCATCATGAAAATCCAAGTAAATCTCGAATAATCATCAATAATAGACAGAAAATACCTGCTGCCTCCAATGGATTCAACTCGTGAAGGACCCCAACAGTCGGAGTGGAGGTAATCTAGTATCCCCTTCGTTCGGTGGATACCCTTTTTGGGAAACTTGTTGCGATGTAGCTTCCCAAACACACAATGCTCATAGAATTCCAAGTTCTGCACCTTGTGCCCGCAAAGAAGATCCCTCTTCGATAGAACTTGCATCCCTCGTCCACTCATATGCCCTAGTCTCATGTGCCAGAGAGTGTTCATATCTTCCCGATGAACCTGAGATGATGCAACTGCAGCAGAACCAGGCAACGGTTGTTCGCCAGTCGCCAACTCGAACGGGCTCATGCTCGTAGCTTCACTTCGGTGTAAGTTGTAGGAGAATTTGGCTACATCCAATAGCTTCACCCAATCCTTCTGGTTGGCACTCATATAATGCCTCAAGTAGACCTCCACCAAAGCATTGACCCGCTCGGTTTGCCCATTTGTTTGAGGACGAAAGCTCATGGAGAAGTTGAGATCGAAGCCCATCATCTTGAACAACTCCCTCCAAAAATTGCAGGTGAAGCGGCCATCTCTATTGTTGACGATGCTAACCGGGATGCCCCAATACTTCACAACATGCTTGAAAAACTAGCAGACTGCATCCTCGGTCTTCATATCTTTGGGCCCCGCGATGAAGATGCCATACTTCCCAAGGCCGTTGTGGAGTGGGTAATGGATCCAACAAGCCCGCCAGAATCCGCTGCTCCATCTTGTCTTGCTGGCAGACAAGGAAAGTATTGATGTAGAGTTTCACGTCGTCCTTCATACGAGGCCAATAGTAAGCCTCCTCGATTAGAGCTTGTGTGTGCTCAATGCCGGGATGACCAGCCCACTTGGAGTCGTGACACTCCTTCATGATCTCCCTTCGTATGTTGTCCCACCACGGCACGAACACTCGTTCCCCCTTAGTCACGATGAATCCACCTTTCATCCAAAACCGTCGAGTCTTCCCTTGCTTGATGTACTCGACCATGGTTTTGGCAAAGGGGTCGTACCCAAGGCCTTCTTCAATCCGCTCCTTCAAGGGAAATTGCAGTTGGTTGATGGCGGCAAGTGTGCTCTTTCGGCTAAGAGCATCGGCAACAAAGTTGGCTTCCCCGGCTTGTATTCCAGTACAAAGTCGAACTCCGCGAGGAAATCTTGTCACCTTGATTGATTGGGCGTGAGCTTCTTCTGTGTGAGGAAGTAACTCGTCGCCACATTGTCTATCTTTACCACGAACTTCGACCCAAGCAAGTAATGCCTCCACGTTCTCAAACAATGGACCACCGTCGTCATCTCCTTCTCTTGCACGGCATATCTCCTCTCTGCCTCATTGAGCTTGCGGCGCTCAAATGCAATTGGGTGCCCCTCTTGCATCAACACTCCACCGATTGCAAAATCGGAAGCATCTGTTTGCACTTCATACGCCTTGGTTGGATCGGGAAGTGCTAGCACCGGCTCCTTCTTCACCGCATCCTTTAAGGCTTCAAAGGCTTCGCGGCACCGATTCGACAATTCCCAAGCCTTGTTCTTCTTTACAAGATCCGTCAAGGGTATTGCTAGAGCGGAGTATCCCTTGATGAATCTCCTATAATAGTTGGCCAGGCCGAGGAATGATCGCAACTCGGTGACCCTCGTTGGTGGCTCCCATTCTTGTATCACCTCCACCTTGGCTTCGTCCATCTTCAATTTTCCTCCACCAATGATGTGGCCGAGGAAAGGAACCTCCGCGGCCGCAAACGTGCACTTCTCCTTCTTGACGTAGAGCTTGTTGTCTCGAAGGACTTGGAATACTTGTCATAAGTGCTCGGCATGCTCATCAAGTGTGTTGCTGTACATCACGATGTCATCCAAATACACCACAACAAAGCGATCAAAGAACGACTCGAATACTTGGTTCATCAATGTGCAAAATCTAGCAGGAGTATTGGTTAGACCAAAAGGCATAACTAGGAACTCGTATGAGCCATACCTCGTCACGCAAGTGGTCTTCGCCTCGTCCCAGTCGGCTATCCTCACTGGATAGTACCCCAATCGAAGATCAAGCTTCGTGAACCACTTCGCTTCTCCGAGTTGATCAAAAAAGTCGCCAATGTTAGGGATGGACCACTTGTTCTTCACCGTGAGCTTGTTAATAGCTCGATAGTCGATGCACATCCGCAACAAACCATCTTTCTTCTTCTGGAACAACATGGGTGCTCCATTGGAGGATTTCGACTATTGGATGAAGCCAGCATCCATCAACTCCTTGAGTTGCTTCCTCAATTCCTCCAACTCGGGAGGGGCTATACGATAAGGTGCTCTTGCTGGTGGTGTTGCCCCCGACTCAAGCTCGATCTTGTGATCGACTTCTCTTCTTGGCGGGAGCTTCTTTGGAAACTCCTTTGGCATCATATCCATGAACTGCTCCAACACGCCCTCGATGAGAGGTGTTGGAGCCACCAAGCCTCCTTCTTCCTTCGATTGCAAGGTGACTAGGAACCTGGGTTCCATCTTCATTCCTTTCACCAATTGCATGGTCGATAGAGCTCTTCTCAACCCTTCTTCTCGCAACAATTTCACCGCGCAAAATTTGTCTCCCTTATCAAGGTAGAGAGTTTTGGAATTCATCACCATCATTGCTGCCTCCTTCACCATGAAGTTGCAGCCAAGGATGACCGGATGATCATCCATGGTGATGACGCTGAAGTCGGAAATACCCTCCAAACCCTCGATCTTCAAGGGCACGTTTTTGGAAACCCCATGGATTGGTATTGCCTCGGAGTTGACGGTCTTGAGCGAACCTTGCTTCTTCTCATAAGCAATCCCCAAGCGCTCCACCTCCTCCACTTTAAGGAAGTTGTCGTTCGCACTGGTGTCAACCAATGCTCTTGCCTTGAATTGGGTGATTACAAATAATCTCTCGTTGTCGACCTCCTTGGCGGCCGATTTGACGGCGCCTAGCCTCCGTATGGAGCCAATCTTCCCATCTGCTTCCATAGCATTTTTCTTGGTCCCCCGTTCTTATTTCTCCAAGGTTGCTAGCTTGGTCTTCGTTGGACAATCCCGCACCTTATGTGGACCGTTGCAAAGGAAACAAGAGATGGGTTTATCATGGTTACCAGGTCTCGCTCCTTTGCTCGAGCCTTTCCCTTCTTTGGAGTGTTGTCGATGATCTCCACCTCCTTTGCTCTTCGAGTTCTTCAACTCACTTGGCCTCTCGCTCTTCTTATACTCCGTGAGAGCCTCTGTCGTTGCCAAGGCAGTAGCAAGATCTTGCACTCCACGCCTCTCAAGCTCCAACTTCGCCCAAGGCTCAATCCGAAAAGGAAGCCAAACAAAGCCTACTTATCCGGAAGATCGGGGATCTCACTCGAAGCTCGTCACACTCTTCCCTTACTTCATCCACTTGGCCTCGAACGGTCTCCTCAATGAGTCGATGGCGTTGGTGATGATGGTCACAAACTCGTCTCTGAAGGCTTCCAACCCCACCTCCAAGCCCGCCATTCGAGTGCTCATGCCTTGCATGTCGCCCTTCAAAGTCTGCACCTCTGCGCTGACTTGATCAAAGTTTGACTCCATGTCCTCGAATATGGTGGTGTGCTTGGCAATGTTCGTCTCTGCTTTCGCGAGCCTCTCCTCGATTGCAACCAAAGGCTCTCGAGTAGATATATCTCGCTGCTTCGTGTTGTTTGGATCCTTCTTTTGCTCACGACCGCGTTGTTGCTCATCGTTGAGAACTTCGTTTCCGGATCCATCCATCTCTTCGAGGTTCTCTCTCACTTGATGAGCTACGACCTTGGCTCTGATACCACTTGTCACGGACTTCGGAAGTCTATGTCTGTGACAGTGTGCAGGAAGTCCTTTCGCGCAGGGCCTCCAAATTAAGTGATCTCGAGGGTGTTCATTATGTATAATGTCTATTACTTTTATCGTAGCTCAATGAATTAAATGTTTAGCATAAAGATCGATATCACAATTAAGATCACATAGCACCTTATTTAAGCCACTGTCGATTCGATGAGTTACTATGTCACATGAAATAGGTTCAGTTATTGGGATTTCACTGTCGCTAATAACCTAATTAACTGCATATCATTGTATTAGTGGCCAGGCAACACAAAGCATTAAGCAATTTCATGTAATAGAGATCGGAAGAAAAGAAATATGAATCAATCTATCAAGTCTAGAAATACCTACATCCTATAGTGTTTCCCCCATAAATTGGGGTTTAGTTCATGACGAAAATAAAACACACAATCATATTCTTGTTCGTCATAAAACTAATAAAGGCAAGGGGCGAAAATACTCGAGGAGAACCCAGGTTGCGATATGATGCCCGTCGAAAACTCAATGCTTCTCCTACGCTCGCGATCGCCCAGCTCTTTCCCGATCTTCGTCCGCTTCCTTCGCACAAGCTGCTCTCTTTCTTAGGAATGACAATGGGGCAGGTCCGGGTCGGGTATCTCGATACCCATACCCGCCCTGTGGCAGGTTGGGTCTAGGTCGGATAACTTATCATGGGGAGCGGGTCGCGGCAGGTCGACCTAATGGTTATGCAATTTATGTGAAAATATTTAAAAATATTCATTATTTTCATTTAAAGACAAAGAAATAAACCAATAATATGATAAAATGTAGTTAAAGTATTGGAGAAATTGAGGTTTTCACTTATTTACAACTTTATTATAGCTAAATAATGAGGTCATATGAGGAAAATTTTAAGTAATCTGACTAAGATTACATGTCATTTAGACAAAAACGGATCAAAAATGGGGCGGATCAGGACAGGTCGGATCGACGAGAGGTACCAATGCACGCTCCGCCCCACCTACAGGGCGGATCAAACCCACCCTAAAACAGGCCAAACAAGTCGAATAAAACATCAAAATTACCATCTACTCTTTCTCCTCAATTCCTTTAAATTCCCTTCGAGCTCCATCTCACTAATTCCCGTTTCGGTCCCAGTTAATTGCTTGTCCCAGAAATTCCACCCAAAGACTTCCGGTCCCAGTTAATTGCTCTCTCCCCTTTTCCGTTTCTTTAGCCTTTACCCTTGGCCAATTAATTCCCTCCTCCACTTTCGCCCCAGACCAGGAAAGAAAAGGGCCGCCCTTCCTCATGATCGGTCCAATTAATTGAAGAAAAAGCCCATTCGGTCCAATTGAGTTATTCCATCCAACAATGAATTTCTCATTTCATTTACCTCAAACATATAAAATATTTGACACTTGAAGTAACGGTTATATTACTATTACGGGCTTAGTTAGACCCAAAAACAAACATTATATGCCTCAAACATATCGTGAAATAATTACATTCAACACACAAAATCAAGATGAGATGTTTTCGACAATTATCAAAACTTAACCAAGCTTTGCCATTGAAATGTGAATCAAGGTAAAAATAGTCATAAAGAAATGCATAGTAAGCAACAACTTGTTTCCACAACAATGATAACCTCCTGTTAAACATAGTGCAACAGCGGTTTAGAAAGAGACCAAAAGCTAACAAACCGTTTGGTATAAATGAATTCCATAAGTTTTTAGAAATTCATTTTGAAATGAAATTTTTTTGTGTTTGGTATTAAAATGAATTCATTTTCAATTCTAAATTTTGAATTCTACGGAATTGGAACTAGTTATAGCAATTCCGAGGAATTAAGATAGAATTTTCAAATGAATTCCACAAATATTTACTAATTATAATAGAATGGCATGATTATCCTCTTTTATTAACTAAATTACTTATACATATGACATACCAAACACATAAATTCATTTGACAATGAATTCTACACGAAATTTCAATGATTTGAATATAACATTACCAAACATAGGATTTTATTTGACAATGAATCTACACGGTAATTCATTTTACAATGTAATGAATTCTCGATTCATTTGGTACCAAACGGTCTATAATGGAATTTCAATCTTGGTGGTAATTAGTGTTGAAAATATAATTACCTTTTTGTAATTGTACTTTAAGTCCTTAGTCATTAGGGTTATGTAAAGTTGTATATATGTTGATGTATCTCGTGTGTACTGGGTAACAAGGCAATAAAATTGACTAGGAGAACTCTGCCTCTCCCGTGGACTAGTCCTGTTGATTAGGAAAACCACGCTAAACTCGGTGTTCTTGTTCTAAGCTTTGATTTTGACAATTAGAACAATATTTGCCATTGTAAAAGAAACTAACGGTGCCGCCTGAAGCAACTGTAGACATGTGTGAAATTTGGGGATGAAACAATGAGATTCCAGTAGGTGGAGAACAGTCAAAGAATCGAACCCAACTGCTAGATCCAAACTTACCACTAGCTAGAGCTGCTGCGCAAGGATTTTGCAGTTTCGACTGTAGAGTTTGATCGTGCCGTCGCTTTCAACATATCACTTAACCATGGAGTTCTTTGACATGAGGCCAATTCAGCTCCCACTTCCGATTTTGAGTCTGATGCACAAGCGGATGCTAGAGAGGTCGAAATCCTGGAGTTCTTCCAATTGAGCTCCCTCTTCTGATCCCAAATATGATGGTATCAGATTTGGAGAAGAGGAAGGGTAGGTGAAGGATTAGATGAACCTAGGGCGGAACTGGGGAAGCAGCAGCCGCTTTGAAGAACGGTCGAAGAAACTAACCAATAAACGCCTTCAGAGAGATGTTGTTTTGGATTTTCTGCAACATTACTGGGAGCATAATGCACAGGCGGGAGCGGTGGAGGGGAAGGGGAGGATGATGAGTCTGAGATGAGGGATGCGGGGGAGGGGGAATCTATTAGGACTCTAGTGGGCAAAACACAATTGTGGACTTGGGTTTACAAATTCGGGCGTATTGATTACAGACAGTAGCCCAAGTTCTGTAAAATATGTTCCTTCTAGCCCATGTGTGCCACCGAGAACTGAGCTGTGTAAACTAAAACGCACAGTAACATTATTGATTATTTGGGAAATGACCACAGAGCCCATCCGAAAATCACTCACAGACCAGCATTTTCAAAATGGAAAAATCCAGCTTTTTTATATTGGGAAACGGAGCGCTAAAGGGCGCTCCAACCTTTATTCATTAACATTAACCAAACGGGGATACTAACCCCAACCCAGTCATAGGACAACCAATGCGAATCTTGCTCCGACGTATCTCGATCCAAATCATCCTTGCTTCCTCAATCAGAATGAGAATCCGGTGCTTGTCATTGTCTCGGCCCTCCTCCATGGCGGAAATTACCACTCCTGGGCAAGATCCATGTGTATGCCCTTGCTAGCGAAGAACAAGATCGTCTTCGTCAATGGTGAAGCTCTGCGTCCTAGAGATGGCAAGAGCACTTCAGTCAAGCTAATCTAGTGAGGATTTCATATCTGCATGAAGAAATCTATGGTTTCAAGCAAGGAAATCTCACTGTCACCGAGTGTTATACTCGATTCAAGGTTCTCTAGGATGAGTTTTTCGCTCTCCGTCCTCTGCCTGGATGCACCTGCAACACTAGGTGCTGATGCGGCACATTCACAAGACTTCGTAGATAAGTTGATGTTGATTAGATCATTCGATTCCTTCGTGGTCTGAGAGACTCGTTTGGTCCGCTTCGGTCTTAGATTCTTCTACAAGATCTACTATCGCCGATCAATCATGTATTTGCTCAAGTTGTTCAATCAGAACGCGAATCTCGTCATGGTTCTTTTTTCATTTCAACCGCTCAGCCTCCTATGGCGTTTGGTGGCAACTATGCTCAAGCAACCACAACTTCTTATTGTCAAGGTACTTCATCGAGTCAAGGTGCTTTGTCTGGTCAATGAAGAAGACTTTACAAGGATGGTTCAAAGAAGCCTATCTGTACCTACTGTGATCTCATAGGTCCCACAATCGATAAGTGTTTCAAGAAAATCCGATATCCTCCTGGATACAAAGCTAAGGGAAAGGCAATCAATGTTGTTTGTGTTGGAGAGGTTATTGAAGATCTTCCTGAAGATAGCACTAAGAGATTTACTCTTTCTAAGGCTCAGTACCAAACTTTTGTGGCTCTCATTTAGCCTCAGCAAGCTCAAAACCTTGGATCTATCAATTTGATGGTGGTTTCGAACTCGCTTCCAGCTAATCACTCCACTTCTGCTCTCTTTGGAGATGCTGCTGCAGCACAGGACGCCTCCTCTATTTCCCAAAGTGCTTTTGAGGAAGTTACAGGTAAGATGATCCTATCTGTAGTAGACAATAACACACCTAAGTCTCTAGAACAAACATGGTTTGTAGACACTGGAGCTACTGACCATGTGGTTTGTTCTTCGTCTATGTTTGCATATTCTATGATTGTGCATAATTCATTTGTCGCATTACCTAATGGTTCTAAGGCAAAGGTTACTCACATAGGCACAGTACATTTAAATGATAATATGATTATCTCTAATGTTTTACTAATTCCATCTTTCACGTTTAATTTGCTTTCTGTAAGCAAGTTAACAAATACTCATAATTGTTCTTTGACATTGACTCATCATGCTTGTTTTATTCATGAGCTGTCAGCTATGTAGACGATTGGTATAGATGGACAGATATCTGGACTTTACTATCTTTGTCCTGGAACCTCTCTGTCTGTACATACTATCCCTCATCTACTATGTTCTCCATATGATGCATCACATAAATCGTTTGATTTGTGGCATTATCGTCTTGGACATGCTTCTAATCCTAGAGTAAAGGGTTTACATGCTAATTTTGTACCCAATACAGTTAGTGATCACTTTCATTGTACTGTGTGTCCTTTAGCCAAACAAAAACTGTTACCATTTGCTTCAAGTGAGACTATCAGCAAAGCTTCTTTTAATTTGATTCATTATGATGTTTGGGTCCTTAAAAGGAATCCACATTGGATGGTCATCGTTATTTCTTTGCTCTTTTAGATGATCATACTCGTGTTACTTGGGTTTATCTTCTCAAGCATAAGTCTAAAGCTAGGGAATTACTCATTAACTTTTGTGCTTATGTTCATACTCAATATAATTCAATTATTAAGATAATAAGAACAGATAATGCCCGGGAATTTAATATTCCTAATTTCTATCATTCTAAGGGTATTGTGCATCAAATGTCCTATGTTAAAACCTCTCAACATAATGGTAGAGTGGAAAGGAAGTTGCAACATATTGTTACCGTACCTAGTGCTCTTCTTTTGCAAGCCTCGCTGCCTATTAAATTTTGGGGTCTTGTTGGCCTTCCTGCCACTCATTTAATTAATCGCGTTCCTTCTCCTTTAACTCATAACAGATCTCCTCTTAGTATTCTAACTAATTCTTTTCGGGATTTAGAATATCTACGAGTTTTCGGTTGTCTAGCTTTGCTAGCACCCTCAGTCATAACATACCTAAGTTTGAGCATAGAGCCACTCCATGTATTTTTGTTGGTTACCCTTTTGGTATGAAAGGTTTTAAGCTTCTGGATTTAGCTACTATCGAGTCTAGAGATGTCGTATTCCACAAAAACATTCTCCCTTATAAGAATCTTAATCCCTCTTCTGATTCTGATTTCTCATTCCCTAATCTATAACTTCTTCTATATCAATCTGTATCCTCTTCCTCATACATACCTGAGGTCAACCAGGAGATTCCTTTAGTTGTTCCACCTACTATTCACCTTGCAATACCCGATATGAATGGTCGAGCACCAGGCCTGCCAGCGGCAGAAACCTGCTAGATTAAGGTATATGTATGCTATTCATGTGTGGCTACATCCAAAAATGTTAAATACCCAATTTCACAAGTTTTATCTTCTGATTCCTTAGTAGATGCATATAAAAGTTTTGTCATGAGTATGGCTAAGGAAACAGAACCTGCATGCTATGAAGAATCCATTAAGGATCCACGATGGGTAGCAGCGATGCAGGCAGAATTAGATGATCTGGCTGCTACTAACACATGGAAGGTAACTTCCCTCATCTAAGAAGGCTATAGGGTATAAATTGGTCTATCGGATAAAATGCAAAGCAAAAGGTACTGTTGAAAGATTTAAGGCTCGCTTAGTGGCTAGAGGGTATACTCAGACTAAAGGCATAGATTATCAAGAAAAGTTTTATCCACTAGCTAAGATGACCGTTATCAGGGCTTTATTATCTTTAGCTTCAGTCAAAGGCTGGGAAATTGAACAGTTAGATGTTAATAACACGTGTTTGCATGGTGAGTGGAACTCCAAGCTAGTTGACAGTGGAAATCCAAGCTAACTTAATTTTTACTTGCTAATGGTTTTGTTCAGGCCAAAGCAGATCACACTCTTTTCACCAAACATACTAATAACAAGTTTCTTGCTTTATTAGTTTATGTTGATGATGTGATACTCACTGGGGATGATTTAGATGGGATGAAAACTATTAAGCAAAATCTTGATGCTCCTTTTAACATCAATGATTTAGGTTCGCTTTGTTTTTTCTTGACCTTGAGATTGCTCGTAGTTCTAAGAGACTAACTTTGTGTCAAAGAAAGTTTTCCTTAGAATTAATTGTAGATACTGGATTGCTTGCTGGAAAGGTTGCTACATCACCTTCAGAACCTAACATGAGATATTCCATTAACTCGGGTGACTTTCTGATTCGTCACCTTATAGGCGTTTAGTAGGACGATTAATGTATCTTTGCACCACTCGTCTAGATATTCAGTATGTTGTCCATCACTTAACTCAGTTTGTTGCTCATCCCGCTTATTTAAATATAAATGCTGCTACTAGGTTAGTTAGGTTTATTAGGAATAATCCATACAAGGGTATGTTTTTCCTAGCAGATTCAGCCTTAAGTCTTTCTGCATTCTCGGATTCAGACTAGGCTGGCTGCCCAGACATGCATAGATCCACCATTGGTTCTTGTGTTTTCTTGGGTAAGCCTTTGATAAGTTGGCGATCAAAGAAATAGACTACGATCAGCCATTCATCTGCAGAGGCAGAATATAGAGCAATGGTTGATCTTTCATGTGAATTAAAATGGTTAAGCTATTTGTTTAGTGTTTGAATGTAAAATTTTCTTATCCTTTTTCTCTATACTATGACAATACATATGCTATTAGGATTGCAGAAAGCTACGTAGCTCACGAACGGACAAAACATATTGAGATCGACTGCCATCTCATCAAGGAGAAGCTAGCAGCTCGACTCATCAAGTTATTCTAAATTCCCACTGACAGCCAGCTTGCTGACTTACTCACCAAATCACTATAGATACATAGGTTTTAGAGTTAGTAGGCAAGCTGGGCATGTGTAATATATATGCTCCAACTTGAGGGGGTGTGAGATATAGTTATAGAATAGAGAACAAATCTGTAATTTTGTTATTTTACTGGGTAGTTATTGTAATAAGTAGTTTTGTAATTTGGTGAACACTATATAAGGCTGTACAGTGTACTAGGAAAACCACCGTTTTATGCAATAATCATTTTTTTACGCATTCTCGGTTACAAAATTTGGCACGACCCACAAGAAAATCCATGTCCTGATTTGTCCTGATTCACAACGGCAAACCCATTTCTCAATCTCTGGTCATCCTCGAGTACATCAAAGAAACATGGAAGAACAACAACCAACACCCACTCCACCCCGAAGATCCTCATGCCCGATTCTGGATGAGATTCGTCGATGTAACAGTAAACCAAAATCGAATCTCATTTCCCCTGTTTCTGATTCGATCAGTCTGTCTAGCTGATTATATTTGATTTTTGCTGTGATGATTCCCAGATCTTACAAATGTCGGCAAAGAGCGGGAGGACGAGAGACAGAGGTTAGATAGAGAATATAGTTGGGGAATTGGATGAGTAGTTGAAGGTGCTGAAGAATGAGTTGGGAGGAGAAGGGAAGGAGTACTTCGGCGGGGAGAGGATCGGGATGCTGGACATTGTGGCGTTCACGATGGCGTACTGGTTTGATGTGATTTAAGAAGCCAGGGCGGTGGAACTGGAGGATGTCCTGAGGCTGACGAGCGAAGGTAGAGTCCCTCGACTATTCATATGGATGAAGAACCTTCTCGATGTGGACGCGGTTAGGGACTCTGTTCCATCCAAAGAGAAATAGATCGCTCGCCTGAGTGCTCTTGTGGCGGGAGCTGCCTCCGGTCCCGCTTTGAAATAATTGGCTCAGGATGTATTGATTGTAAAGACAGAGTGGTTAGTTGGGTTTGTGGGCTTTTGAGTATTTGGATTTTTGGTTCTTTCGGACTTCTAATTATCGTTAAATATCCTTCATGCGTGTGTGGGCTTCGTGTATCTTTAGGCTTGGCCCATATTTCTTATGATGGCCTGCCTGGTTTCCTTTTGGTGGCACGAGTCTCGAGTCTTTTGATTTATTCTCCCTCCTGCTTGCATTTTTATACCGTGCGTTAAACATTTGTGGCTTCCAAGAGAATGAATCTTTTTATCGAATGATAAAAAAATGGGTCCGGATCATCTTCAGGAATGATTTGGAAGATCCAAAAGTAAAAATAGTGATATTTGCTAGCAACAATACAATGTAGGCAGTCAATCAATATTACTTTATCCGAAATCTAATTCAAATCCAATATAGCATGTATATGTATGAGTACATAAGAAATGTATTGAATCAAATCCTATTAATGAATAGATCTTATTGTAACATCGATTACGGAATTGAAAGGGATCGAATAGGAAATGCTACTTTGAATCATATAACTATAATGAAATATACGATAAACCAACATTTATCAAATTTTGAAACTGAGTCTGAAAAAATGGTTCGATCCTCTTATTTTTCTTTCTGCAAATTCGTAACAATCCGTCTTCAAATCATTCATTTGAAAAAATCGAAACCCCTCTTATTGGATGACCATGATAATTTCCAAATATATAATTATTTATCAATCGAGTAGCAATATCACCATTTTTCTTCTAGAAGATACTAAAGTAGACGGTTGACTCATTTCCTATTTGAAATAATCGCAGGAAATCTTTTGATAATACGATTCTTTCTATTTCTCAATGATATCCCACCAAAAATAACATATTTTGTCTTAAGGTAGTAACACTTTTTTGAACTGTCACATGGATGACTAGTTTACTGTTTTAATTTGCTCTTTCATCTAATTATTGCCTCTTATCTGCTGGTCCCACTTTAATTGCATTGGACAACGAATCTCTGGAGGTTGTGGACACTTACTGAATGCAAGGTTGTGGAAAGGAACTGCTCCCTATAATAAACCTACGCATTCTTGTCTAAGAAAGAGTAAAACTGCTAATGAAAATCGAAGCTTCCGATAAATCCCTCTTTGCAAGCTGCCTGTGGGAGCTCCATTGCTCCAACAACATCTACCATACACTTTTCTGCGTCTTTCTCTCCAAGTGACACTGCTAGGTCCAGATTGCCCATTCAAAATTATCTTCCAAGCTACAAAAAAATGAGTCAATACAGCCTTTTCTCAGCACACAGCGAACAGTCCAATCAAAGTAAATCCATGAACAAAATAAGTGACCCCTCGTTTCTTCCCTGTCAGGGCATAATACACATGTTTGCTCCAACAGTTGACCGCAACTTAGCAATTTTTCTTTAGTAACTAGCTTGATACCATTTCACTTAGGGGATTGAATGGAGTTCCAAACCAATTTAACTGAAAATCGAGTTTGAGCATTATCATCCCAAGACAGAGTTGGAGCAAGTTATAGATTTTTTTTAAATAGATTCATTAAGATGGTACCATGACGGAGACAAACGAAACCCCCACCCCAAATGGAGGACATGTAAGGCAAAAGCACTAACGCCTGCAACTGTTCCACGCTTGGCCAAATCCTTTAGCAACCAAACAACACCCATCAAGAGAAGCATCAGAACAGAGGCGGCCGATGGCGAACTATTTACACCAAAATAATTTTCATTAATTATTGCTTGTATGAACAGCTTGGCCCATTTAAGAAGATGGTCCATGTGTACATGGATGATCCAATTTATCAAGTTTGGGTCGTAGGATTAAAGGATGGTAGTGTCCAAAAACATGGATACGATCCAAATCCAATAATGGATGGTAGTGTCCAATAACATGGAAACCATCAAAATACCATTATGGATGGTAGTGTCCAATAACATGGCTACCATCCAAATCTCATTATGGATAGTAGTATCCAGTATTATGGACCCCATCCAAACCCTATAATGAACACCATCCAAACTCAAAGTGGATGGTGCCATCCAATAGCATGGATAACATCCACATTATTTGGTGTATTATGATCATCTAATTGTTCATACATGGTGCGTAGGGTTGATTGTCTAGGGACATGATGATGGTGAGAAGGTAGTTACCAGAAGCAATAACTGACTTGCGAAGGACGCTCAGAGGAGTTACTGGATGCTACGTGGAGCTAATTTTTGGGAAGAGAGAGAAGGCAGTTAGAGGGTGAGACACAACAAAACTTGCAGTAGGGCTCTGGAGGAAGGACAGACAAATCAAATTACAAACCGTCTCGACAAAATTTATCTTTTCTCTCTAGAACAGTAACCGTAGCAGTAGCACCAGGGATCCTCCAACGAGGCTTCTCTGTTAGTGGTAGTCAGTAGTTTCGGAGCTCTCAAGGAATCTCCATAGGAGTAGAGGTAAAAGTAGCTAGATCCTTTTATGTATACATCGAACACCCTCGTTCGAATAGTGTTTGAAGAGGTGTGAACCGAGTAACATCGTTTTCTATTTTCTTGAAGTTAGGGTGCATTGATCACACGAAATTCCACCTGAAACATATTGGCACACCAGGTGGGATAAAGTGTGTTCGATATGGATCTACGACGAAGGATACATGATGGTGATCCTCCACAAGGTGTTGTGGAGGAGGGGCAGTTGGTTAACCTTGAAGTTGACCAAGCAGAAGGGAACAATATTGGAGCAGAGGCGCCAAACATGGTGCCTAATGCAGATCCAAGCGAGGCAACACCATCACTTTGCCAAATGGTGGAGGAGACTCGCCAACTGGTGGTTGGGATGAACAGAAACTACCAGAAGGTAAACCTTCATATTGCTTCTTTGGATGAGCGCATTGATGGTTTGATTTCACGTACTGATAGATGATTTGCTCAATTATTTGAGTTGGTAAACAAAAATACGAATGATTTGGGTGAGTATGGACAATTGTTGAACAGGCCAATTTTACAAACTAGGGCTTTGTCTTTAGATGGTCGAGACTTTCCAAATCTTGAAAGTGAAAAAATTAACCTACCATCCAATGATGGTGGTCGAGGTGAGCAGCCATGCTTGGTGAACCCTACACCACCGGTGGTAACCACCGTACCAACACCTCAAAGGGTGAATATCGGCGAGAGCCACACCACTTCATCTTAGATCCATGTTGCGTAACCGCCCCCTATGTAAGGTGTTGCTCGACAAAACATTCCAGAAGCCAGACCATACATGGCTCCTGTTAATGTTGGGATGGGTTTGGGTCCAAATAATGTTTACCCAATACCACCATGTGCGTTCCCGCATCAAATCCCGCCCCCTGTCAACATGCAAGGAGTGGATCCTGGTGAATTCATGCTAGTTGGGGGGTAACAAGGGGGCATGATGTGAATACACTCCGTGATTAGATGGAACAGTTGTTGGTTGAACAATTTGGTTTTGGTATGAGACCAACGATGCCACCTATCTATCGAAAGTCGTATCCAAAGTGGGTGGATAAAATGCATCCATTCCCAAGAGGGTTTAGGGTACCAGAGTTTTTACCTTTTACTGGAACGGTTGATCAATCCACAATGGATCATGTTGAGCGATTTACTGTCGAATGTGGTGATGTGTGTGATTTTGTCAAATTATGTTTGTTTGGCAATTCTTTGACAGGACCTGCTTTTGCATGGTACGTCAATTTGCCATCTAATTCAGTGCAAACTTGGAAACAGATGGAACAAATGTTCCATGCACAATTCTATCATTCTGAACCTGAAGTAACCATGGCTGACTTGGCACGTATGCGCCAGCAACCAGGAGAGACTGTGGAACACTTCTTGACAAATTTTAAAAATGCACGTAATCGTTGTTTTGAGAACTTGACAGAACGTGAATTTGTCAAGCTAGCACAAGGTGGCTTAAACTTTGAACTACGTAAAAAATTTCAAGATAGGGAGTTTCTGATTTATTCCAGTTGATGTCATGTGAGGTTAGGTATGAGACTCTTCTACGTGAAGAAGAGAATAGAAGTAGTGCATCTAGGGGACTGTACCACCCTAACTTTGATTTTGCAATAAACCATGGTGCTCAGGAGGTGGATGGTGTCGAGATAGAGTAGGCTGAAATTGTGCAAGGAAAGCCATATGTTTGTGCTTCCTTAGCGAAAATTGATAATGAACAGCAAGTTGGAAAAACCTAACCGTGCTCCAGACCAACCTAGAAAATTTTCTTTTGATGTTACCAAGTTGGACTTAATTTTTGACCAGTTGTACAAGGATGATCAGATTAAGCTGTCTGGGGACATAGTATCTCATCCCCAGAGAAGTTAAAAGGAAAACGTTATTGCAAGTGGCATAATAGTATGTCACATGCCACAAATAGTTGTGTGGTTTTTCATAATGTTTTGCAGGATGCGATTGAAAAGGGATGCATCAAGTTCGAGACCCTAAGAAGGATGGCATGACAGTGGATACTGATCCATTCCCCGATGTCGTGGGCATCAACATGGTCAATCCTGACTTTTCAAAGATTGACTTTCCACGCTTCCAGCTGGTGTTGGATACAAAACCGCAGCCAAGTGGCAACTCCAACGTCATTGTGCAAGGTGGCTCATCATCAACTAGCATGCAAGATGAGCCACGTATTGATCTGGCTGATGAGAAAATTTGTGTGCACAGTGCAAAGGGAATCTGAATCTTGGTGGAGATAGACCAACCCATTCGGTCCATCAAAGACTTGGTCCACGGAGACCATTCAAGCCAAGGTATCCACCGTATGAACGTCAGGTGGAAGTAGTACGTGTACCAGCATGGGGAAGAGGGCAACGTAGGCAATGGGTTGCTCAAAATGTCCCACCTTTCAAAAGTGTGCATTTCAAACGTGCGCCTTTTGGACTCTCCCTACCTCCCTTAAGTTCACCACCTGTTAGGAGAATCTTCAAGATGCCAAATGTGCCATCAAGTGGATGGCACACTTATGATGTTCATCATCCATAACCAATTTCCGTGGATGGGATGACAAGGACACAGTATAGAAGATTCCTTCGCAAGAATGCCCAACAGAAGAAGATTTACAACATGCATACCAATGTTCGTGTGAACAACTCTGCTGCCACTAGTCTCAAGGTCACAGTGTCTGACAGTGGCAAGAGTGTGGAAAAGAATGATGAAGCCCCAGAAAGTGATGGGTATGATGCAGATCTAGACGAGTCATTCATCGAATAAGAGATGTTGGAGTTGAAACATTCAACGTCAAAGTTTGACCGAAAGAACAAGGATGATGATCATAACACGTCCACAATCATCCAGTTTGGTAGTTTGCCACCATTTGTGTTGAATAACTAAATTTTTGCCAATGATCTTTCACTTTGAAATGGATGGTGAAAGAGCAGATGATGAATTCGAAGTGGAGGCTGAAGAACTGGATTAAGCAAGCCATGAGCAAGCCATTGCAGAGTTCGCTGGTGGATTTGCCGAGCTAGATTTGGATGGAGATGATGAAGAGTCACCAGTTTCTTAACTGGTTACTGAGTTCGCAAGTTAGGCACTAGAGGATGAGCCATGGAGTGTCATTATGGCCCGTACTGGAGCAAGAATCAACTTGTCTAGTGAGACAACAAGGCAACACAAGAGTTCCCAACAAATCCTAAGGGAATTGTATGAGGCTGGACACAAATATGTGGGAGTACTTGGCGAGGATGATGGTCGGTAACCTTACTACGTACTGTACCAGGGACCAGAAAGATCCACAAGCCTTCCTGTTGAGAACTCTACATGGGGTTCAGAATTTGATGAAGAAGATAACTTTGTGGTTGTCGAAGAAAAGCTAGGTGAAAATAGTACTATGCTTGTGGCAACAAGAAAGGGGAAAGAGGTTGTCATTGAAGGATCAATATTTGAGGAACCAAGTCGAGTTATGGTTTTCAATGAGCCAGATGCAAAGATGCTTCGACATCTCAGGCCATTGTTCATAAAAGCTCAAATTGATAATGTACCAGTGTCAAGGGAATTAGTTGACAATGGTGTTGTTGTGAACGTGATGCCTACACGTATGCTCATAAAGTTGGGAAAGAGTACAAGTAGGACTACAAATGATCCGAGCTACTCGCGAGCAACTCGAGGCGCGAATCGGGAAAAACTCGTTCGAAACTCTACTCGTTTACTAACGAGCCAAGCCTGAGCTTGGCTTTGTTAAGCTCGCGAAGCTCGCAAGCTAGCTCAACTCGGTGGCTTGTTGAGCTCAACTCGTGAGTTGGCTCATTTAGAGCTCATGAGGATGTCTCAACATTGTGGTTTGAGGGCCAACTTGATCACCGACTTATGGACGAATCGATCTAATTTGGAATTTCATAATTCAGAGGATTGTTAAATTATATATCTCACATCATGTGAAGTTTAACATGTTGAACATGTAAGAAAATATGTCTTATTTTTAATTCTATAAAGAAATTATGTACAAAATTGTTTCGATACTATGGAATAACATAATTTGAGCTAGTTAAAATTTATTAGCTAAACAATATGACACCTATAAATTATAATATAAGATTAATTAATGTTGAACATTTGATTATTTATTTATTTTTACATCAATCACATGTACCATACACGACATACAAAATGAATGTATCAAATACGATCTAAGAATTTAGTAAACAAGCTTAGCTCAAACTCAACTCGACTCAGCTCGTTAATAAATGGCTCGAGCTCGAGCTCAGCTCATTTGTTAACGAGTCAAGCTCAAGCTGGGGTAAAACTCGGTTCAGCTTGGCTCATTTGCAGCCCTAAGTACAAGTGATCTTATTCCAACGAAGGTGTTTATTACTAGCTTCAATGGTTGTTCCACGACTTCAAAGGGGATACTACCAGTTGTTGTAAGAGTGGGTAGCCAAGAGAGAATGACTGCTTTATTTGTCGTTGATGGAACAATCAGCTAAAACGCTTTGCTCGGTAGAGACTGGATACATGCTAATAAGTGTGTGTCGTCATCGCTGCACCAGTGTTTAATGTTCTGGAACAAGGATGGTGGGGTCGAAGTGGTACGAGCTGACACCAAACCATTTGTTGTGGGAGCCAATATAGCGGAAGCTCCCCCTTACCATGGGTATTTTGGCCCTCTGGGGATCAAGACAGTGGATGATGGATCGTGTACCATGGTGATGTCTAGTGCAAAGGTGTTGAGCAAACAATGTGTTAAACCTCTGTCTGAAATAGTGACACCATCAATGTTTGTTGTGGATGGTCCACCCCAGGCTGAGACATCATCCATAAATGAGTAAGCCACTCCATACAAGAGTGGCAGAGGAGGCCGAAATTACGACCTTGCAAGAAAAGTTAGCCATATACCAATGTGAACAAAGGCTTGTATATATAGAGCATGTGTTGATGGTTGACTGTGTACCTGATGATGAAGTATTAGTGGAAGAAAAGAGTTCAAGCAAGGTAGGAGAAGTTGACAAGCACATTGCTGCATGTGACGTGTTGGAGAAGATAAATCTTGGCACTGAGGACGATCCACGTCCAACTTTCATATGTGCCAACCTGCCGGAGTCTGACAGGTATGAGTTAATTAAGTTTTTAAAGGAGTTTAAAGATTACTTTGCATGGGATTATCATGAAATGGCTGGCTTAGACAGAAAATTAGTAGAGCATAGGTTACCAATTAAAATTGGCTTTAAAACTTACAAACAACCACCTAGACGTTTTGCTTATGAGGTCTTGCCAGAAATAAAGAAAGAGAGAGAACGTCTGTTAAAAGCAAAGTTCATTAAAACTGCTAGGTATGTTGAATGATTGTCATGCATTGTGCTAGTAAGAAAGAAAAATGGCATCTTGTGTGTATGGGTAGACTTTGGAATTTGAATTTGGCCACCCCAAAAGATGAATACCCTATGCCAGTGGCTGACATGTTGCTAGATGTTGTTACCAGGCATGATGTTTTTTCTTTTATTGATTGCTATTCTGGCTATAACCAAATCTATATAGTCGAGTATGATGTGCACAAGACGGCTTTTCGCTGCCTAGGGGCTATTGGCTGCTATGAGTGGATAGTCATACCTTTTGGTTTGAAGAACGTCAGTGCAACTTACCAACGGGCCATGAATGTCATATTTCATGAGCTGATTGGTAACTTGGTGGAAGTATACATTGACGACATTGTCGTCAAGTCGAAGGTGACAAGTCACCACCTTTCTCATTTACGAAGAGCTTTCTTGCGTATGAGAGCTCACAAGTTAAAATTGAATCCACAAAAATGTGCTTTCGGTGTGAGTGCAGGTAACTTTTTAGGATTCTTAGTGAGTCAACGTGACATTGAGGTCGACCAGAACAAGACCAAGGCCATCATTGAGGCCAAGCCACCATGTAATAAAAAGGAGTTGCAGCGGTTTCTAGGCCAAGTCAATTACATTCGAAGGTTCATCTGGAATTGTGCAAGCCGGACCCAAGTTTTCTCTTAGCTGCTCAAGTTGAAGAAGGAAGATGAGTTTGTGTGGCGGGAGGAGCACCAAAAAGCCTTTGAAGATATCAAAAGGTATTTGGTGAACCCGCCAGTGCTCAATTGCCCAATTCGAAATCGTCCTTTGAAATTATATCTTTCAGCCACAGACACATCTGTAGCATGTCTGTTGGCTCAAGAGAATGATTCTGGCAATGAGCAAGCAGCCTACTACTTAAGTAGGTTGTTGAACGAGGCCGAGCAAAAATAATAATCCATAGAAAAATTATGTTTGGCCTTGTACTTTGCTTGTACGAAGTTAAGATATTACATGGCACTCGTTGGCTAAACTGATGTTATTAAATACATGTTGTCCCGGCCAATCATCCATGGTAGGATTGGTAAGTGGACACTTGCATTGTCCGAATTCAATTTGAAGTATGTGCCACAACTGGCAGTTAAGGGTCAAGCCCTATTATATTTTTTGGCAGACCATCCATGTGTGGGTATGCCAACAGAGCAAGTAGAAGTCGCGATGGTTGAGGAGATGCCTTGGATGTTGTTCTTTGACGGCTCAAAGACACGTTTGGGAGCAGGAGCTGGTGTGGTGTTGACCTCGCCATCAGGTCATGCCATGCACTTCGCGTTCTCCCTTGATGTGCCATGTACTAACAACCAAGAAGATTATGAAGTTTTGGTTGTTGGTTTAGAGATGTTGGTCGATTTAAAGGCAAAGAATGTCAATATTAGGGGAGATTCCCAACTGGTAGTATACCAAGTGCTAGATGGATACTGATGTGTCATCTATGTGTTAGAGTTGTATCTTGAGCGTGTCAAAATGCTGATTTCTCATTTTGATAGTGTGTCCATTAAGTTCGTTCCTCGTATGAAGAATGGCAAGGCCAACTATCTGGCCCAGCTCGCGTCTAGCTTCAGAAAGTTTGTCAGTGGAAGAAGAGATCAAATATTCATGCAAACTATTAGCCCTTTTGAGGGATCGAATGAAACAAGTTGTTGAGTTGTGTGTGATTGAAGATGACGCCAATGACTAGCGTGCTCCTCTAGTGAAGTAATTTCAAAATCCAAGTGGGGATGCAGACCATACTACCAAGTTTAGGGCCAGGAACTATGTTTTGCTATATGGGACACTGTTCAATAGAAGCCCCGATGGTTTGTTGCTCAAATGCTTGGGGGACAAGGAGACTTTACAAGCTATGGCTGAGGTCCACGAGGGAATATGTGGAGCACATCAAGCTGGTCCATCCATGAGGTGGATACTGCATCCATATGGATACTACTGGCCAGCTATTGGGCCCGATTGTGCAGTATTTACTAAGGGATGTGAAGCTTGGCAACGTCATGTACCAGTGCAAAGGGCACCTGCCATTGATTTGAATTCTATCGTCAAGCATCGACCATTCTTCTGTTGGGCAATGGATTTGATTGGATAAGTCTATCCCCCATCATCTAAGCAACATAAATTTATCATTGTGGCTCCTGATTATTTTACAAAGTGGGTACAGGCAAAGCCAATGAAGACGGTGAACCAAGGGGAGGTGATTTCTTTTATTAAGAAACACATTATTCATCGTTTTAGTTTGCCGGCCACTATAATAGCCGATCAAGGGAAAGTTTTCACTGGAGCCCAGGTAATTGAGTTTGCCAAAGAGCATGGCATTAAGATCATCCACTTCACACCTTATTATGCTCAAGCCAATGGTCAAGCGGAAGCATCCAATAAGGTGGTAAAAAGGATCTTGTCCAAAATGATTGAGGACAATCCAAGGAATTGGCATGAGGTACTATCAGAGGCACTATGGGCCTATAGAATGTCACCACGTAGTAGTACGAGAGTGACTCCTTTATCTTTGACATATGGTCATGAGGCAACATGAATTGACTCCTTCTGAGTATTATGAGTCAATGATGCTAGAGTTGTCCGAACGGGATGAGCTACAACTTCAAGCTCTTGATAACATCCAGGTACAAAAGGCCAAAGTGGCTAGGGAATAAAACAAAAAGGTAAAGCATAAGTCGTTCGAGGAAGGAGAGCTAGTATGGAAGTTGCGTTTGCCAATTGGTGAAAAATATCCAAAATTTGGTAAGTGGTCTCCTAATTGGCGTGGCCCTTTATTGTTCATGTTGTACGTCCCAATGGTGCTTACTTATTGAATGATTTGGATGGTGTACAACATGAGCGCTTAATTAATGGAAAGTACCTTAAACCATACATATCGTCCCTTTGGGACCTTAAGGAATGTCAATGATTTAGATTTCGACCTAGTGCACATGGAGACCTAGTTGAAGTTGACATGGTTTCTAAAGATGTGCAACATGGTCGAGTAGTGAATGGCCACACTAATTTCCAAGTTGGCCATAAGAGGCATTTTTGGTTTTTAGCTCGCAGAGGTATTGAGCCACATGGCAGTCCTCCATATCATAATTTGGATGGAATCATCCCAATTCCAATAGGGCTACCATCCTTCTTAATGGTCGTCCAATTCAATAATTAGAGTTGGATGTTGAGATATGGTTCCTTTGCTACCTTCTGGATGTACCATCCATGTTACAAGAGGCCTGGGATGGTTGGACTTAAGTAATTTGTAACTATAGTTTGGTTAAGTGGTTGCATGAATAGTGTTGTCCAAACAAAAGGGTATCATCCGACTCCATGGGATACCATCCCTTCTAGAATTCATTCGGGTCAATAGTTGGAGTTTTAGGTCAAGACAAGGTTACCTTGGTTTGGTTATTTGATGCCGCATAGTAGCCGAGTTCTTGCTATTGGGAAGCACCACACAACTTGTTGGAGGTATGTGGTAAATTTTGAGTTGTGAATTATGATGAATTGGAGCACCAATTATAGAGGAAAAAATTAGTTGTGTCCTGATAGGAATGAGTCTCCTTTTACTAGTAGGATACGAGTTAAGAGGATGTGTCCTGCATGAAAAAGAATTTGTGTTCCTTATCAAAAAAGGAAAAGGTAGACCACGTTATTTGGCTAAAATTTTTATTATTAGCCGATTTGGAGAGGGACACCCTCTTTATGTGTTTCGTTTACCTAGCCAGTAAGGAATTTAATTCCTTATATGATTTAGAGACATGGCTACATAAAGCCAACCTCTGCTTCAAGTGTTGGGCATTTAATAAAGTTGGTGTCAACAACTTAGTCTAGAATTTCTTAAGAACTATGTTGGGGGGGGGGGGGGGGGGGGGGGGGGGGGGCATTTGTTTACACCAAAATAATTATCATTAATTATTTCTTATATGAACTGCTTGGCCAATTTAAGTAGATGGTCCCTGTGTACATGGATGATCCAATTTATCAAGTTTGGGTCGTAGGATTAAAGGATGGTAGTGTTCAATGACATGAATACCATCCAAATCCAATAATGGATGGTAGTATCCAATAACATGGATATCATCCAAATCCCATTATTGATGGTAGTGTCCAATAACATTGATACCATCCAAATCCAATAATGGATGGTTATGTCCACATCATGGCTACCATCCAAATCTCATTATGGATAGTAGTGTCCAACGCTATGTACACCATCCAAACCCTATAATGGACACCATCCAAACTCAAAGTGGATGGTGTCATCCAACAACATGGATACCATCCAAATTATTTGGTGTATGGTGACCATCTAATTGTTCATACATGGTACGTAGGGTTGATTGTCCAGGGACATGATGACGTGTCGAAGGTGGTTACCAGAAGCAACAGCTGACTTGCAAAGGACGCTCGGAGGATTTACTGGATGCTACGTGGAGCTGATTTTCGGGAAGAGAGAGAAGGCGGTTAGAGGGTGAGACACAACAAAACTTGCAGCAGGGCTTTGGAGGAAGGATAGAAAAATCAAATCACAAACCGTCTCGTCAAAATTTATCTTTTCTCTTTAGAACAGTAACCGTAGCAGTAGCACCAGGGACCCTCCAACGAGGCTTCTCTATTTGTGGTAGTCAGTAGTTGCGGAGCTCTCAAGGAATCTCCATAGGAGTAGAGGTAAAAGTAGTCAGATCCTTAGATGTATGCATCGAACATCCTTGTTCGAACAGTTTTTGAAGAGGTGTGAACCGAGTAACATCTTTTATGTTTTCTTGAAGTCAGGGTGCATTGATCACGCGAAATTCCACCTGAAACACGAACCAAGAGAAGTGGATCTCTATCTTCAAGCTCTTCAATCCGCTTCCAAGCCGAGGGTTGCACATCTCCAAAACACCTAGGTCAACAAGGTGAAGCAAGGAGAAGACAAGCTGAAGCCATATAATTTCAACCTCCTTTACCACTCAACACTGATCATCTCCAGATCTGAGTAATCAGAACGGAGGGCAATTACAATCCCACTAAAAGGAGGAAAAGGAACCCATAAGGGGTTGGAATCTGGGAAAAGATAGAGAAAAAATTCACCAAGAGTATGGAAAAGCAACAAAGATAAAAGGAAGAAGGAAAACAGAGGAAAGCAAACCAGAGAGAGGGAAAGAAATTCGTCAAAAAAAAGAGAGAGGGAAAGAGAGAATGCGAAAAAGAAGGGAACACTAGTAGCGGAGGGCTGTTGCAAGAGAGACGCCGGCAGCAGCCCCCATGGCGGCCAAAAGATTATTAATTCAAGAGAGAAGGTAAGCATGAACTTTAGAGAGAGAAGAGGATATGGAGCAAGTTATGTTGAGCTTCAACTCTGCACTTCAGGATTCGGTGACATATCCAAGTACTTGCAGGTTGCAGAAGAGGTAGAGAGATTTCATATTGAACGACCATGCAACTTGTATTTAGTAACGCAAGCAACCCATAATGATCCATTGATCCTGCTTCTGTCAACAAACTCCACATATTACGAGTAATGCTTGCTCTATCCCATTTTTAGAGTGTTGAAAATATAAAACGACTAACATTTTTGGTTCAATATCCGGTTCTAGTTCCATTAGGAAAACATAGCTTTTTGGCGTGTCAGCATATGCACCAACATATTGACAATAACTTCACACTACACATTAAAACATTACTATAGCCCCATAACATGCCTCTAACTCCCATTAAAACATTACTATATTTTTTCCAGAAATACCACTAAAAGAAAAAATCCAAAAATACCACTCATTTTTGAAATTTTCCAAAAATACCACCATTTCTCAAAAACCGCCTGGGGGCGCGAATTTCGATGTAAACCACATGGGTGGGGGCGGTTTGGTCCAAAACTGTTGCCTCGCCCAGCGGTTTGGTTCAGAATTTAGTTTTTTTGATAAATCATAACCTAGGTGGAAACTTCAAACTAACGTATCTTTGTGCTCGGGTATACGATCGTAACGAATTTTTTTATTCCGTATAACTTTTTGAGATCTTGCAAGAAACAAAAATCAGTTATGTGGAATAAAAAAAAATTTGATTTATCAAAGAGATTTATATTTGATTTATGAGAATTTTTTCCTCCAACTATATTCCTTCTTTTTTATTATTATTTACCCCACCATTTACTCTTATCAGTACATTCTTAATATTCGGTTAACTACTATAAATATTTTTGTTAAAGTAAACATGTAATTTAATTAAAATTTTCAATTTCATTTTTTATTTATTAAATATTTAACAAGGGCACTTAAAAGTAAACATGTCATATAATAAAAAATTACAATTGACTCGTTTGGTAGAAGAAAATTTGAATGAAGTAATTTGACCTTAGAAATTCTGAATTGACTCGTTTTGATACAATTACAATAATCTATGGTGGTGACAAGTAATTCGAATTGACTCATTTTAAATAACTTATTTCGTAAAAGGAGACAATTAGCTAAATCTTCTCGTTTTGCAATTGAAATGATATTCATAATCCAAATGAATCCAGAAATGACCATGGTAATGCTAGCCATTTCCATCCACAAAAACAAAAGTGGGTGATAAGTACAGAGTTTTGTGGATAATATTAAAAGATATGGAGGCAGATTTTAGAATGAGAATCAGCATCCAATCACATTCACATATCTCTCTCTCCTTCGCTTTGTTGACTGACTCACTGTGGGTAAACTTGAACCGGACAAATAACAACCGAACAAAAATCGAACTATCCGTCGACTTATTATCAATTATCGTCACCGGCCGTTAAAGAAAAGGCAACACCAATAAGGACAATACGTGGACACCTCAACCAACCAACCAACCAAACCAAACCCAAATGAGCCTACAAAGTCAAGTGGGCAGATCTTTTTAAAGAAGAACCAAATGGCAGGTGACCAAGTGGGTAGGTCGTTTCGTTTGTGCAGTTCAACAAATCAAATGTACCGACGCAAAACCAGCCAGCCAGCCAGCCACCCAACCCAACCACTCCCAGTCCCCAGATATTGATTTGAACCCCATCCTTACAAATACACTTGATGGCTCCCCATCCATCACACAACCTTAACCTTAACGCAAAAGGACAGCTTGATTCCCCCCCTTCTTGTTCAGATTTTTCAGGAAAAAAAAAAGGAATTTGGAATCAGAATTTGATCTTTATCAAGTATATTAAAGCTGTATACAAAATGGAAACGAGCTCATAATTAATCTGATTTTTTGAAAAAAGAATTCTAAAACACGAAGGATATTACTTCAAGGATCTTGTGGTTCTGATAAACGTAGCATGTACTGCTAGTTGAATGGATGTTGACTGTGGTAACATGAAACTCAAGCGGATCATTGTTGTGGTAAAAACGGTTTAAATTGAGATAATTGTTTGATTTGGGTTGGATGTTGGAAGTGAGGTGGGGGTGACTCGGAAAGGCAAGCAGGTATTGAAGTTCTCTGTTCAGTTGATTCACGAATTTACATATATTCGTTGTTCGTAAGTCAAAAGGGCGTGTTAGGGGATGCATTGCATTGCCCTTAATTGCTTTTTTGCTTGGTTGGTTAATTATCTTGGGTAAGCTAGTCAAGTGGGATAAGATGGTCACTTTAGATTTGTATATTTTTGGTAATTCTAGTGTGAAACCATAGACAGATTTGTCCTTTGACTGCCCAATTTACAAGATGTATTGTCTACGAAAACTTTCAGAAAGATTGTCAAGAGTTCGTCATTACGACGACAAATGGAGTACATTAAAGAGCATAGTTTGTAGTTTTACTTGCATAAATGACGCATCAATATTTGGATGAGTAATGATAAAATAGTGCGTGAATGTTGGCTGTTTGACATGAAGAAGTACGTCGTTTCAAGTTTGTCTCGAAATATATAGTTTCATTGGACTATACTTAATATTGTTATTAACGGTCAAATGAAAAATGACATTGATCAATAGATCGACGACTGAATTTAGTCAGCCTTATCTTTTGAACACTTTTTTTCAGAATTTGGTAATTCAAGATTTAGTATTAAAATTTAGGTAAAATTATGATAATAAACTTTTGGGAAGAAAATAATTTGTGGTGTACGCAATTGGATTGGGTTACCTAAAAAGCAAACCCCGTGCTTCTTTCTTCTATATCCGCCGGCTTATCGCGCTGCGTTTTGTGAGAAGCAACAGTGGGATTTTGCATTTTTCCAGTTGGGGCTATCTGAGAAAGAGTCCATTTAAAAGGACTTCCGTCAGGAGAAAGGAAGCTCTAAACTGCCATTAGGAGCGTCAGCATTCAGCAAGCGAATCCCCCCTGTCTTCCTCCTTCCCTACATCTCATCTCTCTCTCTCTCTCTCTCTCTCTCTCTCTCTCTCTCTTTTCCATGGCGGTTGACCTTCGCAATTCCTCAGATTCATTCTTCGCCCAACAACTCGACTGGTCGTCTCCTTCTCTTCCCCATGTCTCCTCTGCCACCAGCACCGCTTCCCTCTGCTCCCCGCTCGAGTCCGAGCTCGGCTCCACCGGGTCGGAGACGACGGAGAGCGACCATGACGCCGGCGACGATTATATTGTTGAGTTGACCCGGCAGATGGCTGACTCCATGTTCAGTGAGTTTGACGATCTTATGAGTACCATCCACCCCGCCAAGGTAATTCCACTACTCCTGCATACATACTTGGGACAACCCCACTTCTGCTTTCTGATCCGCTCTCATGCCGCCGACTAATTATATATATCTTCCTTCGGGTGCTCTGTTTTTGGTTCGGAATTCGATTCAGGAGGAGGCGGATAAGTTGGAGAAACAGGGGAATTTTAAGGGACCGGTTGAGCAGGAGTCCAACACTAATGTTAATGTTAATGGTGTGTTGATTGAGAGCAGCCCTGTTTCAGAGCTGCAGAAGAAGCAGGCGCTGATTGATGAGCAAATACGCTCTGTTCAGGTGAGAATTCCGGATTGCATAACATACCGATCCCTCCTCCAATTTTCATCAAGAAGCACTTTTTCTTGTTTTTTCATCTTATAAACAATGGAACTGCTCTGTTTAATTCAATCTGCAGATCCAGAGGCTGAAGCAGGACCAAACAACAAGGAAGCCGAAACAGCAGCAGCAGCAGCAGGGGAAAGGGAGCAGGGGAAATCGCAGCAAGAACAGAGCTTTGGCAAATGAGCCAGCCAACAAGGGACAAAATCCCTCCTCGTGGAAGAACCCACCACAGCAGCCGAGGCCGGCGGTGACGAGGGCGGTTTTCCTCGGCGATCCCGGTAGAATCGGGTCGGCCGGCACCGGCGTGTTCTTGCCTAGAGGAACCGGGAACCCTACTAATCCCGTCGAATCACGCAAGAAGCCAGGTAAACAAATTAACAAAAGTAAAAGACCGAGTATATTTGATTAATTGTTGTGGTTGGAATCTGAAAGGGGAAAGGAGCGGCTGAATAATTATTTTACTTAATTTCGTTGCTTTGTTTTGCCAGTCCCTTCGTTGCTTCGCCAACATTCTTTCTTCTTTTCTGAATAATTAGATTAGAAAACTAAATAATAATTTAATTCCCCAACCGACGAAGACCCAATTCAATTTACTATGTGAACTGAATCTGGATCTCAATATATTCTTTTTATTTTGGGCTAACTCAGCAGGATATTCTACGGTGTTGATGCCGGCGAGAGTGGTTCAGGCTCTGAAGCTCCACTTCGACAAAATGGCAGCTGGCACCGCCGCATCACCGCTAGATCCGCCTCCTGCCGCCGCCTTGCCTCTCCCACCACATGGTGTGTACGCGTTACCGCACCGAAAGGAATCTTTATTTAATTTAATTAATTCTTTTTTGGGTATGTTTTAATGAAATAGATAATTAATTAGCACCGTAATTTGTAGATGCAGTGACGGGAGATGTGAGGTACGCGTTCCTATTGCAACAGAAAAGTCATCCAGCATCGGCGAAGCAGTCAAAGAATAACCAGCATCGACATAAGCACTATCAAGATGTGGGGCTGCCTCAAGAATGGACGTATTAATTAGGGCTTTTGCTTCAGCCGACGGAAACCAAAAAGAAAAATATTATGCAGAAACAGAAGATGACTGATAGACTGACGGTTTCGTCAGGAATAAACAGCAGGCAGCTGAAATGGAATCTGGTAGGGACGGACGATTAGCATGTAGCGGGGAAGGGATTGGTTTTATTTTTATTTTTTATTATTGTTATGTTATGGCTTTGGAAAGATGGAATAGGTCGGCGACCGGCCGGAGTGATCAAAAGATGAAGGCCGGCCGGCCGGCCGGGTTTGGTTGTCGTTCTCTCGCTAGTATCATTATGTGTTGGTTTTAGGGGTGTCTGATTATCATTGTGTTAAGTCCTTCTGTAATAAAGATTCGCAGCCATGTGCGAGCATGACTATGCTCCCAATAATGTTCTCCATTAATGCCTAGTTTGTTGCGGGATAATCAATAAAAGCAAAACCCACTTCATTTTATATTTCTTTAAGAGGATAGATCCTCGGTTCGGAGTGCATACCTCATAATCCAATTCATGTCAAAACAATCTTAACATCCAATTGTATACTAAAGAAATAAAATTCAATTACAATTTGCTTATATTTTTTGAATTTCTAAAATATTCACATATAATTTCAGAAATTCAATTTAAAATCAATACTTGTAATCTTATTTTGAATAAAAGTTGTATAGAACTATGAATGAATACGACATAAAGGCACCCATATCCTTTTATTTTAGCCGCTCACCACTTCATCAAAGTCTAATACTAAAGGACACGCGCCGGCAACGGGGTTTCCAATAATAAGTTTCAAAGAAAAATAATGAAACAATGAGCTCCAAAGTTCAAATAAAAAGACCCCCTCAACTCATCACAAAATAGTTGAAATTAATTCGTCAGCTTCTGAATAAGTCCCATTTTTCTCTTGATTTTTTCTTCTTCTTGAGTTTACAGAGAACTAAATTACATGAACAAAAATATTTTTATTCTATCTCAACTCATCACAAAATAGTTGAAATTAATTCGTCAGCTTCTGAATAAGTCCCCTTTTTCTCTTGATTTTTTCTTCTTCTTGAGTTTACAGAGAACTAAATTACATGAACAAAAATATTTTTATTCTACATAAAAAAAAATCAAGGAAAAATAAGTAATAATGACGAATAAACTCCCATTGAGCGTATTTTGAAACATCAAACAAAGAAGATTAATAAGTGAATAGTCCGGCGATGACGTTGATGAAAGGATTTGGGGATCTTTCTGGTAGAAATTCTGAAAAATAATTCGCGCCATACGACGATGAATTTGAAAAAACAGCTCGACGTGTAAAATAAAAAAAGCCGAATAATTTGGAGAGTGAACATAAATGAAATCTTTTAGATTCTAAAATTATTGTGTTGTTTTATTTTATTTTATAAATCTTATTGGGCCGTTGTTATCAACAAAAGAAATTACTGTGTCGTTAATGTTGTGCTTCTTAGTATCGCACATGGTTAAGGGTGTATTTTTTGATTGGGAGTCTAGGGTGTGTTCGGATAGAAGGATTTGGATTTCAAAATGTTAAATTATGTGTTTGGATGTTCATTATATTTGGTATTTGAATTTGTGTCAAATTCATGAGATGATTTCCAAATACATCTCTAGTAGTGTATTACATGTCAACTTCAAATATTTTAAAAAATGCTGGCAGTGGTGGAAAGGGGACATTACGAAGGCTTTTCAAGACTTCTACGCAATGCAGTCAAAAGCGTGATTTTACCTAGAAGCAGAAAATGGGTAAAATCGTAAAGCGTAGAAGCAAACAATAAAAGCGTAAATTTTTTTATCCATCTTGTAATATAGCTAAAATGTGTTTTGTACGAGATGTACTATTTTAACTGTGAGTGTAAATTTTATAGATAATTGAATAAATACCTGTAGTTCATGTTTAAAATATAATTTCTCACACATAAACTAATTTATGTTAATTTTAAAGTAGAACAAACTCTTAACATCTTAACAATAAGTTCATAAACATAGATCGCAACTCACAAATGAGTTAAAGAATCCAAATTCTTACAATAATCCAAGTTCTTGAAATTAAATCACATAAATGTTACAAAAGATAGAAATAAAACTACATTAATTTATTGGTTTCAACATTTGCATCCGACCGGGGTCTTGGCGATTTCGCTGTGCATTTCTTCTCTTTGCTTTAGAACTGGATACATACATTATAAGTTATCTCAATAACCTATCACTACTTCTCTAACCCGTATGAAACAAACATGAAAAATAGTCAAACAACAAACTGGTATGCATGTACTCCATAAAAATCACTTATGAATGTAGTATCATGTCGCAGTGGGCCAAGTATACGAAGTGACTCCACAACTAGGGTGATGAGCTAGTTGATAACGTCGGTTTCTTCTAGACAGCTCGATTCCACGAACAGACTAAGAAGAATATAAGAGTTTCAAGAATGAACACTCAAATAAGGGTTTTTCATTGATCCAAAGTTGTTCAGCCCGTAGGCATATCACCCTCTATTTATAGAGGTTTACAAAATTAAGAAGAAAACACATAGTAATTAAAGAAGGAAACAAATATCCAAAAGATTCTAACCAATTTTTTTAAATGCTAATGGAAGATTCTTAGCCACTAATTATTCCCTTTCCATGTTTGGCCAACTTGGGCATCAAGAATGTCCTTCTTTCTCCCCTTTCCTTCGCCTTTCCTTCTCATCTTGGACATGGATTACATTGACCTCTTGGTCAGATCCAACTCCTACGTCGAGCATCTCTTGGTCAATTGGAATCTTCTCTTTGCCTTCTCGAGCCTCTAAAGCCTTCATCTTCGGACCATAATCGTTATATATTCCTCGAACTCGAGGGATGTCTTGTGACGTGATCCGGGTTGCATCATTCCCTACCTCTTCAAAATGATTTGTCGTCAAATCTTGATGTTGCATATAGACTCCATTGTAGTCTATTGCCCTTGATCTGGAACATCCACCAAGAAAGAACAAACATCCTCCACAATCCCACGGAATCAAGAGCTCAAACAACCGATCAAACATGGGCTCCAGATCATGATTTTCAAAGCTCAAGTCAGCATGAATGTTTCCGTGAAGCCTCCAGCGAGGTTTCCAAACATAATGGGTTGCTCCAACAACATCCAATCTTGTAGTTCCTCGTCCAAAATCTCCATCCCTCACTCTACTTAAGCCACCGCCATCTTCCTTTTTGCCATCAAAACAATCAGTCGTCCAAAGCAAGTTATCAAAATCAAAACTTGATGACTCATACAACTCAAATCCTGCTCAGAATCAAAACAAAAAGGATCGTGATAGCTCGATTCAAGGCATCCTATTTCAACCACTTCAGCTTCACACTTTCCTGTCCTTCAACTTCTTCTACCGCCTTCTGATCTTGGGAATTGATGGACGACTTATTTTCTTTGATTTCCTCCTAATCTGGAAGGGTTCTGACTTCCTCGACATCCTGCTCTTCATCAATCTTCTCTGTTTCCAGATTCTCCTGTGCCTCTTCATAAAGTCGTTGTAATTGCCTTGTACTGGCTTCTCCTCGGCTTCTTCTTCCTCCTCTTCAGTCTCGACCTCTCCATTTCCAGGCTTGAACTTGTAATCACCATTATCTAGTAAGATCATAGCACGCTTTTTCGGACATTGATTCGCCACATGACCTCGACCTTGACACCTGTAGCACATAATAAAACTCGAACGTGTGTTAGTAGTTGCCTTCTCTCTAGCATTAGTGGCAACCGACTTGGGCACTAGCTTAGGGTCCTCCTTCTTCTCAAATGGAGCCTGAGTTTCACTCGGAGGTGCACTTATGGATGGTGTAACCCTCCTTGCGTAGCCTGCCCTTTGCTGCTTCTCGACCTTAGTAGCCATCTGCACCAAATCCTCAATCTCCACGTAGTGGTGAATCTCGACGACCTGCTTGATCTCCTGATTGAGGCCATTGAGAAATAGAACCATGGTTGCTTCTCGATCTTCATTGTCACGAGCTCAAATCATCAATATCTCCATTTCCTTGAAATAATCCTCTATGCTCTTCGCACCCTGTCTCAACAGGTGAAGATCTTGATGCAAATCTCGTTGATGATGAACGGGCACAAATCTCCTCCTCATGGATGCCTTCATTTGATGCCATGTCGTGATGGGCTATTCTCTGTGCAACCTTCGTTCAGCACCCAGCTGGTCCCAACAAACAACCGCATAGTCAGAAAACTCAAGAGCAGCAATGATTACCTTCTTCCGTTCGGAGTAGTCGTGGCACTCGAACAAGTACTCCATCTTTCTCTCCTAGTATCAGGATTACTCCTCCCTTGAAATGATGGCAACTTCACCTTCAGCCCCCTCATATCGTCATCCCTATGCTGGGGATACTCTTCCTCCTCGTAGTACTCTTCATAGTCACGAATGTCAGGAGCTCTACGAACTCGAACTGGTGGTCTCCCTCCTCGACCTCTATCTCCTCTGCCTGGTAAAGGTCTGAGATTGTTGGGACCCAGAGGTCGGCCTCGCCTTCCACCCGGTGGTGGTGGTGGTGGATAATCGTCATCGTCGTCCTCCTCCTCCTTGGGGTGGAGATTAGGGCTGGCAATTTGGTCCCGGACTGTTTGGTTTTACCCGAAATCGGACCGTATAACCCGGACTGGGATCGGATAGCAAACAATGCAATCTCATATTTGGGCTTAGATTTGAGGTAAAAAAACCGGATAAGACCGGATAAGAGAACCCCAACACCTAAAATCAAGATAAAATTGGGACCGGGCCGGATCAAGACCGGACTGTATCCAATCCAATCTTTGGTCCTTATATTCCCGAAAAGACCGGACTGAGACCGGATCAATTTGGTCCAATTTAACCGGACCGGTCCGTATAGCCACCCCTAGTGGAGATTGATAGCTCGGGTCATCTCATCGAGGCGAGTGTTGATCTGATCCTGCTGATCGCGCATCATCCGAGTAAGTCGTCCCACAAGAGCATCCATGACGGTTTGTGGAATGCCCTCCAGGTTCTGAACTTCCTGATTGTTGTGAGTTTCAACTTGCTCTTCCATTTAGTTCCTCGCGTATGTATAAGACCGAATCCATTCAATTTCTAAAAAAGGATTACTACTCAGAAACTCGAAACAAGAAGTTATCCGTCAATGCTTAAAGTTTCAGAATGATAATATGAAGAAAGGCCCTCACAAAATCACTCCTTCACGTGTTTGCACTCGAATGAGATCACTCGTTTTCTTACCACTCGTGTTTCACTCAGCATAATTGGCTTTTACCCGATATTGATCTCACGAAGCTTCTTTCCACTCTCTCTCAGAAACCCTTGATGAGCTTCTTAGTCCGCAAGTAGAACAAGCAATAAAACAGTAGCTCGAGTGGCAAGAAATCTCAAGCAACTAACTAACACAATCAAAACTAGACCAAGAATGAACAAAACTTGTTCAAAACACAAACTTGCGTGATCTGGCCTCTGTTCTTGTCTTTTCCAAGCTGTTCTTCCTGAGTGTTAAGCTCATTTTTTTGTTTTTTCTAGAATGATATTTCCAACAGATTCACGTAACAATCAAGAAACAAAATTAACCTTTCTTGGCGACGTTCAAGAAGACAAAACCTGTTTGGCTAATTTTCGCACAAGATAGGAGGATACGTATGCAATGTGTTTGAACCGGAGCTCTGATACCACCTAATATAAGCCGAGGCTCTAACTTCTGGACTTAACAATCAAAATACGCAGCAAAGATTGGTTAGCAAAACAAAGAGCAAAAGGGGCGAAAATTAACTCAAAACAAAGCCACAATTGGGCAGAGGGCCAAGTATACGAAGTGACTCCACAACTAGGGTGATGAGCTAGTTGATAACGTCGGTTTCTTCTAGACGGCTCGATTCCACCAACAGACAAAGAAGGATATAAGAGTTTCAAGAATGAACTCTCAAATAAGGGTTTTTCATTAATCCAAAGTTGTTTAGCCCGTAGGCATAACATCCTCTATTTATAGAGGTTTACAAAATTAAGAAGGAAACAAATAGTAATTAAAGAAGGAAAAAAATATCCAAAAGATTCTAACCAATTGTTTTTAATGCTAATGGAAGATTCTTAGCCACTTATTATTCCCTTTCCATGTTTGGCCAACTTGGGCATCAAGAATGTCCTTCTTTCTCCCCTTTCCTTCGCCTTTCCATGTTTGGCCAACTTGGGCATTAAGATCTTACTTCTTCTCCTCTTGGACGTGGATTACATTGACCTCTTGGTCAGCTCCAACTCCTACGTCGAGCATCTCTTGGTCAATTGGACTCTTCTCTTTGCCTTCTCGAGCCTCTAAAGCCTTCATCTTCGGACCATGACTGTTGTATATTCCTTGAACTCGAGGGATGTCTTGTGAGGTGATCCGGGTTGCATTACTGCGTTACACACTCATTTGTGTGTCTGACCCCAAAGAAGGACATGATCGTAGATATCAAGGATTTAAGGCCGATAAACACGATCAGGAGTATAAACAAATTGATTAGCAAGGTTCTCGCGAGGAGACTTAGTTTGGTTCTTCCGACGTTAATCTCTCAACAGCAACAATCTTCAGTCGAGGGGAGGAAGATTTTCGAATCAGGTCTTATTGCCAATGAATTAGTTGACAACAGGCGCAAAAGTATGAGGCTTGGACTCATGTTCAAGCTGGATATTGAGAATTCCTTCGACAATGTGAATTGGGAGAGCTTGTTCAAGATTCTTTCTTTGTTGGATTTTTCGGATAAATGGTGTACATGGGTCAAAGGATCCATGTGTTCTTCTAGGATATCAGTTCTTGTCAGCGGTGAAGCTAAGGGGTATTTTAAGACGACCTAAGGTCTCCCGCAAGGGGATTCTCTTTCACCAAGATTGTTTGTCTTAACGTTGGAAGTGATATTCTTAATGTTAAATCTATTAGGGAGGCTAGGAAATTCGGGGGGTTCTATATGAACGAAGAAACCAGATCTGGGGAAGTGACTCATTTGCTGTTCGCAGATGACACTCTTATATTTTGTGAGGCAACATGAACAGGTTCTGAACATTCTTGCTACAATTTTTTGCTTTCAATCTGCGACTGGTTTGAGAATTAACATGGACAAATCAGTCATGTATATCGTTGGTGACGTTGTGGAACCTAGTTACTTTGCTGCCATTTTCGGCTGCAAGTTGTTAATTCTCAAACCACTCATGTATATCGTTGGTGACATTGCAGAACCTAGTTACTTTGCTGCCATTTTCAGCTGCAAGTGGAGTAGTGATCCGCCCAAATATCTCGGGTTCTCTCTTGGGGCCAGACCAAATGATCCAAGTATTTGGGACCCAATCGTCGATAAAATAAAAAATAAGCTCAACGGATGGGGGAGCAGGAACTTGTCCACCGGTGCGAGGTTAGTGTTATGCAAAGAAGTTCTTTCAAGTATACCTACTTATCTCTTTTCCCTTTTCAAATCCCCTGTTTCGGGTGATAAAGGACTTGGAGCGGATCCAAAGGAGATTCTTGTGGAATGAGACAGCCGATTCTAATAAGATGGCCTTTGTGGATTGGAAGATATTCAAGACCGAGAAGAACAGAGGGGGTTTGGGCATTCATGATCTAAAAGCCTTTAACGATGCAATGTTATCCAAATGGTTGTGGCGATTCGTAGTGGAGAGAGATGGTTGGTGGCGTAAATTGATTGATTCTAAATACCATAATCCCTCCTCTGTTTGGCAGACTGCAAGAGGTAGAGGTGCGTTTTCTCAGTCTGTGTGGGTGAATATTTCTAAGGAATACGACACGTTTTGGAACTTTGCTAGCCTGGATCCTAGAAATGGCACTGAGATCTCGTTCTGACACGATAGGTGGACTCCCAGGAAGGTGATGGATACCTTGTTCCCTCATGTTGCTGCTGCTGCCACTGACCTTGAAGCTAAAATATCGGACGTGGCATCCCTCAATGGTGAGTGTTCTTTGGTCTCTTAATCTTAAATATTTTTGGGGGGGGGGGGGGGGGGGGGGGTGGGGGAGAGAATGGATTTGATGCAGTTACTGAGTTATCTCATTTTGTTTGATAAGGCTTGCAGTCCTTGTAGAATTATATGGAATCCTTATTTGAAAAGAAAGTTTTCTGTGAGTTCGTGTTACGGGAATTTGGTGAAGAACGTTCTGCTAGGGTCGAATGATTTTCCAGCAAAACAAGTTTGGAAGAATGTGGTTTCGAGCAAAGTTTGTTTTTTTTTAATGTGGTTGGTTTATCATAACAGGATCCTTACGGTGGACAACTTGAAGAAGAGAGGGTGGTCAATGGCGAGTAGATGTTGCCTTTGCTACATCGAAGAAGAGTTTGTATTTCATTTGTTTGTGGAATGTCAGTTCGTGAAAGATGTATGGAGTCATATAAGCCGTTTCAGAATTGGGATGCCATCTCAAGGGGGAGACTTAACCTCGATAATCAAAAACTGTCCACATTCTAAGCCGGAATGCGTTGATGGTTGGTTTAAGAAATGCATTCTCCATGCTGTTTGGTGGTTTGTATGGTTGGAAAGAAACCAGCTAGTGTTTGAAGAGAAATAAATGTCTGTGAACGATGTGGCTAGAAAGGCTATAAGGAATTCAGTGGAATGGCTTGTGGCACATGGAAAGGTCGAGAAGATACAGGGCGAGATATGGTTGCGGGAGGTCTTGACTGGGTGATGAATCTAGGCTGTTGCAGCTCTGGCGTAAGAGGTGATGTTGTTACTTTTGGGCCAATGAGGAATTTGGTGTGCTTGTCGTTGTTATTTGTAGTCAGTCTGCTTGTTGGGAGGTGGTTCTGTACTTTGGGTGAGTTTGTTTTTCGGGCTTCCGTTGGTCAGGGGGTGAGGTTTTTGCGTTTGAAAGCTTGAGGGTGCTGGCGTGGTGAGTCTGGTTCTTTTGTTTTAGAAACGTGGTGTATTTCTTTTGTTTTTCATATTTTGTTTTTCTTTTGTTGTTTTTGTCTTTTTCTCCCGATGAGTGAGATCAATTCTTTTGATCTCCGTCGCTTGTACATTCTTTTTGTTCTTAGAATGTCAGCCTATCGCCGTTATTAAAAAAATGAGAGATTTGAACATATAAAGGTACCAAAACTATAGTGTAATTTTACCATAAAAATATCTGGACGTTTCTGTAATATTTTAAAAGTTTAGATACTAAATTGTATGAAAAAATATATTTGAGTACTAAACTGTAATTTACCAAAATTTGTAGACGTTACGTGTAAATTCAAATTTAAAATAAAAATCATATAATTTTAAAATACAAACTATTTACAAATGAGTATCCAAACAACGAATTTCAATTACATGTATTTAAAATGCTACTATTTCAAATACATGCATATTAAATATATGTATTTCAAATATCTTATATTTAAAATACACCTATCTAAACGCACCCGGAAGAAATTTGGACTCACAAGCATCCCATTTTCATATTAATCAATATAAATCAGGAGTTAAAAAAAACGTCTTTATTGTGCTCATAAGTCATAACTCATAATTGGTCCATATTATTAAACCGTTGGATTGGGGAACGGCTACGGTGCTAATTGTACAATAGTTAGCACCGTTCTAACCAAGGGAAAAACTACTACTAGTTTGAATTAGTAGTGATTTAGCTTAGATGTTGTATTGATTTCATAATAATCCGTAGTGATTTTTACTAGTTATCACGGTGCTAACCCCTATAAGAGTTAGCACCTAATCCCATCCCGTTGGATTGTTAGCATGATAATTCAAGTTATTGATTAGTGAACAAAATCAATTTAGTGATACTATCACTGGTTTTCAATTAAATCACTTAAATAATATATAATAATAAAACAAATATATATTTTGTCCTTATAAAAAAACTAAATTACTCGGTCAGCTATCCAAAATTCTTGTGCACCTATATTGTACTTGGTCTGATCATGGTAAATGTGTAACTTTATACTTTTCTCTATAGCTAGTAAACTACGTGTAAACGTTGTACTTGGCACAATATATGTAACTACACAATGTATTAGTGATCTTACAAATTCAATTTGTAGGTACTTGTATTTGCTAAATTTTTATACATAATGGTATAACTTCAATTTATTTAGAATAAGGTTTAGATATAAGTTTAATTTATGCCAGGCATGATACGTGAAAGTAAATGATATGCTGGTATAGTAGTTAATATTTGTACAAACAGTGAATCTTGAAAACTTGATGAACTTTGGTGACCGAATGTTGGATTTCATTTACCAGATCCACATTCCTGCAGGTAGAGATAAATTATGGTGGCCAAGGGTAGATCGGCCGATGGATTCTGGCAGCTAGGGTTGGTGGCTGATTGCTGAACCAATACCAAAAGTCGCCTAATTTGTAAAAAAAAAAAAAAAAAAAAAACTTAAATTTCATGTCAATGGAAAAAATATAAAAATTATCAAATTTCATAATACTAGCTAGCAAACAACAACAATTGGCATCACATCCTATCCAACGTACAAAAATGCGCCTAATCAATACCGATATTTGCAAGTACATATTATTGACTAAATTTTGGGTGGAGTTTCGGTTACCGGTTACAGGTCAACAGGCCAGTTATACCGATATTCGGTCGGTTCTCCACTAATCGGTAACGATGTAACCGAAATTCGGTTGGTGTTAAGAGGCTGGACGAGATGGTTTTGGTCTTGAAGGCTGTTCGATTAACCGATAATCTAGATAACCGAGTAATCGAAGTCTATTTCGGTAGGTTGTCGATAAGGGGGGTCGGCATTTTGGTTAACCGATAACCGATCGTTCGGTTACCGGTTATAACCAAAACTAACCGATGGCCAGCCCTAACTAAATTGTTGTAAACAGCCGCATACTTGATATCATATAATACAATCAAATCGTTCGAATTATTGATGACTAGTGATTGTAAAACAAATCCGTGATTGTACTGAAAAGTAAGCGATAAGGTATTTTGTGTTGAAACTGTGGGTTAACCGTGATTCAATAATTCCATGTCTCAAAAAAAGAAAATTCTGCCTATGAATTTAACCTCCGATAGATTAATCCGACATTACTGTATGATTTTTGCAATTGCCGTCAAATCCCAGCATTAGATGTCCTCCCCTTCTTCTATCGGGAGGAGTTAGAGTGCTAACTCTATAAGAGTTAGCACCATGCTAACCACTATCATCACCGTAATTTACTTTTAAGTTACATCTGAGGGTTAGAAGTAGTGAAGGGCTTGTTTGGTATTTTGAGAAAAAATAAGTTTAATAAAATTTTACTTTTCTCTCCACTTTCGCAGAGAATTTTAACGGGCAAAAAATACTGCTGAAAAACTACTACGAGTCAAATTAGTAGTGATTTAACTTAGGAGTTGTAGTGATTTTATGATAGTCAGTACTAATTTTATTGTTATTAGTAGCATTTTTTAATAAGTAGAAGTTGATGATTTTTTGAAAGAATGCTATTGTGAATGAAATGATGTACTAAAAAGAGCAAATGTTACTACTAATGTACAAAACACTAATACAAATGTCACTGCTCAACGGCTAATTACAATAAAAATGACTACGAATACATATGAAAAACACTACTCCATAATCACTACTTACCCAAATAACTACTAATCAACTAATAATATAGATCTGGCAAAATTCTCGTTTTCCCTTTGCGGATGCTTCTGTGATAGATTGTGACAGTGGTGGTGGGAAGCCAACGGAGGCAAGGCCTGTAGAAAGGCGCAGACTCTTCTCTCTCCATCGAACGACAGTCTCTCCCCAGATCTGGTTTTGTTTCCTCTTCCGTCATCATACGACGACCCGCCTCCTCTCTGTCCGTAAGTGTTGCGGTTTCATCAAAGCAACGACATAGGTGAGGCCGACAGAGTGGAGAGCAGCGCATGGCGATGTCGAGTGATAGCGGCGAAGTTGCGGATGAGGGGGTTGCAAGTGATGACGAGTCCGTTGTGGGCGATGGCGAGATTGAGGTCGGTACGGCTAAGATCGATACAGGCGTGGTCGAAGGGGAAGGGAAATCGACGGAGATGGGAGATTCTTTAGGGAGAGAGAGGAAAACGGGGTCTAAATTTTTGAAATGGGGAGAGAGAGTAGCAGAGGTGGGCGGCTGGGAAGGGATTGGTAGAAAAAACTATTTATATTAGGGTTTCATGGTGTATTTACTAAATTGTTTTTTATTTAATTTTGATCTCATGATTAATTTTTAATCTAATGATTCTTACGCTAGTTAACATGGTGCTAACTAGGGGTGGAAATTGGGGTGGGTGTGGTTACCCGCCCAACATTTTGCGGGTAAACACATCCACAAATATAAAATTATGCTACCCACAAGTCGCCCCACAGTGGGTAGTGGTTAACCACTACCCGCTGCGGTTTGGTGCGGGTTGGTTGTGGATACCCAGAAAAATTTTACTTTAAAAATACTAATATGGTAATTAAATAGTGAGGTTGTGTTTCTTCTCACACAAAAACAAAAAACATACATAAAAAAAGTTAATTAAGTGTAAAATAAATTATAAATCTCGAATACAATAGGTTAGTTAGTGTAAATTCAAAAGAGATGGATTTGGAAAGAGATTTTAAGATAACAAAGAGGCGGAGTGATATGTTACCTGACTAACATCGTTGAATGTCACGGCTCCTCCGATGAGAACAACAGCAAAACACAAAAGTAGCTCGATAAGTGGAGGTGCCCGCTTTTAATGAATCGATTATTCTCCACTCTCGATTAATCGATTATAGTCTTGTATTGTTGGTAGCTGGTTGCATGTTGTGTTGTTCGTAAGTTCATGGAGAAATGGAGATCATGAGTTTGGGTATCAGACTAACCTTTATCGATTATTCTCATCTTTTAACGAATAGATTAATTTATCTGACTAAATCTATGGACTTGGTTTTGTTATAAAATAAACATATACCACACGGACAATGCTTATTTAATAAAAGTATCTCACATGCATGAACATTATGTATTGACTTGGTTTTGTTTTATAGAATAAGTGCATATTTGATTTTGGAAGCTACTGTAATTCTTAGTCTTCCAAGTTTAACGAACTAATATAACTAATGAGGTTAATGTGGGTTACAAAGTATTTTGAAAAAATAAATATAACTAATGTGGTTAATGTGGATTTTGTGGGTAAACCGCTGTGGGTAGTAGGTTAACCACTAACCACAAAAATCAATATTTTGATACCCACACCCAACCCACTATCCACAAATTGTGGGTATGGGTATCCACAAATTGTGCGCGATTTGGGGCGGTTTGCGGGTTACCCGCAAACCAAACTTCCACCCCTAGTGCTAACCCCACCGATCCCTCTTCTACCCATTCAAATAGTGGGAAAAAGTTCTACTGCCACAACTTATGCCTGTTACGAGATCGGGCCATCGTAGCATTTTGCAGGAGACTGGGCTTGCGTATCTTTAGTATTTTATTATTGGGCTTTTATTATTATTGTCTTATTTATTGTTTTCCTTGTTCTTATGGGATTTGATTATTTGTTGGTAATATCCTTAGAGGTTTAGGAGTCATAATCTAGATAGGTAAAGGTTGAGGCTTTGTGCCTATAAATATGTACTTGTTTCGTTCGTTTAAAGATAAGAAGATTGGAACCCAATAGTTAGCTTTTGTTCTTTATTTGCTATTTCCTTAGTTATTTCCTTTGAGAGTTCGTTGCGCTTTATTCCTTTTACGAGATAACCCTAAAATCCCCATCCCCCTACGTCACATCACCGTAACAGTTGGTATCCAGAGCTTGGTTCTCGAGATGGCGAGTAAGCAGCAACAACCATCGAAATCCAGGGGAGCGGACGGCAGTAGCGGCGACGGGTCGGAACCCAATCATCCCCAACCACGACTGCACGCCATGGAGGAGCGGATGGGGAGCTTGGAGGGTCGGCTCAATCCTTAGGTCGAGCGGGTCGAAACCCTAGACCAGAAGCTCACCGACGTCACAAGGTTGATGGCTGAAGGTTTCGCCGCAGCAGAGGCGAGGAATGAGCAACGATTCGCGGCCTTGGAGGACTTAGTGCGAACCATCGCGACGCAGACGATCGCATCAACAGATCACCGACTGGAGGCTTTGAACGACGCGCTCGATCGAGACAGTAGTGCAACCGTGACTTCGATCGCAGCCCGAGCTCGCGAGCGACCAACAACAATAGCAGCGGAGAAGCTGAAGGGCCCCCTGATCGAGGAGAACAGCGGCGGGGTTAAAAATAAACCGCCGACTAGCATGGGGTCGCCGATGGACGGCATCAACGGAGAAAAGAAGGGCAACGGCGGCGGCACCAGTGGAACAGCGGCGTTGGGACCTGGCTGGGGTAACCTCGCCGTGTCAGAGATTCCGATCGGTGGAAAGCAAGGAGGTTTGACGGGAGGAAGCTTGCCGGCGAAGATGTCAGGGAACGCGGGGACGATGACGGGAATCCCAGGCATAACCCCACCGGGTTGGGTCGGACTGTTGGGCTATGACATCGGGCCGAATGGACCAACATGGGTTGGACCGGGTTTAATTGGGCCGAATAATTGGGCTTGGCCCAATTACCAAGGGCCGCCAGGATTCGGACCACCGGGCCTCAATGCAGGGTGGAACCTAGGGCTGGCAATTTGGTTCCGGACTGTTTGGTTTTATCCGAAACCGGACTGTATAACCCGGACTGGGACCGGACTGGGACCGAATAGCAAACAATGCAATCTCATATTCGGGCTTAGATTTGAGGGAAAAAACTAGATAAAGACCGGATAAGAGAACCCCAACACCTAAAATCAAGATAAAATTGGGACCGGATCGGGTCAAGACCGGACCGGACTGTATCCAATCCAATCTTTGGTCCTTATATTCCCGAAAAGACCGGACTGAGACCAGATCAATTTGGTCCAATTTAACCGGACCGGTCCGTATAGCCACCCCTAGTGGAACCTAGGAGCTGGGCCTTCGATTACTGGGCCGCTATAGTCCATGGTCGGACCCGGGGTGGGTGTGAGCCCCAGTTCGGGGAAACTAATGGGCGGGAACGGAGGATCGGGACCCATGGCCATTTGGGTCGGAGTTCCAAGCGCAGGGGAAGGGTCGCCACGCTTGGGCCTTCAACACTTTAATGGAGGAATGGGCTCAACGAGCAATTAGGCCGGAGCAAGTGGAACAGGGGCCCAAGGAGGACGCGGCAGCGGAGCCCAAGGAGGAAGACACGGTGGGCTGGGAGAGAGCGGGCTGGTTGGTGTCGGATTGGGCTGGGTTTCGCAATCTGGCATGGGCAGTACGTCTCGGATGCCAACTGGGCCGACTGGAATGGGCCTGGGCCTCAATTGGGGCCTGATGTCGAGCGGGGAAGTCAGGCCCGCGGCCGTCTGGGCCGGAGCCGTGCGCGCGGAGCACGAGCCAGTAGGGAGTGGGCCTGCCGCGAGTGGGCTTGGAGCAAACTGGCCGACACCAGTCAGGCCGCCGACTGGGCCACCGTTTGGGCCGCCTTGGTCTTGGGGAAATCCAACCGGAATGGGAGAAGGAGGGTGTGGTGGGCCGAGCGGAAAAATGGAGGAGATGAATGGGTGGTTTAAACCCAAATTAGCCCAACTTGAGTTCCCAAAGTACAACGGGAGTGAGGATCCGTCAGGCCGGTTCGCAAGAGTGGAGCAGTTTTTTGGATTCTAGGAAACCCAGAGGAGTACAAGGTGGCTCTCGCGTCATACCACATGGAGGGAGATGCAAATCAGTGGTGGCAGTGGTTGAAACGCACGTACATCACATCGGGGCTACCAATTACGTGGGCGCGATTCAGAGAAGAGATATGGGCTCGATTTGGCCCAGCAGAGGGAGCACCTAGCCATGAAGCTCTTGCCAAAATTAAGAAGACTGGGTCGTTAAGCGACTATTTATTGGCATTTGAAAAGTTGGGCAATCGTTGATTTGGGTGGACCGAAGAAGCCTTGGTGGGATCATTCATTGGAGGACTAAAACCAGAGATATCTGATGCGATTCGAATGTTCCGACCAGAAACGGTGCGAGAGGCTATTCGTCTGGCCAAGGTGAAGAACTAAGCAAGCATCGCCCAATGGCTAGAGGAGCACCACGACAAGGGATGGAGGCTGGGTCTTCATCGGCGGCGACACCAACACCACCAGCGCCACCTCGGCAACCAGCGGCACGCCGAATGTCGCCAGAAGAAGTCGCTCAACGTCGCGCGCAAGGATTATGCTTCCATTGCGATGAGCGCTTCACCATTGGTCATCGTTGTGCCAATAACAACGTTCTTCTTATGATTGGCGCGTGCGGTGAAGGCGTGGAGGGCACGTTCATCGAGGAGGAAGACCAACCTTGAGTACAAGGTTGTGCTCAAGGAGGGTGGGATGTTACGAGATCGGGCCATCGTAGCATTTCGTAGGAGACTGGGCTTGCGTATCTTTAGTATTTTATTATTGGGCTTTTATTATTATTGTCTTATTTATTGTTTTCCTTGTTCTTATGGGATTTGGTTATTTGTTGGTAATATCCTTAGAGGTTTAGGAATCATAATCTAGATAGGTAAAGATTGAGACTTTGTGCCTATAAATATGTACTTGTTTCGTTCGTTTAAAGATAAGAAGATTGGAACCCAATAGTTAGCTTTTGTTCTTTATTTACTATTTTTTTAGTTATTTCCTTTGAGAGTTCCTTGTGTTTTATTCCTTTTACGAGATAACCCTAAAATCGCCATCCCCTACATCACGTCACCGTAACAATGCCAACTTCCAAACACTAAATTTAGTCGGACCAACTGTGCTAATTTCGTCCCAGGGTGCAGTGACCTTGACTGCCACGACGGTCCACTTCGCCGGATGGAGCAAGTTGCGGGGGAGAAATATCATCCTCAACGTTTCTACCGTCGCGATCGCGAGAAAGCGAGTGATTTTGCGATTTTGCCTTGCCTGAGAAGAAGGTGGTGGTGACGTTTGCAAATGGCAATCAAATCAACGGCCCACTAGCGAGGAGCAGTTGGCCCGGCCCGTAGGTTGCGTGTAAACTCAATTCTAATTTCTTTCTACGAGGACGACGGCCGTGGGACACGGGACCAGCTGTTAGTTGGGAAGTAGCCAGCCAGTGCAATTGTTAGTTGGTTTTGCTGTTGGCCAGCTGGATGGGATCTTGAGATGTAAGAGATTCCACGGCACAGCTACTCAGCTAGATTGTGGATTCCGATTGGATTCATTGGTGGATATTCTCTGCTCCTGGTCCCACGCGCGCCCCATGTGAATCCAGGGGCGGAGCTAGGATTTAGCATTCGGGGAGCTGGAATTTTCTTAATATGTTACAGTAAAATGATAAAAAAAATACTAAGAATCAAAATATTTTAAAATGTTAATTTTATTACAACGACACAAAATGTATTAACACTAAATTAACTATAAATAAAAATTAATAATGCATTTCAATTGTATGGCACATTCTGTTTGCATAAAAACGAATATCTACCAATATTAGTACTTAGAAAAATGTTCATTATATATCCGAAAGTAACTTGAAAACTTAAAAATTTAGAAATAAAGTGTTTGATTTAAACTTTAATTGTGAATGGCATTAATTAAAAGGGAATGAGAAAGACTGAACTTGAAAACTTAAAAATTTGGAAATAAAGTGTTTGATTTAAACTTTAATTGTGAACGACATTAATTAAAAGGGAAAAAGAAAGACCGAAAGCATTAATTAAAAATATAAGGTAAGGATGAGCTGCTGCTCAGCATCGAACCAAGGACCTTCAATTATCAATGAGCAAGAAGTCTACCGCTGCACTAAGTCAATTTTCTTGATGTTAACTTGCACTTTTTAATATTTATATAAACATTTTTAGTTTATACGTAATATCCCGATCCATATATACGAGACTTTCGAGATTCTTGGGGGGGCCGGGGCCCCCCCAAAGCCTGCTGTAGCTCCGCCCCTGTGTGAATCTGTTCCACAGCTTTCGTTTTCTTTCACTTTTTTTTTCCTTCTTTTCTTCCGCAAGCGGTGGGGTTATGTGGGACGGGAGTGGTCTGACTTGAGATTAGAAGGGACAAAGAGCTCTTTGTATGGTCCTTAAGCTTTTGGGACTGAATTGGGAATCCATAATTTTGGTCCTTTGTTTGTACTTGACAAGTGGTGGTGACGGACACGTTACGGTGTTTAAAGATGGGCTTGAATAATTATAATACTATTGTATGATAAAGTTAATTGTATTATTATCTGACATCTAGGGTGCAAATTAATCGAGCCGTGTTTGAGAGTCTTCTGGTGCGGGACTCGGAAAATTCTAATGAATTAGTTTGCCATCAAGCTTATCTAACTGAAGATAATGTTTTCTGATCTTTTGTTATACGAACTTTTATAAATATAAAATAGTGGAATGAAGTGATATTTGGACAAGATCAAAATAGATTGTATTCAATATTGATCTAGTTTTTGGTCCTAACACTATCTTTATTATTCAATAAGCATTCCAATCGTCGTTGAATAAATTGTTTATGATTAAACTTTTTTTTATGGTGCTAGTGTTTCAATTTGTATTGCTAGTAGTTGATCCTGGTGTAACTTTTGCATGATGAAACAACTTTTCTTGATCTTCCCAAGAAGTATTTAAAAAAAATGTTTACGGGTTTAACTGAAAAACTATCAGAATTACTTTCTAATATAAGAGGTAAAGTAAAATGATTAAAAAATATTTCTAACATAAAATATGAATACAAATTATAAAAAGGACAATTTTGTATTTTCAAATCGGAACTTCTGCTTTTAAGTTACAATTATTTTATAGATTTTTAACAAGTGAAACTTTAGAGGTGTTTGGCTTCACTTCAACTTTTGAAACATAAAACTTCTAAAATTCGGGCCTAACATAGTCGCACTCTTTAGGCTTTTCATTTTTTTGGGTTTGAGGTAATCGTGGTTCTCATTTATGAATTTTTTGGACTAATTGCAAGTTTGAAGAGGTTTAACTCGCATTGATTGGGTCAAATTAGGTTGGATACACATGGATTTGGGTTCAATTGTCTTTCTCAAACAAAAGAAAAAAGCGAAATGAAAAACGCTAAAGTTAAAACTCGCTACCGACTCAAAACTCGTAAACACCAGGTTCAACTCGCTTTGACCTAGTTGAACCAAGTTTTGGGTTGTATACCTGACAAACCCGCCAATTACAAAAATAGATAAAATTCGCTCCCGCCAAAAACCTGTAAAACCGGGTTCAAGTCGCTTTGGTATGGTCGAATTAGGTTATATACCCATCTGTTTAGACTCAATTGTCATTCTCGACCAAAAGGAAAAAGATAAAAAATACTAAAGTGGATAAAACTCGTTCTCGACACGAAACGCGTCAAAAATTGGTCCGAGTTCAATTGTCATTTTCAACGTCAAGGAAAATGAGAAAAAAAAAACATTAAAACATACAAAACTCGCTTTCGATCTAAAAATTTTCAACAACGTGTTCAACTGGTTTTGAATAATTTTTTAACAAATTATCAATTGGTCTAACCTGCCAACTATAAAAGCGAATAAAACTCGCTCACAATACAACACTCGTCAATACTTTAAATTCAGGTTCAATTGTCTTCCTAGCCAAAAGAAAAAAGAGAAATTAATAAATGCTAAAGTCGGTTTCAAATCGCTTTGACCGGATCGAATTAGGTTGGATACCCATGGAGATGTGTTCAATTGTGATCATGCTCAATAAAAAGGAAAAAGTGAAAGAAAAAACACTATAGTGGACGAAACTTGGCCCCGATACAAAACTTGCCAACATTGAGTAGATATGGTATGAATTTTCGGTAGCAGTAATGAGAAATGGCGGAGGGGGAAAATTTAGGATTCTGTTGATAGTGTTTTGAGAAGGTTGTGAATTAGTGAGCGATGTTGAGGATTGGCCTGAGCATATCTAGTATAGATCTTAGGTCGCGACCATGGCAAATGGTGGAAGAGAACAACTCATGATTCCACCGACAGTGTTTCGAGTTGGGTTGCGAAATGATGCTAAAAGTGGATAGTTGTTGTAATAGGGAGCTGAAAACCTAGTAGGAAATAATTGTTATAGGAAACACAATGGACAATAGATGTTAACCTAGCGAACATCCATGTGTTTGGGTTCAAGTTAGGATACCCATGTGTTTTGGTTCGATTGTGATAATGCTCAACAAAAAGGAAAAAGAGAAAGAAAAAAACACTAAAGAGGATGAAACTCGGTCCCGATACAAAACTCGTGGTAGCGTCCTTGGGAAACGGTTGTGGGGAACTACTTAGGATTCTGCTGACAGTATTTCGAGATGGGCTGCAAAATCATGTGCAAAGGCGATGATTTGTGTTCAAGTGAGGATACCCATGTGTTTTGGGTTCAATTGTGATCATGATCAACAAAAAGGAAAAAGAGAAAGAAAAAAAAAATACTAAAAAGGATGAAAGTCGGTCCCGATACAAAAATCGTGGTAGTAGCGTTGGGAAACGGTGGTGGGGAACAACTTAGGATTTCGCCGATAGTATTTCGAGATGGGCTGCAAAATGATGGGCAAGGCGATGATTTGTGTTCAAGTTAGGATATCCATGTGTTTGGGTTCAATTGTGATCATGCTCAACAAAAAGGAAAAAGAAAAAGAAAAAACACTAAAGAGGATGAAACTCGATCTCGATACAAAACTCGTAGTAGCGACATTGGGAAATGGTGGTGGGGAACAATTTAGGATTCATTCCTCTGCAAATGTTGTGGCGTGTGGGTAGAATGTCTTTTTGGGAACAACTTAGCTCCATTCCTAGCAATGTTAATGATAGGTGGCTCGTTTTGGGAGAACTTAATATTTTCATGTATGAATTCGAAAAAGAGACAAGATTTCCCCAAACATAATGAAAATGAAGAATCGTTTAAGCTAAGTATTTCATCTACCACAACCCACTATTAGTTGATCGCAGATTCAAGGGGCAAACATTCACATGGTCGAACAAATTGAACATGAAGGAAGTAACCCGATATGAGAAAGGCTTGATGAAGCTCTTGTTTTGCTACTTGGCGACTGGAATTCAGATATGCAATTGTGTGGGTCATGAAGATATGATTGAGTCTGACCATTGCCTATTCTAATTGTTGTTCACTATAAAGGTATAAGGAAACATACTCCATTCACATTTGACAAAAGATGGAAAGATAGACAAGAATGTGAAGATGTCATCCAAAGAATATGGAGGGAAGCTGGCTCATCCAATCACAAACTCCAAAGATAAATTAATAAATTAAATGACAACTTCTAAAGGGACCAATACGTAACCAACAAGAGGTCGATGAAGAAAAAGAATAATTGATGGAACTTGCTAAATCTGGAATCGGAAATCCAAAGAAGCAGTTTGGACCCAACGAACTTGAGTTTGATGGTTACAAGAGGCTACTCCTGAAAGACAAGGAGTGTGATTGGAACCCCTCTTTCTTTCATGAGACTACTATTCAATGAAGGGATCATAATTGCATCCTTGTCCTGAAAGATAAGAAAATTGGTTGGGTGAAGAATTTGTAATGGCCACAATAAAATCCTTCATCATTGCCTCTTTGCCTTGAAGCGAGCCCAAGAAGTCTGGAATGTTTGTTTCCCCATTGTTCCTCCCCTCTCTCACCAACACTAACATTGATTGGAACTTCGCTCTCTATAGCTCCTTCTCATTATTAACAGGGAAGAAGAATATATGTAACAAAACATATGGTAAAGAAAGGATGAAATTAAAAGGCCGTTCGTAATGTGATCCCTTCACCGTCTTTAACCTGCTCGAAGGCTGCCCGTGAGCTCTTTCACTAGACCATGCCTCCCGACCTCTTGTTTCAACTCAGGCCTCCTGGATTCAAATTGCTTCACCGCCAAGTAATTCCACTTTTGAGATTTATGTGATGGGTCATTCATAAACAACTCGCACGAGGCGGCATAAGTCTTTGTTGTTATCAATTGCCATAACTTTTTTTTGTGACGGGAGAGTTAGAACTCTGCTCTATGCATCTTGGGTAGTAGCAAAAGCAAATGCACTCCTTTGAAGGTTTGAGACTTGCATCCTCGCGTTGAGGTCCCTCTGCGTCCTCAAATCTGATTGTCTTTCGGTTGTTGGAATTTTGATGGTGTGAATGGAAATGAAAGGAGAAAGATTCAAGAGAATCTCTTGAACGACCATGTTGGTAAGATGTGGGAAGGCATGACATCAAATTTGATCAATTTGATGTAATCTGTGGTTAATCGGTTAAATTGGTTTGTGTAACCAAACAGAGCAAACCAAACCGAATTGAATCAAATCAAACCAAACCGATATGACGGTTGGAGTGAACCAATCGGTCCAACTATCATGGGGCGAACAGATGCAATGGTTTATTATTTTAAAACGAAGCATTGCAATGGTTGGGGTGTAACCACCCATACGAAGAGTTGCCTAACCACTCTAGTTTTTACATATATTTTTCCCATACCACAACAATGTCAAAATCTAAAGTGACTTTTCTGCATTGTTTTTCGAAAGAAAAATCGAGTCAAGTGTGGTTCTTGTCGGTTTGCTGCGTTTGATGGTTTCCGGGGTTTGAGTTAACGCTACGTCGGAAAGGTACGTCCTTTCTATCCTGGGAGGAATCATTCCGTAACCTTGGGTACTAGAGGGGAATAAGATTCTTTTAGAAGAGAAATTGAATTATGTCGGCTAGGACGTTTGTATGTGTCTTTGCATGTTTACGTGATCTTAAATGTGACTTGTTTTGCAAGAAATAGTATACGTGAACAATTTACTCAACAATCTTAAAGAATCTTATTTTTATTATCACATGTACTGTTTGGCGTTTGCTTCAGAAAGTTGGTATAGGAACCCTTTAGTTCATCAATCTGTCGGTTGATTAACTGGTAAAAGTTAATCGATGAAGAAGTTTTAAATTGGAAGGAACATACTGTGTAGATTACGTAAACTTCTCAGTGGCAACATATATTTATATGTCTATATAGATCTCTGCGTTTGCCACTGGAAGAATGGTGGTTAATGTGTGTGTGTTTGGTAATCTTGCATGTAAAAGGTTTTAATTGATCTGTCGAAACCGAGCTGCTCATTAGTACGATATTGTTCGGTTTGGGCCAAGCCTGCACAGTTTTACTCTTGGGTGTCCTCCCCGAAAGGCCTCGTACTAATTAGGCTATGTGGACACTTATATACAAGAGTTCATTCCCTTGTATTTCCGATGTCTTACTTGGATTGTACCCTATAACAATCATCCCCTCAAGACAAGGACTACGAACTTTGTGTCCTCACCTCAGCAATTATCTTGATCCGCCAAACACCTTGTATCGATGGGCTTCTCGTTACAAGGATTTTTCCCAGATGTAGAACTCTCTTTTGATAAGCCATAGCCCAAACGTATCCAGAACAGGTGGACACTAATATACAAGGGTTCATTCCTTTGTATTTCCGATATGATACTTGGATTGTCCAATAAAAATCCTCCCATCAAGATAAGGACCACGAATTTCGTGTCATCTGCTCAGCGATTATCTTGATCTTCCAGACTCCTTATATCGAGGGGCTTCTCGATAAACGGTTTTTCCATACACGGAACTCTCTTTTATCCGCCAAACAAACGTGGATCTCTCCTAGATCCACCTGACAGACGCAGACCTCCCTTGATCCGTCAAACTAGATGTAGCCTAAACGTGGATCTCTCGTGGATCCACCAAACCAAACGCAGATCTCAAATGTTGAGGTCACCGAATGAGGTCCCAGCAAAATGACGTCCATCGCTCTGATACCACTTGTCGAAATCGGGGAGCTCAATTAGTACGATATTGTCCGCTTTGGGCCAAGCCCACACGAATTTACTTTTGGGAATCCTCCCCAAAAGGCCTCGTACTAATGTGCTTGGTGGACACTAATATACAATGATTCATTCCCTTGTACAACCGATATGGTACGGATTGTCCCATAACGAACCTAAAGCTAGGTCATAAATATCACTACATTGAAAGAGATACTTGTGAAGTTCAAGTGCTCTAAGGTTAATGAAGTGGAGAGACTTCAACATCATTGTCATGTGTTAAGATTATTGCAAAGCAATAAAATCAAGTCAAACACACATGATATATAGGGAATAGAAAGAGACGAGTCTTTGGTATATTGTACCCAAAGAAAACTCACCGGATGAACCAAGGCAATATATTCATGGACAATGTAGTCAAAAGCGAGTTTCTACATAGAAACGTTTTGGTGATCTATAAGCGTAAAATCGTATGTTTTTAAGTTTTAAAGCGAAGTTTTTAACTACATAAGTTATAAAAACTGAGATTTTATGTAGAAGCGTTTTATAGACTTACACGTAAAATCGTAAGTTTTTAAGTTTTAAAGCCACACGGTGAGTTTTATAGACTTTGGTATATTGTACCCAAAGAAAACTCAACGTAAGTTTTTAAGTTTTATAGACTTAAAAACGCCTAAAAACCTACACGGCCGTGTGACCTGGCCGTGTGACACCAAATTGCACGGGCAAGCCACACTGGCCGTATAAGGGAACCCATGTGGTCGTGTGGAAATTCCAGGGAACTCACACGGGCAGCCTGGAAATCCACACGGCCGTGTGGTTTTGGCCGTGTAGCATGCCTGAAGTCCACTTATCGAAACGCCGCGTTTTGCACACTCACACGGGCAGCTGGGAAAGCCACACTGCCGTGTGGCCTGGCCATGTGGTCAGGAATTTCTGGGTTTTAACCCAAATTCGAGCAAAAGGAGAGGGAATCGACTTTTTGGAGCAAAAACAGAGCCCTAGAGAGAGAAAGTGCGAAGAACACCTCGTAAGAGTGGTTTTGGAGCTGGGTTTCATCAATCAAGCTTGGAAATCATCCTTGGAGTGAAGATTGATATCCCAGAGCAGATTCTTCCCATTGTTATGAGTATGACTGCTTTGTATTCTGTTTCCCTCTCTCTCTCTCTCTATGGAGTAGAACTCTCTCTCACTTGGGTATGAAGAACCCTAGTTCCATGTGTTAGGGATCATTGTTGTAACGACTTTTGGATTGTTATATTGCTTGATTATAATCGATTGAAGTGTTTGATTGAGTCAATTGAAGTCTGATCATCTTTTATTGATTTCTGCTGCAACCTGAGATAGATAGAATCTGATTAGGTTAAGAGAGCTTCCTTGATTGATAGTAGTGAATTGGTTGTGCGAGAGTCAGTCAATTCACTGCTTTGTTCTGGAATTCATTCCAGTAGTGGATATATGTGTGAATCGCCTTAGCAGTCTATCCTGGTGAAGGCTAGTCGCCTGCCGGGTATTCTTTCTAAGAGGGCTTGGTCGGCTTAAGAGATTCCAAGCTAATTTAGGATCTTCCGCAGTTTAATCAACAGTAAAACAACCAAAAGGAATTACAACTTGGACCTAATTGAGGAGCTAGGGGGAATCATACCTAAGTGAGTTCCCAAACTGTAATTAGTAGTTTTACTTAGTTTAGTTAGTAGAGTAGTTTAGTTAATCAATCCTTAATCTGATTTGCTAGATAATGAACTGAAGCTGAGTAATAGTACATCTAGAGACCCGAGGATTCGATATTTATTACTTGCACCACTATATTGCAGTCCCTCTCATTGGTTACACTTGGCCATTGTTAGGTGTTGTGTCGTAGCGTGTCAAGTTTTTGGCGTCGTTGCCAGGGAACCTCTAGGTTATTGGAGAAACGTGAAAGTTTGTTACTCTAGCCTTTTCTTTACTGCATTTTCTCTCTTCCACCTGTGTGCCCTCACGGGTTGCTTTTGCTGATTGTGTGCAGGTAGTGCATGACCCGTAACCAGTCGGGAGATTTACTACCATTAGACCAGGAGCTTGAACGGACTTGTAGGAACTTCAAGCGGGCTCTAAAGGCGCGACTGGCTATGGAGGAGGCACTAGCACAGCTGCAAATCGCCGACGAAGAAGAGATGGGTGATCCACAGGACCATGATGTGGTCCTTCCTGAGGAGCAGACCATGGGATACTACTGGACCGCCAGAGCCGCGGACATGAGGTCACCCATTCAGCACCGTCATGTGCCAGCGAATAACTTTGAGGTGAGCACCTCTGTCATCACCATGCTGCGCGGTTCAGTGGTGTTCCGTGGCAAAGAGGGGGAGTGCCCCCGATCACATCTGAGGCGATTCCACAAGCTCATCGATGGAATCAAGATATATGGGGTCCCAGCCGATGCCATCCAGCTGAGTTACTTCCCATTTACTCTGGAGGGGAAGGCCAAGGAGTGGCTAGACACTCGACCTCCAGGCTCGATCACCACGTTCGCCAACCTAGCGGACAAGTTCCTCACTCGCTAACATCCCCCTTCCAAGACGGCGGACCTGCAGAAGCAAATTACCCACTTGGCTCAGGATGAAGATGAGACCATCCGGGATGCTTGGGAGAGATACACCAGTCTCTTCCTCAAGTGTCCCAACCATGGTTTTACTGACGCCTTCAAGGTGGGCACCTTCTACCATGCCCTCTTCCCTGAGGACAAGCAGCTGATTGACTCGGTCTGTGGCAGGAATATGCTCACCAAAACACCGCCATAGCTGAATAAACTCTTTGAAGAGATGGCAGAGCAGGGAAATGACTGGGGAACTGCAAGGAGATCGAGACAAGCACCAGGGAGGGTGTGCATGTTGTACCCATCCAGTCATCTGATTTGGTGCAGGTGGTATCGCTCTGGGATGATTGCAGGTACATGACAGTAGCAGGCGATGCACTGCCAGTGGTGTGAGAGCTCCCATCACACCGTGGAGGATTTTCAGGCGATGAGGGAGTCTACCACCCCCAAGGAGCAAGTGGACTTCATCGGCAATGCCAGGCGCTTCAACCCCTACAGCAACACTTACAACGAGGGGTGGCGCCAACATCCCAACTTTTCCTGGGTGGGGCAAATTCTAGACCACCAGTCCCCTAGGGACCACCTGGATTCCAAAGGCCTCCTTACCAGCCCAGACAAGGGCAATTTCAGCAGCCACAGCAGCCTCTCTACCCTCCCAGACATGGGCTAGTTCCACCTCAGTCACAGGTGCGGCCATTTCATCAGACAGGGGAAGCACCTGCAGCCCCATTACAGAGTGACGCGATGGAGGAATTTCGAGATCTGGTGGGTTCTCTGGCCACCTCCAGTGCAAACAAGTTCAATAACATCGAGCAGTTCATGGAGAAAGCTCCAGGTTAATTCTTGGAGCTAGAAGCTGGTCAGAGAAACATGCAGGCTGTGCTGCGGGATATCCAGACCTAGCTTGGGAGTGTTGCCCAGGATGTAGCTCAGAGGACTCCTGGTACTCTACCCGGTCAGACCATCCCTCATCCACAGGACCTAAATGAGCACTACAAGGCCATTACCACTAGGAGTGGCAAGGTGACTGCTCATTCACCTGTTCGGGCACAAGAGAGAGACCCTTACTTCAGCACTTCCAGCTAATGAGGAGGAAATGGAGAAGGAGGTTGAGGTGCCTGCTCCTAAACTGCAACCAGTGGTGAAGGAGTATGTACCCCAGCTTTCCTTTCCTACTCGGTTGCACAAGGACCGACTGAAGACTGAGTTTGCCAAGTTCATGGCAATGCTGAAGCAGGTAAACATAAGCATGCCCTTCGTGGAGGCATTATCGAAGATGCCCTAGTATGCCAAGTTCATGAAGGATCTCTTCACCAACAAGAGGAAGCTTGGGGAGCTTTCAACGGTGATGCTCAACGAGGAGTGTTCTGCCATCCTGCAGAACAAACTACTAGAAAAGCGAAAAGACCCAGGGAGTTTTACTATCCCTTGCATGATTGGTAGTTTGCATATAGGGAAGTCCTTGGTGGATTTAGGCGCTAGCATAAATTCCATGCCATATAAACTGTTTAAAAAGCTAGGCCTAGGTGAACCCAGTGATACTAGGATGAGCATTCAACTTGCTGATAGATCCATTGTGCATCCTAGGGGCATTGCAGAGGACTTAATAGTCGCAGTAGGGCCATTCTCATATCCTGTTGATTATTTGATTTTGGACATAAATGAGGATGTGGATGTGCCATCAATATTGGGTAGACCTTTTCTCGCCACCGCCAAGGCGCTCTGATAGACCGTTAATTGCACATGTTTTTACCCCTATTCTTGAGTCTTTTGAGATGTTGTTACTCGTGTTTTAGGCCGATTTCATGCTAGGTTGTTCTTGTTTGTGATATTTCAGGTCCTAGTACGTGAATGAAGGTTTGGGAATGAGTTCGGGGTCGATTGGACGAAGATTGAACATTTGGCGAGAAGCTGAGGAAGTCACACGGGCATGCCTAAAACACACACGGCCGTGTAAGGGAACCATGTGGCCGTGTGGAAATTTCAGGGAACTCACACGGGCATCCTGGAAATCCACACGGCCGTATGGTTGCGGAGTAGGCCTTAACACAGCTGCAAATCACCGAGGAGGAAGAGATGGGTGACCCACAAGACCATAATGTGGTCCTTCTCGAGGAGCAAACCACGGGGTACTACTTGACCGCCAGAGCCGCGGACATGAGGTCGCCCATTCAGCACCCTCAAGTCCCAGCCAACAACTTTGAGGTGAACACCTCGGTCATCACTATGTTGCGCGGCTCGATAGTATTCAGTGGCAAAGAGGGGGAGTGCCCCCGATCACATCTGAGGCGATTCCACGAGCTCATCAATGGAATCAAGATAAATGGGGTCCCAGCCGATGCCATCCAGCTGAGGTACTTCCCATTCACTTTGGAGGGGCAGGCCAAGGAGTGTTTGGACACTAGGCCCCCAGGATCGATCACCACGTTCGCCAACCTGGCGGACAAGTTCCTCACTCGCTACCATCCTCCATAAAAAAAACGGCGAACTTGCAGAAGCAGATCACCCATTTTACTCAGGATGAAGATGAGACCATCCGAGACGCATGGGAGAGATACACCAGTCTCTTCTTGAGGTGTCCCAATCATGGTTTCAATGATGCCTTCAAGGTGGGCACCTTCTACCACGCCCTCTTCCCAGAAGACAGACAGCTTATTGACTCGGTTCGTGGCGGGAACATGCTGACCAAGACGCTGCCGCAGTTGAATCAGCTCTTTGAGGAGATGGCAGAGAAAGGGTATGATTGGGGCACTGCTAGGAGGTCGAGGAGAGCACAAAGCCGAGGTGTACATGTTGTGGGCACCCACTCTTCTGATTTGGTGCAGGTTGTGTCTAAACTGGTCTCAGCCATCGATCGGAATGGGATGGTTCCGGGGGCAGGGCAGCAGCCGGCAATGCGTTGCCAGTGGTGCGAGAGATCCCATCATACTGTAGAGGATTTCCAGGCCATGCGTGATTCCAGTACACCCCAGGAGCAGATGAACTTCATCAACAATGTCCGGCGCAACGACACATACAGTAACACCTACAATGAGGGATGGTGCTAGCATCCAAACTTCTCCAGGAGTGGCAACAGCAATTCGAAGCCACCTGGCTTCCAGGCTCCTGCAGCTACTTTTCCAAACCAGAGTCAGCCATACCAGCCTCGCCCGGGGCCAGATGCAGCAACAACAGCCACTCTATCAGCCCAGACAGGGACAGGCTTTTCAACAGCCCCCACAGCAACAGTACCAGCTGCCTGGTGCATCTCCTAAGAGTGGTTTTGGAGCTGGGTTTCATCAATCAAGCTTGGAAATCATCCTTGGAGTGAAGATTGACATCCCAGAGCAGATTCTTCCCATTGTTATGAGTATGACTGCTTTGTATACTATTTCCCTCCCTCTCTCTCTCTCTATGGAGTAGAACTCTCTCTCACTTGGGTATGAAGAACCCTAGTTCCATGTGTTAGGGATCATTGTTGTAACGACTTGTGGATTATGATATTGCTTGATTATAATCGAATGAAGTGTTTTGATTGAGTCAATTGAAGCCTGATCATCTTTTATTTGATTTCTACTGCAACCTGAGATAGATAGAATCTGATTAGGTTGTTAGAGCTTCTTCAATCGGTAGTGAATCGATTATACAAGAGTTAGTCGATTCAGTGCTTTGTACTGGAATCTAATTCCAATAGTGGAGTTTTGTGTTCATTGCCTCAGCGTTCTATCCCGGTGAAGACTAGTCGTCTGCCGGGTAGTTTGACTGAGAGGGCTTGGTCAGCTTAAGAGATTCCAAGCTACTTTCCAATCTTCCGCAGTATAATCAGCAATAAAGTAACCAAAAGTAATTACAACTGTGACCTAACTAAGGAGCTAGGGGGACTCATTCCCGAGTGACTCTTCTTTTGCTTCAAAAAACCGAACAATTTCCTGCTTTTTTACTGCTTTTAGTTAAAACCACAATCAATCGACTTAGTTGGCTAGATAATAGATATTCACGGAGTAGGCAGTAGATCTAGACCCCGGGTTGATAATTAGAACTTGCCACTTTACTGCACTTCCGGACTACGATTACGCTTGGTCGCAGTTTGGTGTTGTGTTGTCACCCACCTATAAATTAATTAAAACATCAAAGGGAATGGACTTGTGGCCTAGGACAAATCATCATGGTGGTAACTCTACCTAAGTTGGATTGGCAGACTCAACCTCTAGGTTCAAGGAGCAAACAAAGTTGTGAATGATGGGCCGACATTGTCGAATTATTCAATGTCTATTCTCATGATGAGACAATGTCCAATACAAGAGTAAACCTAAATATGAAACGTTTTTAATGGTTTCTAAGTTTGACACGTGGTGTGATCAAATAGTTTATTTACGGAATACACATTTAGAAATAACCTATGCGAGTGTGAAGTGGAGCCGCTTCAAGGAGAATAAAATAAGGCCAGTTCTCTAAGCACTCATGAGACCAGACGGTGTTCATGGCTAAAACGAACAAAACAATGAGAACCAGTGAACGAATAAGAGTTAGTTGTCTGGCATATGCTGTCTACTTGTCTTAGTATACAAGAAAATTCGACGGTTCAAAGATATCACATCTACCGATTGGTGAGTATACTCGATATATGTTCATTAAGGAAGGTTCAAAGGAAAACCTACCTATCCTGATGCAACTAATTCTTAGTCGAGAATCACTTTGCATAGTTTTTAAAGTACAACATTCTCCATTCGTGTGGGAGATTGTTGGGATTTTGATGGTGTGAATGGAAATGAAAGGGGAAAGATCCAAGAAAATCTCTTAAACTACCATGTTGGTTAGATGTGGGAAGGCACAACATCAAATTTGATCGATTTTATGTAATCTGTGGTTAATCGGTTAAATTGGTTTGTGTAACCAAATGGACCAAACCAAACTGATTTGAATCAAATCAAACCAAACCGATATGGCGGTTGGAGTACTGAACCAACTGGTCCAACTATCATGGGCCGAGCCGATGAAATGGTACATTAGTTTAAAATGAAGCAGTGCAATGGTTAGGGTGTAACCACCCCTACGAAGAGTTGCCTCACTTTGTAAGAACCCTTCATTCTCTATAAATAGCAACTAACTCCTCTGATTTTTACATATATTTTTTTCCCATACCAAAATATTGCCAAAATCTAAAGTGATGTTTCTGCATTGTTTTTCAAAAGAAAAATATAGTCAAGTGTGGTTCGTCCCGGTTCGCTGCGTTTGATGGTTTCCGAGGTTTGAGATACCGCTATGTTAGAAAATGTATGTCCTTTCTATCTTGGGAGGAATCATTCCATAACCTTGAGTACTAGAGGAGAATAAGATTCTTTAAAGAGAGACATTGAATTAAGTCGGTTAGTACGTTTGTATGAGTCTTTTTATGTTTTTGTTATCTTACATATGACTTATTTTTCAAGAAAAAGTATACGTGAATAATTTACTCAACATTTCGATTGTTAAGCATCTTTCACGACCTCGATCGTGATGAGTGGCGCTAAGCATGGTAAAGTGGATTGGTGTTATAGTGGATATTTGTTGACACCTAAAATTAATTTGGCCTGAATTAAATGCCGCATTAATTAGTCTCGGCATTTAATTCGATACCGCAGGTATAAAAACGATGTCGTTTGGAGTTAAGCGGCGTCGTGGAGAGTTAAAACGGTACCGCAAGGAAGCTCGACGGTACCGCGGCATGGGAAATGACACCGCTTAATAAAAAACAGAAGGGGCCGCGCGTGTAGTTGGGTTGGAGGAGGTAGTTTTATAATTAATAATTACCTTTGTTCCTTGTAGGAAAGGGAAAATCGGTACCGCGTGGAGACAAGCGGTATCGCGGAGGATTGAAACGGTACCGCGGATTAGCAAACGACAGTGTTTAAATTAAAAACAATGTCGCGAAGGGAGAGGCAAACGGAGCCATTTTGGGGCGCTAATGATGTCGTTGGTTTGACTAGTTATTGGCCAGATTAATTAACTAATATGGTTAATTATTTTTTTTAGGACGGTGTCGTTTAGTTGGAAACGATGCCGCAAGAAAAAGAAACGACACCGCGGATTATAAAGCAGTGCCGCGAGTATGCGAAACGATGCCGCAACATTTAAAACGACAGTGTTAAAAATTAAAACAGTGTCGTGAAGTTCAAAAGTTCAACAACATCGCGGGACAAAGGAAACAATGTTGTTTAACTAGGAACGACGCCGAGGGGTGAAAGTTTGACGGGCGAGTTAATTTTATGGTTATTTTAGACGGTGTCGTTTATTGAAAAGCGATGCCGCAGAAAAGTAAAACGACATTGCGGTAGTGGTAAAAGATCGGCCAAAGGCGGCCCGCCAAGCCCAACGATAGCGCAGGACTGGAAAACGACGTTGTATAATAGGCTAACGGTGTTGTTGGTCAAGGCGGGTCGAGGCAATTGAGTGGTGACTATGAAACGGCATCGATTAGTGAAAGGTGATGCCACGGTAATGGTGAAATGACATCGTTACATGGACAAGGTTGTAGGATTTGGCTCAACGTCGTTTCGCCAATTTTATGCAAACAGGAGCGGTTTCGAGGGCACGTGACTATCACGCAACAAGGAGGAAGTTACCTACACGGTTGACAGGAGTGAAGACGTGGGAGACAAATGCGCGAAGGCAGTTACTACGACGGGGAGAAGCGCGAAGTATAAAGATCGGGAAGAGAGAGAAGCAATAGAAGGCAAAATCAAATCACAACTGCACCATCACAGAATTTATCCTTTTTCTCTCTAGTTCGTAGAACTGCTCTGTCAAAGACCTCCTTTGCAGAGTCGTAGTCGTAGTCTGTAGTCGTAGTTGCGGAGCTCTCTAGAGGAACCTCCATAGGAGTAGAGGTAACGTAACTTAGAACACTCCTGGTTCGATTTCTGGTTATTCGCCGAACACCCTCGTTCGAACGTAGTTTGGAGAGGTGGTGAACCGAATAACGGTTGTTTGAGTAGAAGTCAAAGGTGTATCAATCAAATCAACATCGCCGACGCCAGCGGTGGATATTTGACGGTCGTCCTGATTTCTATTTTAATCGATCAAATCAACGGCGCCGACATTCGGCGGCGGATATTTGACGGTTTTCCTGACTGTGTGTTTGTGCTTACTTGAAAACAGTGCGCATTGAACACGCGAGTTTCACCAACGAAACAAATTGGCACACCTGGTGGGACCCGTGTGTTCGAATGGCTCCGCGACGAAAGAATCAGGAAGGGGATGTTCCGCCCGGATTCGTGGAGGAACATGTGGCCAACATTGAAGGAAGCCAAGGAGTCGGTGCTGAAGACATCGGCGGGTCTGGGAATCCGCCGTCCGCAGCTGGGCCGACCGAGGATTTGTCAATCCGCCATTTCATGGAGGAGAACCGTCGCATGTTTGCTAGCCTCAACAATGAGTTCGCAGGCTTCAAAGGCGAGGTAAATCAAAGTTTTGACGCTTTAACTGCACGACATGATTCTCTTGAGTCTCGTGTTGATAGGCGTTTAGGCCAACTCTTTGAAGTTGTGAGTAAAAACAGACATGATTTTGATGTTTTTGTGGATAAAAATCTACGTGATATGAATGAAATTAGAGAGCTTTTGGGTAGACCAGTAATGCAACCTAGAGATTTGCCGTTAAACGGTGAAAATAATCTAAACAGTGAAACTGGTTTTCCAAACAATGGTGCTCGAAATAGTCCGCCAAGACAAGGAGTTCCGCCGATACCGGTGGTGAACCCAACAACTCCGCGGGTTAATATTGGCGAGACTAGCACTGCCGCCAACACTCGGGTTGAACCACCGCCGTTTCACGATGGGGGTCCCAGAATATCCCGGAGGCCAGACCCTATGTGGCTCCGACGAGCGGTGTTGGTGGAGGAACGATCAACAATTATCATGTTCCGCCACGCGGCTACCCGCAAAACGTCCCTCCTCCTCCAAACGGGTTTGGCATGGATCCTGGTGGATTCATACCACAAGGGGGCAACTCGGGGGGCAAGACGTTAACGCGATTCGAGATCAGGTAGCATAGATGCTGGCGGATCAGTTTGGTTTAGGGATTAGATCAGCGAGGCCGCCGGTATACCGAAAACCATATCCAGATTGGGTTGATAGATATTACCCCTTTCCACGTGGGTTTCGCGTACCTGATTTCATCACCTTCAGCGGGAATGGAGATCAGTCCACCGTCGAGCATGTTGGACGATTCACGGTTCAGTGTGGTGATGTGAGTGATTTCTTGAAGTTGCGATTGTTTGGCAACTCGTTGACCGGGCCCGCATTTGCGTGGTATGTCAATTTGCCATCGAACTCGGTTCAAACATGGCAGCAAATGGAACAGATGTTCCATGCCCAGTTCTACCGTTCTGAGCCAGAAGTAACTATGGCAGACTTGGCACGAATGCGCCAACAGCCAGGAGAAACGGTGGAACACTTTTAAACTAATTTTAAAAATGCAAGAAATCGCTGTTTTGTGAACTTGACAGAACGTGAGTTTGTTAAACTTGCCCAGGGTGGATTGAATTTTGAACTTCGTAAAAAGTTTCAAGATAGGGAGTTCTCCGATCTGTTTCAATTGATGTCCTGCGCTGTTAGATATGAATCTCTTCTTCATGAAGAAGAGCATAAGAGAAGTGGTTCTCGTGGACAATATTTCCCTAATTTTGAAAACTATGGTGTGAATAAAGTCGGCAGCGATGTTGATGTGGTTGAGGTTGATTTGGCCGAGATTGTGCAGGGGAAGCCATATGTGTGTGCTTCTCTGGCCAAGGCCAATGGGGAACCACAGGGTGGAAAGCCCAATCGTGCTCCAATTAAAACTAGGAAATATTCCTTTGATGTTTCAAAATCAGAATTGATTTTCGACCAACTTTACAAAGATAGTCAAATTAAGTTAACTGGGGGGCATAGTATCCCGCCAGCTGAAAAGTTAAAAGGGAAACGATACTGTAAATGGCACAACAGTGCATCTCATTCAACTAACATGTGTGTTGTGTTTCACAACGTTGTGCAGGATGCAATTGAGAAGGGTCGGTTCAAGTTCCCAGAGCCGAGGAAGGAGGCCATGATTGTTGACACAGACCCTTTCCCAAACGTGGTCGGTGTCAACATGGTCAACCCCGATTTCTCTAAGCTCAACCTGCCGCGCTTCAAGCTGGTGGTGGATACAACGCCACCGCCGAGTGGTTGTTCTGATGTGGCCCAGGGAGCTTCATCCTCCCAAGTGCAGGAGGGGCCACGCTTGGACCCAGCTGAGGAAGAGAAACTGTGTGCCCAGTGTCGTGGAAAGCTGAACATTGGGGGAGCAGGACCGAGCCAGACGGTCCACCAGAGATTGGGACCACGACAGTTCAAACCGAGGTACCCTTCATATGAACGCAGTGTCGAGGGAGTACGTGCACCTGCATGGGGAAGAGGGCAACGTAGGCAGTGGGTTGCTCAAAGTGCCCCACCTTTCAAAAGTCTGCCTTTTGGACTTGCCCGACCGGTGAGAGGTGCCCCACCTGTCAGGAGAACTTTCAAGATGCCGAATGTGCCACAGGGTGGTTGGCACACCTACGATGCCCGTCGTCAGCAGCCGATCGCCGTTGACGAGATGACAAGGACACAGTATCGAAGGTACCTCCGCAAGAATGCTCAAGGAAGGAGGATTGCAAACTTGCAAGCAAATGTGAACGTGGATAACTCCACCACGGGTCTAAGAGTGACTGTGGCCGGTGCTGGAAAAGTTGTAGAGGACAAGCGGGACGGGAACGAGCAAGGAGTCCCGGGAGAGGCTGAGTACGATGCTGAAGTGGATGACTCCTTTATCGAAGAGGAGATGCTGGAATTGGAGGAGCCAAAGTCGAAATTTGATCAAAAGAACAAGGATGACGATGATGACAACCAAGGTGCTCCCATGACGATCCAGTTTGGAAGCCTACCACCAGTGGTGGTGAACAACTACATCTTGCCATTGATCTTCCACATTGATTTGGAAAATCAGGGAGAGGATGGCGAGGTCGTGATGGAAGTTGAAGAACTTGACGAAGCTGCTCAGGAGGTCAGCGGCGGCAGAGCAGGTTGGCGAGTCTACGGATCTGCCAATCGAGGCTGAGCCGTGGAGTGCAATGATGGCTCGCACGAATGGTCGAATTGACCTGGCAGTAGAGTCAGCCAAACAGAACAAGAGTTCGCAGCGGATCCTGAAAGAACTGTACAAAGCTGGCCACAAAGCTGTTGGGCTACTGGGCGAAGATGGGGGAAGATATCCTTTTTACGTGTTATACCAAGGCCCGAAGGAGTCAACAAGTGTGCCAGTGGAGAACATCACATGGGGGGTCAGACTTCGACGAGCTGGAGAAATCTATCCGAGCTGCAGAAGCGAAAGGGAAAGCCGTGGACGAAGGAACCACGGGTGAGGAATCAAATAGGGTTGTTGTCTTCAACGATCCCGAGCCGAAGATGATGCGTCATTTGAGACCTCTCTACATCAAGGCCACACTTGATGACGTACCAATGTCAAGGGTCTTGGTTGACAATGGTGCCGCAGTAAATGTGATGCCAACAAGGATGTTGAAGAAGTTGGGCAAGAGCACTAATGACCTGATCCCAACGGAAGTGTTTGTGACAAGTTTCAATGGCGGGTCCACTGCTGCCAGGGGAATCCTCCCAGTTGTCGTGGGAGTTGGATCACAGAAGCGGATGAGTGCTTTCTTCGTGGTGGATGGAATGATAAGTTACAACGCACTACTTGGGCGGGATTGGATCCACGCCAACAAGTGTGTTCCTTCATCGCTGCATCAGTGTTTGATGCTATGGAATGAAGACGGTATCGTTGAGGTGGTCCAGGCTGACGCAAAGCCGTTTGCCGTTGGGGCCAACGTGGCTGAAGCCTATTTGTACCATGGAGATTTTGGACCACTCGAAATCAGGAGCGGGGATGGAGGAACGCCAACGTCACAGTGTCAAGTGTACAGGTGTTGAGTAAGGCGTGCTTGGACCCATTGTCCGAAATCGTGAGACCATCGATGATCACATTGGATGGTCCACTGAAAGCTGATGAACAAGTCAATGATGAGTGAACCACCTCGAGAAAGGCTGGTGGAGGCCGAGATCACGGCCTTGCGGGAGAAGTTGGCCGTCTATCAATGTGAACAGAGGCTTGTCTGTATGGAGCCTGTCTTGATGGCCGACTGTGTTCCCGACGATGATGACTTGCCGACCAACGGCGAGGGTGTGAGTGACGAAGTGGAGAAGAAAAGCAACTTGGCTGCATGTGACATTCTAGAGGAGATCAACCTTGGCACGGAGGAGGATCCACGTCCAACCTTCATCAGTGCTGGTTTGCCAGAGTCTGACAGGTACGAGTTAATTGAATTCCTTAAAGAGTTTAAAGATTGCTTTGCATGGGATTATCATGAAATGCCTGGTCTCGATAGGAAGTTAGTTGAACATAGACTTCCAATTAAAGAAGGGTATAAGCCACATAGACAACCACCTAGGCGGTTTTCACATGATATCTTACCTGAAGTGAAAAAGGAAATTGAACGTTTAATGAAGGCTAAGTTTATCAGGACTGCTAGATATGTGTTGTGGTTGTCGAACATTGTGCCTGTTAGAAAGAAAAATGGCAAAATACGTGTTTGTGTCGATTTTAGAAATTTGAACAATGCTACGCCGAAAGATCTGTATCCCATGCCGGTGGCTGACATGTTAATCGATGCCGTAACCAGGCATGTCAGGTTTTCTTTCATGGACTGTTACTCGGGCTATAACCAGATATACATAGCCGAGGAGGATGTACACAAAATGGCGTTCCGGTGTCCAGGATCCATTGGCTGTTTCGAGTGGATCATGATGCCATTCGGGTTGGCCAACGCCGGGGCAACTTACCAACGAGCCATGAATGCAATATTTCATGACTTGATTGGCGAGCTTGTCGAAGTGTATGTGGACGACATCGTCGTCAAATCAAAGGTGACAAACCATCACCTTGCTCATTTGCGCAAAGCATTTTTGCGTATGCGTGTTCATAAGTTGAAATTAAATCCGCTCAAATGTGCGTTTGGTGTGAGTGCAGGAAATTTCCTTGGTTTTCTGGTAAACCAACGTGGAATTGAAGTAGATGGCAATAAAACAAAAGCCATCATCAATGCCGCACCACCATCTAGTAAAAAAGAGTTGCAACGTTTCCTCGGCCAGGTAAATTACATTCGAAGATTTATCTCGAATTGTGCTGGCCGGACTTAAGTGTTTTCCTCATTGCTGAAGTTGAAGAAGGAAGACAAGTTTGTGTGTAGGGAAGAACATCAACGTGCGTTTGATGATATCAAGAGATACCTGGCGACACCGCCGGTAATGAACTCTCCCAAAGCAGGGGTGCCGCTGAAGTTGTACTTGTCAGCCACAGATACCTCTGTGGCGTGTTTGTTGGCTCAAGACAATGAAGCAGGCAATGAAGAAGCCATTTATTATCTAAGTAGGCTTCTGAACGAGGGTGAGAGAAAGTATTCCCCCATAGAGAAGTTATGTTTAGCGTTGTACTTTTCTTGTACAAAGCTACGCTACTACCTGGTCCCTGTCCAGGTACAACTCATTTGCCAAACAGACTTGATTAAATACATGCTATCTCGGCCAATTATTCATGGCCGAATTGGCAAATGGACCTTGGCTCTGTCTGAATTTAATTTAGAGTATGTGCCCCAACGAGCCATAAAAGGGCAAGCATTGGCGGACTTATTGGCAGATCATCCCTGCATTGAGGTGCCAATCGATCTCGTAGAAGTCTGCGAGGTTGGGATAACGCCGTGGATCCTTTATTTTGATGGATCGAAAACTCGTGGCGGTGCTGGAGCTGGCGTGATGTTGAAAGCACCATCAGGCCGGGCCATGCATTTTGCATTCTCGTTAGACTTTCCTTGCACCAACAACCAAGCTGAATATGAAGCTTTGGTAGTTGGGCTGGAAATGCTCATTGAGCTTGGAGTCCGCAACGTGGATGTTAAGAGAGATTCACAATTGGTGGTTCATCAGGTCCGCGGCGATTTTCGCTGTATCAACAGCGTTCTAGAAACGTACCTGGATCACGTTTTGTCGTTGACAACCCACTTCGACAGTATGGCGATCAACTTTGTTCCCCGAATGGATAATAGCGAAGCCAACTATCTTGCACAAATGGCTTTGGGATTTAAAGAGTTTGCGAAAAGCAATGCCGTAGAACAGATAGTGGTTCAAACACTTAAGCCCCTGCGGGAGCGGTTGAGAGTCGAGCAGGTTTGCGTAATAGAGAAAGACGCCGACGACTGGCGTGCACCACTGTTGTCTTACTTGCAAGATCCAAACAAGGCTGTTGACCATGCTGTCAAGTTTAGAGCAAGGAGCTACGTAGTTTTGGATGAGACCTTGTACAAACGCAGACCTGATGGGTTATTGTTGAAATGCTTGGGGGGCAAGGAGGCATTGCAAGCCATGGCAGAAGTGCATGAAGGAATATGCGGAGCTCACCAAGCTGGTCCTTCCATGAGATGGATTCTACATCGCTATGGATTCTACTGCCCCACCATCGGGCCAGATTGAGCCGCATATGCCAAGGGCTGCGAAGCTTGTCAACGTCACGGTCCCGTTCAAAGAGCGCCGGCGGTGGATCTGAAATCCATAATTAAACCGAGGTCGTTTTATGGTTGGGCAATGGATTTGATTGGTATGATTTATCCTCCGTCGTCAAAGAAACATGTTTTCATAATTTTGGCCACTGACTACTTCACTAAGTGGGTGGAGGCCAAACCGTTGAAAGTGGCGAACCAAGAGGAAGTGATTTCTTTCATACAGGAGCATATTGTCCACCGATTTGGTTTGCCAGCAACGATAACGGCGGACCAAGGAACTGTGTTCACTGGGGGGCAAGTTATGGAGTTCGCGGCGGAGCGGGGGATAAAGATCATCCATTCCACGCCGTATTACGCACAAGCTAATGGACAGGCGGAAGCATCCAACAAGGTCGTCAAAAATATTTTGACGAAGATGGTTGAGGATAATCCGCGACGTTGGCATGAAATTTTATCAGAAGCGTTGTGGGCATACAGGATGTCCCCGCGGAGCAGTACGAGAGTGAGCCCATTCTCGTTAACTTACGGTCATGAAGCATTCCTTCCCATGGAGGTGACCGTCAACTCACTCCGGTATATGAAGCAGCACGAGTTAACACCTCTGGAGTATAATGAGTCGATGATGCTCGAGCTCTGCGATCTTGATGAACTACAACTCCGCGCCCTCGATAATGTTCAAGTACAGAAAGCAAGAGTGGCAAGAGCTTATAACAAGAAGGTTTGGCACAAATCGTTCGAGGAGGGCGAACTGGTTTGGAAAGCTCACTTGCCGATTGGAGAAAAAGATCCCAAGTTTGGGAAATGGTCGCCAAATTGGCGTGGACCATTCGTGGTGCATTCTGTGCGTCCTAATGGAGCATACTTGCTGAAGGACTTAGATGGAGTGATGCATGAGCGTTTGATAAATGGAAAATATTTAAAGCCATACGTGCCGTCCCTATGGGACGCAGCTGGTCATTAATCTGAGCAATGACGAACAACCATGTGCTAAAAGGAAGTGGCCCAGTCGGCCACCAAGCTTGATAACATGGTTGGGTGGTACGAGATTGGCGAGGGATGCAACAATTACATCAATTCGCCAACTCTGTTAGCAATAAAGGGAAATTTTTAATGCCTTTAAGGCCAGCGGCAGGGTTCACCCAAGTCCAGCCGGTGTGGTACCGCTGTTCGGTACCAAAATGTTCCAATCTTATCAAACGAAGCCGTTTTGCCACGAGGAGCAGGCATAGTTAACAGTGTTGTTTGGCATAGACGATTTGGTACTTGGCATAAGAAAAATTAAGAATGCTATCGTGGCTAGAACTAGCCAGTCGGCCATACTCGAACACAGTCGACGATGGAAGAGTAGGGCAGCGACATTGTTTTGGTTTCTCCTTTGAACGATTTTTTCTTGGCCTCAATGCCGGAAGAAAAAGAAAGAGAGCAAATTTTGGCCAAAATAATAAAATATGTGGCCGAAAAGGAAACGAAGTTGTTTTTGCAGGAAGAACAATTTCGCGGAGGAGGTAAACAATAGTGTTTTGTCCTAGACTTCGGCTATGAAACTGGGCTGATGTATTATAAGAAATATAAAGAGAACACCGTTGTTTATTTTACCAACTCTGGTCCTTTGATGATTTTACACTAATCTTCTCACAACGCTACGGCCGTCAGCAAGGCAGTTGATGTTGGATGTTAAAGAGGAGCGAGGAACAGGTGCGTTGGCTTTTCCCTCTTTGTCATTGTGTTGAAAAATAAAAGAAATAATAATAATAATGACAGGAAAAGAGAAATCTTTGTAGCAAAACGCTAGTGTTTATCGGAAAACAATGGTGTTTGTTGCCGCACAACTTCGTGGCAGTTCATTTTGGCCAAAACAGAGGCTGAGGAAAGAAAGTTCAGGGCTGTTTTGGACGAAGTACCTTTGCGGCCGTGAAAAAATTGTTTACTAAAATTTCTGTCAAAACAGTGTTGTTTATTGGCCTAAAACGACTATGCCGCGACTCTTTAGTTTTTATTTGAGAAAAGAAAAACTTAGGCCACTTATCCGCAGCTTTGCGGGAAGAGTGTCGCCAGGTCTGTTTTGAGAAGAGCAGCGTTGTTAGAATAAAAAAAATTATTATATACAAAAAAAAAGAAGGAAGAGAGTGTGCGGCCAAAAAAAAAATATACAAAAGAAAAAAAAATAATCTCAGTGCTGCCGCTGTTGCTAGCAGGCCTGAAAAGAAAAAAAAAACAAAATTGTGCATGCAGCGCTGTTGCTAGCAGCTCTGATATAAAAAAAAAGAGGGCGCTCAGCGCTGCCTCCGTTGCTAGCAGCCATGAGAATAAAAAAAAAATTCAGCTCTGCCGCTGTTTCCAAACAGCTCTGGCGGAGAATAATAATAAAAAAAATTATTATTGCAGCGCTGATATAATATAAATAAAAAAAATATAATATAAATAAAAATTTTGTGCGGGAAAAAATTTTGTGCATGCAGCGCTGCTGCTGTAGGCCTGTAGCGCTGATGATATAAAAAAAAATAAATAAATAAGGGGGTTCTCAGCCGCTGTTTCCAAACAGCTCTGGCGGAGAGAGAAAAAAAAAACAAAAAAAAATTTATGCAAGCAGCGCTGGTGGAGGGGGATAATAGCCGAAAAAAAAAAAGAGATAAGAAGGGAGAGAGGTGGCGGACAAAAAGGCAGCCCTGGTATAAAAAAAAAATTATTGTTGCCACAACAGCGTTGTGGACTGGTGGCGAGAAAGTGGCATGGTTTGGCAAATGGTGATTACATGACAAACCAAATTCCTACAGTAGGCCAACGTTGGATCTTCACCATGAGCACAATACTACTGCAGCCTCAAGTTCTCTTCCAACGAGCTTGTTTGTGGTTAATTTTAGACAATATTTTAGGTGAGGTGATTAAATTATGTCAACGATTTGGTTCATAATTCTTATAAACCAAATTGTGGGGGGGCATTTGTTGACACCTAAAATTAATTTGGCCTGAATTAAATGCCACATTAATTAGTCTCGGCATTTAATTCGATACCGCAGGTATAAAAAGATGTCGTTTGGAGTTAAGCGGCGTCGTGGAGAGTTAAAACGGTACCACAAGGAAGCTCGACGGTACCGCGGCATGGGAAACGACACCGCTTAATTAAAAAACAGAAGGGGCCGCGCGTGTAGTTGGGTTGGAGGAGGGAGTTTTATAATTAATAATTACCTTTATTCCTTGTCGGAAAGGGAAAATCGGTACCGCGTGGAGACAAGCGGTATCGCGGAGGATTGAAACGGTACCGCGGATTAGCAAACGACAGTGTTTAAATTAAAAACAATGTCGCGAAGGGAGAGGCAAATGGAGCTGTTTTGGGGCGCTAATGATGTCGTTGGTTTGACTAGTTATTGGCCAGATTAATTAACTAATATGGTTAATTATTTTTTTTCAGGACGGTGTCGTTTAGTTGGAAACGATGCCGCAAGAAAAAGAAACGACACCGCGGATTATAAAGCAGTGCCGCGAGTACGCGAAACGATGCCGCAACAGTTAAAACGACAGTGTTTAAAATTAAAACAGTGTTGTGAAGTTCAAAAGTTCAACAACATCGCGGGACAAAGGAAACAATGTTGTTTAACTAGGAACGAAGCCGAGGGGTGAAAGTTTGACGGGCGAGTTAATTTTATGGTTATTTTAGACGGCGTCGTTTATTGAAAAGCGATGCCGCAGAAAAGTAAAACGACATTGCGGTAGTGGTAAAAGATCGGCCAAAGGCGGCCCGCCAAGCCCAACGACAGCGCAGGACTGGAAAACGACGTTGTATAATAGGCTAACGGTGTTGTTGGTCAAGGCGGGTCGAGGCAATTGAGTGGTGACTATGAAACGACATCGATTAGTGAAAGGTGATGCCGCGGTAATGGTGAAACGACATCGTTACATGGACAAGGTTGTAGGATTTGGCTCAACGTCATTTCGCCAAGTTTATGCAAACAGGAGCGGTTTCGAGGGCACTTGACTATCACGCAACAAGGAGGAAGTTACCTACACGGTTGACAGGAGTGAAGACGTGGGAGACAAATGCGCGAAGGCAGTTACTACGACGGGGAGAAGCGCGAAGTATAAAGATCGGGAAGAGAGAGAAGCAATAGACGGTAAAATCAAATCACAACTACACCATCGCAGAATTTATCCTTTTTCTCTCTAGTTCGTAGAACAGCTCTGTCAAAGACCTCCTTTGCAGAGTCGTAGTCGTAGTCTGTAGTCGTAGTTGCGGAGCTCTCCAGAGGAACCTCCATAGGAGTAGAGGTAACGTAACTTAGAACACTCCTGGTTCGATTTCTGGTTATTCGCCGAACACCCTCGTTCGAACGTAGTTTGGAGAGGTGGTGAATCGAATAACGGTTGTTTGAGTAGAAGTCAAAGGTGTATCGATCAAATCAACATCGCCGACGCCGGCGGTGGATATTTGACGGTCGTCCTGATTTCTATTTTAATCGATCAAATCAATGGCGCCGACATTCGGCGGCGGATATTTGACGGTTTTGCTGACTGTGTGTTTGTGCTTACTTGAAAACAGTGCGCATTGAACACGCGAGTTTCGCCAACGAATATCCTTGCTCTAGCTACAATCCTCACATCAAAGTGGAGTTCATTCCTGTAAAGCATAATGTTAAAGCTGAATGGGTCGCCAGATGATGTGCTAGGAATCCAGTCCCTCACTACTATTGGATCATTGTCCTCGATCTATTTTCTAGCTTCATTGTGTAACCCCACTTTGTAATCAATCGCATTTAGTGTGAAAATGCATATTAAGCGCTCCAGAAGATCCTTGGAGCCTGATTCACCATAGAAAATTGTCCATCTTTTGCTCATTATTCATAGTCATTTGGTCATCAACGAATTAATTAAACAACACCATCTTCCTAACTAATTAAAAAAATATATATATATTGGAGAAAGGAGAAGACAGAGCCATCAACAACTGATGGGAGGCAGATCGGAACGGAGACCTCCGGCCCTCCGATGACGATAATCCCCGCCATCCAAACCCACACCGTCGTCGTCCTTCTTGAAAACCCTACTCCCGAACACCAAGAACCCCACGGCATGCCCCGCCACTGCGGCCAGAAACACCCCGCCGTTGAACGACATCACCGCCAGCATCACCATGTACGCCAGCCCGGCCCTCACGCCGTGCATCGCCGTCTGGATCAACCCGGCCCCGACCCGACCCGCGTCCTTCCGGATCAGCCGACACCCGGACAGCCACTCCACGAGGAACGCCAGCAGGAAGACGAATACGAGGGCCAGAACGTACATCTCGGTTCGGGCGCCGGGCCAACCCGAGAAGAGGATCAGCGCGTCTTTCCCCCAGTAGAACGTCATGTGCATCATCATCTTGTTCCGCCGTGTCGGCGAGGGACCCGCCATGGGCATCATGTGATCGCTGTGGTTCATCTTTTTCCTGATCTCCGGCAGGCTCGGATTAAGATTAGGGCGGCGATTTCAATTGAGGAGGGTAATTGGTGGGCATACATTGTTGTACAACTTGTACTGCTGTACATAGCGTACACGGAGAGAGGGACGTCGTACTGCTTTGTACTGTGTAGGATTGAAATGAAGTAGGAGATTAATTAGGTTGGCATGTATAGGTTATTTGGTTTGTACTTTGTACTTCCTGGGAAAGAGTGGTTTGGCTGTAATCTAAGTGTATTTTCGGATCTAGAAGATAGTTTCGTGGCCATTATGTGGACCAAATCTTCCCCAAATACGGGAACTAATTAGTCGGGTGATTCACTTTGAAGTTGAATATGCCCTGGCGGACCCAAAAATTCTTTGATAAGAAAATATATGACTATTACAAGTTACAATAAATTCCATAACATAGTAAAATATAATTGTCCGTTCTGTAGTTTTTTAGAAGCACCTTCTGGCTGGAGATTTTAGATAAGTACTTTTCAAAAAAACCAGTTTAGTGTTTGGCTGTAAAACTATTAGAAGTGTTTTTTAATATTAGCGGTGGTGTAAAATAACTATAAAGGACTTATAATATAAAATATAAATAAAAATTCTAAACAATAAAAAGTAGTCAAAATGGATCTTGTTAGATTTCTTTTATATTAAATAATATGATTTTATAATTTATTTTATTTTTAAAATGATATAAATGAAGGAAAATTATATTTTCTGAAATAAAATTAAAATATGGTAAGGATAATCTTGTCTTTTCAAAACAGCTTTTCACAGAAACTCCAAATCGGAGCTTCTGCTTTTATGTTATACAAAAGTGCTTTTCGGCTTTTCAAAAGCCGAGCTTTTAGAAGTGTTTGGCCCTGCTTCAACTTTTGAAGCCAAAAAACAGTTCTAAAAGCCGGGCAAACATAGGCTTTGATTGTGTATAGTAATAGTATTCAACTCATCTCTTTTAATATATCCTATTAGACAATCATTTATGAATTGATTGCTTATTTGATTCAGTCATCACCTCTCGTCGGTCGAGATCAGCTATCGCCGAATTCTCTAAAGAGTAAGGAGGACTGGATTCTCAAAGGAAGGAGGCATGATATAAGCCGAGGCTCCAACTCCTGGACTTAAACAATCAGAATCGCAGCAAAGAACGATTAGAAGCACAACGATCACAAAATGGATAATAACCCAAAACAAATCCACAAATCGGGAAGTGGGCCAGGTATACGAATAGGGCTGCAAATGACTATTCGGCTAGGGTAATGTGCTAGCAGAAAACGTCGGTTTCCTCTTGCTTATTCGATTCCACGATCAAGAAAGAAGAAGAAGAGAAGTTGGTGTTCGAACAATCAATTCTAGGGTTTGTATTTCTGAATAAAATTGTTGATTATCCTCTAAAAGACTTAGTTCAGCCCCCTTATATAGGCTACAAAGTTTTTATATTCTCGGAGAAAGAACCCCAAATACAATTCCGCACCATCCTGTCAATTTGTTCACAAATAGAAATAGGCAAGAACGTGGTTTGCATGGTATAAACAGGTAGGGAGCTAAGGACTGAATGGGCTAGAGTTACCCGCGCGGCGAACAATAAGGATTTCGCCTTCCAACCCGCCAATTTTTTCTTGATCACCAGTTGGTCATAGGCATGACAGAACCGGTCTAGGTAATCAAGAATCACCTTGCCCTGTGCCACACTTGCCTCTGCAAAAGGATTAAGTCATCATAAAAAACAAGTGTGATAGAGGAGGGCCACCTGGGTTGGTGCGGACTGGTTTCCACCGGCCACCAGTCACCGCTTCCTAGATTGTGTGGCTGAGACAATCCATGCAAAGAGTGAACAAGTAAGGTGAGAGCGGGTATCCCCGTCGAAGGCCCCGGGAAGGCTGGAACTCCTCTATACACGCTATGTTCCACAGAATTTGCATTGTCAGGGAGTTTACACATTCCATAATCAGGCTTGTCATGGAATCTGGGATACCAATCGCCTGCAAAGTTTCTTGTAGAAACTGTCAGCTGAGACGGTCATAGGCCTTAGTTAGGTCGATCTTCAAAATCATTTGTCCCCTGTTGCCCTTCTTGAGCCTCATAGAATGAACCATCTCCGAAACAATAATTATATTATCTGTAATGTGTCTCTCAGGAATGAAGCTGGACTGCGTGGGATGGACCAAACCTCGTAGAAATGGTTCGATCCTTTTAACCACACATTTGGCTATAATCTTATAGGCCACATTACACAGTCCAATCGACCGGAACTGTCTAATTGTCTCTGGGCTTTCTTTCTTCGGTATGCGCACCAGCACCATCTCATTCACTCGTCGGATCATTGTAGGTTGGCTAAAGCAGTCTGAAACAAACCTTCATAGAGCCTGACCAGCTGTGTTCCAACACTTCTAGTAGAAAGGGGACTGGTACCCATCCTTACCTAGAGCTTTGAAACCTCCCATGCTCTTGACTGCCTGCCATACCTCATCTGGGGGGAATAGGACGAGATAGCAACTGTCCTGCAGCCTCGTCCAAGCACTTGAAATTAGCAGGGACCAGGCGAGCTACCCCAGCTTCGGCTTGGTAGAACTCCAAGAAAAAAGACCGCTCCAGCAATTTTAACTCCTCATCATCCGTGATCCATGTACCAGACTCGTCATGGAAGGAAGTATTCATGTTAAAACATCGACGTTTTAATGTGGAGAGATGGAAAAAATGCGTGTTCCGGTCACCCTCAACTATCCACATTGCCCTCAATTTTTGGAACCACAACAGCTGCTCCTACCAAAGAGTATCCTCCAATTCCTGTCTCGTAGTAATCTCTTGAGCCTGTGTCCTATCATTTCAAGCCAACTCATTCAGCAACTCCATCTTTCTAAGTCGCCGAATGAGCTCTTTCTTCCTACGATCAATGTGCCCAAAGACCCGCTTGTTCCAAGAGGCGTGGGCTTCAGTAAGAGCTACCAAAGAAGTGGGTAACTTAGCCTGCGGTTTCCAGGTCTCATCCAACAACCGAGGAAAATCATCATGTGTCAGCCAAGCTGCCATTAAGTGGTAAGGTCTCTCTTCTCTTCTGCTCATCCGTGGGGCTGACTTGATCAAAATAGCACGATGGTCAGATCTGATTCAGGTCAAATGATTATTCATCGTATGGGGGGTACTTGAGGAGCCATTGCTTGTTGCAAATCACCCGCTCTAGGCGCTGGTGAAGGCTCCCTCTTTTCTAGGTATACCAAGGTCCATTAAACCCAAGATCAATTAAACCGCTCCGCTCCATGCATTCTCGGAAGGGTCGAGTAAGAGCATCTTGGTATTCCACTCTGCCACATCTATCCGCAGGGCAAAGGATAGAGTTGAAATCTCCATCTAGTATCCATGGTTCCGAAGTTGTCTATGCAATACAGGTAATTTCCCTCCATAGATCCGAGCGTCGTGCCATGTTAGGACTCCCGTAAAGTGCCGAAACCAACACCGTATTGTTCAAAGACCCCCTTGTTGCATAGCGTAAGTGGATCATCTGTTCCTAGTCATCCAACTGAGTCAATTGGAGATCTTTCTTGTTTCAGAGAACCCAAACCACCCCCCCCCCCCCCCCCCCCTACAAAACCAATTGCATCCACAATTAGAATACCTTCATATCCCATTGGGGATAATACTTATTGAGTAGTCTCGCCACTAATACGCAGCTCGACTATAATAATAATATCCGGCCTGTTAGGCTCATGATAGACCGTTAATTACACATGTTTTCACCCCTGTTCTTACACCGTTTGAGATGTGGTTTCTCGTGTTTTAGGTCGATTTCACGCTAGGTTGTGTTTGTTTGTGATATTTCATGTCCTAGTACGTGAATGGAGGCTTGGGAGCGAGTTTGGGGTCGATTGGACGAAGATCGGGCGCGAGGCAAGTCACAAAGGAGGCCACACGGGCACACCCACAACTCACACGGCCGTGCAAGTGACCACTTTGGCCGTGTGAGATTGTGCGAGAGCAAACACGGCTTGCCCTGATGTCCACACGGCCGTGTGAAGGAGTGGTCTGGCCGTGTGAGATTGTGCGAGAGCAAACACGGGCAGGATGGAAATCACACACGGCCGTGCGACCCTGGCCGTGTGGGAAGCCTAAAGATCGAACTAATTGGAACGCAGCGTTTTGACTCACACGGGCAACTGGGTATGCCACACGGCCGTGTTGCCCAGCCCGTGTGAGTCGGGATTTCCTGGTTTTAATCCAATTTCGGGCTGCAAGAGAGAGAATCGGGATTTTTGGAGCAAAAACAGAGGCCTAGAGAGAGAAAGGACGAAGAACACATCCTAGAAGCTATCTTGGAGCTGGGTTTCATCAAATCAAGCTTGGAGATCGTCACAGGAGTGGAAATCATCATCCCAGAGCAGATTCTTCCCATAATTATGAGTATGATTGCTTTGTATCTTGTTTTCCTCTCTCTCTCTCTATGGAGTAGAACCCCTCTCTCACTTGGGGATGAAGAACCCTAGTTCTATGTGTTAGGGATTGATTGTAATGACTTGGGATGATATTACTGTTTGATTTTAATCGAATGATGCATGTTTATTGAGTCAATTGAAGTCTGATCAACTTTTCCTGATTCCTGCTGCAACCTGAGATAGATAGAATCTGATTAGGTTGCTAGAGTCTCATCATTCGGTAGTAGTACATTGGCTATACGAGAGTTAGCCAGTGTACTGCTTTGTACTGGAATCTAATTCCAGTAGTGGAGTTCTGTTCTTACTGCTTCAGCTTTCTATCCCGGTGAAGACTAGTCGTCTGCCGGGTAGATAGACTGAGAGGGCTTGGTCAGCTTAAGAGATTCCAAGCTACTGTCGGATCTTCCGCAGTCTAATCAACAGTAAATCAACCCAGGGAAATACAATTGAAACCTAACTAAGGAGCTAGGGGGACTCATTCCCGAGTGACTCTTACCTGCTTGAGAAAACCGTATCAATTCCTGCTTTCTTTCTGCTTTTGCTTTTAAACAACAATCACTTACTTTAGTTGGCTAGATAATAGAGAATCACGGAGTAAGCAGTAGATCTAGACCCCGGGTTGATAATATAACTTGCCTGTTACTGCATTCCCGGTCTGCGATTACACTTGGTCGCAGATTGGTGTTGTGTTTTGGCGTGTCAAGTTTTTGGCGCCGTTGCCGGGGAACCTCTAGGTTATTGGGGAAACGTGAGAATTTGTTACTCTAGCTTTTTATTTACTTCATTTTATCTCTTCCACCTGTGTGCCTTCACGGGTTGCTTCTGCTGATTGTGTGCAGGTAGTGCATGACCCGTAGCCAGTCGGGAGATCTACTACCACTAGACCAGGAGCTTGAACGAACCTGCAGAAACTTCAAGCGGGCTCTAAAGGCGCGACTGGCTGTGGAGGAGGCGCCATCACAGCTGCAGTTAGAAGAAGAGGAAGAAGAGATGGCTGATCCAGAGAACCATGATGTGATCCCTGAGGAGCAGACCATGGGATCCTACTGGAACGCTAGAGCTGCGGACATGAGGTCACCCATTCAACATCCTCATGTCCCAGCCAACAATTTTGAGGTGAGCACCTCAGTAATCACCATGCTGCGCGGTTCAGTGGTGTTCCGTGGTAAAGAGGGGGAGTGCCCTCGTTCACATCTCAGGCGATTCCACGAGCTCATCGATGGAATCAAGATCAATGGGGTCCCAGCAGATGCCATCCAGCTGAGGTACTTCTCATTCACCTTGGAGGGGCAGGCCAAGGAGTGGCTAGACACTCGACCTCCGGGATCCATCACCACGTTCGCCAACCTGGCGGACAAGTTCCTTACCCGCTACCATCCTCCGTCCAAGACGGCGGACTTGCAGAAGCAGATTACCCACTTCACCCAGGATGAAGATGAGACCATCCGGGACGCCTGGGAGAGATACAACAGCCTCTTCCTGAGGTGTCCCAATTATGGTTTCAACGATGCTTTCAAGGTGGGAACCTTCTATCACGCCCTCTTCCCGGAGGACAAGCAGCTGATTGATTCGGTTTGTGGCGGGAACATGCTGACCAAAACACCGCCACAGCTGAATCAACTCTTTGAGGAGATGGCGGAGAACGGATACGATTGGGGCACTGCCAGGAGATCGAGACGAGCACCAGGACGGGGTGTGCATGCTGTAGGCACCCAGTCATCTGATTTGGTGCAGGTGGTATCGAAGCTGGTTTCAGCTATCGATTGTTCTGGTTTGATTGCAGGTACAGGGCAGCCGCAGGCGATGCACTGCCAGTGGTGTGAGAGCTCCCATCACACTGTAGAGGACTGCCAGGCGATGAAGGAATCGAAAACACCCCAGGAGCAGGTGAACTTCATCAACAATGTCAGGCGCAATGACCCCTACAGTAACAGCTACAATGAGGGGTGGCGCCAGCATCCCAACTTCTCCTGGGGTGGGGCAAATTCCAGACCACCAGTCCCCCAGGGACCACCGGGCTTCCAGAGGCCACCATATCAGCCCAGACAGGGGCAATTCCAGCAGCAGCAGTCTCTCTACCAGCCCATGCAGGGGCATGCTGCTCCATCACAGCCGCGACCTTTCCAGCATCCAGGTGCAGCCCCTGCCGCCCCAGTGCAGAATGATCAGATGGCTGAACTGCGGGAATCGGTGGGTTCTCTCGCCAGTTCTAGTGCTCAAAAATTTAACACCATCGAGTAGTTCATGGAAAAGGCATCGGGCAAATTCCTGGCTCTGGAAGCTGGCCAGAGGAACACACAGGCTGTCTTGCAGGATATCCAGACCCAGCTGGGGAGTGTAGCTCGAGCAGTGGCACAAAGGGCTCCTGGCACTCTGCCCGGGCAGACCATCCCTCACCCTCAGACCTGCCTCGGCACCTCCTGCAGCTGAAAAAGAAGCAGAGAAGGAGGTTGAGGTGCCTGCACCTAAACCGCAACCAGTAGTGGAGGAGTATATCCCTAAACTCCCCTTCCCTACTCGGCTGCACAAAGACAGGCTGGAGGCAGAGTTTGAGAGCTTCATGGCCATGCTTAGGAAGCTGAATGTCCAAGTACCTTTACTGGAGGCACTATCTCAAATGCCTAAGTATGCGAAGTTCCTGAAGGATCTTCTCTCAAAGAAGCAGAAGCTGAGCGAGCTGGCCACTGTGGAGCTCAGCGAGGAGTGCTCGGCCATTCTGCAGAACAAGCTTCCGCAGAAACAGAAGGACCCAGGTATTTTTACTATCCCGTGCTCTATAGAGAATTTGCATGTAGAGAGGTCCTTGGCGGATTTAGGTGCTAGTATAAATGTTATGCCATATAAACTGTTTAAGAAACTAGGCCTAGGTGAACCCCGTGCTACTAGGATGAGCCTTCAATTAGCTGATCGATCTGTAGTGCATCCTAGGGGCATAGTGGAAGACCTTCTGGTAAAGGTTGGCAAATTCAATTATCCTGCTGATTTTGTGATTTTGGATATAAATGAGGATGTGGATTTGCCATTGATACTGGGAAGGCCTTTCCTGGCCACCGCCAAGGCCCTCATAGATGTGCATGATGGGACCTTAGTTTTGAGGGATGGTGAGGAGCGAATAGCGTTTTCAATTTCTAATTCTCGTCCTGCTTCGTCACCTCTGCATGTTGTATCTCACCAGGAGCACGAGTATGTCGTGTATCCTTCTGTGTTGCCTATTTTGCAGGATCCGCCTCCCATACCTTCGCCGCCACTCCCGTCCACTCCGTCATCGAAGGAACAAATCAGGGAGGAGTGGCGGCCGAAACAGCAGTCAGTAAAGCCTACTCGAAAGAAGGCCGGAGACCACTATGAGCTGGTCCCGCCCCCACCTTGGCCATCCGAGTATTCACTCGCTTGCATCCTGCCGGATGGCCAAGTTGAGTTGGCAAATGCTGGTGGCCACATTCGGCGTGTGCATGGCCACCATTTGAAGCTGTACCTCAAGAGCGAGGTGGATCCGCTCTTGAAGGCACCTTCTCCTTCACCTCACTGAGCATCCACCGACCGGCGTCCAGCTAAAATACAGTAAAGAAGCGCTTGTGGGGAGGCAACCCCACCTAGGTTTGCATTTTCTTACCTTTTTCTTTTTGATTTTTTGTGTTTTTTGAGTCTTGAGGGGTTGTTCACGAGTTGTATGTCGTTCTGGAGTGAAAACAAGTCATTTTCGGAGTTCTGGCAGCTCACACGGCCAGCCCTGAAAGTCACACGGTCGTGTGGAAAATAATTTTGGTCGTGTGAGCTCTCGCAGAATTCCACACGGCCAGATGAGATGTTGGCACGGCTTTGTGGAACTTTGCCCTGGCCGTGTTTGCTCTCGCATATTTTGGCACGGCTAAATGAGCACTCGGCACGGCCGAGTGAAGATTCCTCGGCCAGCCCGTGTCGGCCGACACGGGCAAAAGTGCTCGTGACACGGCCGTGCGAGTCAGGCCGTGTGGCCGAGACTCGGCCTATTAATTCGGCCGACACGGCCGAGTCATCAGAAAATTTCAAAATCCTCGCCGGAATCCTCTGAACCTCGCCGGAAAACCGTGACAAAACCGCACTTTTCGATTTTTTTCGGCCATTTTTTTGTCATTTTTCCACCATACCAACAACAAGCCCACCCTTCCTACACCAAAAGCGGCCTATCCCTCCATTTTGAGTAGATTTAGACGACGTTTTTGTCGCCGGAGGCGATTTCCGGCGAGGCTCCGACGAGCAATTCCGGGCATTTTTTTCGGCGTTTCGTCGCTTTCATCGCCTTCCCCTCATCATCCCCTACACCTCTACTTGAGTCTCCAGGTTTGATTTTGCCTTTAACTATGTTAATTGTGGAGAATTGGGTGTTAGGGTGCATGTTTAGAGAACCTCATTGAATCTTGTGATTTTTGTGCAATTGATTGAGGGGAATGCATGGAGTGTGTTTGAATTGTGTTGGGCAAAGTCCCTCTTGGTTGTTTGAGCCCTTGTGTGCAAGAATTGTGCCAATTTCATGCTTACCTTAATAGTGCACACAAGGTGTTCGATGAAATGCCTGTTTTTGTACCATTTTGTGGGGGTCGGTTGGGGCCCTTAATGATGTGCTTTGAGGGTGTATTTGGTATGGATGTGAACCTTAAGTTGCCTACTTTAGCGTGAATGTGCACCCCCACTCAGATTATGCTTGATTTATCGAGTTTCTGACCCCCGAACTATGGATGAAACCATGGTTAGGCTGTTTTCTGTTCTTAAGTGTGGGGGTGTGATTAACATTTTCCTTGGCTGTTGTGGTTCCACTTTGGGCTGTTCTTTTGCAGGACCATGTCGAGGCCCAACCTCCGGCACCAGTTTGTTCAGGATTTGAGAAGGGGGCCCACCGCGATCGTTTTCAGAACGTCCTGGCCTGCAAGTTTGGGCAGCATCATTACTGGTCCAAGCGCGAGTTGGAGAAGCTGAACTGCTACGAGCACCTCTCCCCGTTGTCACCAACCGCTACTGGCGCCGCCTACTCAGCATTCGCGCGAAGGTTTACCATGAGCTCGTGCTTGAGTTCTACACTACCTTCAAGCACGCAGCCACGGCCGATTGGAAGGACGAAGCTGCAGTCCAGTTCCGACTCGGCGGTGAACCACGCTCCATGAGTTACGACGAGCTGGCGGACGCCCTCGACCTCAACTTGGTCAATGACAGGGACTACATCACAGAGATCGCCGAGCCAGAAAGGGTGGACTTCGGGAGGCTGTACTTCAGCCTCGCTCGGCCACGTCAGCTTCCCTTCAAGGTGGGGAAGACGAAGGCCAGCACATTGCAGCTCGAAAACTGTCTCCTCCATCACATGCTGGCCAAGTCTTATACCCCAGCCTCAGACAGTGCTAGCGCCATCACCAAGAGATCCCTGTACTTCATCCAGTCCATGCGCCAGAGGGATCATCCCCTACACTTGGGCTCGGTGGTGGCGAGGACCTTTGAGAAGAGTGCTTCTGAGCTGAAGAAACTCCACTACACTCCTCTCATCACCTGCCTGGCAGAGTACTTCCAGATATCCCTGCAGGGGTGCACAGAGCAGGGAGAGACCACTCCCTTTGGCCGGGTTACGCTCACCAAAATGCTCCTGCTTCGAGAAGAGAGAGGTGTCATGTGGATCGAGGGGTTTCCTCAACCTCAGATCCCGGAGGCGGTCCAGCAGGAGGCTCCCGAGGGTGCAGCTGATGAGGAGGTCCAGCCCGAGGACGTGGATGATACTGCTGCCGCCCGCCCCACCACCTTCGAGTACGGGGGTGGCAGCTCCAGTTTCCCGGGGTAGGATTACTTCACCTTCCAGTTCGAGCAGCTGCGTCTCCAGAATCAACAGATCCTGGACCATCAGATGCAGTTCCAGCAGCAGTACGCGGCTCACCAGGCCGAGTACCACCAGAGGATGGTTGTTTACGATGAGAGATTGGACCAGATCCAGACCGAGCAGGGAGTGACTCTCGCACACATCGAGCGAGAGAGGCGCCGTTCACGGCGCATGCAGGAGGTCCAGCAGCATTTACTCCGGCTGCAACCGGGCGAGCAGCCCGTTTGGAGGACTCCCTGGGAGGACTCTCCACTTCCACCTCCCCTAGCGGATGGTGATGATGGTGCTGATGGTGGTGACGCCTTCATGAACGACATCGACTTTGGTGATCTTGGCGACGAGTAGGCTGTACTCGTTGCCCCTCTCAGTGTGTTTTGTTTTTCGTTTTAGACTTGTGTGTGTTTGCTCCATGTGTGAGGAGCTTGAACTTAGTGTCGTTTATTTTTGTTTTTGGTTGTTTCTTTTGTGGATTGTTTTTGCTGTAGCCGTCTGGGCTAACACTTATCCCTAACACAACGTGTGCTAGTGTGTTCTTGGTGTTCGATTCGTGCAGAACTGTCCATCTTCCCGTTTGTTTCTCGCTGACTGGTCCACTTCCAGTCCCCCAGCAGTTTCAATCCGGTAACATCGTTCCCCTTCTCTATTCCTCTGCTCGATTGAGGGCAATGTCGTGCTTAAGTGTGGGGGGTGCTTTGTATCGGTTGGAATGTATATATATATGTGCTTGGAGCCTAGTCCACTGTCCAAATCTCGAGATTTGAGGGCTCCAAGTACTGCTGTTTGATCATATTGGCAATGTGTTTTGATTGATGAATTGAATGGTTTTCGGTTTGATGCATGACAGCTTGATTGTGACTAGGACAACCTATGATGAGGACTAAGACGTGCAGTAGAGTTGTGTAGGGGTTCAGTTTTTCAACTGTTTTCTTACCAACTGTGACTTGGATTGATTACTTGTTTTTGACAATCTCTTATGCATCTAGTTCAGGGAATCAGAATGAGAGATAGAGCATATAGGTAGCCATGTGAGATTTGAGCCTGCTCGTTTCTTTCTTGTGCGATAGTTCCCTCTTCCATGATGTGTAGGATTCACGTTGTCATTAGCTAAGATGATGGAGGCATAGGATTAGGCCACGACCAAATTGACTGTCCTGGTGTGTCATACCCCCTAGTCAGCCCCTTTGAGCCGTGTGTTCTCCTTTCTTTCGGTCTGCAATGAAAAATCACCCTTTTGCATCTTTTAGAAGGTTCCACAGAGTGGGTTTTACATGTTCTCTGCTGTTTCTGCTAAATTTAATGTGAGTGTTGGAGGTAGTGCTTAAAAGTTGGGTTGGGCAGGTGTTTGAAATATATGCAGAAGTGGTGGCTCTCTTAAGAAATGAAAAGAAAATGAAAGAAAAACAAAGAAAAATTGGAAGCAAAAGAGAGCCACTACCAAAAATCTGAATAATGCCCAGTAAGTAGTGTTTATTAGCAGTCTGGCTTGGAAATGCTGACATTTATACCTCCTTCGCTCATGTGCTCTTGAGATATTGAGTAATGCAGAATAGTAGAAAGGAAATACCGGTTTGTTTGACTGTGATTGTTTGGGTTTGGAAATGTGGAACCTTGTGCTATGAATACGTCCACCACCTAAAAGGCCTTTTCCCCATGTCCAAGACCCTAGCCAGTCATTTGAACCTGTGTCTAAGACCTCCTGATTAGTTAGTGGTGACACCCCATATGTGAACTCTAGCGCTTAGAGGCTGCCATCATGGTGAAGAGATGTTAGGGATTGAGAGAAATAGCATGCGCATTTTTCGCATCAAATTGTCCTGACCCCACTGGTCGAGAGTGAGTGATTCATTTTCATATTTTATATACTCTTGTACCCCGGTGAGGACCTAGATTGCTCGGTCTCTATTCTGATGTCTTGAGTTGGATGCATGAGTTAGATGTTTTGAGTAAGTGGTTGAGTCAAGTCTAGGTTGGTTGGTGAACAGAAGGGAGACTCTTTCTTTACTCGATTTTGCTGCACTCGAATGTCCTTTGTGGTGGTTGTCCAGGTTGCTATTGAAGTTGGTCAGGTATTGATGTTTGAAAACCAGTACGATTCACGTGTTCTGTGCCTTTATGACTTGTCCCCAATGTTGGTTGATTGGAAATATGTAAGCTTACCTTGTGTCGGACTTGATTTGCTTGGGGACAAGCAAACGGTTAAGTGTGGGGGAGTTTGATAGACTGTTAATTACACATGTTTTCACCCCTGTTCTTACACCGTTTGAGATGTGGTTTCTCGTGTTTTAGGCCGATTTCACGCTAGGTTGTGTTTGTTTGTGATATTTCAGGTCCTAGTACGTGAATGGAGGCTTGGGAGCGAGTTTGGGGTCGATCGGAAGAAGATCGCGCGCGAGGCAAGTCACAAAGGAGGCCACACGGGCACACCCACAACTCACACGGCCGTGCAAGTGACCACTTTGGCCGTGTGAGATTGTGCGAGAGCAAACACGGCTTGCCCTGATGTCCACACGGCCGTGTGAAGGAGTGGTCTGGCCGTGTGAGATTGTGCGAGAGCAAACACGGGGAGGATGGAAATCACACACGGCCGTGCGACCCTGGCTGTGTGGGAAGCCTGAAGATCGAACTAATTGGAACGCAGCGTTTTGACTCACACGGGCAACTGGGTATGCCACACGGCCGTGTTGCCCAGCCCGTGTGAGTCGGGATTTCCTGGTTTTAATCCGATTTTGGGCTGCAAGAGAGAGAATCGGGATTTTTGGAGCAAAAACAGAGGCCTAGAGAGAGAAAGGACGAAGAACACATCCTATAAGCTATCTTGGAGCTAGGTTTCATCAAATCAAGCTTGGAGATCGTCACAGGAGTGGAAATCATCATCCCAGAGCAGATTCTTCCCATAATTATGAGTATGACTGCTTTGTATCTTGTTTTCCTCTCTCTCTCTATGGAGTAGAACCCCTCTCTCACTTGGGGATGAAGAACCCTAGTTCTATGTGTTAGGGATTGATTGTAATGACTTGGGATGATATTACTGTTTGATTTTAATCGAATGATGCATGTTTATTGAGTCAATTGAAGTCTGATCAACTTTTCCTGATTCCTGTTGCAACCTGAGATAGATAGAATCTGATTAGGTTGCTAGAGTCTCATCATTCGGTAGTAGTACATTGGCTATACGAGAGTTAGCCAGTGTACTGCTTTGTACTGGAATCTAATTCCAGTAGTGGAGTTCTGTTCTTACTGCTTCAGCTTTCTATCCCGGTGAAGACTAGTCGTCTGCCGGGTAGATAGATTGAGAGGGCTTGGTCAGCTTAAGAGATTCCAAGCTACTGTCGGATCTTCCGCAGTCTAATCAACAGTAAATCAACCCAGGGAAATACAATTGAAACCTAACTAAGGAGCTAGGGGGACTCATTCCCGAGTGACTCTTACCTGCTTGAGAAAACCGTATCAATTCCTGCTTTCTTTCTGCTTTTGCTTTTAAACAACAATCACTTACTTTAGTTGGCTAGATAATAGAGAATCACGGAGTAAGCAGTAGATCTAGACCCCGGGTTGATAATATAACTTGCCTGTTACTGCATTCCCGGTCTGCGATTACACTTGGTCGCAGATTTGGTGTTGTATTTTGGCGTGTCAGCTCACAAAACAACCGTAACGAAGACGAAAACAAATCCCTCGCTGCCCCTTGGCAGTTCCAATCTAAGATACTAATCATTAAAACTAAGAAACGATGAGGGAAGGGACTTCTCTAGAGACCACCAAGGGTGGCGGGATCAAGAGTGAGTAATATGAGCCGCACGGCTCCCGGCACGCTGGGCGTGCTGCTTTTGCGATTCTCTAGCTTGAGTCTGAGCCCCCACTGTTTCTCTTTTCGTCTCTGTTTTCATTTTTCTGCGATGTAGTTCCCTCTGGTTCAATAGATTTTGCACAAAGTTTATCAACCGATGTGGTCTACTGAGCCGAGAAGAGCAGAGCGGGATTGGGGAAAACAATATCACATGGTCCATTCCCCTTAGAGGAAGATCCCTCAGAGGGCCGTTTCTATGAAGTCACCATCGTGACAGGCACCTCCACCAGGGTAGGGCTCGTGGGAGGAATTGCGAGCTCGTGTCTCTTTGAACAGGTTAGGGCAGACTTTCACAGAGTGACCGTAGCGACTGCACTCTGTACAAATTTGATGTAGCCCTTCAAACTCAATGTAGTACGTGGTGCCTTCTATCTTGAATTGTGAGATAATGGGTTTGGTGAGATCCACCTCGACGCAAAATCTGGCGAATCTCCCAATAGAGCCAGATTGAGTTACCCGATCAACGCGAATAGGTTTCCCAATTCGCGATACAGATCGCTCCACTGCTTCCTTGTTAATGAATTCTATCGGTAGTATCGGGAACCAAGCCCAGACCATCGTCGAAGCTACGTCTACTGTACGGGTTTGAAATTCTTGGGCCAAGGATGAACTGTCAAGTACTGGTCACCTATCATCCAGGGGCCGCCAACAGCTGCTCGTTCGTAGTCCATCCAGGGGCCGCCAACAGCTGCTCGTTCGTAGTCCATCTGAATGGTAAACTGGACTGCATAGAAACCCCAGGATAGACTAGATATTTGAAGAGTTCCGCACTTATCCTAGAGTGAATCCAGCCTTTGAGCCACCACAGGGAGAGGAAATGTTTTACCGAGGGCCTTGACGATCAAAGATGACCGCCACTTGCGTCGGTACCTAATTTTCTCCATCGCTTTGAACGTTATCGTGGGGCATTTTGGATCGTCATCTTCCGAAATTTCATCATCCAGGTCGTCCTCCTTCATTGCAGCAGCCACATCTTCTGAATCCGACTCCGCAATGTACCAGATATCTTCAGCGAGAATGTCGCTGAACAGCTTTCTCCATTCCGACGTCCAGCCTGATGTTTGGTTTCCAGTTTCCGCAGCGACCGGAGTCTCCCGGTCTGTAGACGGGTTGTCATCCTCAGCTGCTTCCTCCATGACTGTTTCCTATTGGAACAATGGGTTTGTACGCAGGGCCTTGGCCCGTTTCTTGGGTTGTTGAGCTTTTTTCTCAGCTTTGCTATTTGGAGATGAGGTTGTCGGCAGCGGACCCCGTGCTCCGGAGCTCACGCTTGGTGGGCGAGTGGACCGAGGATCAGACCTCGGCGATGTGTCGTTCATCTTGCAGAAGTCTTTGTGGGGTCGGCGCTGAAAGACAAAATCATCGCTTCGATAACTTTAGAGCTAGGGTCCCACGTTGATGAAACCCCTACAATTTCCACCATTAACAAGATATAAAGTTTAAAAAATAAAATACATAAGAACGTTTATTACAACACAACATTCTCTTTCGTTGAATTTATGTGCAAAAGACCCATACTCAGGACACTAACTGCCATTCAAGATTAAAATAGAAAGTTAGGGAAGAGTATAATTACCACCATAGATAATTTGAGCGACTTCAGCCCCAACATTATTAGCAAGCCACTTCCTCAATTTGGCATGAACTGGGGATACACAGAGAAAAACGACCATGATAGCAAAGGCATCATATTGATGATTTGACTTTAAAAACATTAATACTAGTTGCTTAAAAGTATAGAAGACACAAAAATATCCTATTGTGCTGTCTAATTATGTTGTTCTTTGGATAATGATGGAAAACTATGTATCTTTTACTTTATGCTGATAAATCAAAGATAAACAAATATACTAATGATTTAGACAAACAAATAGAATGCTGACACATTGAAAACTGTATAAGCTACCAGATGAGAATGAATAAATAACTCAACACTAGCAATTATTTCACTGACAAAAGCCAAAACATAACATGCTGGGTAGAAAACAAAGATAATCCCCGGTTCAGAACACTCAGACCATCACCTACCTGCAATCACAAACCTTCCAGTAGCAACTAGCGACCATGCAAAATCCCCTCCCACCCCTAAGAGGGTCTCGAACGACGGGTGGCTTCAAAGAAGCCCACCTTGAGAAAATATTTTCCTTTTAAAATGCACGCCAGCAAAGACTCCTCGCCAAGCAACTTTCGCCAGTCAGCTTGATTAAAGAGTTCAAATCGTCTAAAACCAAGTCTGCCATCGTGTTTGCTAGGGCATAGATTCCTTTAAGAAACCCAATGCGCTTTGTTTCCTTCTGCAGTATAACCCCACTAAAACCGTGTCATATGCTTGTTAAGTTTACTACAGAGTGTTTTTGTTAATAAAAATCACGTCATCACATGAATTAGTAATGTCGTCACTATTCTTTTGGATGCTTTAGCTGATTATTATTATTATTAGATATATTAACAGATTAGTTAGATATATTAACAGACAAGTTTTACTTAAGGGGTTTACTATCATGTGGGCGGGTCCAACGTAATATTCCTACACACCTTTTCCTTAATTACCCACCCTGATTTCCCGTTTGACCTCCTCTTTCCCAAATCGCTTGCAGATTTACATTAAGATTTTGCACCCGCTGCCCACTACATTTTCCCCTTATGGCCAACCCACTTTTCATGCCCCGTAACGTTCTCCTTTCTATCTCCTTTGTTTTCCCCGCATCGTCCGTCTGGCGCCGACTGTCAAAGAGTCCTCCATGGATAATGGCAGCTATTGAACTTTTTTACTCTCATTATTCCTGGGATTTTCCCCTATCGACTGGCCCGAGATTTTCCCCGTTCACTGACTGGAGATTGCCCATAACCCCATTGGCGGACCTTCTCCCCTGCCATGACTAGATGGCGGCTTGACAAGTCGCCGAACCTTCTCTACCAACCCCCAATCTCCTTCGAGAACGCGTGTAGGGAATCAATTTTAACAAATTAGAAACTGAAATTAAATTTTGGGCGCTATGAAGGAAAAAGCTGGAAGGAAGAGGATGGAGTGACGTGTAACTGGAGATGCCGGCGGTGCAGTAGAGGACAAGAAAGATCACTCTTTTGCATGAATGACACTGTTTATGGTTAAAATGAGAACATGCCACCTATTCACCTCTATTGGCCAAACCTCACGTTATGAAATTATTCTCATTGCTCTTTTTGTTAGTTAAGTTTTTTAATTTCACTAAGTGTTAAGGTATTATCATTTGATTTGTTAAAATTCACATCATATATTAACACACTTCAGTTATTCCATCAAGTTATGCTTGGTATGGTTGGCAGGGACAGAGCTAGCTTAGGGGAAGGAGGGGCCATGCCCCCCTCAAAATTTTGGAACTGTCTAAAATATAAGACGGACAACTAGTATCTATGATTCCTCAGTGTAGTAGTGGTGGGAGTGTTCTTCTCTTTTTTACAAGGATGAGGGTTCAATCCCAATATTTGAAATTGTTTTTCTTTTCCCATGTCATTTTAGTTTCTTCATGTTCATTTTCCAATTCATTTTACATTTTAAGGTGGACGAGGGTTCAATCCCAATATTTAAAATTGTTTTTCTTTTCCCATGTCATTTTAGTTTCTTCATGTGCATTTTCCAATTCATTTTACATTTTAAGGTGAATCTTACGTAATTTTCAAGTGAATCTTATGCATTCTTCTTCTTATGGTGATACAACTATATTATTTAAACAAAAATTACATGGTATTTTTATTATGTTGTGTGATAAATATATTATAATGTTGTCATTTTAATTGTTACGTCCATTTTCCAATCTATTTCACACTTTTAGGCAAATCTTATGTATTTTGAAGTGAAATTTATGGTGTTTTTACAATATTGCATGACATAATATATCGATCGAGATATATCATAATGTTAAGAGTGGACACAATTTTATGTGATTTTTTTGAAAAATTGCATGTACAATTCGGTACTGATATTTCCTTTTAGTCAATAAGAAAAAGTTCACTAAGCGGAGAAAATGCATATACTCCTAATATGTTGATGCGGAAGGATCATGTATTCCGATATATTATATATAGGTAGTATTTATTGGGGGTTGCTATTCATCGCCCTAAAAATTCTTATTCGTCGCCCTAATTAAGTACATTTTACTCTAATACCCTCGGTTCGATAAAGTTAAACTACTTTGTTTCCTAGCTCGTTCTAGGCTCGCAGAGTGCAGTTGGTTTCCTATTGCATAGCGCATTTCTGATCCTATTAGCTCATTTCCATGAATTTTTTTTTGACAAAGACGTTTCCATTTGATTGCTTCGCATCTGCGCCAGAATTCTGCAATGTCAGAAAGCATACTACTCAAGTGACCCGTCAATTGGAATTTGGTGAATAACTTGCGTATTGCTAAGAAACTCGGTATCCTTTTGGTCACTGAAAGTGCTAAAAAATTCACGTTTAGTCAATAAAATTATTTTATTCCATTCATGGTCACTGAAAGTGGTTAAACGTTTCATGTTTGGTCACTCTCCGTTAACACCGTTAGTTTTTTGCTGACGTGGCTAACATAAACGCCTAATCAGCATAATTTAACCCCAAAAAGGTGATAACCCGACCGGCCACATCAGTTTCCCAACCCGACCCATAAACTGATCCCTTCTCCATTTGAACCAAGAACCAACCCACTAAAACCCATATCTGAATCTCCATCCTCCCTCCTATCTCCCGTTTCTACAAAGAAAATCCCTAAACCCAACGAGGTAGAAAAACCAAACAACCTCCAGGCGGCCATCGAACTCTCTCCCGTGGGTGGTTTTGTGTTTTTGCCGATGTTGATGATGTTGTTGTCGGCTGGTAAGAAAAGCCAACAACCTCCAACTGAACCTCTACCATGTCGATGTTGAACACCACCATCACCGCGAAAGTTTGCGATTCGTGATTAGCCACCTAGGATTAAAGCATTTTGGGGGCTTTCCTAACTGTCGGCGTCGTCTTCTCGCAGGAGAGTTGCAGATCCAAGTGGTTTCGGAGAAGAATAACAGAGAAGGAGGTGGCATCGTCTTGCCGACGATGACCTTTCCAGATCTAGTTTGACGATTGGGGATCTGGATCGATGACTGGATGTGATCCTTGTGTCGGAGCCGAGCATCATTTCAACACTAGGTCTTTGGGTTTCCTCCTTCCCCAAACTTCAGGAGATATGTTCCATAAATGGTTGTTGACATAAAGGGGCTGTGAGGGAGAAGAAATGCCAGATTGGATTTTGAATTGGGGATAGCATTCTTAAGCTAAAAGGGAGAGGTGGGCGGGGAAGGGATGCGAGGGAAGAGGTGGACGGGGAGGGATGTGAGGAGGAGCTGGAAGAGCTCACCGACGGGGGAAGATTTTCGCAGAGTGGGAAATGGTGGAATGTTGACTCTTTTTGGTCGGGTGGGTTAATTAGGTAGGGTCGGGTCACTGGTTGGGGTGGGTTTAATGATGTGGCGGGTCGGGTTTTCACTTTTCGAGTTAAATTATACTTATTTGGCATTTTTATTAGCCACGTCAGCAAAAAACTGACGGTGTTAACGGAGTGTGACCAAACGTGAAACGTTCGACCGCTTCCAATGACCACGAATAGAATAAAATACTTTTAGTGACCAAATGTGAATGTTTTAGCAATTCGAGTGACCAACCTTGCAATTTACCTAATACGGTGAGCTCTTTCATTTCCTTCTCGATGTGTCTTCTACAAACACATATAGTGACGCACAGTAAAGATGAAAATGTTTCAGTTGCGATACATAGTAAAGCATAACCATGAAATTAACCTAGTAGGGAATGTTGTCAGCCCTGGCTTTATGATCCACCATGACGATGCATCAAAATAGCGATCACCTCAAGGTAGTAAGCACATCCTTCAGACTATTTCAGAAAATTTAAACTAGTGGCAGAGACTCTCTAGACTTGTGAGTCCCATACCATGATTTCAGAGCCTAATCAAATCACAAAAGCAGGAAAATTTCAAATTCTCTCACCATGTCATTCAATTATAACTCCAGGTTCTACCCACCAATCTTCATGCTCGACTTAACCTTCATGCTTGAAGGACAAGAGCTGGAAGATTATACTCTCATCACACCCACTATACTAAATGACGTGTTTCCAACACCCAACAAAAATACAATCCAATCACTTTGGACCTACGCAAATATTCCACAAAACTTTAGAAAATTTTCAAATGCAACAAGCACAACAAAGGATAAGAGTTTTGCCACTCGAAGAAGCATAACGGGAAATGTGACATATTCAAATGAGGGAAGGGGATCATCAGTGGCTCCGAGGATCAAAAGACGCAGCCATAAGCCCTTGATAGCGTCGTGTTTGCACATGTTTGCACCCTCGATTCTTAACCGTTTTGATTCGAATTTGTGGTTTCTTGGCCTATTTTATACTAGGTTGTGCTATTTTATCTATTTCAGGTCCTAGCAAGTAAAGGAAGGTTTAGGCGCAAGTTTCGGTTCGTTTAGAGATCGTTTGGTGGTTCTGGAGACAAATTACCGTCATCCCTTGCACCAAATGCGATCGTAATTCCTATGACTACTGCCGGTATTTTTTATGCCGAGCATGGTGAAGGCTCAGGTGAGACTTACGATCAGTTTTCCTAGAAATACAACCTTATTTCTCCACCGTCCAGCCCGTGTTTTTTATACCGTGGCGAGCACTTGAAGATCTCTAAGGAAAGCCAAAATACGAGCAGGACAAGTAGAAAATACGATCGTGCTTTTCAAAATACTGCCATTATTTTTACCAGACGCGACTGTGGTTTCTCCCCATCAACTTAAGCAAAACGCGCAATTTGCGCGAAATACGGGCAGAGAAGAAATACGAATGTATCTTGCCCGTATTTCGCCCAAAATCGGGGTAAAGAGGAAGATTCGAGCCAAAGGAGAGGGATTCGACTTTTTGGAGCAAAAACAGAGTTCTAGAGAGAGAATGTGACGAAGAACGAACCCTAGGAGGTATTTGAAGTGGATTTCTCACCATTGAAGCCCAAATTGCGTCTCAAGGAGTGAAGATTGCGTCTCTTCTCTCTCTATGGAGTAGACCTTTCTCCCACTTGAGTATAAGGAACCCTAGTTACATGTGTTAGGGATCTTGATTGTAATGACTTTTGGGATGATATACTGATTGATTTTAATCGATTGAAGTGTGTTTATTTAGTCAATTGAATCTTTATAAACTTCTCTTGATTTCTACTTGAACCTGTGATAGATAGAATCTGAATACGTTGTTAGAGTTTCTTTAATCGATAGGAGTGAATTGATTGTACGAGTGTCAATCAATTCACTTATTTGTATTGGAATCTATTTCCAGTAGTGGAGTTCTGTGTGAATTGCCTTAGCATTCTATCCCGGGGAAGACTAGTCGTCTGCCGGATAGTTCCAAGCTACTTTCGGATCTTCCGCAGTTTAATCAGATGAGTCAACCAAAGGGAATTACAACTTGAACCTAACTAAGGATCAAGGGGGACTCATTCTCGAGTGAGTCTTCTCTTGCCTTAGAAAACCAGACAATTTACTGCTTTCTTTCTACTTTAGTTTAAACTCATTTTCACTCGACTTTCCCTGCTAGATAATAGATAATCACAGAGTGGGTAATACATCTAGGCCTCGGGTTGACATTTATTACTTGATTCCACTATATTGAATTTCCATTCTACGATTACACTTGGTTGCAATTTGGTGTTGTGTCATAGCGAGCCAAGTTTTTGGCGCCGTTGCCGAGGAGTTATAGGTTATTGAAGAAATGTGAAAGTCTATTACTTTAGCATTTACTTTTTGCATTCTCTCTCTTCCACCTATGTGCCCTCATGAGTTGTGTTTGCAGTCTATGTACTGGTAGTGCATGACCCATAGCCAGTCAAGAGACCTACTGCCATTGGACCAGGAGCTTGAAAAGACCCGTCGCAACTTTAAGAGAGCTTTGAAGGCGCAACTGGCTGCGGAGGAATCTCTAGCTCAGCTGAACATCAACCAAGAGGAGCAAATGGGTGAACCTAACGCTGACGGGGCGATTGTCCTCTAGGATCATACCATGGGATATGACTGAACCGCAAGAGCCGCATACATGAGGTCCCCATCCAACACGCTCAAGTTGATGCCATAACTTTGAGGTGAGCACCTCTGTTATCACCATGCTGCGAGGTTCAGTGGTGTTCCATGGGAAGTAAGGAGAGTGCCCTAGAGTGCACCTACAACGATTCCACGAGCTGATCGATGAAATCAAGATTAATGGGGTCCCTTAAGATGCCATTCAGTTGCGTTACTTTCCTTTCACTTTGGAGGGACAGGCCAAGATGTGGCTGGAAAACCGGGCCCCGGGGTCCATCACGATATTCACCGACAAGACCAACAAATTCTTGACCCGCTATCATCCACCGTCCAAGAAAGCAGACGTGCAGAAGGAGATAACACATTTTGCCCAGGAGGAGGATGAAACCATTCGAGATGCTTGGGAGAGACACACCAGACTCTTTCTGAAGTGTCCTAATCATGGTTTTAATGAAGCCTTTAAGGTGGGCACCTTCTACCACGCTTTCTTCCATGCAGCTGTTTGACTCGATTTGTGGCGAGAACATATTGACCAAGACGCCACCCCAGTTGAACCAGCTCTTTGATTAAATGGAAGAACAGGGCTATGATTAGGGGTCTGCTAGGAGGTGTGCATACCCAGTCATCTTAGTTGGTGCAGGTTGTCTCTAAACTGGTCATGCAACTGGATAAAAATGGGATTGTTTTTGGGACAAGGAAGCAACAAGCCATGCATTGCCAGTGGTGCGAGAGTCGCCACCACATGGTAGAAGATTTTCAGGCGATGATGGAGTCCACTACAACCCAAGATCAGGTGGAATTCATCGGCAATGCTTAGCGTTTCGACCCTTACAGCAATGGCGCCAGCATTCTAACTTTTCTTGGGGTGGTACTAATCCTAAGCCACTAGTTACCCCGACTCCACCCGGTTTCCAGAGACCGCCATACTAGCCCAAGCAGGGGCAGTTCTAGCCGCAGTCTCTTTATCCGCCTAGAGAGGGGCTAGCTCTTCCTCAACCAGAGTCGAGGCCATTTCAGTAGCCGGACGCAGTTCCTGCAGCCCTAGTGCACCATGATCTGATGGCTGAATTGAGGGATTTTGTGGGCTCTCTTGCCAGTTCCACTTCTCATAAATTCAATAATATTGAGCAGTTCATGGATAAGGCTTCTAGCAAGTTACTGGCTCTTGAAGCTGGCTAGAGGAATACACGGGCTATTCTGCAGGATATGCCGATCAAGTTGGGGAGTGTGGCTCAGGTCGTAGCACAGAGGGCTCCTGGTACCTTACCTGGCCAGACCATTCCTCACCCGCGGGACCCAAATGGGCAGTGCAAGACCATCACTACCAGGAGCAGCAAGGTGACTACTGACCCTCCTGTCCGGGCCAGACAGGAGGAGGAGAGACCTACTTCAGTACTTCCAACAGACGAGGAAGAAAGGGAAAAGGAGTTTGAGGTGCCTGTTCCTAAGCCACAACCAGTGATGAAAGAGTATGTTCATCAGCTTCCTTTCCCTACACAGTTGCACAAAGACCGACTCGAAACTGAGTTTGCCAACATCATGGCAATGGTGAAGCAGGTGAACATCATTATGCCTTTTGTGGGGGCATTGCCTAAGATTCTCAATTATGCTAAATTCATGAAAGATCTCCTCACCAAGAAGAGGAAGCTTGGAGAGTTGTCGACAGTGATGCTCAACGAGAAGTGTTTTGCCATCCTGCAAAACAAGCTATCGTAGAAGCGAAAAGATCCAGGGAGTTTTACTACCCCTTGCATGATAGGTAGCTTGCATGTAGGAAAGTTCTTGGTAGATTTAGGCAATAGCATCAATGTCATGCCATATAAATTGTTTAACAAGCTAGGCTTAGGTGAACCCAGTAACACTAGGACGAGCATACAGTTAGCAGATAGATCTATCGTGCATCCTAGGGGAATTGCAGAGTACTTGATAGTCGTAGTAAGTCCATTCTCATATCCTGGTTATTTTGTTATTCTTGATATTAATGAGGATGTGGAGGTGCCTTCAATTATGGGTAGACCTTTTCTCCCCACCGCCAAGGCACTTATCAATGTTAATGATGGTAAACTGATTTTGAGTGTTGTGGGTGAACAAATCACCTTCTCTATTTCTAATAATATGAAACACCCCAGCTCCATGATGATTTAGATTACTGCGATGTGATTACTGATTTTGAGACCGCACTCGCCATCACGAGTGCGAGTACTAATGATTTCCTCGAGCACTATCTTTTGCTAGGGGAACATGCATCACAAGAACATGCTCCCACAGAATTCTGATGGAGGATGAGGTTAAGCCAGTTCGACAACTGCAACGGAGATTGACTCCTAACTTGGAGGTAGTGGTCCAGACAGAGATCGTGAAGTTGATGGATGCAAGGATCATCTTTGCTATATCTAATAGCAAGTGGGTTAGTCCCACTCAAGTGGTTCCGAAGAAAGGTGGTATGGATGTGGTCCGGAATGAGAAGAATGAGTTGATCCCTATGCGGACCGTGACTCGCTAGCTAGTCTGCATCGACTACCGGCGTCTAATAGATGCCACCAGGAAGGAACATTTCCCTCTCTTTTTCATTGATCAGATGCTGGAGAGATTGGTTGGACATGAGTTCTACTGATTTGTGGATGACATGTCTGGGTACTTCCAAATTCCCATCACCGAGAGGATTAGGCGATGACCACCTTCACTTGCCCCTTCGGTACTTTTGCATACCAGAGGATTCCATTTGGGCTCTACAATGCACCGGCGACCTTCCAGTAGTGTATGATGACGATCTTCACCTGACTGGTGGGAGAGATCATGGAAGTCTTCATGGACGACTTCTCGGTTTAAAGAGACTCCTTCACTCATTGCCTCCATAACTTGGAACTTGTCCTGAAGAGGTGCAAGGAGACTAATTTGGCAGTCAGTTGGGAGAAGTGTCATTTTATGGTTCGTGAGGGGATTGTGCTCGGGCACAAGATCTCCAAACAGAGGATTGAGGTAGATCGTGCGAAGATTAAGACGATCAGCAAGTTGCCTCCCATTTCTGTGAAGGTGATCCGCAGGTTTCTAGGTCATGCAAGCTTCTATAGAAGGTTTATCAAAGATTTCTTAAAGATCGCCTTGCCCCTGACCAAGCTGCTCGAGAAGGATGTGCCCTTTCATTTCACTCTAGAATAAACGAATGAATTCGAGACCTTGAAGGAGAAGTTAACCCATGCACCCATCATGGTGACTCCTGATTGGTCTCTGCCATTTGAGCTGATGTGTGATCCGAGTGACTATGCATTCGGAGCTGTTCAAGATCAGAGATGCGAGAAACATTTTCAGCCCATCTACTACGCTGTCAGCAATCCGCGGAGTGTAGTAGTACTCCAAGGTGGGGCCCGGCTGCGGGGGATGATGAACTCCATGGTCCTGGGGTATGGGGTTGTTCCCCAGGACCTGATTCACCGGGGGAACCTGCTGTGGATTCCCCTGGTGTTGGTTGTAGTCTCCGTCCATCCCGTGCTCTTCTTCAGAATCGCTGCTCAGGTGGCCGTCTATGCGCTCTTCCGTAGCCAGTCTAGCTCGCTGTTGTCTCCTGAGCTGGCGACAGGTGCGGTCAATCTCTGGATTCAACGGCAGTAAACCTCCCGACTGGCTACGGGTCATGCACTACCTGCACACACTCAAGCAAGCACACCCGTGAAGGCACAAGTGGGACAAAGCAAACAAAGCAAAAGGAAAAGCTAAATTAACAGAAATCACTTTTCTTCAACAACCTAGCCGTTCCCCGGCAACGGCGCCAAAAACTTGACTCGACTCTACTGTCACTCCAGGAATTGGCCAAGTGCAACCACTCCCTAAAGCGTAGTATAGCGGGTTTAGGTTTAATTATCAACCCGGGTCCTAGATGTGATGACTACTCAGTGAATTCTTGTTATCTAGCAATGAAACAGGAATGCAAGTCTAACTAACAAACTAACAAAGCAAGTAAACTGGTTGTATTCAGGTTAAAGAGGTCACCCGGATATGGTTCCCCCTAGACTGCAGTTAAGCCGGATTGTAATTACCAAGTTCAGTTTCTATGATGGTTATACTGCGGAAGGTTCTCAAACAGCCTGAAGTCTCGACTAAAGGTCTTCAGACCCTCTCAATCTGAATCTCTAGCGGGCGACTAACCTCCACCGGAGTAGACAGATTGAGGCCCTAAGAACAAAACCTCCACTACCGGAGTAAATCCGGTACAGAATAGTGAGTTGGTTCCTCGACTAAAGTCACCAACTCCCTACCTTCAATCAAGGATACTCTATTAACCTAGGCAGATATTCTCATTCTAGGTTAAAGCAGAAACAACAGGAATTTGATCAGGATTCAAGTCATTCAATCGTTAAAACCTCAATCGAATATAATCAATCATAGAATCAGTACTTGGGTTCATACAATCAAAGCCTAACATACAAATCTAGGGTTCTCCATACCCAGATGAATGGGAGAACTACTCCATAGAGAAGAAAGCAAAAGCAGAATCAGACACGGAATTCATACTGCGAAGGATGGATTCCTGCTTCTGGACGTTGATTGGCACTTCTCCAAGCTCAAACTGGCCTCCAATGGTGTTGAAGATCAATCTAGGGCACTTGGGAACTCTTGCTCGTCACTTTCTCTCTCTAGGAACTGATCTCTCTCTCAAAAACTCGAATCCTCCCGAATTGTGGCTGAAATTCTGCTTAAAAGGAGAAAATCCCGACTCACACGGCCAGGGTGGCACGGCCGTGCAGCTCACCCAGTTGCCCGTGTGAGTCAAAACGCATCGTTTCATTTAGTTCGAATTCCAGGCTCTTTGCACGGCCAGAATGGCACGGCCGAGTGGACATCCCCTCTTGCCCGTGTTTGCTCTCGCAGAATGTGGCACGGCCAACCCGGCCACTTGCACGGCCGTGTCGATCCTCTGATCTGCCCGTGTGTGCTCTCGGCAAAACTCGCACGGCCAGGCCATTACTTCACATGGCCGTGTGAACATCAGGGCAGCCCGTGTGACCTCCTTTGTGACTTGTCTCGCGCCCGATCTTCACCCAATCGACCCCGAACTCGCTCCTAAACCTTCATTCACTTGCCAGGACCTGAAATATCACAAACAAGCACAACCTAGCGTGAAATCGGTCTAAAACACGAGAAACCACATCTCAAACGGTGTAAGAACAGGGGTGAAAACATGTGTAACTAACGGTCTATCAACCCTTCAACTCAACGTTCGCCTTTTGACCCACAACTCATTCATTATTCGCCTTAACGTTAACGCCACACCCCTAAATATGACATAAACACACAACCTAGCGAGAAATCGGCTTAAAACATGGGAATCAACATCTCAAACGGCTCAAGAATGGAGGTAAAAATAAGTGCAATCAATGGTCTATCAATCCTCCTTCTGCAGGAATTTGATATCGAGATCGGGGATTAGAAGGGAGCCGAAAATGTTGTTGCCGATCATCTTTCACGGTTGGAAGCCCCTCCGGTGGACAACTTCGTGGAAGAAATCAACGACTCCTTCACGGGTGAGCGATTGTTGGCGATGACCTTGGTAGAGAGCATGGCCCCTTGGTATTCTGACTTTTCCAATTATATGGTCGGCAAGCAGCTACCAAAGGGGATGGCCACTCATGCAAAGCGCAAGTTCTTCTCCGACCTGAAGCATTACTTTTGGGAGGATCCTTACCTCTAATGGATCGGAGCAGATGGCGTGATCCGGCGCTGCGTAATAGAGCACGAGATGGGAGACATCCTGTCTCAATGCCACGAGGGACCAACGGGCGGTCACCATGGAGGGAACCGCACGGCGCGGAAGGTGCTACAGTCGGGCTTCTACTGGCCCTCACTCTTCAAGTATGCAGACTCCTTCGCACGACAGTGCAACTGCTGCCAGAGGTCAGTTAACATTTCTTCCTGGGATGAGATGCCCCAACATATATCTGTCGTTTGTGAAACTTTTGATGTTTGGGGCATTGATTTCACAGGCCCATTCCCTCCATCTTTTGGAAATCTGTACATACTTAATGCAGTAGACTAAGTCTCGAGGCGGGAAGAAGCTCAAGCCATGCCCACCAATGATGCAAGACGGGTCTGCTCATTTCTGAAGCAGCTGTTCTCCCAGTTCAGGACACCTTGTGCCATCATAAGTGATAGAGGAACCCATTTTCAAGGGCAATTCCTTAAGATCCTCTCTCGCTATGGTGTTAAGCATTAGGTGTCGGTGGCTTAGCATCCCCAAACAAATGGTCAAGCCGAGATGATGAACCGGGAGCTTAAAAGAATAATCCAAAAGACGGTGGATCAGTCCTGCAAGGATTGGTCCACCAAGCTCGATGATGCTCTCTGGACATATATGCTGCCTACAAAAACCCGATTGGTACTTCACCCTATAGGCTTGTCTATGGGAAGGCGTGTCATTTTCCAGTAGAGCTAGAGCACAAGGCCTTTTGGGCCCTTAAGCTGCTAAATCTGGATTTGAATGTTGCATGTACTGAATGTAAGCTGCAACTACTGGAGTTGGAGGAATGGTGTTACCACGCCTACGAGAACGCCCTACTCTACAAGGAGCGAACCAAGCGTCTCCACAACGCTCGGTTGAAGGGCCTGAAGGAGTTTCAGGTAGGTGATCGTGTTTTGCTCTTTAATGCATGCCTGAAACTCTTTCCGGGCAAGCTGCGTTCGAGGTGGTCGGGACCCTTCACCATCACCCAAGTATTCTCGCACGGTGCGGTAGAGATCAGCAATGCTCAAACTGAACCGTTCAAAGTGAACAGCTACCTCTTAAAGTTTTACTTGGGAGGTGATGTCGAGCGCGCAGAGCTGCTGATCAAACTCGAGGACCCTTAGTTTCTCTACTGGCATCCAGCTAAAAGATGATAAAGAAGCGCCACCATGGTTTGCATTTCTTTCCCTTTTTCATTTTCGATTTGTCGGTTTTTGAGTCACTTAGTCGGTCTGGAGTCTGTCTGGAAAGTATTTCGTGCCCATGGTAGTCTCTTTTCATGTGTGGTTGTGCAATTTTCGAGTCGGGGCATGAATGAGGTTTGGTTGTTTGAAAAACTAACTTTGAAATTTTGCAGAGGCAGCCTCGGCAGTGAAAACACGAGCGCCATGGGTTGAAAACACGGCCGTGTTTTTAGACCTGCCCGCCCGTGTTTTAGGATCTCCACCTGTGCAAGCCTCAGGAGTTAAAACACGGGCGCCAGGGGTTGAAAATACGGCCGTGTTTTCACCCCTGCCCGCCCGTTTTTTATTGCCTGGGGGAGAGAGTCTCGGCAGTTAAAACAATGGCGCAGAGCACCAGAAACACAATCGTGTTTTGCCCCCCCCCCTCCCCGTATTTTATCCCCCCCCCCCAAATAAATATCAATTTTTCGGCATCCCCCCTCCTCCCCCCCCCCCCCCCCCCCCCGATCTCATTTTTTTCAAATCCCAGCCCCTCCCCTCGCCGGAAAATCAGCCTCTTCCCCTTCTCTGGTGGTTTTCCGGCCACAACTCCCTCCCCCGACCTCCAAATCACAAACCGAAACCACCCCTACGCTCCTGGAGACGGGAAGCACATTCCCCAGAAGTTTGGTCTTGTTTGGTGGCAGTTGGGTCGCCGGCTGCGAGCTCTCCGGAGATACTTCCTGCGAGTTTTCCGGCGGTTTTGGAGTGCTTGTGCTCTTTTCTTCACCTTCCCTTTGGTATCTACTTGCGTCTCCAGGTTTGTTCTCGTTGTCTCTTAGTCAATTTTTGGAGAATTGATACCTAGGGTTATAGGTGAAGAACTTAAAATTTTGGCATGAACTTAGATCGATTGGTAGGCCGATAGGGACGTATGCCTAAAGTAATTGTTCTCCTGCATTGATTTTGTCGGCCTACCACTTGTATGTTAGCATTGTGCCCCTGTATGCTTGGTTGGACATTGTTTGGTGAATTGCCGATTGGATGGATGTTTGGGATTGGATTGTATGTTTATTCCACCGGGAGCCTAGCCCACTGTCCAAATCTTCCGATTTGAGGGCTCCCGGTGTGGTTTGGCCTAACCTTAACCCCCGCCGGAGAGGTGGCGTTCCGGTTGGGCGCCTCCCGGAGCTTTGAAGGTCCCTTCTGTTTGGAAATTTCTTCTGACTCATTTCCCCATCGTTGTCCGGAGACGAAGCTGTCTGCTAGCCAGGAGCGATTCTAGCTTGGGGATCTTGAAATTTTCATTTTCCTGGTTAAGTGCAACTGTGACGCAGGAACATGGATGTGGAAGCTCGGGCGACTTGTTGCTGCTTCGAATTTCCGCCGAGCGCGGCCTTTCTCCACCGCCATCCCATTGCTCTGTATCGTCCACAAACGCGGCGCCGACATCCTTCACAATCCTTGGTTCAACAAGGTTCGGAACCTCGCTTCCCCTCTTCCTTGCTTAGCTACACGAGTTTTGTTTATATAGTTTTGAGGTTGATCGTTATCAGGCCGTTTTCCATTTCTTATGGCGATTTCCCGAGTTCTCCAATTTAGCTGGATTGTTGAATTCCAAGGATTTGGGAGATGTTAGTGTTGGTAATGTAAGACTTGGAACGATTTTGAATAGCACTTGCCTCAGGAGTTTGAGGGTTTCAATGTAGGTGTGAGAGTGCCCCTGGAATACAGACAATCAAAGTGGAATGTGAAATGATTTCTTGTCGACTGATAATACTCGTAACCCCCTGCGGGGAAGATCGACGACTGATAATACTAGTAATTCCCTACGGGGAATATCGTATTAACCATCTCCACCAAATCGAACTGCCCATCCTCCTCTCCCGCCGAAGAAGAACAGTCCTGCAGCCCGAAAATCTTCACCAAATCGACGAAGCTGGGCGAGATCGGGAACAGGGGAGGGCAAAAGGGGGAATGAGGATCGAGCTCCGGGAGGCGCCCAGCCAGAACGCCACCTCTCCAGCTGTGGCTTCTTCTTCAGCCCCACTCAACGAAAGCGCGGAAGCGCAGTCCGGAACCGCGGTATTTTCTCCTCCGACGCGGAAACGTCTGAAGGTAACAGGTGGAAATTTTAAATTTTTAAATTTTTTAAATTTTTTAATTGTCATGTCATGCATTTAACGGTCAACTATAAGAGTTGACCGCCACATCAGCAAAAGTAAACGGAGACTAACAGCCAGTGATCAAACTTGGACTGTTAACCTAATTTAAGTGACTATAAATGGAATAAATTCATTTGAGTGGCAAACGTGAAATTTTGTAGCAATTCGAGTGACCAAACTTGAAATTAAGCCAAAATTTCTACAAACATTTAATCCATTGTTCGCCATTGCCCATTCTCTACAACAATTTCTGATATCAATATGTGGGTCTACATAGTCCTTGTATTGATTCATCTCCCAGTCCTCCTCACCCAAATCATCATCCATTTCACTCTCGACCGTCCGCAGCCGACAGCGGCGGCTAGATCCAATTCATGCGATGTCGTCGCCACCGAGGTAGTCCCGGTGGTGCACAAATAAGACATGTTCTTGAGCTTCATGGTAGGGGACACAGGGGACAATTTCACGAGCTATCTTTACGCAGCACTGCGGGGCCGACGGATCCTTACCTACATCGACAATGTGAGCCTCCGGCGAGGGGAGGCAATGTCAGAGTCGCTACTTAAGGAGATTCAAGAATCGAGGACGACGGTGGTGTTCTTGAAGAACTACACGAATTCGGAGTGGTGCCTGGACGAATTGGTGGAGATTCTCCGGTGCCAGAAGTGGCACAAGCAGGTGGTTTACCCGGTGTTCTTCCGGGTGAATCTCGACGATGTTGGGGAGCAGAAGGAGAGATACACGACAGCCATGATGAAGCATCAGAAGTCATTGTCAGCGTTGACCAAGCGGCGGCGACAGTGGCAGGCAGGATTCTTTCTTTACTTCTTCGTCCTTGCGGAGCGCAGAGCAAGGGTTAGGGCGATGGTTATTTGATTAGGGGTAAATTTGTAATTTCAGTCTAAGTTAGGGCGATGGTTTTCAAAATTTAGGGCGTTAATTAGTAACTCCCTTATATTAAACCATTGATTAAAGAAATAAAAATTAAATAAAAAGGTAAAAAAAAATGGCTATAGTGGGTTGCCGGTCACAAGCCACAACAAGTTACCTTTCTTGTTTTTTCCTTTTTCTACATTTATTTGCTTTCCTTATTTTATCATTTCCTTATTTTAATTCTTATTGAATTAGAAGCGTTATGTAAGCCTTCCGTAATAATTTAGCACTTTACGTAACGTGAGGTTAATACTCATTACGTAAAGGTTACGGAACAAGAGTTATTTCTTACGTAACAGTGAAATTAGAAGCGTTACGTAAAGCCTCCGGAATGACTTAGCTCTTTACGTAACACGACATTAATACTCATTACGTAAAGAGACCTTCTATTACGTAAGGCTACCGTAATGACATTTTACAACTGTTACGTAAAATACACATTCATTACGTAAAAGTTACGAAACGATAGTTATTCTTACGTAACAGTTAAATCGGAAGCGTTACATAAGGCTTCTATAATGATTTAACACTTTACGTAATGCGAGGTTAATACTCATTACGTAAAACCACCTTCCATTGCGTAAAGGTTACGTAACGACAGTTATTTCTTACGTAACAGTTAAATCAGTAGCGTTACGTAAAGCTTCCGTAATGACTTAGCATTTTACGTAACGTGAGGTTAATAGGGGTGTCAGTTTGGGTCGGGTTCGGTTACCCAAACTGAAACCCGAAAAAATCCGAAAACCCGAAACCGAAAATCACTAAAACCGAACCCGAACCCGATAAGGACTAGCGGGTTCCGGTTACCCGAAACCCGAAAACCCGAACGCCTAAAAATACGGTATGAGTTCTATTCATTGGAGGTTTTTAGCCGGAACCCGAAAAACTGATAAGCAAAACCGAACACGAAATCGAAAAAACCAAAACCCGAAACGAACCCGAAAAACCGAAAATGTATATAATTGGGTCGGTTTTGGATAAACCCGAATTGACACCCCTAGAAGTTAATACTCATTACGTAAAGATACATTCTATTACGTAAGGCTTCCGTAATGATTTTTCACAATTGTTACGTAAGATTACCATATGTTACGTAACCATTACGTAATGCTTATTGTATTTTACGTAATTCGACCTGTGAAACCTGCTATCGCAGGTAAAAAAAATTAAGAGGAAATCCCAATATATTAATATTAGACATATGAAATCAATATTGCCTACGGTATCTAAAAATCACACGGATGTGGGATGAATTTGCAAAATTTCTTCCCATAATAACGCGTATGGATTGAATTTCTAATTCTAAATGTGAGAATGAGGTTGGTTTAGAAGAACTCGTCCCAAGTTCATCTCATTCTGACATTCTCAACCCTAATGCGAGCAAATTAATGAGTAATAGGGTTTTGCGCCACAATCGACGGCGACTTAAATATGGGACCGGGTAGCTTTGCAGGCAGCGGCCAATCGGGATGTAACGCGTTTGAGAAGCCGTGAAATTTCTCTCTCCAATCCATTCCTGCGCCAGCCCATTTATGGCCGCACCGCAATTGGACCGGGGCCAAGATATTTATCATCCCAATCCATTCAAGGCCACACACCCACCATCACCCGTGACCTTTATTGCAGCTCGGCAACCGCTTGCTTGCTCCAGTGCTTGTAGTATAGAAAGGCGGAAATTTCTCGGAAAATGCATTCGTCTAACTGGCAACAAAATCCGAACTCATGGGTATGCACGCTACCCAAACTAAGCCGGTCAATGCGATAAAATTCATTTTTACGAGTTTTGGGAAGGGTTCGAGTGTATATCCAATATACTGTTTATCGGGTTTGGTGGATTGGGTTTGAGTTTAGGGATACTCAACGTACGGATATCCGCCCACACTTATTCCGTCGTCTTACTATGCCCAAATCCTACCCTAATTCTAATTTCTTCCAATCTAACTCTGCCCAAACCATACCCTAATTTTATTTCTTACCAATGTAATGTTTCCTCTTTCCCAAAAAAAAGTAGGAGAGATAAATTAATAATTAAAGATGAACACACCATGATTGTTGGTTTGCTACTCTCTCACAAACAAAAAGGGAATGAACGAAAAATAAAGAATTATTTGCTTTTATTTAGTGTAATTGTGATTTGTTTGAATTTTATATACTAGTGTTTTATGTATGGATAATATGTATGGGAAAAATGATGATTGACTTTTATTTTGATAGAAACTTGTCATTGCAAAATTTACCATAATTTTAAAATCTATTATGGGCTAATTACATGGTTGGTCACTGAGATTACAAAAAACATTCATGTTTGGTCACTCGAAATATTTAAATCCATTGGTGGTACTTCACTTTAAATAAACCGTTCATGTTTGGTCACTCTCCGTTAGTCGTCGTCCATCTCCGTTAACAGTATTCGTTAAGTGATGACATGACAGACGGAATCATCTAGTCAGCCCTATTTAATCCGAAAAGAGTGACCCGACCCGCCACGTCATCTGGACCAACCTTACCCTCTAACCAGTCAGACCCGACCCTTGAACCGACCCGACCCTTTCTCCCCTATCGTTCTTTCTCCGCAGCAATCACCGCCGCCCTTTCTCCCCATCAATTCACCGCCTTCTTGCTCTGCATCCGGCTCTATTCGAATCAATCAAGAAAAGTACTGAAATGAAACAAGGCCAGATCACGTCTCTTCACTTAACCATGGGAGTGAACAGTAGTAGATGGTGCAAACTCATTAAATCAAAACCCAGATTTGTTCACTTTTATCACAAAATGAGATCACCTAATATTCTAAAAACAGAGGGATGGAGGAAAATAGACCACTGATCGCTTATATGTGCTTCTCCATTGCCAAGGTGAAGAATGAGAAAAATAGACCACCGATAGTTTTTTGTAATCTCAGTGACCAACCATGTAATTAACCCAATATATTATGTTTCGGTACCTAACTATAATTTCTCTATGAAACCCAAACAAAAGAGAGGAGAAAAGGAAGGGAGTTGTTATCGCCTATGAATTGAATGAGATGTTATCATAATCAACGCATATTATTAAAGATGAAAGCCAAAACCCATTACTCCATTTCAAATTTCCTGCATTGTATTTTCCTTATTCTTCACCATCAAACCTCCAGAACAAAGATTATTAACCATCAGATGGAGGCTCTGTAATTCTCGGAAAGGCGATCTCAATAGCGACTCTCTCAGCTAGGGTTTCCTTCAGCCAGACATGTCGGCGGAACCTCCTCCGCCGGCCGAGGAGGCCATGGATGGCCCGTCTTCGGCAGATCCATTAGCGGGGCAACGGAGGCCACCCTCTGTGTCTTCCTCTCCCAACCCAAGGGGGACAGGGAAGCCCAGCAAAGCAAGAAGCAGGTGAAGCCCACCATAGCCGAACCCTAGATGAATGACGTCCAGATCGAGGATATAGCTGTTGAAAACGATCCAAGTAGCCGTAACCGTACCTACACGTCGTCGCCACATGCATGGGGAGCGGGAGTGGGGGCTCCTCGACGCCTGTTCGGCGACACGCAAAAAAGGGATGTTTGGTACGTTGAGGACTCGGACTCGGAGGACATAGCGGCAAGCATCAGGGAAGATGGAAGGGAAGAAGGTTTCGAGGAAGACAATGATCCACGCTGCCCACACATCCCCTTCACGGCTGCTGAAGAGCGACAGTACTGCAGAGAATGGCGTTCCGCGCTAGTCGTCAAAGCCCTGGGCCGTTCAGTGTCCTACACAGGAATATCGAAAAGACTCAATGACCAATGGGCTAGGGCGGGGGCATTCAAGTATCGTCGGCGAAGAATGGATACTATATGGTCAGATTTATGAGCGGGATAGATTATGAATGAGCCCTGAGTGGTGGTCCATGGATGATGGGGGACAACTACTTAACAGTTCACATGTGGGATAAACACTTCCGGCCCTACAATCATGAGATTTCGTCCACTTTGGTTTGGGCGCGACTACTGGACATCCCGATACACTTCTTCCACAGGGACGCAGTGATGAAAATTGGTAGCCGAATAGGCAAACCGCTACGGGTGGACCAAGCTACTGCTACAGGAGCTCGACTGGACTATGCTTGGGTGTGTTCAGGTGGATCTGACCGAACCACTTTTATCACAGTTCAAAATCCATGGGGTGACATATTACATCCAGTATGAGGGGCTCGAAAAAATTTGCCTTAACTGTGGCAAATATTTTGAGCGATCCAAATGCTACTGCACGACACCCGCTGAGTTGATGGAAACTGACAACTCTACTCCTCAGGAAAACTCACTGCCCAAAGAGCCGGAGAAACCCTATGGGGAGTGGATGATTGCCAAGAGAAAACCAAGAACAACCCGTAAAGAAAATGCTCTGGTGGGAAAGGAACCTGCGCGAACCCAGAATAGACAACAACCGGCGAGTGGCTCGCGTTTTAACGTCCTTGCGGATGAAGAGACAATAGAGGTAACAACCACGCCCGTCGAGGAGGATAACAGCAGGAAGAGTGCAGTCCGAAACCACCGACCCCAGGATCAATCCCACAGAGAACCTGGCCCTAAGATAACAACAGAGACCAATGTAGGGAGGGAGAAGGGTAAAGCCAAGGGAGCATGCTAACTGGGCACGTGAATGGTAATGTTACACAAGCCACCAAACATGTGCAGTTTGGAACCAGGGACTCTTCTCCTCAACAGAAGCAGGCCACTCATCTTGAGCACGACGGTGGGGAACAGAGATCACAACCGCCGCTCACGACGTCGAATCCCGTCTCTCCCATAAGTGCAACAACTGCGCAGGTTGGAGAATTAGCACAGACTAATGCTACCCTGGAGTCGGCTGCATGGGGTCGGCCGCCAAATCTGAGGGAACAGACCTTACAGCCCGACGGGACTTCCTAATATCAACCAGTGACACACAATGCGATCCAAACCTTGGATGGGACTACCACGCCAAGCGTCTAATACCAGGGAGTTCTCCGTTCCACCCTTTCTCTTTTAATGGATACAAAATTATTTGTTTGGAATTGTCGGGGTGCGGGCAATAGAAAATTCCTTCGAGCTTATAGAGAGTACAAGAGAAAGCATAGACCGAACATAGTAGTTATAGTGGAGCCTCGCATAAGTGGCATTACCGCCCAGGATGTCATAAATGAAATGGGTTTTGATAAACAAATTATAGTGGATGCTTCGAGTTTCTCGGGGGGCATTTGGGTACTTTGGAATGCTGGCGATCTCACCATTACTCAGATACATACTCACTCCCAGTTTATTTACATGCAGGTGGCAACCACGGGCAGGCCGGGTGACATATGGAACCTTACGGCAGTGTACGCTAGTCCCGTTCAAATGCATCGTAGACAACTTTGGGCGGCAATGAGGCAACTTGTTGAAGAACAAGAGCTACCTTGGCTGATCACAGGAGACTTTAACTCCATACTACACCCCTCGGAAAAGCTAGGAGGAGCTCCTTTTGATGCCAGCCGGATTCGCGAATTCCAAGACTGCGTCTACGATGCGGGACTAGTGGATATGGGTTTCATTGGACCACCGTATACCTGGTTCAGAAGCGGTATACGAGAGAGATTGGATCGCGCCCTAGCTAGCAACAGTTGGCTGACGGCATATCCGGAGACTACAGTTCGTCACTTGCCGAAGATCAAATCAGACCACAGGCCGCTGCTGATCTCAACAAACCCACCCCATCAACCGGCAGGACCAAAGCCTTTTCGGTTCCTTGTGCCGTGGTTGACTCATGAAGGTTTCAAGAATATGCTTCAAGAAGCGTGGGACAAAGGAAGCTCTTTCCTCCACTCAGCAGCGACCTTTGCTGTTGACGCTACCCACTGGAACTTCCACGTTTTCGGCCATATTCTCAGATGGAAGGATGCGCTCCTGAGAAAGATTGAGAGACTGGAACATCGCGATGGCAACTTGCACTCTTCTACTCAACTCGAGGATGCCAGAGAAGAACTCGAGATGGTTCTGTTCCAGGAGGAAATTCTTTTGTGCCAAAAGTCACGTCTCGAGTGGATCGCATCAGGAGATAAAAATACAGCATACTTCCACTCAAGAACACTGTCGCGACGAAAGAGGAACCGGGTCCTAGCTTTGCAAAATGCGGCAGGGGAGTGGGTTGATGAAGAGTCTGAACTTCAACAAATGGCAAGAGCATTCTTTAAGTGGTTGTACACGGATGAAAATGAGAATGCGATACCCCTGACTCGAGATTTCCCGGTGTTGGAATACAGTCTTTGGCAGGGTCTGAACGTGCGACCATCAACTGAGGACATCTTGCACTCAATCCGCTCGATGGGAGCTTTGAAAGCACCTGGCAAGGACGGTTTGAACCCCCTATTCTTCCAGAAATGCTGGGAGACGATTGGGAACTCTATATCAGACTTGATCCGTAGCTGCTGGGATGAGCCGACCAGGATTCGGGACATCAACTCCACCATCCTCGTCCTAATCCCAAAAATCATATCGCCGACGTCCATCGAGCAATTTCGACCCATCAGTTTGTGCAATGTTTCCTAAAAAGCTCTGACGAAGACAATTGCAGAGAAGCTGAAACCTCTCATGCCCAAGCTGGTTCACGAGACCCAAACAAGTTTTGTCCCTGGAAGACACATTACAGATAACATCTGTATCCTTCAGGAAGTTGTTCACTCTATGCGAGACAAGAAGGGTCGGAAAGGTTGGATGATCCTGAAGATCGACCTGGCAGAGGCTTATGACAGAATTCGTTGGGAGTTTGTCTGAGATACTCTTGAGGCAACAGGCGCTCCCACGAAGCTGATAGAGGTAACCATGGCTTGCATCACGACGTCCACGATGGAAATCCATTGGAATGGGGGCTTGACAAGCCCATTTTCCCCATCACGCGGCCTTCGACAGGGATGTCCCCTATCACCCTATCTCTTTACAATGTGTATGGAAAGATTGAGTCATCTTATTAACAAATCTGTTAGGGACGGGAGTTGGAAGCCGATCCAGCTGACCAGATCAGGACCGACCTTATCCCATTTATTTTTTGCAGATGATCTAATCTTGTTTGGCGAGGCTTCGTTGCAGCAACCCCAGGTGATCTCGCATTGCTTTGAGACCTTCAGAGCGGCCTCGGGACAGAGAGTAAGCAAACCGAAATCGAGGGTCTTCTTCTCGGGAAATGTGACGGCTGAAATCAGAGCTTCCCTAAGTACCAAGCTAGAAATCCCGTAGACGACGAACCTCGGCAGATACCTAGGAGTTCCGGTTATCCATGATCGTGTTTCAAAGGCAACCTACATTGAATTGATAGACAAGGTGGATAAAAGGCTGGCAGGATGGAAAGCTGAAACTATGAGCTTGGTAGGGCGGATTACTCTTGCCCAGTCTGTCCTGTCATCCCTACCATCTTACACCATGCAGACGTCTTTCCTCCCGGCTAGCGTCAGAGACTACATCGACAAAAAAATCAGAACGTTCATATGGGGAAGTACGGATGGAGGGAGGAAAGTGCATCTCGTGGATTGGGACACGATCTGCAGACCTAAAGAGGAAGGAGGCCTTGGTATGTGCTCGGCAACCCGAACAAACAAGGCGTACATGCTGAAAATCGTCTGGCGTCTCATCACCAACCCGGATGAGCTGTGGGCAAAGGTCATCCTTCATAAGTACACGCGGACTACGGAGGAAGGTCTGGTGCCACGCCGAACAGGGAAGGTCTCGAATATTTGGCGGGGATTTCTACGGGTTTGGCACAGAATAGAGGAAGCCTCGACATGGAATATCCGAAATGGTCGCCTCGCCCACTTCTGGAGCGACCGTTGGATTAATGACGGTGAACCTCTAGCGGCGTACTCCCAGGCAGTTCCCGAAGAAGCGAGAAACCTTCCAGTGGTGGACTTCGTGCTTAACGGTGAGTGGAATAGGGAATATATAAATCATTTCTTACCTGTTGATGTGGCCTCGCAGGTGTTCCTTCACCCGGTACCGACGGAGACAGAGGATGACGTGAGATGCTGGCGGTTCACTGCGAACGGCGAATTCTCACTCAAGATGGCGTATGAGATGCTGGGAGAAGAGGACAACTCGCACCTTCATAGACACCCGACATGGAGAGCAACCTGGCAGATCCCGGCGATGCATCGGATGCGCTCCTTCATGTGGCTGGTTAATCACCGCAAGCTCCTCACCAACGCAGAGCGGAAGCGCAGACACCTAACCGACAATGATGGCTGCAAAAAATGCGGTGGGGGGCCTGAAACTACACTTCATGTTCTTCGAGACTGCCCCTATGCAAGCGCTACGTGGGCGGAAGCACTCCTAGACGAACCCGACCATGATTTCTTCGAGCACAGCATTGAGAGATGGATCCTGCATTACACGACAGGCCGTGGCCGCACCATTGATAGCACCCTATTCACGACTATGTGCTGGCTGCTGTGGAAAAACCGGAACAATTACTGCTTCCAAGGTAAGTTGGATTCCTATGTGCATATTCAGGCTAGCTCGGTACAGATTCGGCTTCAAATCCTTAAAGCCTCGGAGAAAGAGCAACAGGTGTTCGGAGCCGGGGGACTCCGCACACCTACGATGATCCAGTGGCAGACACCTCAGCCTGGGTGGGCTTGCCTAAACACAGATGGCTCTGTGACTCTTTCTACTTCTAGCACAGCGGCCGGGGGAGTCGTCAGGAGGGACGACGGTCGTCTTGTCATTGCTTTCTCCATGAACCTGGGAGGGGGTTCCATCACTAGTGCCGAGTTAGCCGGTATTGTGCATGGGCTACAGCTTACTTGGGAAGCAGGAATTCGGAAGGTTATTCTGCAGACAGACTCGACCACGACTCTGTCACTTATCGATTCAGCGACACCACATCATTCACACTATTCACAGGTGGCCGCAATCCGACGATGGCTCCAGCGAGATTGGCAGGTCCAGCTTCAGCATGTCTATAGAGAGGCGAACGTGGTTGCCGACTTCCTAGCAAATCGAGGCCATTCCTTGCCGGTTGGCATCCATCGAGTCACAGCTCACGATAGGTCTCTTGCTTATTGGTTGTACCATGACTCTATTGGGGTTCAGACACCCCGTCTCATTATCGTATAAAGGTTGGGGCGCCCTTTAAGCGCTCCGTCTTTTCACCAAAAAAAAAAAAAAAAGAATTCCTGCATTGAGATTGAAAGTAGGAAGAACATATTTGTCTTCACAACTAAATATTTATTTCTTATTTATTCATAAAAAATATATACGAGAATTTGAACCATGACCAATTTTAAGAGAGGGGAGGGCTACAACCAATCACGCTACATATATTTATTGTATTTTTTAAAAGAAAAACATACACAAGCCTAAAAGCTAAAAAATTAGAAGACCTTTTCAGTGGTTAGTTAGCAACTAAATCTCTCATAAGTACTTATTTGGTGATTTGATACTTCGGCTTTTATATTTTTTATTATTTTAATTATATTTTAATACTTAATTTATATTTCAATGTATATCATAAACAAAGGATAACTTTAAAATTGCAACCCATATATCACTTTGTTGAATATTGCATATAAAATTAGAGTATTAAATAGGTCGAAGCAATGTCAAATTTTTAAATTAGTATTAATTTTTAGAATAAACTATGAAGAAATCATATCCTTATGCAGACTATATGGGACGGGTTTTTTTAACGTTTTAGTCGGGTTAATTGCTAAGCTTTCAACATGTTCCTAATCTAGCATGATTAGATCCAATGATCATTGTATGAGATTGAGCTTAATTATTGGTTCATTTCACCATTATTTGAGATGTTAATGAATTTCTAGGGCAATGACATCTGTGTACGTCTAAACACGATACAATATATAAGACTGGGATGAGAAAATATTTTCCCGTTTTAAATTCCTACAACGAGAGCGAAATATGAATGGTATATTTGCCTTCACAATTATTAAACTTATCTATTTGTAGAAAATAAACAAGTATTGGAATTTGAACCAATGTATCTTCCAAAAAAGACAAGAATCATAAGCCTGATTGTCAACCCAAGTTTGACATGGTTGGGCGAATCAGTTTTGTCAACCCGAGTATTTATTAGGATGTTGGAGGCCCATTTGGTTATCAACCAAACTTGGTCAAACTAAGAATACCAGTTGAATTAGGAAATCGAGTTGATTCAACTAACTCATCTAAGCACTGAGTCACTTCAAACCGACATCATTTTCAACAAATCTAATCACTAGCTCTGTTGACATGTCGTCCTTTTCCTTATCAAAGACCCATGCAGCAACATACATCAAGCACCCGTGTTCAGTTATCCCATAATATATTTTCCTTCTTTAGTATCGTCACGCAACAATACAAGTCACAATCATCTCAAAAGCGAACACAGTTCCGCAGCAGTCAATTCCATTTTCCTTCCAGCAATAAGGTCACATCGCCAATCAACCACATCTCAAACAAAGAATCTGCCACAAGATTAGACGAATATATATTTGGATTGAGACTTGGTGTGATTAACAAAGACGAATGTCCTCAATTGTATATATAAATGAAATCGAATTGGAGAAGAAGAGTAAGAACATTGAGAATGAAATATGATATGCAATGCAAAGAAGAAAAGAAAAAAACTAGAAAATGAAATGGAAAAAGATAAAAAGAAAGAGGGAAGAGATTTAGAATTAAAGCGTCATTTTAAAGATCAGTTCCAAGTGAGAGAAAAGTATAAAAATGAAACTCAATTCCAACGAATAAGTTATATTAAATTATCATTGTATCTAAATTCATCATAAAATTTCATAAATATCTAAGCATAATACATGTGAAATCAATAAAATTTTCATGCACCTGGGTAAAGCCATAAAGCTAGGCTTAACCAGGTTAATCCAATTCATCCATTAATCCTTAACCCACTAGCTTAAATGACTCATTGGTGGAATCGAGTGACAAATTAGACTGAACAAATTTGTTGTATATTTTTAATTGGTTATAGGTATAATATACTCCTCTATTATATATATATATATATATATATATATATATGGTGGCTACTTCGGTGCACTCACTTTTTTGGGTGCATTCAGTGCACCCACCTCTAAAAGTGGTCATAATACATCAAATTTTGAAATTTAATGGGTAACATTAGCCTCATATGATGATATAACACAGAATCACAACTAATCAACCCATTATCCTAACCTATTAACATTCAATTTTGAATCTAAACCCAAAATCCCAAATTGTAAACCCTAACCCTTACCCTAAGTTCCCAAACCCTGAATCATTCAAATTAAAGTGAATCTTGAATGATTTTTGTACAAATTCATGTGGTTCTTGTTCATCATACTACAAGGGATGATTGATATCATTTTTACATGAATCGTCTGCTCAAAATGACGATTATGAGGCCGATGAACTGAACGCACACAAAAAAGTGAGTGCACCGAAGACATAACCATATATATATATATATATGGCAAAGGCTAGCGTACGCCCGACGTACGTTATACATCTGTGTTCACACTCATAAATTAATTTTGATTTATAATTAAATTAATTGTAATTATAATTGCAACCACACCCGTTAATAAACATTTTTCTATGTTTTAGTCACACAACATTTTCTATCCTACATTATGCATAAATCAATCATCTCCTCACTTCTCCATCTGTTCCCAAAACCCTCAAAGAATGGCTTCTTCGTACTCGCCTTGGCCACTAGTCTTTCCGAGAGTCTCTTCTCTTCGACACCGCTTCCATTCTCCCCGGCGACATTGGGAATACGGGGAAGCAGCCTCTCCTCCTATCAGGTCCTACAACAATATGACTTCCAGGTGCGGATCCTGCCCAAAGGAGTCACAGAATAAGAAATCGACTGGGAAGTTTGAGTTGTACCTGCCAGAGACCTGCAAGTTCTCGATCAATTCTTACCAGCTTGAGTATGGGGTGACGGTCAGCGGCGTTGATAAGCAGATGGAGAATGGCAATCTGGAAGGCTTGATGGTGGCTCAACTTCGTCGAGATTGCCTCCATAAGCTCCCCCCTCGACGGGCTTTACGATAGCCTGGATTGCGGTTGTGGGTTCCATTGCGACAGATTGGGTCGCTGTTGGCTCTACTATTTCCTGGCTCTGAATTCTGATTTTGTAACGAGGTGAGTTAGTAGTATTAGGTAGACACATATATGAATGGTGATTGAATAATCAGGCGAAGCCATGTTGTAGGTTCTATTTAATCATTAAAATGAATTGAAAAGGGTCGATATGGTTCCCTGTTTATTGGAATCATGGCTGATCTTTCCTAAACCAGTTGGAAACTCTGTTTTAAGAACAAGTAAATGGTCTTCATATTCTCAATGGAGGGTAGTTATCAGCATCAATGGGACATGACAACAAGTAAATGGTCTTCATATTCTCAATGGAGGGTACGATTTATGAAGAGGGAGGTTATTCAGTTTCGTAAAGCTTGCCCAGGCAGTGCAATGAAGTTCCAAAAGTTCTCAAACCATCACTGTCCGTGTCAGTCACTCTCCCCCTATTGTCGTTCTGGAAAACAGAGGGCATATCTAGTATGTGACCTTGCTTCCTTTCCCATTACTTTACTTGCCGCCGGCGTCTGGTGGTCGGTGAAAAATTTTGGAAATGTTACCGGATCCCAGTAATCTATGGTTTGTTGGGTTAAAGCGATGGATGTAGAAACTTGTGCTCAGAGGCAGAGAAGGATGCATCTAGGTGAATATTAAGTCAATACATAAGGCCAATCAAAGCGATAGAGTCCATCACCAAATATTTTGGGTGTTTCAAATCATCGAGGACAGAAAGATGGTATTGAAAGTTATATAATCAATTTTTAAATGAAAGGTGAAGAATAACCACCGGTAACTTACGGGATCATAGCATATAGACAACAAACTTAAAGTATGTGATTGTAATTAGTTTTTAAAAATAATTAATTTAATTATAATTAATAATTACTTCAGGTGTGAACACAGGCGTATTGCGTGCACCAGGTATATATATATATATGGTGGTGTCTTCGGTACACTCACTTTTTTGGGTGCGTTCAGTGAACCCGCCTCATAATCGTCATTTTGCATAGGCGATTCCTGTCAAAACAATGTCAATCATTACTTGTGACATTATAGACATGAAACCCCATGAATTTACAAAAGAAATCATCGTATATTTACTTTGATTTGAATGATTTAAGAGTTAGGGATTTAGGGTTAGGGTTCACATTTTGGAATTTTGGGTTGGTGTTCAAAATTGAAGGTTTAGGGGTTAAGGTAATTGATTGATTAGTTGTGATCATTTATTATTTCATCGTATTATACTAATGCTACCAGTTAAAATTCAATTTTTTTTTTGCGTGAAGGGAGGCAAAAGCCGAGAACAAGTTACAGCAGGGCCCTACATGCCAGAAAGATGAGGCACCACAATCCGGCGCTCAAAAGCAATACCCATGGCATCTTCTCTAACAATAGAAGCTAACTCCGGGGGCGGGTTAGCAAACTCCTGTATACCGTAGGGATAGACGAGACTGTGCATCGAGAGCCAGTCTGCGACTCTATTCCCTTCCCGATATACATGAGTGATGCTAACCAACTAATCCTGACTAATCTTCCTACGAATCGCCGAGAGAAGGGTAGCATGAGGATGAACAGGGTCATTTCTATTGTTGATGAGCTAATATCTATGGCTAACTTTAGAGTTGGGTGCATTCAATGCACCCAAAAAAGTGAGTGCACCGAAGTAGCCACTATTATTCACTAATGCATGCAATTTCAGTTTCCAAACATATTTTACTCAAATACTTTTATATAACAATGAATGACTCCCTAAATTTTGCTTAGTTTTCATTGAAAGATTAGATGTTGTTAATTGATTTATGAGCTCAAATATACCTCCATACCACTAAAGCTACAATCATTGTGATCTTTAATTGTTCACAGGTTCATATTTATTAAGATTACTCTGCCAATGTTTACAGGTTCATATTTTGCTATGAAATTTAGATAAAGAAACTTTAAATCTCACACATTTAAAAGTAGGAGATGGAAACTATGTAAATAAGTGATTGCAAATTTACTATTTTGAAACCCAAAACTGAAGGTATTTAGATAATCTCATTTCACAGTAAATTAAAAAGTCTTTTGGGAAAGCGATGTCTTAACGTTGGATGTGGTGGTGAATGAACAACTAATGCCAAACGTTGCCTAAAAAATTCGCTCCACTATGAATTGCAAAAAAAATCTTTCCCAAACCCAATTTATTGCCAGTCAAATCATATTTGGTAATATCACTTGAAGGTCATACCAATAAGCGACTATTTAGTTTGAGTCTAAATTAGACCTATTACATTGCTACAAAAAAAAGAGTATCAACTCTAATGTAATTTTTTGCAATTTCTTTTTGTGTAACAAACATAAATGTGGAAACACCGATAACGTGTGTGAACTGGTTAATGTAAATAGCTAGATGGTCGATATTTCTTTATAGGTATAATTATATGGACTCAAATAGATTCAAATTGTGGGTTCGACCCAAATAAATGTTTTTCTGCTGTAGCTCTCTCCCCCATTCCAAAATTAGTAAATTAAAGTAATCTGGCCAACGGGCCGGGTCAAAGCTAGTAATCTTAATAAATATGTTATCATAACATGATCCTAACACTTCTCCTATCGTTACCCTAAAAAAAAAAAAAACACTTCCCATATCTAGTTCATTTTGATTTGGATGAAATGAACTATTGTGTAATTTGCATATGAAACCACAGATTTATTAAATTATATTACAAATTTTCTGAAACAGATCAGAAAAGTAGAGTTTGCAGTATCATTGTATTTATTCTTTTAAGATTACCCATATTCTTTATGTAAAAAATAACTAGTAGGTTTGGTTTGATTTGGTTGAACTATTACGTGTAAAAAGTTAATCGTCCCGTAACTTTTGTAAACGACATCCTAAAGGAATTCCATCTTCTAGAAAATATTATTAAATATCACTCTTTTTTTTGTCCCCCTCCACAAGACTTTGTATGTATAATTTGTACTTAGTCAAGCAAACACTGTCCAAAGAAAAGGAAACTAAATCGCATTTTCGAAAACTGAACTGAAAAAGAAAGAAAGTTGAAATATCCTAAAAGGCAATAGCTGTGTTACAAATCGACGTGAGAAAATTTCTCCGTTGTACAACACCGGCAGCCATCCCCGATCAGGCTGTTACCATTATTCGGTACAATAACATCCGATAAAATTAGAACGATATCATATATTTGCAGGAACAGCATGGAACCATTAAAAGTCTACCATATTATAAACCCGAATTCGAAAATTACCACAGAAAACCATGTGAAGTATCATTCATTGCGACATTAATTATTATTATTTTTTTTTACAATATCAAGGCAAAATCGCAATTAATACTCCAACAAAATATCACAGCTTGGTCTTCTTTAATGGTGGAGAGGGAGAGCAGCAACTGTTTTAGCAGGAGGCTGGTCATCAGGTTTCTTGAAAACCCTACTCCGGAACAGCAAGAACCCCAGCGAGTGTCCGGCCACGGCGGCCAGGAACACGCCGCCGTTGAAAGACATGACCGCCAGCATCACCAGGTAGCCCAGCCCGACCCGAACCGTGTGGGCTAGGGTCTGAGCCAGGCCCACGGAGGAGGAGGACGAGTTGGGCCCGGACGGCTTGACGAATCGGGAGTGGGAGAGGCCCTCGACGAGGAAAGCGAGGAAGAAGATGAAGACCAAGGCGAGCGCGTACATCCCGGTGCGAGATCCAGGCCAGCCGGCGAATAGCATCTCCGTGTTCTTCCCCCAAAAGAAAGTCATGTGCATCATCGTCTTCTTCGTCGGATGCTGCATCATCGTCGTCATATTGCTCGCCGGAGAGCCGCCGCCCATGCCTGACATGCCGCCGTGTCCCATGGAATCCATGATTTCTCTCTCTCTCTCTCTCTCTCTCTCTCAAAATATGTGGCCTTCTCTTTTCTGTGTGTGTATTTAAATTCTCGATGAGACGAGTGCTGGGTTTTAGACTTTAGTAGGCAGGCGGCGTGAAAACGGGGCTGAAAATGGGCCAAGTGGGGTGGAGATGAGTCGAGGTGTAAGGATAATTACATAATGGTGACAAAACTTTCAAGTTTATATAAAGAGTCATTAATATTTTTATTATTATTTTGTAAGATTCAGTAACATAGATTTGGGTGTATAATAAAATGGTAAGTTTCATCAATTTTAGCAATTTTGTTAGTAATATTGAATTGGCAACATGATACTGACTTGGGAGAGACTCATGAAGGTCAACATTCCAAAATTTTAATATTGTCACTAAGAAAAGAGTTACAAAATGATTAACGATAACGTAAAAATGGCTAATATTTTGATGCATTATGAAAGATTTGGATAGTAAATAAAATTTTAAATGGAAATGTATCACGGATATTGTTCAAACATTCTAGAGCATATTTTGCACCAATTCAAAAGTTTTCAAGCAACCAATTGACTCAACAAACCATAACATTCAGAATAATAGATGGAATAAGGGTTTGGATTTTTTGTCGAGCAAAAAATACAATTTTGGATTGGGAAAGATGATTATGAAATCAAAGGGATCGGAAAATCCCGGTACACCCAACGAGAGAGACAAGTGATGAACTTCTAATCTTTTTACTCCATTTTCTAAATTTTAAGATGGGTAATGTTTAATTTTTATTCAAACATTTTTAAGATTATTTTATATTGTTCAAACCTATTAAAATGCTATTAATTAGCCAAATATTTCGTAATGCATCAAAATATTAACCATTTTTACATTATCGTTAATAATTTTGTAACTGTTTTCTTAGTTAAAATACTAAAATTTTGGAATGTTGACTTTCATGTGTCTCTTCCAAGTCAGTATCATATTGCCAAGTCAATATTACTAACAAAATTGCTAACTGAAAGTTAACATTTGGCTAATTCTTAGTATTTCGATAGGTTTGGATAATATAAAAGAATCCGAAAAATGTTTGGATAAAATATAGACATTACCCTTTTAAGATTTATTCAGTTAGTTGGGTGCTTGAAAACTCTTGAATTGATCAAAATGAAGTACATAAGAATATACCATAGTGGTATGAATGATTGTAGAAATAAACTAACCATCATTTATCATCTTTCACTACTTTCTACCATCAGTTACCATCCTAGCTATTAGGGGTGGTATTGGTTTGACCAAATCGCCCCAAACCGCTTAAGCGGTCAATCCAAATAGCATCATTAAACTAACTGTTTCATTTGCGGTCTGATCGTTAAGCGCTTGGCGGTTCACGGTTCGGATTGACTCGAACCGCGTGGTTGCTGTTTGAAACCACAATCTGCTAATTCCTAATACGCCTAATCTAGGCCAAACGCCTCTTCTCAGTTCTCACCACACAACACAAGACAGCAGCTATCCTCTCGGCGACGACGCCATCTTCTCTCCGGCGGCACCATCTTCTCTCCACGGCGCCATCTTCTCTCCGGCAGCACCAGATCTGAGCATTCTCTCGTTCCGCCATCTTCTCTCCACGGCGCCATCTTCCCCAGCTTTGGCGGGCTGTCAAATACACCAAGAGGCGGGAGATTTCTAGGAATTAAGGCATCTCGATCTTTCCTATTCTCGAAGCTCCGGGGCTTTGGCCGACTGTCAAAAACACCAGTACCGGAGAAATCAGGTATGCTTTTCTCCTTTGATTCTATATTTGAAGTTACGGATCTAGGGCAGCTCTGTGTAAAGCTGCATCCAGTTGAAACCCATCCCCTACAAAATTCGATTATTGATCAACCTTTGGATTGTTTGGAAGTGGGTGATTCATGGTTGATAGTGAATAGTGTGATTTCCTCGAAACCCATATAGTCATGGTTTTCGTTCCCAATTCGTTGGAGAAAGAAGCCCTCTCCAGCTCTAGGGTCGCACTCAATTCCGAATCTCACTGTTGTTCTTGAGTCGTAGGGTTCTTACGCCACCTCATCAACCCTCGATTCCTCCTGGCCATCTTATTCTTTATTCTTTCTCATCCATTGCCCTCCACCACAGAATTAATTAATTGAAACCTCATGTTAATTACCCTCGTTTTAATTTAACCCATATAGTCCTCGAAACCCATATATTGTCATGGAGGGCGGTTGATAATGATCTTGAGCAAAGTTGTCAAACCGGTTTATGCCGGTGTGCCGGTTTTGTCAGTGGAATGGTCTGACCGTGGTACAACCAGTATTCATGCCGGTTGTGCCGGTTTTAATAAAATACATGAAGAAAATGGAAATCCTCAATTCCAAATAAATTAGTCATAAAAAGCAATTAGAAGAATTATTTCACACAAAATAATTTATAGCTAAGAATTTGTTGAGAAAGTGACTATAGTGAACTTGTAATGGATCTTCATCAGCCATCGTTTTATTCCCTTCAATAGTTTAGGTACAAAATGTGACTATAGTGAACTTGTGGAGTTACTGCAAGTGGGAGAGCATCATAGCAAATGGATATTTAGATTAGTGTTAATGACAGTTCAATATTCTAACTGTTTTATTTCATATGCTTGCAGGGCAAAATGAAATCAAAAGGCTCAAAGGAGAGAAAGAGGGATAAAAGAAAGAAGTTTCAGGAAGGTGGAAACTTGCTGTGGGCGAGAAAGAGAGGTGAAACATAGACACTATGTTTGGCAACAAGGGGGGTGCAAGTTCGAGGGGGGTACAAGTTGAGGGGTAAATTGTTGGGGGGTGCAACTTGGTGGAGGGTGTAAGTGGAGGGGTAAATTGTTGTTTGGATGAAAAAGTAGGGGGGTGCAAATAGAGTAAAAAGTAAGTAATTATATTATTATAAAATAGATTTATCAATTTATAAAATATTATCACAAAATAATAACATGAAAATTCAATATATAATAATAAAAATAATAAATAAAAATAATAAATAATAAATAAAAATAATTTTAATAAAAATAATTATTATATAATAATGCTCAAATATAATTATTTATAGCAACACTAATAATCATTGGTCGAGCAACCTCGAAACTCGAAATCCAACTCGTAACTGGTCATCCTAAGGGGGTTCTCGTGCCTAACTTTAAATTGAATATGGTCAAACTTAGTCAAACACGTTCGAATCTGTAAGTTTTAACTACTTATTAAAGTAAATCGAGTTAACTAAACTGTTCCTCTCTATCTTTTCAACAAATGCTTCTTATCTCTAATTTTCAATGCAAATTCGGGTCAACTAAGAGATATCGATTTGACGAGGCGAACATTGACAAACTTGCTCTCTGAGTCAAACGGTCAACCCCAAACAACTTCTACACTAATATAGATATAAGAAAAAATTAATAATATTAATTATTATGTAATTATAATCTAATTAAAAATTCATAATTCCCCTCCTCCCCCTTCCCCCTCCCTTCCTTCCTTCCCTTGCACCCCAATTTGGGGGGTAAGCCGAAACAGTGAATTTACGCTCACGTTTTGCACCCCCCTACTGTTACAAAATAACCAAACGGGGGTAAACACCTTGGAACTTGTGTTTACCCCTCCAAACTTGCACCCCCTTCCATTTACACCCCTTCCCAAACATAGTGAGAGAGAAAGAGAAAGCAAATTAAACTCAATGCTAGGAGAAAAAAGTCTTTGTTGTCGGGAAAAGTGACGAGAAGAGGGGGAAAAAGTACAGTAGTCTCATCAAGTCCCACCAATGGAAGTGACTTTACCAAACAACAAGTGGTAGTTTGTTCTTTTAAATAACTTGATAAAGCGTACCGGGTTTTCAACAAAAAAACCACACCCGCCCAACCCGTCAATTACAAAACTGGGTAAAAAAACTCGTTAGGTAAAACTCGTCCCGACCCAAAAAATTTCAACACTGGATCCAACTCGCTTTGACCGGCTTGATAAAGCGGGGCGAGATTTTTAACAAAATCCACACCCGACCCATCAAAAGCGGATAAAATTTGTTCCCGACCCAAAATTCGGCAACACCGGGACCGGGTTGAATTAGGTTGAATATAGTTCTTAACAAAAGGCACACCCGACCCAATTTGTTATTTACAAAAGTTGATAAAATTTGTTGCTGACCAAAAGTTCGGCAACACTGAAACGAATCGAATTAGATCGAGTACACAAGAATTTAGGTACAATTGTAATGAATAGAAATAATTAAAACATAAGATTAATGGATTTATTAATAAAAAGTAAAAAGTAAACAATAAAAAAATCATTGTTGATGTGACTATAAGTAATAGTGCACATCTTACTTGGTCAAGCAAAAGTATTTAACAAAGCGATCTCGTAGGAAAATCGAAGCAAGGCAAAAGGTAGGAAAGCAACAAAGAAATCGGTAACGACAACTGTAAAGCGGTCCTGAACATAATAATCTTCTGCATACTGCGCTCACAACACAAAAAGTGAAGTCGAGTAAAAATCGGTAACGACAACTGTAAAGCGGTCTTGAACATAATAATCTTTTGCATACTGCGCTCACAACACAAAAAGCGAAGTCGAGTAAAAGGAACGTTTTCGTAGGAAAATTGAAGTAAGGCTAAAGGTAGGAAAGCAAAAAAGAAATCGGTACCGACAATTGTAAAGCGGTACGAACCCAATAATCTTTTGCGTGTTGCGTTTACAACACAAAAAGCGAAGTTGGACAACAGACACTAAACGCAACAAACGCGGAAGCAAATGAATCAAACGGTCATAGTAAATAAAATAAAACAAAAAGATAAGTTTCTGCATGTTGCGCTTACAACACAAAAAGTGAAGTCGAGCAAAAGGTACGTTTTCGCTGGGAAATCGAAGGAAGGCAAAAGGCAGAAAAGCAACAAAGAAATCGGCAACGACAATTGTAAAGCGGTCTCGAACATGTTGTGTTTAAAACACAAAAAAGCGAAGTCGAGCAACAGACACAAACGCATCAAATGCGAAAGTAAACGAACTAACGATCATAGAAAACTAAAAGACAATAACAAAAAGGGCCACAAACCAATCATTTGCATGATGTGACTATAATTAATAGTGCACCTTCTACTTGTTCTTTAATAAGAAGAATTTATGGATAATCTGTTCTTTCAGGTTGATGGAAACTACACAGAAGTCGTCAAAGCTGAAGTACTTGTTTTGTTTGGATCGATTCCTGAACTTGACCCTAAGAATGTGGAGACTACGAGGTCGTTTGGTTTTTCCGATTGTTAAATTGATGTATTGTGAACAATTCATGCATTATATTATACATGTATTGTTGAATTTGGTTGTAGATTACAAAGTTTGGTATTTGTGATTGTGTTTTCAATATTTAAAAGGGAAAGTAACTTTTTAACAAAAATGTCATTTGTATTCCTCATTTCCAATGCAAAAAGTAACTTCTAAAGGTTAAAGTTGGAAGAAAAAGAAAGAAAACAATCTTAATAACTACAATCTCAACAATCTCAGCTAAAAGCTGAGATTGTACAATCATTCATTAAGAATGATTGTTTCTGTCACATGAAGTAAACAATACAGGTATTTTCTGTGTAGAGAAAATCAGAAAAATGATGAATTGTAAACAATACAACCATTGTAACAATCTCAACCAAACAATCACAGAAACCAAATGACCCCTACAATTCAGAATGGCTGCTGAAGTTTTGGACAAGCCATGTTGGATCCTTGATGTTGACTTTTTCACAAGCAGAATAATGTCTTAGTTTCATAAGATTCAAATTGTAGTGTTGATGGATACATAGTTGAAGTATCTGAGTTGTTGCCTTCGGTTTCACAGAACTATGTGGGCTTGATCTTCAAACTGGAATGTTTGATGAGGTGGTCTTTCGTGATGAATTTTGTTTTAGTTGATGGGATATATATTAGCAGCTGCTTTAATATATATACTCCCTATGTATGTATGCATAACCATTGAGTTATTAACAGTTCCAGGGAAAAACCAGTTGTAGCAGGTTTGACATAACCATTAGGTATATGTATTAAATAGTTGCAACAACTGTTCCTTGTCTCATTATAGATATACTAATCTGTTTTGGTGGCAGGAAACTGAGTAATTTTTATTTAATTATGTACAAACCATAATGAATTGCGGTCAAGATGCGGTGCGGTTTAAACCGTATCAAACCGTTAATTTATGCGGTTTGGTTTGACCGCACCGATAACTTAGAGGTCGAAATGCGATGCGGTGCGGTTTATATCAATGCGGTGCGATGCAGTCCGAACCGCACCGATACCCACCCCTACTAGCTATACTAGGATGATATATTTGGTCTTGAATTTTTTTCCTGAAATTTGTAGATCACAATATATCACGATGAACTCGTTACTTATTTGCAAATTTGTAAATATTTTAGTTAAAATCAAAGTTGATACAGTGTAGTACCAGGTGGCACCAAGGTCCAAATCACTTATTTGAAAACCTAGGCATTCGTCATAAGAGATTTAGGGTAAATCCCTCATTTGTTTATAGATTCAAGCTTTCATTTAAAAGGGTAAAATACTATTTTATCTCCTATCTCTCCCCCCCCCCCACATTGACCCAAAATATGTTGTGAAGCCTTGCCAACTTCCTCGATCATGGACTCCTTTAACTGGACGAAGTAGCGGAGGAGGATTGTCGGCAGAGAGTGAAGGCGGCTGGTCCTGCTTATCGGCGGAGAGCAACCTTCCAGTTTGCCGCTTGATGACACTCAATTTATAGTATTTTTCATTCTCATATTTGATACATTTTCTCCTTATATCAATGCTTTATAGTATATTTCATATATTTTGTACTTAAGTTGTAAATATTTGATTAGTGAGCATTTGATAGAACTAGGTTGTATTTTGTACTCTTTTTTGCCTTTTTTGTATGTTTTGTGTTTTTCAAGGTAACATACAATCTAGGCGGATTTGTATCCAGAATTGGACCAATTTAGAGGACCAAAGGAGCAAAAGAAAGAAGAATAAGGAGTTTTCCTGCATAAAGACGAGGTCCAATTAATGAGTGAGAAACCTATTGGGAATCACCATTAGAGCTCAGGAGGAGCCCAATGGATGAAGACTCGGCCCAAGTCGAAGCAAAAATCTATGACAGCCTAGTGTTGGGTTCAACCGTCACTCAACAAACCTGGTCAAATCACGAAGATCTCTTCAGTAGAGGTTCTTTATGCGTTAAGGACGTCAGCCCACAAAGAACACTAGTGATGGTTCCAGCCACCATTCAGAGGCCCAAGCCCAAAAAAAATTCAAAAGGCCTTGCTTCGGCTCTAAGTCAGAGAAAACAAGTCCTTGTAGGGTTAGGAAGGTTGTGGCCGAGTTTTACCTCTACAAATAGGGAGCTAGACTCATTAGTTCAGTAGGCCCCAGATGATTATGGTCTTTCACCTAAATCGAGGCGAAAACAGGCTAAACAAATCCATTCAAAAATTTTGTAGAGATTCTGTTCGAGTGAAAGCTTAGCAATCGTACGAGAGAGTGCAACTAAGGAGATGCCTTCATCATCAATGGTGTTACCCTCCTTAGCTTTTATGTATAGTTAGTTCAAAATTGATTGCTTAGCAATGTGAACTCGTTTATCTTTATTTGTATTTGATGTTATAATTTCATGTTATGCTTGTGTTTATGCTTCTAAATCCGAGTTTTACCTCTACAAATAGGGAGCTAGACTCATTAGTTCGGTAGGCCCCAGATGATTATGGTCTTTCACCAAAATCGAGGCGAAAACAGGCTACACAAATCCATTCAAAAATTCTGTAGAGATTCTGTTCGAGTGAAAGCTTAGCAATCGTACGAGAGAGTGCAACTGAGGAGATGCCTTCATCATCAACGGTGTTACCCTCCTTAGCTTTTATGTATAGTTAGTTCAAAATTGATTGCTTAGCAATGTGAACTCGTTTATCTTTATTTGTATTTGATGTTATAATTTCATGTTATGCTTGTGTTTATGCTTCTAAATTCGATGCCCATCACATATATAGGTATAGACACCACATATTGTCTGGACAATTACTAATTATGGCTACCAATTAAAAGGAGTTAAGAGCTCACATTGTTTTGGATTAGCAATAGCAAATCTTAAACCATCCTTTGCTTTGAACTTGGATCTTGGGGGCATATGTAATTATTTTGTCTTGATTAAACGAGGTTGGCTGGGCACAAGGTTAAACAAGTTTAGCAATATAGCTAACTTTTATCAATTTAATTTAGTTGTTATCCATCAACAATTGGCTTTGAGAATTTGGGTCTCAGTTTTAGAATGATAATGAAAGGAAAATAAAGGAAAATAACTTTTATTAAAACTATCATTATTCTACATGGGAATTACTAACCTCACACAATTATAATTCATTACAATCGTACAAAATAAAAGGACCTAGATCAAGCCCAAAGTCAACTAGTCAAATCTTGTCTACAAAAATTGGGGTCAAGTCAAACCCAAAGCCCATGGTCAATGCCAGTCTGCAGGTTAGGGATCAATCCAGGTCAAAGCCCAATGTCAACTGGTCAAACCTAGTCAACATAAGTCAAAACCCAAAATCAACCCCTACCAAGCCCAATCCAACATAGGGTCTACTAACCCAAAAAACCAATCAGAAAAATACAGAAGGACTACTACCCTCAAAGCCAATAAAATTACACCACAAGTCTAAGCTATAGTGTGTTTTTCTATTAGGCCAAATACACTTGCATAGCCAAAACTTTGACGGTTTTGTCAAATATAGCCACTTTTGTCGAAATACCAAAAATAGCCAATTCCGTCCAATTGTTTGACGGTGTTAATTAACGTGTTGACTAGACTAACAGTAGTGGTTGGCGTGGCATATTTTATTAAAAAATAATGTTAGGTGGAAAATAATTAAAATTTTATACTTATATTTTTAATCAAATTAAATTAAAAAATCATAAAATAAAAAAATCTCTTTCTCCTCACCACCACCGCATGTTCACCTTCATCAATACTTCCTACCAGAAGCTTCCTCTTCTGCAATCATCAGGATTGAAGCCTACCAGAAGCTTACTTTTTTATTCTGAAAGCAAATTCAAATTTTCGCAACAACTTCGAGTTTGAATGAGCCAATTAAAGAAAAAACGAAAAAGATATAAAAAGGAAAGGCTGCGTAACAAATCTGACCTTCTCTTGCTGGAAGCTGCAGCCCCATCTTAAAAGCGCTGTCCTCATAGTCTCATTTGATTTCCAACCTCCACCACCGTCTCATCGCCCTGGAGAGAAGTTCGCCTTCACAGATTCTCCAATCTCCACCATGCGAGGTCTCAATCCATCTGCCCCATTCACCACCTTCCTCCCGTCAACCCTTGGCAGAGGTTCCAATACCCAATCCCTGCTCTGCCTCTCCAAATCCAAATCCACCGTCCACTTCGATTTCTTCACCAGTTCCTCCGCCGCCCCATTCAAATCCCTAGCTTCTCTTAGATACTCTGTTCCTGCCTGCTCCTCGGAGGATCTCTCCTCTCCAGTCCAAGATTCCTCCGCTGCATCTGTCGTCTCCAGTTCGAGGAAGTCTCTGAAGAATCGACTCTGAGATGGGGAGACTCTCTATGGACTCTTCTTGCTCAGCTTCTCCCCTACCCTCGCTGAAATCGCCGGCCTCGCGAGCTACGATTTCGTGCTCGTCGACATGGAGCACGGCCCCGGCGGAATCACCGAGGATCTCCACTGCATGCGAGATCTAGCAGCCACTTGGACTCCGGCGATTCTGAGAGTGCCGGAGACTTCTCCTGTCTGGGCTAAGACAACAACCAGTTAAGTGCTCAACTAGTGGCGAGAGAGGAGGAAGAAGATGGGTACAGCCGTGAGAGGACCCAGAGTGGAATCGATTCTATCGGCGAGATCCTAGGGTTGGATTCCAGGTTTTGAATTGGACCATTTTGAGGAGGCATCATTTTTTGGATTTACTGGTCGGAGGTTGAAGATGATGGTTTGCAGGCTTGGGTGGGCTGAATGAAAGGGTGAGATAGATAGAGAGAGGTTGGACCAGAGGGGAGAAAGAGATAGAGGAGTGGGAGAGAGGTTTTGTTGGTGAAGATGAAGTGAGGGTAAAGAATATGAAATAAAAAATTAAAAAAATAATTTTGTTAAAAAATTAAATTTTTTAATGTGACGTGTCATCCCACCTGTCAGTGGATGCTAAGGTGGAAAGAAAAGATAAGTTGAGTTGGCCGCTAGATCATCGTTCCGTTAATTAGACTAACGGTGTCATTGACGCCGTCAAACTATGTAACGGAAATGGCTATAATTGTCATCCAACTTTCAAATTTCTGGCTATTTTTGGTATTTCCCCAAAATTGGCTATTATTGTCACAAACGTCAAAATTTTGGCTATAGAAGTGTATTTGGCCTTTCTATTATAAAAGAGAGCTTTGGGGGTACACTGTACAGAGAAGAGGGAGGCTTTTTCTTTCTTCCCCATGTCTCTGCTCACTTTTCTTTCTTCTCCTTTCGTATACATAGAGGACCAAAACTCGGACAAAAATAGGGGGCCACTTCTTACTTCTTTTTTCCCTCTGAACCAAAAAAGAATTTTTCTCCTTCTTCTCTAATCGACCGAAAGAAACAAAGACATAAAATCACCACAAATTCCCTTTAGAGTTTTTTCTTCTTACTTGCTCTTTCTTCTTCTTCTTCTGGCTAAAAACCCACCAACAGACAGACAACACCAAGAACATAACAAAGAAAATTCCTAGAATACCTTGAAGTTATGGTAACTTGATGTTTTTTACCTGCTATAACAGGTTTCACAAGTCGCATTACGTAAAATACAATAGGCATTACGTAATGTTTACGTAATGTGTGTTTATCTTACGTAATAGTTGAAAAATGTCATTAGGAAATCTTACGTAATAGACACTCATTTTACATAATAAATATTAACCTTTCGTTACGTGATCTGTTGAATCATTACGGAAGGCTTACGTAACACTTCTAATTTAACTGTTACGTAAGAAATAACTATCTTTACGTAACCTTTACGTAATAGATGCATACTTTACGTAACAGTTGTAAAGTGGCATTACGGAAGCCTTACGTAATGGATGGTCCTTTTACGTAATGATATTAATCAAGTTACGTAATGTGGTAAGTCATTACGAAAGTCTTACGTAACACTTCTAATTTAACTATTACGTAAGAAATAACCTTCGTTACCTAACCTTTACGTAATGAGCGTGAATTTTATGTAACAGTTTTAAAATGTCATTATGGAAGCCTTATGTAATAGACGATGCTATGGCGGATTTGGAAGTCCCGGAACTGGGTGGTGTTTGAGGGCAAACAGTATGGTATTCCGGCTCTTATGCGGCAGTTTACGCAGCAATTTGAGGAATGGACGCGTCTCCCGGTTGAGGACAGGCACCAGACCCTGGTGATTGGGCCCCAGGACTCTAGCCCGGGGGACTGTTTTGAGTTTGTCTGTGGGTGGGATGGTGCCACGAGAGGGGGGTCTCATTTGGCTGGTGGCTTCGTTCTGATGACCCCGTCTCGCGCCATCCTGAGGGCCATAGGGGTTCAATTTCCGGTTATAGATGATCCTGCGGTGGTGGAGTTGCTCACTTTGCGGGAGGCTATTTTCTGGTGTCTGGGCCAAGACCTCACCTCTGTTCGGTTTGAAGGGGATGCTAAATTGGTCATTGACAAAATTAGGGGCGCGGATACAGGAGCTAACAGGATGGGTTGTATGTTGGAGGAAGTGGTTAATCTTTTTGACAGCAACCCTGGTTTCAGTGTTCGTTTCGTAGGTCGGCGTAACAATAGGGTAGCCCATTTAGTGGCTAGGAAAGCCCTCTCTTTGTACCCGACTATGAGTCGTACTTTCAATTATCAGGCCTGGCTGTTATCCAGGGTGTAACTATCTTTTTTGGAATCAATATAAGATTATCTTTTGTCAAAAAAAAAAAAAGAGTAATAGACGATGCTTTTACGTAATGAATATTAATCTAGCGTTACGTAAAATGATAAGTCGTTACGGAAACCTTCCGTAACGCTTCTATTTTAACTGTTATGTAAGACTAACAACTCCACAAAATTCTCATTCCACTCTTTTCATAGCCACTTACAGCCACAAAGAGAGACAAAAGAGACAAGAAAAACTCAAGTTTCTACTTCTACTGTTGCTGCTTCTTCACAAACCGACACAACAACAAAACAGGCTAACAAATATATGCGCGCCAATTTGCAGGGGCGTGAAGAAGCATAAGGGAAAAGGAGTGATTGATTTGAATATGCAGGAACAGATTGTGCAAAATGGAGTGGCAGGAAAGCAGCTGGTTTCTGTCTCAGATGAAGAATAGTTCGGGTGAAACGTTTCAGATGTGGGAGCTGGTTCGTTATCACTAGAGCTATTCAAGAGAGGAACGACGACGTCTTGGATTTCTGTTATTACTATTTACTTCTTGTTTACTTTACACGAATGACGTTAAGCCGCGTCATTATTACCATTGGTTATACAGTAAAACCTGAACGCTATAAATAAAACGAAACCCAGCAGAAGAACACTATGGATTCCAAAACCCTTCCTCCTTTCTACAATTTTTCTATAAGGGGCAAGTCGGAAAATGGAAGCGGAGAGAGAATCCGAGATATGGGAGGAGGTGATAAGAGTTTTTGTGTTCTTTATTGCTGATCTCGTTTCAAAGAAAAAACGAGACGGTGACAAAGGTGAAGGGAGGGACTGATTGAGCGACTAGGGTTCTCTAGCCTCCAAATTTTCGTTTGTACACTTACCCCTTAAACAGACCAAAATACCCTCCTTCCCCTTGAAAACGAAAATGCAGAAAAGATGTCCCTGCTCATTCGAACCTTTCTTCTCCGGCTTTAAAAACAACAGCAATCTAACTCTTCACCAGCTAGACTAACTGCTTAACAACTATGCACATTAATAACCCACAGAATCTTACCTTTTTAATAAGGCTTAATACAAAAATGTCCTCTAATTGTTATTAGAATCAGCCGTTTAAAGACGAAGAAGACCTCATTTGCTTCCCAACACATATTCCATATCCTCCTTATTATGTCGTATTAATTATTCATCTAGTTACATTTTTTTAAACTAGTCATTTAATATGAAATCACATATCAATAGAACAAGTGTGTTTTTATTTTATGCTAAGATCTCTTCCAATTATCAACCACTCAATTTCAAAAATACTTTTCCCAACAACTAAAATTATTGTGTTAATCACGATCAATAGAACTTGTTAAGATCACCTCACAAATCACTCATTTTTAACTGAACTACGTGGACTTTGATCCCGAGTACTCAGGTACGTAAGCAACCAATTGGTTCGAGTCCGACTAAAAAATTTTCTCCACATTTCAATGTGTGAGACTCAACATTTTAAAACCTTTCAGAATGATCGAACTACGTGGACTTTGATCCCGACTACTCGGGTACGTAGGCAACCCTTTGGTTCGAGTCCAACTAACAAAATTTCCCCACATCTCATTGTGCGAGATCCAACATCAAAATTTCTCATTTTTACCGAACTACGTGGACTTTGATGCCGACTACTCGGGTACGTAGGCAACCCTTTGGTTCGAGTCCAACTAACAAATTTTCCCCACATCTCATTGTGCGAGATCCAACATCAAAATTTCTCATTTTTACCGAACTACGTGGACTTTGATGCCGACTACTCCGGTACGTAGGCAACCAATAGGTTTGATTCCAATTAACAAATTTCCTCCCCTTAAATCACAAATATCAAATTACATATCTTAAATAAGAAAATAAATTTTTATCTTAATCACATGTCAATAGAAAAGTGTTAAGGTCCCCTTTCCAAAACCTATCAACATAACCGAACTACGTGGACTTTTATCCCGACTACTCGGGTAAGTAGACAACCAATAGGTTTGAGTCCAACAACCCAAAAACTCTTTCTTTACTTTTGAGCACTACGTCAATAGGCGTATGATCAATTTTAAATTATAACACCTAATTAATTGAATCCTATAATTAAATACGCAAATAAGGTGCAAATAATAACACAGCGAACCCTTAAAAAGGCTTATCGATTTAAGTAGTACCTATTATGAGCATTGTGGAGTGTGAATACTCTTCCCACACGTAACCATACTCCTGAACACAAATCTCTAATTTTTGTAGACCAAATCCTGGGTTTGACCCTAAGGTTGAGACCGGGTAAAAAGGTATTTGATCCACCAAAAAATAAGGTCGATGGCAACTCTAAACATTTTGCGACAGGTCCTCTGATCTCGAGGGGCGGTTGCGACAGTATGGATGCTTTGTGCTTCGATGTCTATGTGATGATCATTGATGCTTATCTAGTGTAAATGCTTTCTTATATCCATACTTGTGATTCTATAGTAACCAAGGCTATCAATCAAGTCCTCGGTATATAAGGAAGCTATCCTCCGTATCAAAGATTCAACCAACGTCGTATACCTTATGGTCATTGTCCGACCCCAGGAGGAAAGAAACCCGAGGACAATCCCAACATCACCTCTACCACTGTTGCTAATATCCATGACGCACAATAGCAGAAGAAACCAAGTCCACACGGATTTGGTAACCAAACTCAATACAAGGCGCAAGGAGAATGTGTTTCCAATCACCAACTCACCAGATTCAAGAAGCTTGAGGCAACATTGATAGGTTTTCAAACGAGCTATAATAACATCGAAAGACAACTTGCACGCCTAATTGATGCTCAACATCAAAAGTCTCAAGGAAACCTCCCGAGAAGCATAGAAAATAATCAAAATAAGGAGGAAGTCAAAGTCATCTCGTCAAGGATGGGAGCAGCCAAAAGTTTCTTAAGCATTGACAAGAAGAGAAGAAAGGAGTTGAGTATCCATCCCTCTGCAGAAATCTGATAGAAGATTTTGGAGAAGTAGAAGTGGCAATGCCATTATTGGAGAAGCTCAAAATTCTCATGGAAGAAGATGATACGATTGAAGAGAAGGAGACCGCTATCAATAAAATCCCTCAGGGTTATGTAGAATTCATCATAGTGATCAATGAAACAAAGGAGTATCCAAGGCATTGCATAATAAGGTGTCTTATGGATGACCATCACAAGAAAAAAAAGTTTAGTTGACTTGAGCTCAAGCATCAACATACTACCACTACAGCTATATGAAGATATGAGACTAGCTGACATGGAGAACGTAGAGATCATGCTAGCCAACGACACCCATTGCTGAGCTCTTGGAGATGTTAGAACCCAAGTCAGCCCATGATTGACATGAAGACAAACAAAGAGTATTCAATCCTCTTTGGGATGTAATTTCTCGCCATTGCTGGAGCATGTATAAATGATGTGAACAGAATAGTAACACTACATGTAGGAAGATCATGCATCGAGTGGAGAAACTCATCAAAGAAGGGATGAATTTGAGGAGTATTTAGAAGAGAACGCGAAGAATGAGATCAAATTTTGATTTTGATCTCTAAATATAATAATTCATCGCCATGATCAAGATCCAAGGTATGGAGACGAGTTGAAGGAAGTTCTGTCTGTTGCTGATCTCAAGTTAGCTCAAATGGAACTCAAGATGGCCAATAGAAGTCCAAAGATGATGCTAAAAAGGATCGAAGAGTTGGAATATGAAAAATCAGAAGAGTATCAAGATTGCATCCATCGTTATCTACCACATGGGATATTCAATGAACCAATAATTGCAACGAGATGGAGTTATGATGATGACTTGAAGCTTGATCAAGATATCAATTAAAAGGAGGTTAGCTAAACCTAGATCAAAGACATAAAAGCATGGTTCAAAAAGACACGTTTAACCTTACGTTTAGGCACGCCTAGGCGCAAGGCAATGGCAAAACGCCTTGCCTAGAGCTTTCGCGCCTATTTAGATACAGAAACACGTCAATGGAGTAAGACGACATATAAGTCTCTCTTAAACATTATTAGATGGAGCTAGGAAGTCAATATTAAAGGAAAAATTAACATCAACTATGAAATCAATTTTCTACATCAATATTTTCAATAGCTCAAGAACTTTGTGAGCTATTGAGCTATGATTCTATGAATTCGTGGGCTATGTTTTTGTCATTAAGTGTTGAGTAAGTCATTAATCATTTTAATTGAAGTGAAGGAAGTGTTGTAGATTATTATTTCATTCATCATGCAGTGTGAATAGCTATTTTTCTTCAAACGCCTAGGCACGCTTAATCTACGCCTAGGCGAGCTATGCGCTAGGCAAAGCCTCAACGCCCACCTTATGCCTAGCGCCTTTTTGAACCTTGCATAAAAGAGAGAGCACTCCATGGGAGACAACCATTTTTGGCATCAAAATTAATGACGTTAAACAAAGTTCTATCGCTAAAACAACCCGGATTTCTCTTTCATAGTTAATTTTGAAATTTAAAGTTTATTTTTTAGCCTGTGATTTTGAGTTACTCTTTGGAGGAATTCATTATATCCATTTGTATCCCTAAAAAAACATAACAATCGACCCGGTCAGAGCGGGTTAAACCTGGTGGTATTGACAAATTTTAGGTCGGTACTGAGTTTTACCCGCTTTTTTTATTGGCGGGTAAGGTTAGCTGTGAATTTTTTTAAAACTCGGCTCGCTTTCCATCCGAACTTCATCGAAAAACAAAACAATCATTTTATGGATGAGTGTCTAACCTTCGACACAGTTAGGGTGGGTTGAATATAGTGTTGACGATTTTTGCGTCGGGTGTAAGTTTTACCCCGCTACTGTAAATGGATGGTTGGGTTGAGTTTGTATTTTTTTCACAACTCGATCCGCTTTCCATCTGACCCGCACCCAAAAAGCAAAACAACGGATAGAACCGAGTGTTAGCGAGTTTTGATCGAAAGTGAGTTTTACTTGATTTTGTAATTGGCGGATTAGGTCGAGTGTGGGTTTTGTTAAAACTTTGTAAGCTTTTCATTCGACTAGAAAAAAAAAAACAATGTCAAATTCCGAATATAACTTATTCTCTGAACCTTTTGAGATCACATTTCTATAATTCTATTCATAAATTGTATCATAGACGATGTTTAAAACTACCGTGTGATAAATCGATAATGTCACTAATGAGTCTATATTTTTAAATAGCCGGCCCGCCGAGTAGATGATCCCAGATAGCTAAAGGTCGGCGGAGAGTTTATGGCTTTGCAGACTGCTCCTCATTCCTGCGCTCTCTCTTTCTATCTATCCATTAATTCGATTTTATTCTGCGAGCTGTATGCCTGCCTCGCCAAAATGCCAATGGCCGATTCGGCGTCACCGAAAGATGATACAAAGATGCACTTAATTGCCTAACATCCTATGGCCCTATCGCAACCTAGTTTCAGTTTGAATGGCTCGTCGCACATATCACTATCAATCCATATCACAACAAAGTGCTGGAAGAATAATCATTCAGATGACTAAAAATCATCAAAAGCCTTGCCTACAACTACGACATTATATAAACCCATTACCCACCACAGCCATTTCTACACCCACACACACACAAAACGCATTTCAACACTTTTGCTATACCTTGCTTTCGATTCCATTAGTCCTTCTCAAGCCGCGACGATCGATACACAATGACGATGAAGAACTTGTTGCTGTCCACGTTGGTGGTGGTCCAGTCGTGATTTGCGATCAGGCGATGATCGCGGCGGCGGAACCAAGCTAAGGTGTGGTGCTTTTAAGAAAGCGGTGCAAGTGCAACCCTGCATGGCCTATGTGAAGGGAGTTGTGATGTCGTCTCTGAAGCGTGTTGCAAGTTCAGAGTGTTGTCGACGCCTGCGGAATCAAAACTAGTCATTCCAGAATCCAGCGGCTGACACTGACTGACTGCAACAAATAATCAATCAAACCGCAGCAAGTCTCTATACAGACCAAAGCCTGATCAAGGGTAAAAGGGAACTTGAGTATTATAACCGGAATGAAATTGCATTTCGTTTTGTTCGCTCGGATCAAATTTTATCTCCAAGTTACATCCTATTATGTTCGTTTGGATGAAACCATCGACCCATTCAATAGAGATTCCTATGACAGGGTGTCATGTTCAAAAAACACCATAATTTATTTCACCAACACTTCCTAAACATTTAACCGCGATAATTAAACCGAAAGCAAGGAATCATGCAAGCACATTGCATGCAAACCCCTAGCCACTTTATGGTCTACTTACCTCAAGTTTTTTTTTTTTTTTTTTTAAGATCATGGGGTCTAGACAAGTTCTAGAACTAGTCTGGATCCACCTTAATACTATCTACTCACTCTTATGATTTTGTAGGTGAAAAGAAGACATTATTTGGAAGTTAGATGACGAAGATAAGGACCAAACAAGTTAGTACGTGAACACATAATTTCCAACACCTGATACCCAACCTAGAATTAGGATTATTCACCTATCCGAACTCCAAAATTCACCTTTTTCCCATCGCAGCCAATGGCGTGGAATGATCTTTTACGCCCTGGACTCATATCTGAAACTTTTCATAGTGCATCGTCCTTCTTCTCCTTCTCTTAACCTGTCACAAACTCCCCCCTCACTCCCAAAAAAACTAACGACCACCCTCTTTTTCTCTTCCTTTCTTTCTTCCTTTTCCCACCAGCAAAACACTATCAAAACCCTTGGCATGAAGACTTTATATCAAGAAATGAGGTTGAAATCTTTTCATAGTCATAACTTGTTTGAGCCTAGAATGTACTAGGCGGTTATGAGGCTCTGATATGGACTCCATCGTCTGATCTCCTCGGGAGTGGAAGAACATGTGAGGCGGGGGGCGGCCCCCGAGATCTACGCTCTGACGCCCAAGTTAGTACGATATAGGAAGCGGTTTATGGTATGTAGAGAGAGAGAGTTTAGAGAGAGACCTTAGGGTAAGAGTATGGGAAGGGAAGAGAGGATCTTTGGCTTGGAGGCTTTGGCCTCCTTATATAAAGCTTGGGCCTCCTTGAGTGGACTTGGGCCTGGGACGCCCTGCGGTGGGCTTGGGCCCGTTTATAGTCGTGTAGGCATATTAATCCATATCCCAACAATTGCCCCTTTACTTCTTATATTCTGTAAGAATGGAAGGAGTAACATAATGCGTTAATCGTGTATTAATTTTCCTTACTTACGAATCCGGATGATGCGGTTTGCCCCTTGTACGATTTGCGTGATCATTTCCTTTGCCCCTTGCTTGGCTTTTGATGTCTTGAACCAAAGCTCTCAAGTCGTTAAGAGCTTCTTCGCTAGTCCATTGTTGTTAGCGCTAGTATACCATAATTGCGACCTAGGTAGGGTGGCCCCCACGGCTTGAGAGTTTTAACTCAAGACGCTCTTGTTTCGTGTCTCACCAATGTCGCGTCCATGTTGTCAGGAAGTCATTTGTCTTGTTAATGTGTTACTTGTGTGAGGCAAGATAAAATATTATCTTCTATGAAGCTTAGTACTTCGCCTTTTGAGAAGCGCATAAGTCTTTCAGCTTTCTGGAAAGCTTAGTGCTTCTTCGGCTTCTTGGGGTGCGCTTCTCCTTCGCTTCATGGGAAGTGCATCACTCCCTCGGGAAGCGCATTGCTCCTTCGCTCCCTGAGAAGCCCATCGCTCCTCGCTCCTTGGCTTCCTGAGAAGCGCATCGCTTCGTCGCTTCCTGGGAAGCGCGTCGCTCCTCGGCTTCCTGGGAAGCGCGTCGCTCCTTCGCTTCCTGAGAAGCGCATCGCTCCTCGGATCCCTCAGAAGCGCATCACTCCCTTGGCTTCTTTGGAAGTGCATCGCTCCTTCGCTTCCTGGGAAGCGCATTGCTCCCTCGGCTTCCTGAGAAGCGCATCGCTCCTCGGCTTCTTGGGAAGCGTATCGCTCCTCGGCTTCCTGAGAAGCGCATCGCTCCCTCAGCTTCTTGGGAAGTGCATCGCTCCTTTGCTTCTTGGGAAGCGCGTTGCTCCCTCGGCTTCCTACGAAGCGCATCTCTCCTTGGATTCCTGAGAAGTGCATCGCTCCTCGGCTTCCTCAGAAGCGCTGGGAAGTTTATTGCTCCCTCGGCTTCCTGAGAAGCGCATCGCTCCCTCAGATTCTTGGGAAGTGCATCGCTCCTTCGCTTCCTGGGAAGCGCGTTGCTCCCTTGGATTCCTGAGAAGCGCATCGCTCCTTGGCTTCCTGGGAAGCTTATTGCTCCCTCGGCTTCCTGAGAAGCGCATCGATCCTCTGCTTCTTGAGAAGCAAATCACTCCCTCGGCTTCTTGGGAAGTGCATCGCTCCCTCGGCTTCCTGTGAGAGGCGCTCCGCCTTCTTGCCTTATTAGAGGCACTCCGTTTCTAGCCCGCTGAGTGATGCTCCTTCTTGTACTTAATTGGCAAGCGCTTCTTCTTCTAACCTGCTGAGAGGCGTGCATCTTCAAGCCTAACCCGGAGGTAAGAGAAGTATTTGGGCAACGTCCAGATGTGATAGGTGTTCCTCTTCTAGCCTAGCCTGTAGGTGGGAGGCGTGAGTCGTTTCCCGAGAGGGAGCATGGCTCGGAGGTGGAAGCATTCCTCGCAGGGAGCATCGCTCAGAATTGGTGCTCGAGCCTTGCCCGGAGGCAAAAGGCGTATATAATTCCCCGGAGGGAGGACTACTCGAAGGTGCGCATTTCCGAAGGGAGTATTGCTCGGAGGCGGGAGGCATTCCCGAGAGGGAGCATCGCTCGGAGGCGGTTTTTGAGCCTTGCCTGAAGGTGGAAGGCGTGAATCATTCCCTCGAGGGAGGACCACTCAAAGGCGTGAAGCATTCCCTGGAGGGAGCATCGCTCAGAGGCGGTCTTCAAGCCTTGCCCTGAGGCGGATGGTGTGTGTCTTCGACCCTCCGCTAGAGGCGGGGATTTGATAAATATAGCATGAGGTGCTAGTACCCAATATTCTCATAGTATAAATAAGCATAGAATTTTATTATGAATATCCTAGAATGGTGGTGATGCCTCTTCATGGCGTTGAATTGAAGATATATTCTTGAAGAAATTACTTATCTTGAGAAAAGATAGTAGAGGAGGCAGCAGGTCGATGGATAAATGTCGGGCATTGCAAGATGTTAACCAATGTGTCCTTGTAGCATATTGAGCAGTTCCATTCCTTTCAGACGGTAGAATGGAGGTTCGAATTCTGGCTCAAGCGGTTCCCATTTCTTTTTAATTAAGCCCGAATTGAGCTGACTGAAGGTGGGTCAAGCGGATGATGGTGGGTCGTGCTTGCCTTTGTGAAGCGGCCCACTTGGTCCTGAGCTAGAAGGAGGTCATATCGGACGCTAGGCGGTTGGCGGGCTTTGGAAAATGGGTCTCGGCGGTCTGGCAGTGGCAGGCGGTTGGCGGGCTTTGGAAAACGAGCCTAACTGGTCTTCCAGTGACAGGTGACCCGAGAGGGAGTGGTATCTGGGTGTTGTCAAGGTGCATGGGAGGCGGTCCATGTGACCAAAGGCGGACCAATGAAATACATTTGATTTGTTTGGCGGGCCCATTGAGTTGGGACGCAGTTGCTTCTTGGCGGGCCTTGCCTGGAAGATATGTGTGGCGGACCTGATAAGATGTGTCACACGAAGTGAGGGCCGGATTGACAAACAGAGCGGCCCTGTTGGAAGTGGCTCTTGTTATGAAGCGGTTGGGCGAAAGGCGGGCCAAATTTGAAGATTGTCGCGTTGTGGTTGGGCCGCATTGTGATTGACAGTGGGCTTAGCGAATAGATGCAGTCATGCAGTTGACTTCTCAAGCAGGCCTGGGTCCATGGACGGTTGACATGTTTGACGAGCTTCTTGGACGGTTCTTCCCTTTCCAGACCAGGCGTTTCCAGGCTGGCTTTTTTCATAACTCTGCCTCGATAACAGCGCCTGCCTCTTCCTTTGATAGAGAGAGAAAAAGTGACTGACCTTTTTCCTCTTTCCATTGGTATCGAAAAAGTAGGGCCTTGACGTGACCCCACTGTAGCATACAGTCTCCTTTTTGTAAAGGAAGTCAGAGGAGAACGATTGGTGATGTTGACTGCGGTACTTCTTCCATTGCCCTTCGCCTGAGCTTCATTGGTCGGAATCTCCGAACAATGTTTGTTTTTTTTTCTTTTCCTTCTGAATGCCGTTGAGCATTTCATCGGGTCTTCTTCGTCCGTCCTGGGCTGCTGTTGGGTCTTCTTCCCTGCTCGCTCTCTACTCCTTTTTATCCAATTTTATTGGCACTGCTTTGTTTGATATATAACCCCTGCCATGAAATTTATTTCTTCTTCGACTGGAAAGTTCGCCTTCTAGCAGCGACGATGGGGACACGAAATGGGTGAGAGGCGGTCGATGGCGAGCATTGCCGAGCTCTTGGACTGCGCAACCAAAAACAGGGGAAGGGCAATCATCTTCTCTTTTTCTTGGTTTCCTGGACTGAAGCTTCTGTAATTTTTGGAATTTGAGATCTTCTATGCTTTCTTTGTCATTTGCCTTTTTTTGCTCGACGGGTCTTGAAGGGATTGACACATCTGCTCTCACTTGTCGTTGGTAGCCAGTTGCTTCCCCCGTTAGAAACCAAACGATAGATCCAAATCATTGCCCCACGGTGGGCGCCAATTGTTTGAGCCTAGAATGTATTAGGCGGTTATGAGGCTCTGATCTGGACTCCATCGTCTTATCTCCTCGGGAGTGGAAGAACCTGTGAGGCGGGGGGCGGCCCCCGGGATCTACGCTCCGACGCCCAAGTTAGTACTATATAAGAAGCGGTTTATGGTGTGTAGAGAAAGAGAGAGAGTTTAGAGAGAGACCTTAGGGTAAGAGTATGGGAAGGGAAGAGAGGATCTTTGGCTTGGCGGCTTTGGCCTGCTTATATAGAGCTTGCGCCTCCTTGAGTGGGCTTGGGCCCGTTTATAGTCGTGTATGCATATTAATCCATATCCCAACACAACTCATAAATATTTTCAACATAAGTTTGCAATATAAGTTGGGTTTGGGTAGGTTGAGTTGGATCCGTTAGTTAGTTTGGATGGTGATGTGAAATGCTTTATTAGTATTTTGGATGGTAAGTATTGCCACCACGAACAAAAGGTCTCCTGATATGATGACTCAGGAAAGAAAATGGAAGACAATCATCTCTAAAAAGATAGATCAAATAAAAATAAATCATAAACATATTAGGAAACAAATAAAAAAAGACAATAATAAAGAGAGCAAGCAAATGAAACAAAGAGAGTGGGAGTGAGAGTTGTCGTTGGTCGCAAGAGGGACGCCGACATCAGCCCCTAATAACACAGAGATACGAGAAAATAAGAGAAATAACAGTGGTTTTAGAGAAAAAGAGTTTAGAGTGGAGAGTTGGTTGATGAATAATGATCCCTTGAGCTGATGAAGATGGATTTATGGAAATCCACCCAAGATGACTATCAAGGTATTGTGGCCGAAGGTCAGCAAAGGTTTGCAGAAGAAGAAGAATCCTGAAGACTTGCGGATTATGTCAGGAAGACGAAGAAGAGCAGGAAACGGCATCGTAGCTTTATCCTCATGTTTAGTCTTATTACGAAAATGTTGTCGTTATGTTTATAGTTATTAGCCGTTGGCAAAGCACTGTTATTTTGCTAATAGGCCAGTAGAATTTGGACACTTGTACTGCTACTGTTAATTTGATTTCCTAGCAACAAAAGGAACAGAGGACTCAGTTGGTCGGACTGAGCTTCCTCTTCCCAAATTTACTTGAAAATTGTCATGGTATCAGAGAATGGCTTGCTCTAGGGTTCTTCTTCTTGTGTCAAAGTCGCTGCCATGTCTGGGCAGTCTACACTAGCAGGGCAAAGGTCGACACAGACCTCTGGAGCAAGTGGGACGCTAGTAGGAGTTCAATTTTGGGTCATTCAACCAAGAGAATATACAGAATGAGACGATTGCGTTTGGTAATCGATTCTATCTCAACCAGAATGAAACTATGTCTGTCTCTTTGGTATCTGAGTTGTTTGATGGGTCAAATTACTCTATGTGGAGTAGATATATGCAAATGGTTTTGAAAACTAAGTATAAGATGGGTTTCATTTATGGAACCATACCCATGCCACCTAGAGATTAAGATCGTTTTGCCTTATGGGATGCTAGTAACACCTTGTGCTGTGTTGGATCCAAAATTCTGTTGCTAAGGATATTAGAAGATCTATTCTCACACACAGTAACACACAAAGCATTATGGGATGAACTTAAGAGAAGGTATGGAATACCAAATGCCCTTCGAATCATGAATCTAAAAGATGAAATTGGTGATTGTAAGCAGGGATCTCAAACTATTAGTCAGTACTACACGAAGGTTAAAGGGTTGTGAGATGAGTGCGTTGATTTTAATCCAATTGTTCCTTGTGTTTGTGCACTTGGAAATCTCATACCATGTGCTGCAATGGTTGGTTTCATTAAAAAACAGGAAACAAACTAATTTAATCGGGTTCTTGAAGGGATTGAATTCAACTTATGATATTGTCAAGACACAACTGTTGATGCGAAACCCGTTGCCTACTGTATCTACTCCTGTGGATGATTTATTGCAACATGAACATAAGTTGAAGGGTGACAATGCATATGGAGGAAAAAGGTCACAGACAATGGCACTTGTTGTTGAAGGAGAAGAAGGAAGGGACTCTACTGAAGGAAGACAATGCAAGAAGTTTTGTAGGTTCTGCAAGATGAGAAACCAAAAAATTGAAGATTGATGGAAGTTGAAAAAGAAACAAGGGGAGCAGAAGGATGGGGCAAGCTCAGGTTCTAACTCCAGTTTAGGGGCACCTAGATTTGCTGGTTTAGTCAATCAATTTGGTGTTTCTGACACTCAATCAAAAGGGATTTCTTCAGCAGAAGGAAGTGGTAATCAGGTATCTCTTGGATTTACAGCTGAAGAAATGAACAAGCTGAGATATCTGTTGCAAGTTGGTGATAAACACATCACCTTCTCCACCAAATTCCCCATCCATCAATTATCAAGCTCATTCTGTTTCTCAATTTTTAAGTCCCTTTCCTAATCATTCAGGTAAATACATCCTTTCCTCCTTCCAACAACCCAAGATAGCCCATCTAGACATATGGATTCTTGATACAGGTTCTTCATACCATATAACATGTTCCAAAACACTTTTCTGTGAAACTAGGACTGCTATTAACACCTTTGTTTATCTACCAAACATGAGCAAGGTGTTAGTTTCACATTTAGGAACTGTCAGATTAGCCTCGGGACTGTTCTTATATGATGTTTTATTAGTTCACAGTTTCACAATTAATCTAATTTTAGTGAGTAAACTAACCAGAGATTTTCCATTATCCTTACATTTCCAATCTGATCATTGTGAAATTCTTGACTTGTTAAGCATGAAGAGGATTGGTTTAGCAAAATAATCTAAGGGGCTGTATCAACTTACCTTTCCTCGAAGCCAGACCAAGATCATTTCTTCAAACCAGACCAAGACTTTGCAGCTATCACCTAAACACCAAGCAGCTTTTATCTTCAATTTCCAACCTCAAGACCTTGACCTGTGGCACTAGAGATCAGGCCATCCTAGTTTTGATAGATTGTCCCTGTTACATCGACACAATCCAATTGTAACTAGTCATAGAATTCAACATTGTGAGATTTTCCATTTGTCTAAACATAAGAAACTTCTTTTTCTTGTTAGCACCAACATTGCCTCAGATGTGTTTCAGCTAATCCATGTGGATATTTGGGGACCACTTTCTATTGTTTCTTATGATGGTTACAATTATTTTCTTATAATTGTTGATGATTGTTCACGTGTTGTCTGTGTTTATTTGATGCATGATAAGAGTGAGCCAAGAGGCTTATTATGGGGTTTCAGTAATTTGGTTAAGAACCAGTTTAATACCACTGTGAAGATTCTTAGAAGTGACCAAGGGAAAGTGTTTGACATGTGTGATTACTATTGAATGGACGAAATTGAACATCAAATCTCCTGTGTAGAGACACCATAACAGAATGGTAAGGTGGAAAAGGAAGCACCAACATATTCTTAACGTTGCTAGATTCTTGAGATTCCAATCTAGAGTACCACTAGAATTTTGGAGTGACTGCATTCTTCATGCAGTATATATCATAAATAGAATGCCAACACCAATACTTTGATAAAAATTCCCTGACTCGCATGGAACTACACCACAATAAAACCCCAATTAGAGCCAAAGTTTTTAGACTCTAATCGGGTGCAGTATAGGGCAAGTATTTAGATTTCGATCCGGGCCTGTCCGTCTATCCCTACTTCAGTGGTTGAAATCATTATCTAGCAACAAAACTTTGGTTTAAAGGTTTGCTAATTGAAATAAAAGAAAGCAAAGGTGATTGGGTTTGAAAACTCTTTTGTGCGAAAGTCACCCGGGTGTCACTTCCCCCTAACCGATACCATGCTATGTGGATTGGAACGATTGCCTTGGGAACGTTAATTGTGAACCACAGAGGAATGCATATGTGGTCGGAGACCACATTCTCAATTGATAAACTGAGGTAAAGATGAAAGGTCGCGTCACTCGACCCTCTCGGTTTACACAATCGATAATTGACTTACTCCCTCACTCAACTCTAAGGCCGGATGGTTTAATCATGATTAATCGACTTGCTTAACTCAATATTGAGGGTCGCCCTAACTTAACCTAGTTTAGGTGGCTTAGAAAGCGGAAGGAAAACCAACTCGGTTGAGTCTCCCTTGAAAGGGGGATTTTCCTCTCTAAACTAGGCTAAGGTGGCAAATTAGATTACTAGCACCTAAATGCACAAACCTAGGGGGTGCTAAGCACAATTATGCACAATCCTTAGGTTGCTAAGCACCTAAGTGCACAAACCTAAGGATGCTAAGCACAAAACATGCACAACCCCTAGATTGCTAAGCACAAGTATGCAAAATTGTGATAAATAATGCCTCAATCATTGAATTGAACAATACCCAATGACAATCATCCAAAACACATACAAGAAAACTACATGGTAGAGTTAGGGTTTCACTACACCCAAGTGAAAGGAGGTCTACTCCATGCTAGAAGTGGGAAGAACAAAATGAAAAAGGGTGGAAACCATCTTGGAGGATGCTCCCAGTCTTCTTGACCCTTGAGTTGAGCTTTCCTTGGGGAAATCTTCCAAAATCTGCCTTGAAGCCAAACCCTAACCTTCTTCTTCCCTTTGGTTCTGTTTCTCGCAGTAGAATGCTGAAGAAGGTGTTTAACACAAAAGTGGGCTCTCCCCTCTCTCCTCCTTTCATCTCATCTTTTAAACCCAAGATGAGCTGAGTTCACGGCCGTGAACCATGAAACGCGTCCGTGAACTCCAGGCGTGCGCTAAAACGCGCCACATCGTTCACCTTCATTCACGGTCTTAATGACAGTGAACTCACCTTGCGTCAGTAACCTTCACATTGGCTCTGGATGCCTCGCAATTCACGGTCAACGTGCATTCTTCACGGTCTTGCATGACCGTGAGCTCCTTCATTTAGTCGTGAACTGGCTCTTTTTAACCTCTTCTCCCGGTTTTCAATCATTTTCGCCAATCTTTCGACTCTAAGGCTGGTTTCACCTGTTAAATCCCGAAACACACTCAAACACAAAGAACCTAGCATAAAACCAACCTTTTAGGAGCAAATTTGGCACAAACATCTAAGTAAAACGAGGGCAAAACCTGTGCAATTAGGCCTGAATCACTCTCCCACACTTAGATGTTTGCTTGTCCACAAGCAAACCAATTCACGCACACGGTAATATTTCAACCCACACAAATACCTTGGGGACAACTCAAAGGGCCCGAAGCAGGAATTCTCGATGTTCTTTGACAATCAACACATGGACCGTTGCAAGAAATACCGACATCCACCACAAACGACATTCAAAGCCACCAAAACGGGCAAACAAAAAGTTCGAACTTATTCATGGATAAATGCAAGTCTCAACAAACCCGCTTATCGACCACAACCAACCATGCATGGAATTCAAGTCGGAAAAACAAATGGAAAGGCAACGAAGGTCCTCACCGGGGTATGAAATGGTAAGTAAACAAGAATGGATCACTAACTCTCAAGACCAGTGGGGTCGTGACCTTTTTGGTGCAAAAGATGTGCACAATCATAACCTCTCGGCCCTATCGTCTCAATACCACGGCGGTAACCTCTAAACGCTAGAGTTCACAGGATGGTTGTCACCACTAGCTCGGTCGGAGGTCTTAGACACAGGTTTAGATGACTAGCGATTGGCTTGGACATGGGGAAAAAGCTTTTTGGGTGGTGGCAATCATGACGTGAGGTTCTACATCTTCAACCTAAACTCGAAGGGTCTATGGTTTCGACTAAAACCGTTCTCTTCAATCCAAGGCCACTAGCATCGGCCAAAACCCTTATCTCTCCTTTCCAACTATCACCCATCATGAACAACCTTGAAGCACTCTTCCTCGGTCAACTCTTGCTAGCTCTTTAAGGTTTGGTAGTGAAGGAGTTCTAAACAATGTGCGGGTTTTGATGGCTTGGGTGTCAAGAAACCCCCCTTAGAGCATGTACTTTGGTTTTTCATGGCACTCTCTACTTTATTTACCCCATTTTATTACCTCTTTTTCGTTTCTCTTCTTTGCTTTCTCTTTTTTCTTTTTTCTTTTTGAGGGGGGTATTAGAGAGGAAAAACACTACACTCCATTTTGCATTCCTAGCCAGAACCACGCACAAACCTCCTATGTAGTACCTCTATGGAAACTCAAAGGTAAGAGCTCTCTAGGAAACAGGGGCGACTCATGTTTAGACACGAAGAAAGGATTTGGTGGTCGTTCTACTAACACCTTTAAGCTCACACGAACGAAGCTCCTAAAGTGAGAAAGACCCACGGAGTCACAAGGCTCAAAGGGGTTGACTAAAGAATAATGCATTTCGGGACAATCAACGTTTGGGCGTGGAATCATCCTATGCCTCCATCATATTTGCTAGTGACAACTGTGATGCTACACACCATGGTAAGAGGGAGCTATCACACCGAAAGAAAAGATCGGCTCAAAGCTCACAGGCTACCTAGTTACCCAACCATCTATTCCAATTCACAAACATGATGCATGGCAATTGTAAACAACAAGTGATCAAGTCAAGACATCCATTCATTTATGAACCCTTGAGAGCTAAACTTTTGCCCTATCCTAATGAACTTATCAGTCATCATCATAGGATATACTCGATCACATGCAACTATTCAAGATCAATTCCACAAACACGAGAATTTCCCACCATCAGGCCACTTTGATCATGAAAATATTGCTTGGAGCCTTCAAATTTTTGAAATTTGGGAATAAAAAATGCTCCAAGCAACATCTCACTCACAAAAGCATACTAGAAGACTACCCCTCCCCCCCCACACACACACTCTTAAACTCGGCATTGCCCTCAATGCCGTAAGAAAGGGGTAGAGAGTGATGTTACCACTTGGGCTTGGTGAGTGAATGTAGGAATCGAACTGGGGAAGGATAATTTGAGTTTCAAGGAGAGACAACAACAAAAAACACACACAAGCACAATACGACTCGCTCGAGGCGAGGTTATTACAAGCACAATACATAGTAGTAGTAGGCCAAACTTGCTAGCCTTCGTTAGGTTGCCTCCCAACAAGCGCTTGTTTATCATCATTAGCTTGATGGTTGGGGATCAATCACGACTTCAAACGTGATGCCACCGAGAGCAAATCCACCACACTCTTGGGCCGAGGCTCGTAGCCTCCCATCTTAGGTTCCTTGAGTTGGCCCTCTTGGTTGGCCAACATTGCTTCAGCATCCCCCATCTTCCGGTCAAAGCTCCCTTCATCCTTCTTCTCCAAGCATTCAATCTTGGTCCTTTGGGCTTAGGACCCTTCTTAACTTCCTGCTCAACATCATCAAAGATAACACAAGTAACGGTGGGGTTTGCCTTGAGAGGCTCTCCTCCACTCTCATTCACATCATTTGAAACTACCCCCTTCACTTCATCACTCCTAACCCTAGGATCAATTTCAAGCTTGATTCTCTCCTTACCATCCCTCAAAATTAGGGTCCCCTCATTAACGTCTATCAATGCCTTGGCGGTTGCAAGAAAGGGACGAGCGAGGATGAGGGGCATATCTGAGTCCTCACGTATGTCGATAATCATGAAATCGGTTGGATAGAAAAACTTGCCCACTCTCACCATCATGTCCTCCACTATACCTCTCGAGCTAATGACCGAACGGTCGGCTAAGGTGATGCTAAGCTTAGAGGTCTTAAGTTCACCTACTTCTAACTTTTTGAAAAGCTTGTAGGGCATCACATTCACACTAGTTCCTAGGTCCGCCAAGGATTGTCTATATGGTGATCACCAATCTCAAGAGGGATAGTAAAGCTACATGGGTCGGACCGCTTTTTGGCAAGCGGTCGAGGAGGAAAGCCGAGCACTCCTTGCCAAGAGTCACGTTGGCGAGACCTTCAAGCCTTGGCTTCTTGATGATGAATCCTTTGAGGTACTTGGCATATCATGACATTTGAGCCATGGCTTCAAGGAACGGGATGTTGAGGTGGAGGTTGCGGAGCATTTTCATGAACCCTCCACACTCGTTCTCCAACCTCTCCTTGTACCTCCTTGTGGGATAAGGAAGAGGTGGCACGTATCCATCCTCCGACAATGCCTTCCTTGCCGCCTTCCTCTCATTTCTCGAGGGCTCTTCTCTTCCTTTTTATGGATGGTTTCTTCCTTGTTAGAATCCTCATTCTCCACCACTTCATTAGTGGTAAATTCCGGAACCACCTTCACACTCCTCACTTGAAGTGCATTCACCCCGGCTTGATTGGGATTCGCCACGGGTTGGGAAGGCAAGGCTCCCTTGAGTCTCTCGGTGAGGATGCCGGCAAGATTGCCTATTTGCACCTCCAAAATTTGGAGGCTCGCTTGATGGCTTCGAAGACCTGCCTCAACCGAGGTAAACTTGGTAGTCGCCACATCCATAAATTGCTCTATCTTATCGAGCTTTTGGCTACTCGTACTCACAAAGGTGTTCACTAGGTCCTCAAGCTTGGATAACTTGTTGGGTTGATGTTGTTGTTGAAACCCTAGGGCACCTTGTGATTTGTACGGTTGTTCAAAGTTTGAGCCTTGGAGTTGGGGCCTTTGTTGGATGAAGGTTGGCCTCTGATTAGCCGGCGGGGCCTTGGAAACCTGGGGGCCTCTGATTAGCCGGTGATGACCAAGCAAAGTTGGGGTGGTTCCTCCACTCAGGTTTATAAGTATTGCTATACGGGTTGTTGACCCTAGCATTTGCCACGAAGTTAACTTGCTCCTCCAGAGTGGTTTCCTCCTTCATTGCTTGGCACTCCGCCATCTCGTGGCTAGTACGCGAGCACCAGTTGCACGATATTACCGCCCGTTTTCCTTGCCTTTTATCTTCAAGCATAACCTCAATCAACTTATCCAACTTCGTCTGAAGCGGAGCACTCGCTCCCACGCTTCTCACTCCCCTATCATTGCTTCTTCTTCCACTTCTAGTCAACCCCCAATCATACCCCCTAAGGGCCATATCTTCAAGGATCTCGGTTATTTGGAACATAACCATATTCATCAACTTCCCGTGACACAAGGAGTCAATGAGGATCTTATCTTCTTGCATTAGGCCTCCGTAGAAAATTTTAATCTGAAACTGTTCTTCAAACCGGGCACTGAAGAAAGTAATCATTGTACCTCTCCTAAGCATCCCTCAAGGTCTCGTCCTCTTCTTGATCGAAATGTGTAATATTCTTTCTCCACTCCGCCGTCTTCGAAGGCGGGAAATAACGAGAGGAGGTCGTCCCATGAGGTGATAGACCGAGGTGGGCGGTTTTTGAGCCACCTAAGTGCCTTCCCTGAGAGTGAGTATGGGAAAAGCCTTAGTTGCAAAGCTTCGGCTAGCACACCATTAATTTTCAATCTCCCCGCGAGCTCCAAGAATCTCTGCACGTGCTCTCTTGGTGACTCGCTTTCATGTTCGTGGAATAGAGCATTACTCTGTATCATAGTCACTAGAGCCGGCTTGATCTTGAAATTTTTTGCCGCCACCGGAGGATATAGTATCGGCGATTGAATGTCTGTCGGCCTTGGGGCCATATAGTACCCCATCGTCCATATGGCGGGCTTCAGCGCCTCCATCTTGTCTTTGGTTCCCCGCAATTTCCACTTCAACGACGTGTTCAACTTCGACTTCTACAACTCCTTCTCCACTAACACCGGGACTCAATTGTTGTCCCCCTATTTCACTCCTTCCCCTTGCCTCCGCTAGCTGTCTCTCCCTTGCTAGGAGTCGGAGAGTTCGGTTTATGTCCTCGTCAAGTGGTAGCAAGGGTGTCGGGTTGCTCCGGGTAATGCACCACCTACACACAGTTGGAAAACACCAAGTCTAGCACAAGCAAAAAACACACATTTGCAAAATTGGAAATTCAAAACTAGATTAAAAACCAACAAATTTTTCAGAATAACAGACCATTGTGCCCGGAAACGGCGCCAAAAGCACGACTCACACGGAACTACACCACAATAAAACCCCAATTAGAGCCCAAGTTTTTAAACTCTAATCGGGTGCAGTATAGGGCAAGTATTTAGATATCGACCCGGGCCGGTCCGTCTATCCCTACTTCATTGGTTGAAATCATTATCTAGCAACAAAACTTTGGTTTAAAGGTTTGCTAATTGAAATAAAAGAAAGCAAAGGTGATTGGGTTTGAAAACTCTTTAAGTCACTAGAGTGTCGCTTCCCCCTAACCGCTACCATGCTATGTGTATTGGAACGATTTCCTTGGGCACGTTAATTGTGAACCTCAGAGGAATGCATATGTGGTCGGAGACCACAGTCTCAATTGTAAACCGAGGGAAGGATGAAAGGGCGTGTCACTCGACCCTCTCGGTTTAGGAAATCGGTAATTGACTTACTCCCTCACTCAACTCTAAGGTCGGACGGTTTAATCATGATTAATCGACTTGCTTAACTCAATATTGAGGGTCTCCCTAACTTAACCTAGTTTAGGTGGCTTAGAAAGCGGAAGGAAAACCAACTCGGTTGAGTCTCCCTTGAAAGGGGGATTTTCCTCTCTAAACTAGGCTAAGGTGGCAAATTAGATTACTAGCACCTAAATGCACAAACCTAGGGGGTGCTAAGCACAATTATGCACAATCCTTAGGTTGCTAAGCACCTAAGTGCACAAACCTAAGGATGCTAAGCACAAAACATGCACAACCCCTAGTTTGCTAAGCACAAGTATGCAAAATTGTGATAAATAATGCCTCAATCATTGAATTGATCAATACCCAATGACAATCATCCAAAACACATACAAGAAAACTACATGGTAGAGTTAGGGTTTCACTACACCCAAGTGAAAGGAGGTCTACTCCATGCTAGAAGTGGGAAGAACAAAATGAAAAAGGGTGGAAACCATCTTGGAGGATGCTCCCAGTCTTCTTGACCCTTGAGTTGAGCTTTCCTTGGGGAAATCTTCCAAAATCTGCCTTGAAGCCAAACCCTAACCTTCTTCTTCCCTTTGGTTCTGTTTCTCTCACTAGAATGCCGAAGAAGGTGTTTCACACAAAAGTGGGCTCTCCCCTCTCTCTCTCCTCCTTTCAGGTCATCTTTTAAACCCGAGATGAGCTGAGTTCACAACAATGAACCATGAAACGCTCTGTGAACTCCAGGAGTGCGCCAAAACGCGCTGCGTCACTCACGTCTGTTCACGGTCTTAGTGACCGTGAACTCACCTTGCGTCAGTAACCATCACATTAGCTCTGGACGCCTCGCGATTCCTGGTCAAATCCCCTTCTTCACGGTCTTGGATGACCGTGAACTCCTTCAGTTAGCCATGAACTGGCTCTTTTGTCACCTCTTCTCCTGGTTTTCGATCCTTTTCGACAATCTTTCAACTTCGAGGCTGGTTTCACCTGTTAAATCCTGAAACACACTCAAGCACGAAGAACCTAGCATAAAACCAACCCTTTAGGAGCAAATTTGGCACAAACATGTAAGTAAAACGGGGGCAAAACATGTGCAATTAGGCCCGAATCAGTCCCCATATGAAGTTCTTCACAAACAACCACCTTTCTTAGGGAACTTGAGAGTGTTTGGCAGCCTGTGTTATGCTAGTACATTAACCCAAGGCAGAACAAATTTTGCTCCCAGAGCCAAACAATGCATTTTTCTAGGCTTACCCCCAGGTGTTAAGGGGTACAAGTTATTGAACATACAAGATTACACAGTGTTCATCTCAAGGAATGTGATATTTTATTATGATATATTGCCTTTCAAGCACTATGCTAGTGAATGAGCTGAAGATCCTTCTCCTTCAGCCCCAGTGACACCTGTATTTCCTTCCACTCACACTACACCTCCTATCCATATTCCACATGTTCCCTCAGAACCTCTTCCTGCTCAGTCTCTTTAATCCAAGGATGATGGGTGGCAATCTACTGAGAGAGGTCCTGAAACAGGCGAGAACAACAACAGTTCCATTCATCAGTATGGATATTTTGATTATGATGATTATGATTTAATGCCTCAACAAGATGTTGACCTTGATGATGAGCATGTAGTTAGGGATCTAAGACCAAAGAGAACAGGGAAACTTCCAGCAAAATACAATGATTATTATCTTGATGAGACATTAGAGGTTGGTAATTTTAAGAAGGCTAATTCTTGCTCCAGGTATCCAATCTGTCTCAATGTGGATCATTTGGCCTCATCAGAGAGAACCTATGCGATGAATGTCATAAACATGTTTGAACCAACTTCTTATTATGAAGCCATCAAGAGTGATGAATGGAACAAGGCTATCAACAATGAGATATACTCACTTGAAGGAAATCATACAGGGACATAGTTCCACTTCCCAAAGGAAAGAAGTCAATTGGCAACAAGTAAGCTTTCAAGCTCAAAATGAAGCAAGATGGTTCTCTAGAAAGGGAAAAAGGCAAGATTAGTGGCAAAAGGGTTCACATAAGTGCATGAGATTGATTTTCTGGACACCTACTCACTAGTGGCCAAAATCAATTCAGTCAAAGCCTTTCTGGCAATTGCTAGTGTGAAGAATTGAGTTTTGGAACAACTAGATGTATCAAATGCCTTTTTACATGGAGACTTGGAGAAAGAAGTGTTTATGAAGATCCCACTGGGTGTCAAAGTACCAGAGTCTAATGGTAAAACCATGGTTTGCAGACTTAAGAAGTCTCTTTATGGACTCAAACAAGCATCCAAACACTGGTTTGCAAAGCTAACAAGCTATCTGATGAAACTTGGCTTTGCTCAATCTGCTTCAGATTATTCAGTGTTTACACAATGGGTTTATGGCAAGGTGGTGATACTTCTAGTGTATGTGTATGACAGCATCATAGGTGGTGATGCTTAGAAAGACATAGATCAGGCAAAGACAACTCTAAGCAAAGAATTCAAATTGAAGATGCTAGGACCATTGAAATACTTTATGGGGTTGGAAATTACTAGAAATGATGCAGGGATAAGTGTTTGTTAGAGGAAATACTGTATTGATCTACTAAAGGACACTGGTTACCTTGAAAAAAAAGGATGTAAGTCACCTATGGATTGTGAGGTAAAATTGACTGCAAAAGGAACTTTGTTAGAATATAAAGAAGGATACAGAAGATTGATTGGAAGATTGAATTATTTAACAATTACAAGGCCTTAAGTGGCATTCCCACTACAACAACTGTGCCAATATAAGAAGAATCCTTGTCAAGAGCATATGCAGGCAGCCTATAGAGTTCTGAGGTACCTGAAGAACTTACCAGGACAAGGAATCCACTTTAGCAGCACAACAGAGTTGAACTTGATTGGCTATAGTGATTCTGATTGGGTAAGTTGCCCATATACTAGGAGATTTGTGACATGATATTGCATACTCCTTGGATCATCACTTTACACAATTGGTTTGTGAAGTACAATGGCTAAGAAGACTGCTTGCTGAGTTAACAGTACAAGTACCCCTTCCTATACGAATCTATTGTGACATCAAATCAGCAATACACATTGCAGAGAACCCTGCTTTCCATGAAAGAACCAAGCATATAGAGATAGATATGCATGTTACAAGAGAAAGAATCAAGAGTGGACTAATCAAGCTTCAACATGTTGGAACTGCAAACCAGCTAGCAGATTTGTTCACTAAAGGATTGGACAGGTTTTGAATTGCTAAGTTACTGGTCAAGTTGGGGATTAAAGATGGTATTGAATCGCCAACTTGAGGGGGGGATGTCAAGGTATTCAGGCAGAAGGTTAGCAAAGGTTTGCAGAAGAAGAAATATCATGAAGACTTGAGGATTATGTCAGGAAGAATAAGACGAGCAGGAAACAACGTCGTAGCTTTATTCTCCTGTTTATTTTTATTACCAAAACGTTGTCGCTATGTTTATTGTTATTAGCCGTTAGAAAACCACTGTTAGTTTGCTAATAGGCCAGTAGAATTTGGACACTTGTACTGTTACTGCTAATTTGATTTCCTAGCTATAAAAGGAATAGATGACTTAGCTGGTCAGACTGAGCTTCCTCTTCCCAAATTTACTTGCAAATTGTTAAGGACAACATGTACATTTACTAATTGAGGGGTCTTTTTGCTACAAGGGCACAATACAGGGGGTCTAAAGTGAATTAACCCCCAAAAATATGAGGATTGCTATTCGTCGCCCTAAATAAATTTATTTTACTCTAATGCCCTTAGTTCATATTATTGGTTAACTGATCATTATAGTCCATATACCTTGATTTTCATATCTAACTAGTGTTGTATTTTCTGATGTTTACCAAATACATCCTCACATTTCCTTCTCATCAACACATTCCAAGCATTGGGTTCAACTATGTAAGTAGAATCCATAATTTTCCCCCGACCCAAGATAGCGCCGGACAGGTTCCCGTCCCAAGCTCGCCGCCGAACCTGTTAGGCCAAAATCACATAAAGAAAAAAAAATTCTGGGCACGTTGGCAACATCGAGTCGATGACGGTCGTCCACTCCTGTCTTCTCGGCATTTGTCAATAGGAGCAGCAACGACTCCGACCTCCTCTTCCTTCTTTGGCCTTCTCCTGGTTGGCAACGAGCACGGGAAGTGAATCGGCAACGACAACGGCTCCGACCTCCTTCCTTCCTCGTCCTCCGTCCAACAACAGCTATTTAAGAAAAACAGAAGAAACAGCAGCAGCGGCTAGGTGGAAAACTGAGGAACGACAACAGCGGGTGACCAGCACCATGATCTTCTTCTTCTTCTTCCTTCCTTGATAACAACAGTGTGTCGGTGGATTGAGGAATCATAGCAGATCGGGGTGCTAGGGGAATGGTCACGGTTGCCAAATCTGACTGGTGAGAACGGATCAGGTCAGTAACCTTATGGTGAGTAACCATGAGTAACCCATCCACATCAGCATGACATCAACATCCCTCTCTCTTGGAAAGCCTTTAATTTTCCCCTCCTTAATCTTTGACGGACGATTTCTCACTCATTTTAAGTCGAAATTTAATTTTTTTGCATAGTTAGATCAGATTAATTGTGCTCTTCAAAATGATATCCACTTTGATATATTTTTCGAATAAAAAAAATCGAGCCATTTTTTACCTGTCTATACCATATGGTATTGACTAGTATTGAAATAAGAGCATACCTATGCTTTGAAAAGCGTACCATGATGGCATGAACAAACCAAGACTGTAGGATGATTGAATACATGATAGTAGAAGTATATTAACTGTCATTTACGACTTTTAGCATTGTGTACCACAAGATACCACCCCGTACTAGGGTGGTATTGTGTGGTATTTTTTGGTCCTATAATTGTTCACCCAGAAATTTGTAGATCCAATAGATCATGATGAACTCGTCCCTTCTGTGCAAACGTTTTCAAAAACGAATTAAAAATGAAGAAGATACCATATGATATGCAGTTGGTACAGAGAGGCAAAAATTTTCTCAAAAAATCTACACAATAAATAAAAGCCAAATGAGAAAAATTGAAGTCCCATTTCAAATTTCCTGCATCCAGAGTGAAAGTAGGAAGGACATTTTGGTCTTCACAATTACTTTTTTTTATTCATTAAAAAGAGTAAAAGACACTTACTAGGATTCGAACCATGACCACTTTAAAGAAAAGCAAAGATCATAACCAATCACACTAAGTACATTTGTTGTATCTTTTTAAATTAAAAACATATGATCGCAGAGAGGAAAAAACCCTTCCCCCATTTCAAAATCCATGCTCCATGAGCGTTTGTAGGAAGGGTAGAATAGGGAGTGTCAATTTTTTTTCTTTTTCCTCTGTGGAACGAGCAAACTTACCGTACACATGCGGATTTAAACGGGTCTAGGAGTGTCAATTTTTTTCTTTAAGTCCTTTTATTTCTCCGTGGTGGTAAAATATATATGAAAAGGCAAAACCAATACTCCTTTTTATTGCTAAAAATAAAAATAAATTAATAATAAATTAATGCATGAATTCTAATGGGCTAACCGCTAATCATAAAATAAAAGAGTTGAATGGGCCTGACCTACATGGGATTTTCCCATCAAGTAAAACAAATGAACATCATGGGTTTACCATTCTAAAATAAGCTATTTTCTCTAGCATAATATATATTATGCTATTATTTTATATCTTAGCGGCTAAAATATAATGTATTTTAAAGTTATTCAATGGTTCAACCTCGACCAACCCAATTAGTCCAATTTTTATCATTTCAAATATATATTATGTAATAATTTGATATCATAATGATTAAATTATAGTGTATATTATAGGGAATCATTTGGTATTTGTTAGTAAAAAACTAAACAGAAAGATCTATTTGGTTATTTTTTACAATAAAACGATCCTAAACATTTTCAGTTTCCTTTCGAAATTCTATAGTTTTATTCCCGAGTCAGTGATGTGCAAATGGCAAATTGCATCTCTTTTCTTTCATTATTTTTATTTTCAAATAGAAAGTTTAAAAGTAAAGAATAATTAGAGTTTGGCATTGGTCGGTCAAACAGGCTGAATTTCAAGTTTTGGCCCGTTTTGATCAAGTATAATTTATAATCACATGGTTCTCTGATACCCGATAAAAATCTCAATCCAAACCAGTTTGGCAGGTGAGCCCGTGGTTACTACCATTTTCTAGGGATACAGGAATGGTGGTTCCTACCCTAAATCATGTTGTTCATTCTTGATTTCTTTAGATTTATCATGGCTTGGCAAAAAACCAGAAAGTACAATGATGACAAGATGAAAGTTTTATAAAGCAAAAATTAATCGGCCAACGGGCCGAGTAAAAGCTAGCAACGATTGTGAGATGCTCATTTCCCAAAAACCGGCGGGATAGGCGATTTTTTATTCGATTTTCTGGAATTCGGTTTCTATAAAACTTACTTCACCTCATCATATTACCATAAACAATATTTTTCACAAGGTAACAAGTACTTGATTTTGGTTCATAAGACTGATTTTTGATTCGTTGCATCATTCATGTCTCTTTCCTACTAAAATTCACTATTTTTATCACGTGTTTCCCAAAAATAACTATACAACAATAAACTATACACCTAATTACATTATCAAATCTCATACCTCACCTTTTCCGGCCAAATGGTCGGGGCCCACGCTAGTATTGAAAATAGATATCATTTTGTAGAGCATGATGAACTCGTTCATGTCTCTTTCCTACTAAAACTCACTATTTTTATCACGTGTTTCCCAAAAAAAACTATACAACAATAAACTATACACCCCATTGCATTATCAAATTTCATACCTCACCTTCCTCCGGTCAAATGGCCCGGGCCCACGTTAGTATTGAAAATAGGAGAAAAACTTGGGTACGTCCGCTGCACCACGATGGATTGATGATTTGGTGCACCGCACCAATCTAGATCTGTCACCTGTCCATATTAAATTCATTTTAGTTTTTCTCTCTTTCCTGTGTTGAATTGCTTTGCGGTTAGCTTTTCCCCCTTCTTAATTGCCAGTTTGCCACATTGAATTTTCTGAGTACAATGGAGGAACGAACCCTGTAAAAATAAACAAATAAGTACTGTTAGGCTAATAATAATATAATTAGTTAGCTTGATTAAACATACACAACTTGGTTAAGAGTTTACCAATCTAGTTTAGGTGCATCACTGGAAAAATATTTGGCATGGCATTTATGAAAAGAGTATTTGGAATTGTGATACCCTGTAAGAATAGTTCAATTTAACTATAGTTAAAGACTATGTATAGTGGAACAATTACTAATCAATTGAATTATTTAGATTATTACTGATGTATATAATGTTGCCAAATTTCCAACTCCAATAGCTTGACCCGCATGAGATGGCAAGGACTAAAGATAAATCTAGATGAGATAATCAATACAAATACGATAACAAATTCACTTGTAATTTTTACATACTTGATGCAATGTTGGATGTTGGGTAGGCCTTTCTAGAGTCATATGGTCATGTCTGGTATTTGATTGAGGTTTTTTCCCTACAAGACAAATAATTCAAGAATAAGCATATGAAATAAGGAGTTTTGCATAAAAGAACATTGGATCTTCTGCTTTCTTCTTTAGATAATTCATCAGGCTTTGAGCATCCCCGACTTCAACTTTTACCATCTTTTGTCTGTGCACATGATTAGAACAATCTTTCTGTAAAAATCCAACATTTTTATCTCCTCCATGTTCTGTGGAAATATATGAATAAACATCCTTTGTTCTGAGTTCTGCATTCTTCATTGTGTCAATTACACCTGCCTTGTCTTTTGAAATCTTACGACCAGATTTCAACAAATGTCTCTCTGATGGTGAAGCAAGATTATGGTTATGTGTAGGCTTAAATTCAGTCACTTGTTAAACGCAATGATCACGGAACAAGAACGACACCAGATTTACGTGGTATCCTCAATGAATATCGTTGAGACTAATCCACAGAGAGGAGCAACCTCTCGGAGTTTGTAGTATAGAGATATAGCCGAAATTGCTTAGGTTACATCGGTGGAGACTATGCTACATATATATATCCAGCCTCCTAACCCTACCAGGCTTACTACGTAATTAAACACTAATACAGGTTAATTACAATTTGCTACGCTAACTTCTAACACCCTCCCTCAAATTGATGGTGCTGATGCAACATCAATTTGTGTGCTAGAAACCAGTGACGAGAAGTAGCAACAACCTTGGTCAATAAGTCTGTTGTCTGATCTTCGGACGTAATGTATGATAGAGCAAGCGCACCCTTAGTAACTAGCTGACGGATATAGTGAACATGAACCTCAATATGCTTCGTACGATCATGTAACACCGGATTTGTGGCAATCCAAATGGCGCTAGTATTATCCGCACAGAGACGCATAGGGGAAGAACAAATAACCCCAAAATCTGCGAGCAATCGTTGGAGCCAGACTAATTCAGAAGTAACTTCAGACATCGATCTGTACTCAGCCTTAGTAGATGATTTGGCCACCCGATCTTGTTTCTTACAGCGCCAAGAAATGAAGGAAGACCCAATCTTCACACACCAGCCAGATGTGGAACGACGTGTATCCAAACAACCTGCATAGTCTGCATCAGCATAAGCCACGAGCTGAGAATCACCAGCAGCCGGAAAAAAAAGACCAACCGTCTGAATACCACGGAGATACCGGAGAATCCGCATGACGACAACAAGATGCGAGGAGCGAGGAGCGGCCATAAACTGGCTAACCACCTGAACATCATATGAAATGTCAGGACGAGTGTGTGTTAAATATATTAAACTCCCAACCAAACGACGATAGACGGAGCCATCAGGTAAGAGATCTCCATCATCTTGCCAAAGCTGCAGGTGTTGTTCCATAGGCGTAGCGCACGAAGTACAAGAATCCATATTTGCAGTCTCGAGAAGATCAATAATATATCTTTGTTGACCAACAAATAATCCTGCAGAAGAGCGATGAACTTCAAGTCCCAAAAAATATGACAGATCCCCCAATTCTTTTAGATGAAAAGCATCCCGAAGAGTTTGAGTAAGAAACTGAATACCCTGAGTATCGTCACCACTAATGACCATATCATCCACATAGATAAGCAGGACAGTCAATCCTTGGGACGTCCGACGGAGGAACAGGGATGGGTCATTATCACTCTGAGTATAACCAGCCTGTAGGATAATAGCTTGGAATTTTTCAAACCAAGCACGAGGAGCTTGCTTCAAACCATAGAGTGACCGACGAAGCAAGCAAACCTTAGATTTATCTCCCTTGGAGTAACCCGGAGGACACTCCATATAAATGGTCTCCTTTAAATCACCATGGAAGAATGCATTTTTCACATCAAGTTGTTTCAAACACCACCCCTTCATGGCAGCTACAACAAGCAATGTCCAAACTGTTTGCATCTTTGCAACAGGGGCAAACGTTTCTTCATAGTCAATACCAAACTCCTACTTGAATCCCTGAGCAACAACCCGAGCACGATAGCGCTCAATAGAACCATCCGGATGGGTTTTAATTGTGTATACCCATTTCGAACCAATAACGGACATGTCAGGACGACGATCAACAATATCCCACGTATGAGATTCCTCCAGAGCACACGTCTCAACATCCATAGCGTCATCCCAGTTCTTATCCCCATGTGTCTGCTTGTATGTAGCCGGAACAGAGATAGGAGCGTTAGAAAAGGCAATGAAATTGGATAAGTGAGCCGGGCGCTGACCTTTAGTAGCTCGTAGTGAGCGACGCGGAGCTGGAGGGGAGGCAGGTTCTGGTGGCGGGGAGTCAGGTTCTGTCCGAGAAGATGAGGACACCGAGCTAGAGGAAGAAGTTGGAGACGTGGGAGAAGGGATGACTGGCGAAGAGGAAGTGGAAGCCGAGCTAGCCGAGGAGGCCGAGGAGCTGGGAGATGTCTCGGCAGTCATTATGTCCATAGAAATGGACCCTCCCTGGGATGTATTGGGATTATTATCCTCAGGAAAAAATGGATCCGAAGGAGCAGCAAATATAAGTTGTGGTTGTAGAAATTCCCATCCTTCTTAGACGTAGAGTCCCTCTCAGCATAATAGGACAAGTGTTCCAAGAATGCAACGTGACACGAAATTCGAATACGCCGATTAATCACATCATAACAAACGTACACCTTGTGCTTATCGCTGTAACCCACAAATAAACATTTCACCGCCTTGGGTGCAAGTTTATGTCTCTCTTTTTTTGGAAGAAGCACATAACAAATACAACCAAACACCCGAAGCCATGCATAATCCAACTTGCGTTGATACAACACCTCAAACGGACTTCGATGATCTAGTACTGGGGTCAGCTGACCATTTATTAGATAAACAACTGTGTGAACTGCCTCTGCCCAGAAGGTCGTAGGAATGCTGGACTGAAAAAGAAGGGCTCGAGTGAGTTCCAAAACATGCCTATGTTTTCGTTCAACTAGTCCGTTTTGCTGAGAAACCCCCGGACACGATTGCTGAGGAAGAATCCCATGTGCCTTGAATACCGTCTGTAACGGACCAGAAGAGAATTCCCCACCAGGATCAGATCGGATCACCTTCACTGTCTTTCCAAACTGCGTCTGAATCATCTGAATAAATTCTTTGGCAACCTCAAGAAGTTCTGATTTCTGACGAAGAAAGTATACCGGGGCAAAGCTAGTAGCATGATCGATAAACAAAGCAAAATATCGAAACCCAACACGTGATGTAACAGAAGCAGGACCCCACAAATCCATGTGAACTAACTCAAATGGCTCAGAATAGACTGTATTACTCGAACTAAAAGAATGTTGAGATAGTTTAGCTTCCAAACAATGAGTACATGGATGGCAAGAATCAGAAACAAAAGTACTCGAAAAAAGTTTATTCTTAAACATCTCTTGCAATCGAGCAGAATGGGGATGTCCCAAACGCCGATGCCATAAGTCCCAATTTGATAAACGAACAGAAAACCCAACAGCTGGATGTGAAGCCAAGTCTGAACATGAACCTTCCTTCACCAAGATGGGCCTCATGCAGCTGATATACCCGCCCCACCTTAGTCCCGTGGCCCAGTTTCTTCCCCGTTCGCTTGTCCTGCACAACACAGCCACCAGCATCAAATGTGACACTACACCCACTCTCTGCTAGTTGACCAACTGAGACGAGATTAGGGACCAGTTGGGGCACATAAAGAGTGTTTGGAAGACATAGCCCAGGCTGATCAACCAACCCAATACCTTGGGCAGGAATACATGTCCCATCAGCAACCTGTAACTTAGTAGAACTAGCCGAATGCAATTGACGAAAAGAGGAACGAGAACTAGTCATATGATTAAAGGCTGCAGAATCAAGATGCCACACTGAAGAGGAACGAGAGGGCATACCAGCAGTAAAGATAGAACCTAACACGGAAGGAAGAGCCTCACGAACCACCTCGTGAAGCATCCGGCGAATGCTGTCCGAGGTAAAACCAGCCGTCGTAGGAAGCAAGGCGGGAGCCGCCGCCGCATATGCAGGACCAGTAAATGCAGTACGTGAAGAAGACCCACACCGAGCTCGACCCTTCCTGGCGAGTATAGGACATGCTGCAATTTTGTGAGCAACCTCCTTGCAGTAATTACATTCATTACGCTTAGGGCAATGCAGCTGAACGTGACCAGGCTCCTTACAATGATAACAAATCACCTGACCATTGACAGCACGAAGAAACCTGGGTTTGGCGGCAGAGCCAATAGCAAATGCCGAGGAATGACTGCAGCCAAGGGCTGGGCAGGTAGATGCCCACCCACAGAAAACGCAGCAGCAGATGAGTCCGCACCATGAAGATCGATCTTAGCTTGACTCCGCAGCCGAGTCTCCTCCCGAATTAACTCGCCCAAGACATCCTCAATCTTGGTAATATTACGATGGAGAAGTGATGAGCGAACACTTTCAAATTCAGGCCAGAGTTTCATAAAAAAGGTCATCATACGAGAACTAGTACGCTCCTGCTGAATCTCGGCAGAAGCTTCAGCGGAAACAAGAGAAGTTGTCAATAGATCAAGTTCTGTCCACAACGTGACATCATCTTGATAATACGTCCGAACATCTCGATCTCCCTGAGACAATCTTGCAATATCAAATTCCAGATCAAACTTACGAGAAGCACTCGACTGAGAATGCAACCCACGAAGGTGACGCCACATGGCGTGGGCAGTGGTGAAACTGCGGAGACTTAGAGCAATAGAGGGATCGACTGTGGACAAGATCCAACCCATGACTTGGGCGTTACTAGTGGCCCAGTCTTCAAGCACTTTCGCCGACGCCGTCGCATCAGGAGTAGGAAGAGTGCCGTCGAGGATGGGGAAAAGGCGGCGACCCTGAACAAACAACCTGAATTGGAACTCCCAAAGGGCATAGTTATGCCCATTGAAGCGAACCGAGACTGAATCCAACTTTGAAGCTTCCATGATAAAGAAGAACAGCCACAATAGAGCGAATCAAGAGAAGGGAAAGGGACAATTAGAGGAGACCAAAGAACCTGAAGGAGGAGAGCCAGCAGCGCTGAACTAGAAAGGACCAGAAGGGCAACAAATATAGAGAGGACAAGCAAATCCCACAGCAGCCAAAGGAAACAAGAAAATCCCATAGCAGCCGAATGAAGCAACTCTGAAATATAGAAAACCCACAGCAACCGAACGAAACAACTCTGAAATCCACACGATCAAGCCCGAGGCTCTGATACCATGTTAAACGCAATGATCACGGAACAAGAACGACACCAGATTTACGTGGTATCCTCAACGAATATCGTTGAGACTAATCCACGAAGAGGAAATACCTCTCGGAGTTTGTAGTATAGAGATATAGCCGAAATTGCTTAGGTTACATCGGTGGAGACTATGCTACATATATATATATATCCAACCTCCTAACCCTACCAGGCTTACTACGTAATTAAACACTAATATAGGTTAATTACTATTTGCTACGCTAACTTCTAACATCCACACATCATTCTCAATGCTGAATCGGATAAAAGCTTTGCACCCAGTTCTTGTTTCCAATCTATTGAATTTTTTCACTTCAAGGGGATCATCATTAGTCATTCCTTCCTTGGATCATCATTAGCTTTGAAACCTTAATCGGGATTGCGACCAGCGATAGTTTTGAGATGAAGTGCAGCTTTACCGGAGCCGACGAAAGCTGTATTCAAGTTGCATTGAAATTTTAACCAGATTGTTGTATGATGGGTCATCAACACTGATTCTTTATCAGCTTTGTAGACTGGGAACTCAGCCAGGAACAGTGACGGCAACGAAGCTCTTTTCTTCCGTAGGGTTTGGTCCTGAGTTCTTTAATTGACAGGAATGTTTATTGTTTAATTTAGTTAATTAATAATTAACCGCAAGAGTCACCAATTAATAATTTAATAGCAACAATAAAGGAATAGAGGAAAAAGCTAACCACAAAGCACTCCAATACAGGAAAGAGAGAAAAATTAAAGTGAATTTAATATGGACAGGTGGCGGATCTGGATTGGTGCGGTGCACCAAATCATCAATCCACCGTGGTGCAGCGGACGTACCCAAGTTTTTCTCTTGAAAATAGATCTCATTTTGTAGAGCATGATGAACTCGTTCCGTTTGTGGAAAAAAAAAATTAAAATCCGAGTTAAAACAAAGAAGATATAAGCCGATTAAGAAAGTTAGGGAAAATAAAAATGACTTTTAATCTCCATTCTTAGATTTGAATTTTCTAAATGAAGGGTTCAGATTTGATTATTGATGGGTAGAGGTGGCAAATGGATTGGATTGGTGGATTGATGGATTGGATTGATGGATCCATGGATCAAATGGATTGGATCTAATGGATTGGTGGATTCATGGATTGGATCAAGTGGATTTGTGGATTATCCATGAATCCAAATGACATCCTCAACCAAGGACCAATATGTAAAATGTAAAAAGTTTAGGTACTAAAATGTCATAATGAAAAATTTTAGGTACCAAAACGTAATTTTCCAATGATATTTTTCGTATAAAAAATTAAATTTTAGGTACCAAAATGTATAAAATAAAAATTATAGGTACTAAACCGTAATTTGCCAATGATCCATGGATCCAATCCATGAATCCACCAATCCAATTGGATTTGGATTAAATGGATTGGATTTAAATGGATTGGATTAGGTGGATATTTTTAATGGATTGATGGATTGGATTGGTGGATTGGATTGAAATTGCCACCTCTATTGATGGGTTATGTACCCTATCTTGAGCCCCGACTGGTGGGATTCTTTAATTGTTTGGTTAGAATAGAAATTGCTTTGAGTGATAATTATGTCAATTTAGTACGTTTTACTTTTAGGCGATAAAATTATATTTTAGGGCGACACGAGTAGCGAGTACGGGGATGAGCCGATGATTGCCAGGCTTCCCGATCCCAGAGATGAAATCGGCATTGTACGAGCCCTCCCCTTTCAACCCTCGCCATCTCTTGAGGGAGTTTACCGTACGATCCTCTTATTTCTCCAATCATGTCCCGGAGATCTCTATCCAGAATTCTTGACATTCGCCGGCACTGGCCGGGCCGAAAGGAGAATCCATAGGCGGAGGACGACAGTGTGGCGTGTGCGGCATATTAGCGGCTATAGGAACGCCGCGAAGGACGGCGATAATGTTATCTGGCATCTTATCGACCTCAGCGCCGGCAATTTCTTGACCTAAGGAGGTTCAGGCTGCCGGAATACTTAAATGAACCAAACTTTGTGAGCGATGGCTATCCAGAGTTCTCCGGGTGAGTTGCGTCCTCACTTTTCTCTCGAATTCACTAGCAGTTCATAGCATATTGTTTTAACCAGGCAGCTTGCCAGACTTTTGTTCTGTGTTAATTGTCATATGATGCGATGTGTGTATGAGAAGACTTGATCATGAAAGTCTCGAGTATCCCTTCCTTGCTTTCGTGGGGGAAATCGGTTCTTGTTACAGACTCTCCATGTATTCTCCGAAGTACGTTTATGAAAGGCAAAGTAGAGATGATGATACCTGGTTTTTGTGTTCATCTCTCTGGCTCTATGAGTTTGTATTTGGTTCCATTTCCTCAAACTAGATACATTTGAATTCTTGAGTTATAAGCGAACAAGAAAGCTGTGACTTTGCTGAGTATCTATCTCATTAGTCAATATTTAGTTATGATGTTTCAGTTTATTTCAGGGTTCTTATGTACCATATGGCGTATCTGATGACCTCATTTCTTCTGGGAACATACGAGCTATCTTGGTAGCTGGCAACACCAACTGCCATAAGCCATTGAGGGGTTGCATAAAGATGCCATTTGAGAAATCACATTGCAAGCAAGGGTGAAGCACTTACGATGAATTTGTGTACTGTTCTGAATCTGTGGCCAACTCCGTGAGCCTTGGGGGTCTTGTTATCCATTGTGGATGGAACTCTATTGTCGAGAGCCATTAACTGAAGGCGTTCCCCTGAAACGGGACTGTAGATATGTGACTCTTGTATTGTATGGAAGCTGGGAAAGATGGGTTTTTTTGGAATTGTGAAAAAATTGATGATCTATCAAGAAGGGAAAGAGATGAGGAAAAGAGGATTAGGACTCTCAAGGAAACAGAGGAAATTGGCACCAAAAAAACTTAAAACTCGGGGGCATCAGGTAAGTTCTAGGAATTGTCGTGTACCTTGCATCTCATGGCCACAGACCACAGTGAATAGTTCAGGTACTGGTCATTAATATCAGCAAAACTGTTACCAGCTGTTACAAAAATAAACGCACGTGCTTGAATTATGTCGAATTCCATATCTGGGGGAAACGGGACATGTGCTTACCGACAAAGACGGTATGAAGTCAAGCGTTACATATATGGTTTGGTTCCCATACCTTTCTATGGTAAGCTGCTGCAACTTGGCATTTTACTTGTTGTTGTTGAACTTCCAGTTACATGTCATGTCATCTGGATCTCTCTACTGTTTCCTCGTGCCAATAAGCTGACATCAAGGTGCACGTCTGCTACCCACGTTCCCCCATGGCCAATATTTAATATTCATATCCACGTCGTCCCCCACCCACCACTCCAAAAGGTGATCTTTATGATTTCCTTTTAAACCACCCACATCTACTGCTAGTTCATCATATGCTGGTTTGATTTTCAGTTGTTTACAGACAGTACTAGTGTGCAAGGCAACTAGGTATCAAAATCTAGATGGGGAGCGAAGGAGGAGAAGTGATTCGACCACACCATCTGGTGTTAGTCCCATGTCCTTACCAAGGCCACATCAACCCGATGCTTCAGCTTGGCACCATACTTCATTCCAGGGGATTCTCCATTTCCATAATTCACACCCAGTTCAACGCTCCTTGTCCCAGGAACCATCCTGATTTCAGGTTCATACCCATACCAGACGGCTTACCTGACAGCCTCATCTCTTCTGGGAACATACCTGCTATCTTGTTAGCAGTCAACGCCAACTGCCACACGCCCTTGAAGGACCGCGTGGCTCGAATGATGCAATCTGAGAAGCCAAACGGGAAGGTAAGCTGCATAATTTATGATGAACTCATCTACAGTGCTGAATCTGTGGCCAACTCTCTCGGCATCCCAAGCATCATGCTGCGAACCAATACTGTCTCCACCTTCCTCGCACGTGATCTCATTCTGCGACTAATTGACCAAGGCCAAACCCCTCTGCAGGGTAAATCTTTTCTTGTTCTGATTTTCATTTTCGATTCTTGGAAATGTCAAAGCTCTTGGTTTTCACATCCTTATTCTTAACACAAAACTGCAGATTCAATAATGGAGGAACCAGTGCCGGAGCATTACCCCCTCAGATACAAAGATCTTCCCACAACCATTTTCAAGCCAGTGAGCAACTTCGTGGAAATGGTCGAGAATCTCAGGCTCGTCAGGACGAGTTCAGCTGTCATATGGAACACCCTGGATTGTCTGGAAAACTCGTTACTCGATCAAGTGAAGCAGCAATGCCAAGTTCCAATCTTCACGGTGGGACCGATGCACAAATTCGCCCCGCAGCTCTCCACCAGCTTACTAAAGGAGGACTACAGCTGCATCCCATGGCTGGACAAGCAGGCAGAGAAGTCGGTGATCTACGTGAGCTTGGGGAGCCTGGCCTGCATAAGCCAGCACGAGCTGGCCGAGATGGCATGGGGACTAACAAAGTCCAACCTTCCCTTCCTGTGGGTTGTTCGACCCGGCCTGGTACGTGGAACACGTAATATTCAAGAGTCGCTGCCTGATGGGTTCAAAGAAGGCGTCGGGGAAAGAGGGCGGATCGTGCAGTGGGCGCCACAGAAGGAAATTTTGGCACACAAGGCCGTAGCAGGGTTTTGGAGCCATTGCGGATGGAACTCTACTGTCGAGAGCATTGCTGAAGGGGTTCCCTTGATTTGCAGGCCCAACTTCGCCGATCAGAAGGTGACTGCGAGGTATGTGACCCATGTATGGAAGGTGGGCATGCAGCTGGAGGAGGAGTTGGAGAGGGAACAGGTGGCGGCGGCCTTGAGAAGGCTGATGGTGGAGAAAGAAGGGATAGAGATGAGGAAAAGAGCGATGGAGTTGAAGGCAAGAGTGGAGATTGGGACCAGGAAAGGTGGTTCATCATTCAATGATCTGGATAAGCTGATTAAGACTATCAGGTCATTCTAGTCCCCCTCAGGCTCAGACTCAGAGTCCCCACTCCCCCCTGCCTTGTTCGTTTTTGTGTGTGCGTGTTGGCATGCTGGGGTGTTAGTTCACGTCTCTTCCATATTTCTCAGTTATCCAACATTGTTGGTTCTTGTCACTTCGATCCCTTGTGATCCATTTTGTGGGCCAATTATGTTCTCTTTGTAGTGTGAGCCAATATAATAGGGAGATAAGATTGGACTAGCAGTAATATTATTGGTTTTTTGTTCTTTTTGGTGGTCATTATGTTTCCTGTCATAATCCATAGGTTTGAATTTGATAGTGGATCTTGATTCTTGTATGATATTTTGGACCGTTTGTTCTTCGTTGTAGAGTAATAATGCTTGACAAGTCACTCATTTATGATCAAACAAAATATTACTGGTTTTCAACTTATATGCTGCATTTTTTCTTGGGTGGACTTCTCCTCACACTCCGTCCTTTCAATAGTATGTAAAATAAATTTTCAATTCTGACATTCCCTATTAATCAAACCTCTGGGTTACATGGGTAATATTTCAATCCATCACTACAATTTCTAATTAATCTATTTCATATATTCCAATCCATTCAATGAAAATACAATTTGATTGTTGGATTCATGAATTATAAAAAAGTACGATTTAGTATCTATGTATGGTTATCTTTTACAATTTGACACTGAAATTTCAGTTTTCAATGAAGATATTCTTCAAAATTTATGTTTTGATACCTAAACTTTTTATGACGACATTGTTATGGGTAGTGAAGGCAATGTGGCGGGGCAGCGCGTGTACCTCAATAGCCATGCCCCGCCCCACGATACTACGGGTCGGGTAATTGAGTCTTATTAGTTGAAAGATAGACTCTAACGAGTTGAATAAAAGTCAAAATAGGAGAAAGGCTAAATTACATGTTTGGTCACTAAAATTACATAAATCTTTCATGTTTGTCATCCAAATTACTTTTCTTTCTTATTCGCCACTGATTTCTATAATGATATAAAGTTAACACTCTAACTATCAATATAATCAAAAGTACTGGGTTGCAGCAAAACCCAAAACTAATAAAACCACTCAATCCCTCTACATCTCCCGTTCATACCTACTAATTGTCAGGAAGATATAGCATAACCATTTCCCAACACCTGTGTTGCTTCCATTATATAATTCCAGACAGTCTTGACAAAATAACGATCCATATGATTGTCATTCAACACATAGGGGATCCATTACCAGTAATGAGGGATTCAACAGAGGTTGGACCTATCTCCCAAATAGATCCAAGAAATCCAGAGCAATCCCTATTGTGTAAAATATTCCAAATATGTCGGATGATGCAATCTTAATTTCAGTTGCAAAATTCACTTTAGCAGTGCTACATACTTACAGGCCACAAGAGATGTTAGAGTTCGTGTTTGGATAATATGAGTTTAAATCTACAGATTGTCAACGTTCTAAAGATTCTAACTCTCCAGATTGTTCAAATTAGATTTTAAAATGTTTATTGTTTGGTAAATGTCATTATTAACATTTCAATTAAAATAAAAAATTTAATTTTATATTAAATAAAATTTGTATCCATAATAAAAAAAATTAAAGTGGTTCAAGAAATATTAAACACTTTGTTGATAGATATATTTCATGTGATAAATAAATAAAAGTATGAGAAAAACTAGGAGAAAAAAAATCACTAGAATCAAGATATAGAATCTCTCTGATACCCGCAGATTTTAGAGATTTGAAATCTCCAAAGCTAAAATCGGCAATACAGAAAGCAACAAAAAAACATAACTTTCTACAAAATCTACGGATTCAGTGAATCCATGTCCTGAATCCCATTCTCCAAACGACCCCTTAAGTGTGATCCAAATTCACCCACACCCCACGTGAATCTATTGCCTTGATCTTCTACTTCATGCATCACTTCCTATGGGAGTAAAACAGTTGCAATCAGTATTTTAATATGTGGATACTGCTGAAGACACAAGTTGCACCTTGTTTGCATAGCTAAGGAACCGAGCATCTATTTCCTTAGTCTTTACACCATAAAATTTGTCTTGTACCACATTAGTGAGTTACAACTTACAAGATAATCAATGAGTTTATAAGTCCACGCCCATTATAACAATTAATGTTGTTTAAATTGGGCCTTATGGATATTGATTTGAAGCCAAAGCCACTAAGTCATAGTGAGCATGGACATGATTCAAAGAGGGACATGGGCCTCTCGTAGGAGACCATGCCATGCCACGAGATGGCATGAAAATTTCTAAATATGAGAAGTCCATGGCCACGAACGAAGAGGTCATGCCGCCTCACGACCAAGACCGAATGAGTGAAAAATAAACTAAGTCTGGAAGAGGTACATGCCATTCAAGGAGAAGCACGTGCCGCCTCCACGAGGAGGGCCATGTCCGTCTAGAAATCGAGGAGCCATGCCATCTCTAAAAGGGACAAAAATGACTAAGTTTGAGAGGTCCATGCGTCACGAGAAGGGGCATGGACGCGAGACAAGATGAGATGTCCATGCCGAGTCATAAGAAGGGGCATGGACATGAGACAAGATGGCCTAGGCATGACTGAAAAATATTCTAAGTCTGAGAAGGCCATGCCGCCTCACGAGAAGGGCCATGTGCATGATTAAGAGGTCCATGGCCGTGTCATGTGATGGCCATGGACGCGAAACATGAAATATTAGACACAATTGAAATATACTAATTCTGAGAAGCCCATGCCGCCTCATGAGAAGGGCCACGTGCATGATTAAGAGGTCCATGGCTGTGTTATGTGATGGCCATTAACGCGAAACAAGAAACATTAGACACCATGCCACCTCACGAGAGTGGCCATGGACACGAATGAGAAGGGCGTGGTGGTGGAGTGACTAAGTCCCAAGAGGGCCATAGACGTGAGTAAGAAGTCCATGGCCATGAGAGAAGAGAACCATGACCCCCTTTGCGAGACACCACATGCTCGTCAAAAGACTAGCATGTCACGAGATTCAGAACAACACCAGGCGAGGCAAGCTACACTCCAAAACCCACGATGGTTCCAAGAGAGGCACCTAGGCGGTTGAAGGAGTAACCACCACTCCGAGGAAGCAGGGAACCGTTCTTTTTGGGAGTTATACAAGAGGCGGTTTTCTATCGAAGAAGGGGGAGCGGTTCTTTGTAGCAGTTATCCAACAAGTGGTTTTCTTTGGCGGTTACCTCCTCGTGGCTATAAATAGGAAGAGGGGCCGACAGAGACACTTGTTCCCAAAAATCACACAACTGACACACATGTCAAGTTTATCCTTTACCTTTTCTCTATCATGTAGCCATATACATAGTTCGTAGTTTGGAGCTCTCGCAGAACCTCCATAGGAGTAGAAGTAATTTAATTTAGATCTCGTTCCCAGAACCATCAATCAAACACCCTCGTTCGAACTTTGTTTGAAGAGGTGTGAGTCGTGTCTTAGTAATCGTTGCCCAAAGAAGTCAAAGGTGCATTAATCTCATTTCAACGCAAGTTTTCTCGTCGGAAAACACTTAGTCAACTGGTGATCTTATCAATAAGTACTTGAAAATCCATTTTTGAAAGCTTATCTAATATAAGAGGAACTCCGAATACTAGATTGGTAGAGTCCCCAATGGAAACTCGATATATTACGAGAAAGCCCATTTCAGCTTAAAAATTGGGGCATGCTACTTGCCGCCAACCAAAAAAAAATTTTAATTCAAAATTGATTATACATATATATATATATATATATATATATATATATCTTCGGTAAAGGAGTTTCACTACCTACAACATATCCAACTTTCAGAAAACGTATTGAATCAGAAAAAATCGACGCTCGCCCGAAAATCATCGAAAAAGTCGAACCTCGACGTAAACTGGGGACACACTTCCATAAATCATCACTAAGCAGGTGCGTTGATTTTTGTATTTCGAAATTTTTTTCCGAAGATTTCCAACGGGCAGACTACGAGCCAAAAATTCTTGCGGCCGGAACCTGGCCGAGGCGGAAGAATCCGACAGGCATACGAGGTCGGGCCGACGGAAAACGGAGGCCGGAGCCAGGCTTAGCCGAAAAAACCTTTCGGCCCGGCGGCGCTCTAGCCAAACTTTTCTTTCGGCCCGGCTTGGTCGACGCCGGACGCAATCTTTCAGGTCGCGTCGAAGGAAAAGTTTGGCCAGGGCACCTCCGGGTTGAAAGGTTTTTTCGGTCCGCTCCCCGCCTAGCAGAAAAAACCCTTCGGCCCGACGACGCTTTGGCCACAATTTTCCTTCGGCCCGCCGTCAATTTTGCCGAAAACTGGAAAAATTTGTGGGATATTGAAAAAGTTACCTATTTTCTGACGGCCGGCGACATACTTTTTTGTTGAAAAGAGGCAAATGTTATTGAAAGTCAAATTTATAGAATGATAAAGACGTAAAATTCAAATTTTGAATTTTTTATCGATTTTTTTTTTTTAGTTGGATGCAAATAGCAATTTTAATGGCGGCAAATAGCCGTTCACTAAAAGTTCCTCCACAAAAGGCTAACTTTTGACTGGGTTGAATTGTAGAGTAGGTATACTAAAGAAACTAGCTAGCAACCTCTTAATGCCCTCAACAGCTCTAATAGAACCATTAGAGAACAATAAGATTGTCGCCCTACAAAAACTGTGAAATTTCAAGTAGTTTACAACAAAGATTTAATGAAATTTGTTCTTCAACCGTGGTTTTTAGTGGTAAACAAGAGAAAACCTCCATTGCTATGGTGAAAAGGTAAGGGGAAAGTGATGCTCTAAAACACAACACCAAACTACGACCAAGTATAATCGCAGTCCGGGAATGCAGTAAAGTGACAAGTTAGATTATCAACCCGGGGTCTAGATCTACTGCTTACTCAGTGATTCTCTATTATCTAGCCAACTAAGTTAAGTGTTTGTTGTGTAAAAGAAAAAGCAGAAAGAAAGCAGGAATTGATACGGTTTTCTCAAGCAGGTAAGAGTCACTCGGGAATGAGTCCCCCTAGCTCCTTAGTTAGGTTTCAATTGTATTTCCCTGGGTTGATTTACTGTTGATTAGACTGCGGAAGATCCGACAGTAGCTTGGAATCTCTTAAGCTGACCAAGCCCTCTCAGTCTAACTACCCGACAGACGACTAGTCTTCACCGGGATAGAAAGCTGAAGCAGTAAGAACAGAACTCCACTACTGGAATTGGATTCCAGTACAAAGCAGTAAACTGGCTAACTCTCGTATAGCCAATCTCCTACTACCGAATGATGAGACTCTAGAAACCTAATCAGATTCTATCTATCTCAGATTGCAGCAGGAATCAGGAAAAGTTGATCAGACTTCAATTGACTCAATAAACATGCATCATTCGATTAAAATCAAACAGTAATATCATCCCAAGTCATTACAATCAATCCCTAACACATAGAACTAGGGTTCTTCATCCCCAAGTGAGAGAGAGGTTCTACTCCATAGAGAGAGAGAGAGGAAAACCAGGTACAAAGCAGTCATACTCATTACAATGGGAAGAATCTGCTCTGGGATGATGATTTCCACTCCTATGACGATCTCCAAGCTCGATTTGATGAAACCCAGCTCCAAGATAGCTTCTAGGATGTGTTCTTCGTCCTTTCTCTCTCTAGGGCTCTGTTTTTGCTCAAAAAGTCCGATCTCTCACTTGTGGCTCGAAATTGGCTGAAAACCCAAGATTTCCCGACTCACACGGGCAAGCCACATGGCCGTGTGGCTCACCCAGTTGCCCGTGTGAGTCAAAACGCGGCGTATCATTAAGTCGAAATTCAGGCTTCCCACACGGCCAGGGTCGCACGGCCGTGTGGGATTTCCATCCTGCCCGTGTTTTCTCTCGGCGAAAATTACACGGCCACAAATGTGAGTTGCACGGTCGTGTGATGTCCACGAATGCCCATGCGGCTTCCTTAGCACCTCGCCACGCGTCCGATCTTCGTCCAATCGACCCCAAACTAGCTGCCAAGCCTCCATTCACGTACTAGGACCTGAAATATCACAAACAAGCACCACCTAGCGTGAAATCGGCCTAAAACACGAGAATCAACACCTCAAACGGTGTAAGAACATGGGTAAAACATGTGTAATTAACGATCTATTAAACTCCCCCACACTTAACCATTTGCTTGTCCCCAAGCAAACCAAGTCAGACACAAGGTAAGCTCACATATTTCAATCAACCAACATTGGGGACAAATCATATAGGCACAGAAACACGGGAATCATACTGGTTTTCAAACATCAACACATGAACAACCTTAATAGCAACCTGGACAACCACCACAGAAGACATTCGAGTGCAGCAAAATCGAGTAAAGGAGGAGTCTCCCTTCTGTTCACCAACCAACCTAGACTTGACTCAACCACTTACTCAAAACAGTCAACTCATACATCCAACTTAAGACATTAGAATAGAGACCGAGCAATCTAGGTCCTCACCGGGGTACAAGAGTATATAGAATATGAAAATGAATCACTCACTCTCGACCAGTGGGGTCGGGACAATTTGATGCGAAAAATGCGCATGTTATTTCTCTCAATCCCTAACATCTCTTCACCATGATGGCAGCCTCTAAATGCTAGAGTTCACATATGGGGTGTCACCACTAACTAATCAGGAGGTCTTAGACACAGGTTCAAATGACTGGCTAGGGTCTTGGACACGGGGAAAAGGCCTTTTAGGTGGTGGAAGTATTCAAAGCACAAGGTTCCACATTTCCAAACCCACACAATCACAGTCAAACAAACCGGTATTTCCTTTATGCTATTCTGCAATACTCAATATCTCAAGAGCACAAAAATCGAAGGAGGTATAAATGTTAGAACTTCCAAGCCAGACTGCTAAGAAACACTACTTAATGGGCATTATTCAGATTTTTGGTAGTGGCTCTCTTTTGCTTCCAATTTTTCTTTCATTTTCTTTTCATTTCTTAAGAGAGCCACCACTTCTGCACATATTTCAAACACCTGCCCAACTTTTTAAGAACTACCTCCAACTCTCACATTATATTTAGCAGAAACAGCAGAGAACATGTAAAAATCACTCTGTGGAACCTTCTAAAAGATGCAAAAGGGTGACTTTTCATTATAGACCAAAAGAAAGGATAACACACGGCTCAAAGGGGCTGACTAGGGGATATGACACATCAGGACAGTCAAATTTGGTCGTGGGCTAATCCTATGCCCCCATCATCTTAGCTAGTGACAACGTGAATGCTACACATCATGGAAGAGGGAGCTATCGCACAAGAAAGAAACGAGCAGGCTCAAATCTCACATGGCTACCTATATGCTCTATCTCACATTCTGATACCCTGAACTAGATGCATAAACAATTGTCAAGAACAAGTAATCAATCCAAGTCACAGTTGGTAAGCAAACAGTTGAAAAACTGAACCCCTACACAATTCTACTGCCCGTCTCAGTCCTCATCATAGGTTGTCCTAGTCACAATCAAGCTGTCATGCATCAATCCGAAAACCATTCAATTCATCAATCAAAACACAGTGGCAATATGATCAAACAGCAGTACTTGGAGCCCTCAAATCGTAAGATTCGGACACCGGACTAGGCTCCAAGCACACAAATATATATTCCAACCGATACAAAGCACCCCCACACTTAAGCATGACATTGCCCTCAATGGAGTAGAGGGAGAGAGAAGGAGAACGATGTTACCGAATTGAAATGCTGCGCGAGACTGGAAGTGGACCAGTCAGCGTGGCTAGCATCAGCAAAACACACGGGGTGATAGAAACCATAGTTCCATGTGGACAAACCGAAAAAAAAAACGAAAGAAAAATAAACCTTGGTGGGGTTGCCTCCCCACAAGCGCTTCTTTACCGTCGTGAGCCGGACAGTGGATCCTAAGTTTTGGTCCATCCCAGAACCTCCTTGAAGTTGAGGTTCTCATTAATGAGGTGAAGTCTCAAGTCACGAGCATGGGATGTGATAGGTGATGCAAATGGCTCGTGGCCTTGAGGAAGATGAAGTCTCCACTCTCGAGACCTCTCCTTCGCGTTTGCTCTTGTCTCATTGCCCCAAACCAGATAAGATATATTCGATTGACCACCATCACATCCACCAAGAGGGATCGATGTTGATGTAGCCTTGGTCTGGCCAAGAGACACTGCAAATGGGTCCTTGCCAAGCAGCTCCTCGAAGTTTGGTGGAGATATCACATGTAACATAGGGCCGGTGCAAGCCTCTTCCACCTCAACTTCATCCTCAGCCTGGACGCCGATTGCTTCCTCAACCCCCCTTCCTTCTTCAAAATGTGGTCTCTCCCCTGGGAAAAGATCAAGGACCACCTCTTCTTTTCTTTCTTCCTCATCCTCCACAACTTCCTTCCTCATCCTTGCTCGCTCTTCTTCTTCTAGAACATATTGGAGAGCAAGTCGCCAAGCAATTTCTTCAATGGGATCATCTTGCATCTCGTCGCACTGGCCCAGCATGTTAGAGCATAAATGAGGAAAGGTGTGATCTGCAACCAAAGGACTTTCCTGATCATGATTATCATGGGAGTTCTCTGTGATAACTTCTGTATGCTCCTCAACGCTCCCGTAGCCTTTGTCATCCTCCACCTCTTCTAGCGTGGTAGCAGAAAGGTGATCTTGAGCAAGATGTGAGCAAACTTGCTCCACCCACTCTGTTTGCTTCGCTGAGCGCTGAACACTCTCCTCCATATCATGGAGAAATGAGGGATCGGAAGAGGCAAGGGCTTGGATTTGAAGATCCATCTTGGAGCATGCTCTCTCAGTGTCTCGAGCAAACTGCTCCACGAGAAGCCTTAATTGTTTGTTCGGATCTTCCAGTGAAGTGTAGCATGGCTCTGCAGAGTGACCCGTGAAGGCCTCCATGGCTAACTCCAACTCAGATGGCCCCTCTGATTGTGGCAGGAACTCTTCTTGAAAAGGATATTGTCCTTGAGGTTCCCAAGGGTTTGGTTGTTCTCCGTAGAAGGGGGGTTGGTACTGACATCCGAACCCATAGTCTTCTCCTCCTTGATTGCTCCAGGAAGTCTCGGGGTAATACCACACGGATGGTGGTTGATACCCCCAATGGTTGGAGAAGCCATGAGGGTCCATGTTTCAGAGCTGCACCAACAAAAACATATCATCCAAGTGAAAAGCAAGGGTGGAAAAGAAAAAAGCTAAAGTAACAGACTTTCACGTTTCCCCCATAACTTAGAGGTCCCCGGCAACGGCGCCAAAAACTTGATGCTCTAAAACACAACACCAAACTGCGACCAAGTATAATTGCAGTCCGGGAATGCAGTAAAGTGACAAGTTATATTATCAACCCGGGGTCTAGATCTACTGCTTACTCAGTGATTCTCTATTATCTAGCCAACTAAGTTAAGTGTTTGTTGTGTAAAAGCAAAAGCAGAAAGAAAGCAGGAATTGATACGGTTTTCTCAAGCAGGTAAGAGTCACTCGGGAATGAGTCCCCCTAGCTCCTTAGTTAGGTTTCAATTGTATTTCCCTGGGTTGATTTACTGTTGATTAGAATGCGGAAGATCCGACAGTAGCTTGGAATCTCTTAAGCTGACCAAGCCCTCTCAGTCTAACTACCCGACAGACGACTAGTCTTCACCGGGATAGAAAGCTGAAGCAGTAAGAACAAAACTCCACTACTGGAATTGGATTCCAGTACAAAGCAGTAAACTGGCTAACTCTCGTATAGCCAATCTCTTACTACCGAATGATGAGACTCTAGCAACCTAATCAGATTCTATCAATCTCAGATTGTAGCAGGAATCAGGAAAAGTTGATCAGACTTCAATTGACTCAATAAACATGCATCATTCGATTAAAATCAAACAGTAATATCACCCCAAGTCATTACAATCAATCCCTAACACATAGAACTAGGGTTCTTCATCCCCAAGTGAGAGAGAGGTTCTACTCCATAGAGAGAGAGGAAAACAAGGTACAAAGCAGTCATACTCATTACAATGGGAAGAATCTGCTCTGGGATGATGATTTCCACTCCTATGACGATCTCCAAGCTCGATTTGATGAAACCCAGCTCCAAGATAGCTTCTAGGATGTGTTCTTCGTCCTTTCTCTCTCTAGGGCTCTGTTTTTGCTCAAAAAGTCTGATCTCTCACTTGTGGCTCGAAATTGGCTGAAAAACCAAGATTTCCCGACTCACACGGGCAGGCCACACGGCCGTGTGGCTCACCCAGTTGCCCGTGTGAGTCAAAACGCGGCGTATCATTAAGTCGAAATTCAGGCTTCCCACACGGCCAGGGTCGCACGGCCGTGTGGGATTTCCATCCTGCCCGTGTTTGCTCTCGGCGAAAATCACACGGCCACAAATGTGAGTTGCACGGCCGTGTGATGTCCAGGAATGCCCGTGCGGCTTCCTTAGCACCTCGCCACGCGTCCGATCTTCGTCCAATCGACCCCAAACTCGCTTCCAAGCCTCCATTCACGTACTAGGACCTGAAATATCATAAACAAGCACAACCTAGCGTGAAATCGGCCTAAAACACGAGAATCAACACCTCAAACGGTGTAAGAACAGGGGTAAAAACATGTGTAATTAACGGTCTATCAGAAAGATGGTCCCTTTGCTCTTAATTTCTTTTGTGGCGAGAAGTAACAACACATTGATGTCCCTAACCCTCCAACACAATACCTTAAGAAGCCTAACATCCATACAAAGTAAAGGACTACTATGCCCGAGGTGCGGCAGATTGAGAAGTGGCACGTGCCTTACCCTTTGGAGTACCACCACGATCCCCCACCAAGTACTCGCCATGACGCCACATTCTCGAGTACTCACCACGATGCCACATCGTCAAGTACCCACCAAGAGACCCCGCATCAACAACGACAAGTGCCTATTCATCGCTCTTCAGTCCAATTGACTATTACTCCCCACCGTCAGAGCACGGATGTTCGGCGCACGATCATGGAAGAGCCACCTTACTCTGATAGGCATCGCCATAGCACGAATGAGCGCCCTAGCACGACACATTGGTCCCATCCACCGCAACCTCTCATTGCTACACTTATCGCCCATCACATGAAGAAGAACAAAAGATGAGATAGACGGGGTGGGTGAGGAGATGGAGGCGGGTGAGGAGATGGAAGCGGACAAGTAGGTGGAGGAGAAGTGGCATGAGGGTCCCTCGAGTTCGTAGTTGGTGTGTTTATTTTCATTTGATGTTTAAGTTAGACTTTCTTGAGAAAACCAACAATGTGGTGTGTTTATTTTCATTTGATGTTTAAGTTAGACTTTCTTGAGCAAACCAACCGTGTGGTGTGTTTATTTTCATTTGATTTTAACTTAGACTTTCTTTAGCAAACTAACAAAGTCGAAGAACATAACTTGAGCAAACCAACAAATTCGAACAACATAAATTGAATGACCAACAAAGCCAATCAACATAACTTGAGAAACCCAACAAAGAGCAAACCAACTAAGGAGGATGCATTTTATAGGCAAAATGTGGCTTGAAAACTTGCACAACCCCAAAGGATGGGTTTTTTTAGTCCACTGTGCTACTTTTGAAGATTTTGGGGGTGTTCACAGGACAAGTTTTGCATGCAATGATTGTTTAATTGATGGAAATCATGATGGACCCTTAACCCACGATTTTTGAGGAAAATCGTGGGGTAAATTACCCGGGGTACCATTAAAGTATGCCAATTGTGGCAGTTATATCATTAAATAAGTTAGAATAGGGTGTTGGGCATCACTGAACTCTATTATATGTGCATCTGGTACCGCTTAAGTAGTTAAGTTTACGAATACGTGCATTCCGTTAAAGTTGATAGGATGTTGTTGAAATATTCAGTTTTTTAAATATCAGAACTAGTCCTACTTTTCTTATTGTCAAAAATATTTTAGACTTACGAAAAACATCATTTTTTTTTATTGTAGGTAAGCCATCGATCCGACCCAAACGAACAAGATAAGATGTTATACCGAACTAAAATTAAGGATCATATCGTTTCTAATGAAATGAACTTTTGCTCCGAGTCTTATAGTTACTCAAGTTTCATGTATGTTTTGTCCGGAATTTGGGCCTGAATCGGGATTGTAGCACATCCTTAATCGGAGACCATTAACTGTTAGAAACCGAACAGGAAAAATTAGGGTTACCGAATTGGGCAGAGTCGCAGACTAGGTCGCTCTCTTTAAGACGTTCGCGGCACTGCCTTCATTGCACACGATATACTATCAGCCGGTTGCCTCCAGGATAAAATAGCCACTTCTTGACTCGCGGTTTGTGCGAAACCGGAGCTCTCTAAATCTAACTCCCTCTCATGTTTCTTCTCTACGTATTCGTGTTTAGAGGGTCTGTGTAATCCTCTATTTATAGCAATAGAAAACCCAGAATTTCCCTCTTTCGTGGGAAATAAGTCACACTTAATTAGGAAGATAATTGCTCCATAATTAAAATGCATTCTATTAAGATAATTAACTCTAATTATCTTCATAATATTTCTTTTATTAATTATCCTTCTTATTATCGTATATGGAGATATACTGGATAATTAATTAGGAATTTCATTGATAGCTTTTCAAAGCAATCAAATTCATCCCAACAATCCCCCACTTGAATAGCTTTGAAACTATCTCTAAGCATCAACAGATCCATAAGATCGGGCATAAGGTAAGGTATCTCGAAGATTTGAACCTTAGCGTAGTGGTTACACTTCCGATTTCATAATGGTGCCTCGTATTCTTGAGCCCGATTTCAGACAATGTAGCACACCGGATCTTTTCATTGAGTGGTATTCTATCTTAGCCCGTACTTTTATGGCCCTGCACGTTATCCCGATTTAGTGAACGCTCTAGCAACTTTGTGCCTCCAAAGTTCCTTAGGGAGAGGCCCCACTCCCACATTCACACAGGTGAGTCTATCAGAAGTACCCCTAAAGTAAAGTACTTCACTCCACATAGAGTATAGATCTCATTAAGAATTTAACTCAACCTCCAAGGCTTTGGGATTCATGTTTCACTATGCTTGAACTTTTCTTAATATTACTCATGACTTGTTATTACCCATTGAACCCATTTCTTGGGATCTCCAGTCTATCGAGTCGGGTTACCATCACTTGTAATCCATGGTTCGGTAGGCATAAGTCTCATATCCTTCGTGATATTTTGGACTTTTCTCTCTAGGTAATCCTTTCGTCAAAGGATCAACTAGATTCTGTTTGGATCTTATAAGATCCACCCTCACTGCTCGTATGGTTAGGAGTTCTCTTATTGTAGTATGCTTACAACGAATTTGCGTCTCTTTCATTATCCTAGTAATCTGGATCTCCTAGCAAAACACTTGCTTTGTCTAGATCTTTTACCTTCATAATTCTCAAACAACATGGTTTTTTCATAATATTGACATCACGAGTCTTTGTACCAAAGATCGACGTGTCATCATAATGCAAGTGTCATTCTTAAATTTGTACTAAATGCACTTGTCACTTTCATTTTAAAAACCATGAGAGAGAATCTAATTATTCTCACCACTGTTTTAGAGTCTTTTTCAAATCTTACCTTGATTTGTCTAACCATAGATTCCAGAAGCATGTTCAGGAATAACAACTCTTTAGGTTGTCCCATGTAGATTTCTTTGTCTAAACCACCATTCAAATAAACAGTTTTAACAATCCATATGGCGCACAACACTAGCAATCAAAACATACATGAATGCTATTCTAGAATTGGTGAATAAATATCAAAGAAATTCACAATTTTTTCCTTCTTCGCATAAAGTTTTAGCTAGTAGGCGATCCTTATATGCATAAACTAAACCATCAGATTTAAGTTTTTCTTTTTAAGAATCCATTTATTACCCATGGCTTCATTGCCAAGAGGTAATTCTCAAAAATGCCAAATCCTGTTCGATTCCATCGATATATTACCCAAGGTTTTACAGCCAAGAGGTAACTCTACAAGATTCTTAGTCCTATTAGACTACAATAATTCCATTTTGTTAATAATGGATTCTCCAACAAATCTGCATCTTTATGCAAGTTCGAACTTCTAGCAGACTTGTAGGATCTTTTTTTCTTAGGGTGTAAATAAAAAATTCATAACCAAATCCTTTCATGATTCATGGTTCATTTGTCTCTTCTGAGTTCATACCTAGATTCATCACTCCCACTAGTTATCCATTATTTCTAATAGCAGTCAAGATATCATCCCCACTATTTCTAAATTTAAACGGAATGACATCAATGGATGGCAATGAGTATTTGATTTCATAAAACTTATGGGTTTTACTCATATGCTTTATTTTGTAATAATGTTGCACGGATTCTCTAATTCTAACAAGAGCCAACAATAATCAGACAATCAATAATAATGTGATAAAGCATTTCAAGCCAGTCCAAGTAAGCAACTCATCACGTTTACACATCAAATTTAATCAGATCAAAAGGTTCTGATTCTCTAAACACATATTTTTCTATTGAGAAGGAGGCTGTAACAGCCGAAGGAAGGAACAAGCAAAGAGCATAAAAACAACAAAGCAGTGCTCTGATTACATCACACAGACGGCCAACAAACAAAGGCTGAGAACAGATCAAAGCAAAACACCAGGAGAGAGTACCTACCCATTGTTGACAATTTGACGAGGGAAACTAATCCCTCTGATGTCATCCATGATGATGCATTCAAGCTCGATGGGGGGTTGCGGTAGTTCATGTACTCCTAAGGAATAGACGAGACCGTGCTTCGAGATCCAGTCCACAACTCTGTTCCCTTCGCGGTACGTGTGAACTAGCCGTACTACCCAAGCTTGCGCCATTTTTCGTTGGATCACAAACAGCAGAGTAGCCAGTGGGTGGGTCAGGTCGGTACGCTTGTTGATGAGCTCCACTGCTAGCGTGGAATCCGTTTCAACCACCGGAAAGTCCACTCCATGTTTCCAGGCCAGGTCCAGACCATGCGAGATAACCCATAGTTCTACAGCAATTGTCGTTCCCATCCTGATTTTGCTGCAAAAACCATCAATCCACTCACCAGGCGTTCCTTGCGCTGCGCCATCGGTATTGAGTTTAATCTAGCCTGTTGGCGGAGGTTTCCAGCCAATCGGACCTTCTTGGCGCGGCGGCTTGTTGTTGTTCTCGAACCTGGCAACACATCTTTCAAAAGCTTCGCTCCAATCTTTGGCTTTGGTAATGGCGTAGTTGAGAAGTGTGGAATTCGTCATGTTCACCCCTTTGAAAATTGACTCACATCGTTGTTTCCAAATGAACCAAGCAACGAGGCTACAAAAGTTGCCCCATTCACCCGTCCAAACCCTCATTGAGGCATCCCTGATGTTGTCCTTGAACCAAGCCTGGCCGTTCGCAGCAAAGAAGGCTTGCTTCTTGTTCACCGGGACGATCCTGTTCCAAACGAAGGCTGTTGCTGGGAAGTCTCTCAAGCAGTGGAGGGCCGTTTCTGAAATGCCCTGACATTTAGCACATGAGTCATTCGTTGTCAACTTCCTCTTCTTCCTGATGCTATTCGTGGTGTTGTTCCCAATGGTAGCCATCCAAGAAAACACCTTGACTCGCTCCGGGACTCTTAGTTTCCAAATGGCTTTCCATGTCGAGCTGTTTTGGTCTTCCTCAAGGCTGTTCTCATTTAGCTGGTAGGCCGTTTTTGTGGTGAATTGTCTGTTAGAAGTCGCCCGCCAGAACAGAGTGTATTCATTCGGAGCGAGCGGGTCAACGACTGCCTCCCGAATGGTGTTTGTGACCTCATTCGGCAAGAGGTGAGCAAATTCTTCAGTTCTCTAGCTTTTCTCCACGTCACACATATCTGCCACGCTTTTGTTCAGCTGCTCCTCTGGGATTGCTGCAAAAGCCAGCTCCATCAATGGTACCTGTGAGATCCAACAATCCACCCAAAACTTAGTTCGCCTCCTGTTATGTACATTCATAGCTCTGCCGTTGTGCACAAGATTAGAAGCATAGTGAAACTACGCCAAGCGAAAGAACCTCCCGTATCTTTTCGTAGCACGTCAAGGCCTACCCGAGCTCCTCCATACTTCTTTCTCATCACTTCAGGCCATAGGGTAGTATTATCTGTTGCAATCTTCCTGGCACCCTTTTCCAACATAGCAAGGTTCACTTTGCGGGTTGGCCTGATACCTGCACCCCCTGACTACGCCGCTTGACCATTTGCTCCCAAACAATTGGATGGAACTTTATCTTGTCATCCTCCTCTCCCCACACCAACTGCCAATTGTATTTGTCCAGATTTCTGCAGGTAGTAGCAGGCAGCAGTTCCGAGAACATGGGATAGATAGGAATGGAAGATGAAATGGATCTCACCAGGGTTAGCTGTGCTGTCAAAGAAATCTCTTTCATTATCCTAGTAATCTGGATCTCCTAGCATAACACTTGCTTTGTCCAGATCTTTTACCTTCATAATTGTCAAACAACATGGTTTTTTCATAATAGTGACATCACAAGTCTTTGTGCCAAAGATCGACGTGTCATCATAATGCAAGTGTCATTCTCATGACAGGCTACGGACGTGGCGTGCCAACAACAAGTTTGTTCTTCCAGATCTTGGATTGTGGTATATCGTGTAGCACTACAAAAAAAATTGATAATTACGTTCAAAATATTACTAATGCTGAAAAAGTTGATAATGAACAAAGATTTGTTAATACTACTCGTTAATTCAACCGGCAGATTAATACTAGTAAAAAACAGGACTTTGAAAATATTACTATGGACGAAAAAATATTAATAATAAACTAATATTGATAATATTACACGTGAATTTAGCAGACAGATTAATAATAGCATACTCTTAATAATAAGACGAGCAATTATCAAATCATGCACGATTGATGACAGCACTTCAAAATATTACAAATCACTATGAACTAAATTGATAATAAACTATATTAGTGAATTGATGCCGATTACAAATAAATTGATAAAACAATTACAAAACGACAATAAAAAGTTAATAACACAACATAACATAATTAACAGGCCTATCAGACAACATTGACAATACGAAAAACATTGATTATTGGGCGGGTAAAAATATTGACCATAGCCCTTCAAAAGATTAAAATCATGGCTACGTAAATTGATCATAAACTGTAGTAGTGAAAAACCCTAAGCACACATTATTAGTTTTAACAATCTTTGTAATGCGGGATAAGAAAAGTACAAGAAGTAATTGATAATGAGATTAGTAAAATTGATAACGAAGCTGATATTATTAATAAAGAATGCATGTACGCTAATAATGGAGATATATAAACATATTGATAATGGCCTTCGAACTATTACTAATGGGTGTATATATATTATGAATGCATACCTGTGAGTTACACTACTATCATTATCAATTGATAATGGCCTTCAAACTATTACTAACTGACAGCGACGGCGACGGTGGAGAACAGATATGGGAGTAGAATCATCGGCAGAATATCTCGGCGGGGGGAAGCTGGACCGACGGCGACAACGGAAACTTGGTTTGGCGTTGGTGGACTTGAACGACGACTGCAACGTGAGCTAGCTTCCCTCGGCGGAGAACGCTTGCGGAGGATCGTCGGCCGGAGAATTCAGCGGGAGGGACGGACGAACGGAGAATTCACCAGGAGGGACGGTTCGCCTTCTTGAGGGAGGAAAAAGAAAAGGACAGCGGGAGGGACGGTTAGAACGCTTGCGGGAGGGAAAAGAAAAAGACGTGGGTGTATACATAAGTATGGTTACGGTTTTTAATTTAATTGTAATTCCCTTAATAATCCTAACAGCTATTTAACTAATAACTCCCCACTAACTACCTAAAATTGAATCAACCAATCACAATCCTTTAAAATGCTCCTTAAAAAAGAGGGTTTAAAGACCTGAACTTGGGCATAGAAGTTATATACAATACAACAACATATATATATATATATATATATATATATATATATATATATGCGTATACCGAGCGCCGGCAAAATGCCAGTTTGTGTCTTCTTTCAAACAGACGCATGCCTTTAAATTATTCTCTGTCAGCACATGGTCCCAGACTGCTCTCTCCATCTCTATCCATTAATTTGACCTTATTCTGCGAGTTGCTATTCTATCATTCGAATCTTGCCTGCCTCATATTTCATTCAGTTACGTACGTACCTGCCTCTAACAAATACTCCTACTAATCTTCCAAAAACGCACATCCCTATCGCAGAGCAGTTTGAACGCCTCGTCTCACGTACCTAAAATCCATATAATGACAAAGCCCGGTTGATAATTACGATACTCGTATCCATGCAATGCACGTCTTCAACACTATATAAACCCACTACCCAACCACATGCATTTCCACGCCCAAACACAATACCTCCAGTTTGCTACCTTTCCTCAAACACTTAGCTAGCTAGCGGCGATACATAACGATGAAGAACCTCTTCTTGCTCTCCGCCTTGGCGGTCATCATTGTGAGTGCGATGATCGCCGGTAAAGCCACCGCGGCGGCGGAACCAAGGTGTGGTGCTTATAAGAAAGCATCGCAGCCCTGCATGGCGTATGTCCAGGGGAGCGCCGAAACCATCCCTCAGGCGTGTTGCGATCGGCTCAAAGGGTTTCTCGACGATGCCAAAACGGAGCAGAGGAAGAAGATAGCTGCCTGCAAATGCGTCGCCGGTTCTGCTAGTAACCCCGCCTACAAGGAAGGTCGTGTTCAGAAAGTTGCCGACGCCTGCAGATTCAAACTCCCACCGGCGGACTACGACTGCGACAGGTAAATCAATAAACAAATATATGGGTTATTGCAGGAAATCATTTTTATGAATTTGTGGTTGATTAGCTTAACTTTTCCCGCAGCCTGTGATTGAGGAGAGGCGTTCTAGCTAGCTGAAACAAATTAAGCCAGGACGAGGGAAGGGGAAGAATTAAAGATGATCATGTATGAGGAGGAGAGCTGCCGGAGGTGGCGTTCAAACACCTAAAATAAAAATCGTTATTCACTACTACTTTGCACTTTGGTCGTTGTTTTTGTTGTTATTCGTACGTAAGAGCTGGTTTGGTTTTTACATATATTATCGAAGTTGATGTTATGGTTTCCGTTGGGTACTAAAACTTATGGCAATTGATGTTGTTGACTTGTTGTAACGTGGGAATTATGATACGATATTTCTTTTGCGTTAAAAGTTGAGATGAATATATTTGAAAAGTTATAAATGAAATTTTTAATTAATTATCCAGTATATCTTATATACGAAAATAAGAAGGATAATTAATAAAAAAATATTATCAAGATAATATGAGTTAATTATCTTAATAGAATGCATTTTAATTATGGAGTAATTATCTTTCTAATTAAGTGTGACTTATTCCCCACAAAAGAGGGAAATTCTTGGTTTTCTAATGCTATAAATAGAGGACTACCCAGACCCTCTAAACACGAATACGTAGAGCAGAAACATGAGAGAGAATAAGATTTAGAGAGCTCCGGTTTCGCACAAACAGCGAGTCAAGAAGTGATTGTTTATCCTTGAGGCGACCGGCTGATAGTCTGTCGTGCGCAACGAAGACAGTTCCGCGAACGTCTTAAAGAGAGCGACCTAGACCGCGACTCAACCCAATTCGGTAACCCTAATCTTTCCTGTTCGGTTTCTATCAATTTTAAGACGTTCAGTTGCTGTCATATTAACCGTACAGGATTCCGATTATGGGCTGAACAAAACCCTCGTAAATCGTAATTGCATTCGATCGTGAGTTGTCATGTCGTGCCACCATCCTCGCATTTTTATTTCCCCAACGATCGCTCGGTTCGTGATGCCAGTGATTGATTCATGAATGTCACGGTATATATATTTTGTCAAAAGGGAAGATTTTGTTTGCTCGGTTTTTTTCTCTACAGGTATCGAGTATTCTGCTGCATCTGCGATGCGGCTTCTCCCGGAGATGGTGGAGCCAAGAAGGATAATGAAAGTTGCGGGGAGATTGACCTATCTTAATTTGTGAATTTGTACCTTTTCTTTCTTTTCTTGCTAATCCGCCTGGTGTTGTTTGGAAGGATATGTTTTTTATAGGGGAATGGTGGCAGAAGGTGAAGAGGTGGTATTGGGAAGGAGTTGTACCACCTAAGAATCATAATATATGCAAAAGGTTCAAGAATCGTAATAGAAAATCGAATCAGATCCACACCAATTAGAATAGTACCCCTCGTGGTAACCAAAGGATCATTGGTCAATCCTCTAGGAATTTTGCTTTATTTCTCCGCTATAGTTGCGAGAAATCAGGTCATATGAAGCGAAAGTGTAAGAACAAGGATAACACTGGTTAAGTGTTAACTTGATTGAAGAGGATTGTTGGTTGTGATGATTGTGAAAAGAGCAGAGATCAACCTTGCTAGTAACATTGAAGAATAGTCGCTGAATATTGGCACCTCGAAGCATACTAAGGCATATGCTATTAAGAAAGTGTTGTTGAGTATTGCTCACTCCATTATTGATAATGGTCATGAGAGTATGCATATGATGATAAATTTTAAGTGTTGAATTCTTATGGGTGTTGCATGCACGTCTTAGACGTATATCTTGAAGAGTTTAATAGCTAGGGTCACATTTTCATAATGGTTGTGGTAAATGTGATTTCTATAGACAAGATAAATGAAACATAAATATGTGTTTAGAGAATCAGAACCTTTAGATCTGATTAAATTTGATGTGTAAACGTGATGAGTTGCTTACTTGTTAGAATTAGAGAATCAGTGCAACATTATTACAAAGTAAAGCATATGAGTAAAACCCATAAGTTTTATGAATGAAATATCATTGTTATGTGGAATCTATTGATGCCATTCCGTTGAAATTTAGAAATAGTGGGGATGATATCTTGCCTGCTATTAAAAAATAATGGATAACTAGTGGGGGTGATGAATCTGGGTATGAACTCAGAAGAGACAAATGAACCATGAATCACGAAAGTATTTTGGTTATGAATTTGTTATTTACACCCTAAGAAAGAAAGATCCTACAAGTTTGCTAGAAGTTCGAACTTGCATAAAGATGCAGATTTGTTGGAAAATCCATTATTAACGAAATCGAATTATTAGAGTCTAATAGGACTAAGAATCTTGTAGAGTTACCTATTGGCTGTAAAACCTTGTGTAATATATCGATGGAATCGAATAGGATTTGGCATTTTTTAGAATTACCTCTTAGCAATGGAGCCATGGATAATAAATGGATTCTTAAAATGATTTTCCCATGGTACCCCATCACACACAATGCCACATAAATAACTACCTTCTTCGTAGTTGAACGAGTAAACTTCCCTTTGTACGTGTCTGCAACGCCATCATTATAAGAATATCCGCCCCACATCATACCCTCCTCCTGCAGCAATATCATAGTGGTGAGAAGTTGTTGCACCACCATGATAGCCATAACTCGCTCTACCCACACCAACCTTCTCAGTGTCAGCATATACAGCTCTGCAAACTCGAGCTTGTTTTAGCTAGGAAGAGCAACGTCATGTTAACCCATCATTGTCAAACATGACATAACTTCTTCGTACAACATAGCGCCCCCACGGGTGTTTGGATATCAGTAGCAATTTTACCAACTCGCATCTACCCCCTCCCATGAAATTCCATTAGGCATATATGACATAACTTCTTCGTACAACATAGCGCCCCCACGGGTGTTTGGATATCAATAGCAATTTTACCAACTCGCATCTACCCCCTCCCATGAAATTCCATTAGGCATATATGTCATAGAACTCTTGCCACATGAATATGCTCTTGATCTTCACCGTTGTAGATTCACCACCTTCTCTTAACCTAGGGGTGGCCGTTCGGTTACCGGTTAACCGTCCGGTTAGACCGATAACCGGCCGGTTATCCACTAACCGGTAACCGAAGTAACCGAACTTAATTCGTTCGGTTATCGGAAGCTAGACGCAATGGTTTTTGGTCTTAAAAGTGGTTCGGTTAACCAATAACCGAGATAACCGGGAAACCGAAGCCTATTTCGGTCAGTTTTCGATATGAGGGGTGGTTATTTCGGTTAACCGATAACCGGCCAATCGGTTACCGGTTATAACCGAAATAACCGAACTGTCACCCCTATCTTAACCCATCCCGATCTAGGAGTTGGTCATCTTACCATTCAACATAATAAGTAGCAATAACTTTCAGAATTTTTACCCATATATGTAATTTAAAGTATATAATCAGAGAGCTTGTCAATATATCATACAGATGACATAAACACCAATATATCCTACGGTCTACTTGAATCCAAAAAATTAACATAATTTATGATAACCCTAATTAGTGAACCCAAAATATAACTACTTTAACACAATATATATTAAACAGCTTAGTTCTTACCTTTTGAAGTGAGGTTGTGAAAATGGAGATGAGAACTTGTGGAATAGATAGGAAAGTTTGAAAGCGTCTTTGTTTCTGGAGAAGAGAAAATGAGGGTGGATATAAATGGGTGCTAGGGACAATTATTTAATGTGAGTAGATTGCACACTCATCACTTTAGGGCTAAGCAATCTGTACTTAACCTCTGTTAACAAAAGTGATCAATGTATGGATCGCTGAAGGCTAAAGCGACAAGTCCTTTGACCAGTGCACCCAAATTTGCTGCAATCTAACCATATCCTGGCGACATATCGGGTTGAAAGGAACCCTACAGCGGGAATATGATTGTTTCTGTCCAAAGTGATTAAGTTGGATCGCTTGAGTATGTGTTTGCCATTTGATGTTCGCTAATTAGTTAGTTTGAGTGTTAGTGAGTCTGGTTATCGTTAATGTACAGTGTTACACTTGTGGAGTATATATATGAAAATCCCATAGAGGGGCATACTACCAATTTCCCACAAACTAGGTTTTCTCCTAGGTACGATTCGGACACCAAATATGTCTGATCAGTCTTATGGTACATGGGATCGAGTGAATAATTTTGTCTTGGAGGACCTTGTACAAAGTTCAGGAAACATTAAGATGGCCTCTGAGGTATGGAATTATCTTGGATCAATGTTCAATCGTTGCAGGAAAAAAATTGACTTAGCTAAATAAGGAAACCAAACTATTTGTATTCCGATTTGATGCTAATATATAAAAACTACACGACCTCTTACCAACAACAACAAAACAATGACGTCCCCTCAAAAAAACAACAACAACAACAACAATAACCAAAGTGCAAAGTACTAGTGAATAACGATTTTAGTTTAGGTGTCTGAACGCCACCTCCGGTAGCTCTCCTCCTCATACATGATCATCTTTAATTCCTCGTCTGCCCTCCTCCTGGCTTAATTTGTTTCAGCTAGCTAGAACGCCTCTTCTCAATCACAGGCTGCGGGAAAAGTTAAGCTAATCAGCCACAAATTCATAAAAATGATTTCCTGCCATAACCCATATATTTGTTTATTGATTTACCTGTCGCAGTCGTAGTCCGCCGGTGGGAGTTTGAATCCGCAGGCGTCGGCAACTTTCTGAACACGACCTTCCTTGTAGGCGGGGTTACTAGCAGAACCGGCGACGCATTTGCAGGCAGCTATCTTCTTCCTCTTCTCCGTTTTGGCATCGTCGAGAAACCCTTTGAGCCGATCGCAACACGCCTGAGGGATGGTTTCGGCGCTCCCCTGGACATAGGCCATGCAGGGCTGCGATGCTTTCTTATAAGCACCGCACCTTGGTTCCGCCGCCGCGGTGGCTTTACCGGCGATCATCGCACTCACAATGATGGCCACCAAGGCGGAGAGCAAGAAGAGGTTGTTCATCGTTATGTATCGCCGCTAGCTAGCTAGGTGTTTGAGGAAAGGTAGCAAACTGGAGGTATTGTGTTTGGGCGTGGAAATGCATGTGGTTGGGTAGTGGATTTATATAGTGCTGAAGACGTGCATGCATATATACGTGAGACGAGGCGTTCAAACTGCTCTGCGATACGATACGTACGTAACTGAATGAAATATCAGGCAATAATCGGTTGATACAATAAGATCAAATTAATGGATAGAGAGAGAGCAAAGATGACGAGCAGTCCGGGAAGCTATGAATTCGCCGCCGGCCTTTAGCCATCTGGAACTATGTGGTGAAGCCATGAATTCTCCGCCGGCATATAATAATATAGAAGAATGCGATTACATATCCTCAGTATTTAATTAAATTTCAGTTATATGTAGCTTAGCCGGAATTTTCTGTAATTTCTGGTTGAAGTTGAAACGAGACACGCTACGTATACGCAATTACGCATATGTGTTGTTTTATATAACTTCTCTTACAAGAATTCATCATCCTAATCCTAACACTAACATAAAGAGATTTTCCATATAACATGATTAATTCTAAATTTCCAGCCTTCTAGGTATATTTAGGAAGGATATTTTTGTCCTTTGAACATTTTTATCCTTTTAATTGATAAAAATACAAAGAATTTTTTTTTTTGTTAATTTAACTAATTGGAAAAAAGATTTCGCTCTAACAAGGATTTCGTTGCTAACTTTATTAAAACCAATTATGATATTATTAATTTTAGCTAGGAAATATGGTTTTATGATATTTTAGTCTAGGGTTGTGCGTGTATATACCCTATATAGATTATTTTTTAATTTATTTTATGATAAAGTTAAGTTTTTTGGACAAATTCTTATATGTGTGACCTTTTAATTAATAAAAATACAAAGAATTTTTTTGTTAATTAAACTAATGGAAAAAAAGATTTCGCTGCTAACGAGGATTTCGTTGCTAACTTTATTAAAACCAATTATTATATTATTAATTTTAGCTAGGAAATATGTTTTTATGATATTTTAGTGTAGAGTTGTGCGTGTCTGTACATGGGCGCTGGCCTGTGTTTGGCACGGCACAGCACATGCATGCTTCAGGCTCGTCAGTTTTTGTGTCGTGTCATGTAAGCCCATTTGTTAACTTTGCTAGGCCCTGCCCAGGTCCTGGCACGGTTCAAATCGTGCTGTGCCTATTAGTGCTCGTGCCATGCTCGTATTCGTGTTTAATGAAAAGGACGAAAACAAAAGAGAGAATGAAAAAATAAGGTGAAAATTGGACGGAGGAAAATAGTATTAATCGATAATGTTTGAGAAAAGTAACAAATCAGGGGGGAAAGAAAATTGAAAGTATAGCGAGTGTGATTTGGCTTTGTTTAATTCTTTATCCATTTTTACTTATGTTAGTAATTACGTATATATCTTTATGACATTTCTAACAACAGAAAATAATTATTCTTGTACTTGTGTTTTGTAATATTTGAACCTATAATTCTTTTTATATTTATTTTCTATCAAATAAATATTATTTTTGTGCCATGTTCGTTCTTATACTCAATCAAGTCTCGAAATATTAGGCCCGACACGGCCCACTTATATACCTTGCCGTGCCCGTGCTCGTACTCGTGCCCATGAACCCGACACGGCCCATAAATTATTCGTGCTCGTGCCGGGCTGACCCATTTATTTAGTGCACGTGCTAGTGCCATGCTCCAACCGTGTCGTGTCGTGCTAGCCTATGGGCGGAACGGCCCGGTGCCCACGTACATGCGTGTCCATACCCTATATATAGATTAATTTTTAATTTTATTTTATTATAAAGTTATGTTTTTTAGACAATTTCTTATATGTGTGACTTTACTAATTGACTAATTCTTAATAACTCAACCAAACAAGGCCAAGAGATTTGTATTAATCAGTGGAAGGAAGTGACGCTACAGCTAAAAAAAGCTTTTCTCTAAAAAAAGCTAAAAAAAGGGATGTGGGGAACTCTCCCCTCTCTCCTCCGTCGTTGGAGTCAGATCGGCGATTGAATGATTGTTGTGTTCATATCAATTCTCACTGTTTGCTTACGAAATCAAAGATGAGGGACTGATTGGAGTTTCTCTTTCAGTTCTCCTCGTCGTACCGAGGTGGTGAAACTGGTTAGCGGGACGAGTAGATCAATCATGTCTCTAATTAACCGCCATGAGAGTAACCTCGTGTCTCGGTATGGCTTTCACGCCAAAACTAAATGCCATTCCAGATTAAGGAATGGAAAAGGGAAAATTGAGGAATCATTCAAGGGTGATGTCACCTGGATTCTTGTAAAACCCCATCGGCCGCGCAAACACTCCGTTTGGAATCTCAAGCTCCCATCGTCTATGGAACTAGAGGAGGAGACTCAGGAGTTGTCGGTGGCTTCTTTAGCGACCGCAGAGGATACCACAAACCACCCATTGATGGCCAAAAAAGGTTAGTCTGTCAGGTCGTCCGATGGAGCTGTGGTATCCCGAAATTTCAACATCGGAGACAGGGTCTCTGGCCGGCATAATACTGGCGACCAAACTCAGAATCGGTGGTTGGGCGGGGAAGTGTTTGTGTTTAATTCAACTTCCTGGGAATCTCGTCCCGAGATTTAGGGGATTTCCCCTAATACGATCCTTCAAATTCCACCGATTAAAAAGAGTCCTTCCCCCTTTCTATCTAAAGGAACCAAATAGGAGGACGTAACCCCGGAAACTCTAGCCCATTTAATTCCCTGCTCCACTGCTCTGCTCCTTTCGTTTTTTGTAGACGAGTAGCGAAGACGGTGGTCAGGCGAGGTGAAGAGGTTGATGTCCCAAGGTTGTCTCCGTTTCCAGGTAATAATATCAATTCTCCCTTCGTCCCTTGGCATGCTTCATTCCCTAATTTCTCTATGGTCAATCTGGTCATTGCCGCCATTCATGTTGAGGCGTCGGGTGGGCTAGAGCAAGTTAGTCCGCCGCCAATTAAGGTGAGTCGGCAAACTAATAAAGCTACCTGTTTTTGTTACCTCCAGAGAGCTAAGATGGTGCATGTCTCCTCGGATCAGGTGGTCCAATTCTCCATGGTGGAGGTTCACTCAACCAAGTATCGGAACACTCACTCGTTGTTGGGACGTCTCTTTACGAAGAGTCGGGTTACGATTATGGAAGTCAGGGATGCTGTTATTACGCCATGGCAGGTGAAAGGACGACTAAAAGTGATGATATCCAAATATGGGCTATTCGAATTTATTCTGCCTCCTGAGGAAGCTAAGGCCTGGGTTTTGAAGAGAATGCCATGGGTAGTCAAGGATATGATCTTGCACTACGACCATGGGCCCCAATCATCTCAAAACAAATTTTTGATGATCTTTCAATGGTCCTTTACGTGTCCAAATGTGAGATGTTAAAGACGAGTGTTGTACCCAGCAATTCGGACGTAAGATGGAAACCACAAGCTTGGCCATGTCCTGGAGGCTGGTGTGAATGCAAGTCATGAGCCTGGGGAACGTTTTGTAAAAGTGAGAACGGTGTTGGACCTCACCAAGCCATTACGTTCACAAATTATGGCAGCCAATGATGATACAGGCTGCTTCTGGGTTGCCCTTAAATACGAGTATTTACCCTTGTTCTGCTTTCGTTGTGGTCGTGTGGGGAATTTTCTCAATGAGTGTGTCTTTGATCCTCCGACCGACAAGGAGAGGTTTGGACCGCATATGTCCACCAAGATTATGGGTATACGAGTCTATGATGTTGCGGATGAACCCCAACAAAACAGGGGTAATTCAAAATCTGTGTGGCTCAATACTGAATTGGGAGAACGCTGGGAGGAGAAGCTAGAAAACCGGTCTCGTCCTATGGAGTTGGAGGAGGAGATTCGGGGGAAGCTACCGGAGAGGAGGATGAATGGGAGTCCTAGGCCTGATTTCCGAAAGAATGTGGTTTTTAAGAAGAACGTCGAAGTCCGAAAGTGTTCCCAGTCACGAAATCTCCATGGCAGAAGAATGATCGAAGGGTGCGGTATCGTGCTCCCAGTCAAGGGTGGGTTGTGGCTGCAGGTGCCGAAGTACCCTGGATGCGGCTCCGGGAAATGATGGGAGAGGACGGCCCTCTCGGCTTGTCGATGCGTCTAAGAATGATTTAGGAGTTACGGGTCAGGCGGGGGACTAAGAAGGGGGTCGGCTGTTGTAACGTCGACGCATGAGTCGCCGCCACAAACATCTAGATATCCTGAGGAGATGATTCGGAGGATGAAGGGAACCCAATGCCTACGGTTGTGAGAACCCTGCATCGGGACCAGGTGAAGGAGAAGAAGGGAGGGCGACGTCTTGTGAAAACTTCGACCAAAGGAAGTTTGGCTCGGGAGAAGTCTCACCCTCCATCGAGTTCATCGTTTCACCAGGGAAGCAACTGGTGATGCACGATGGGGAGAAGCAGGAAATTCTAGCTCCATCTCCTCACATGCGTGCTGAAGCTAATCTTCCTTCCTCCGGTGTTGATACTCTAGAGGATTCGGCGGATCCCTCACCTGAGGAGGATGCGTCTTTCTTTGAGCATAAGTGTCGTTCACCAAAGCTACCTTGCGTCAAACCTCCTCGATCTCTCAAAGGCCGAGTGGGCAAGGTAGTTGCGGGTTTTGAGTCGCGGCTCGCTATCAACGATGGAGACATCGGTGGCCGGGTGGATAAGCAATTAGCTCCCGAGGCTGTGGCTCGGATGCGAGATTGGGAGGAGCAGGAGGTAGGTGAACCTCGCCAATTCAATGAATATGGAACGAATCTTCTTCATCCATACTTTGGAGGGCGTAAGCGCCCATTAAGTGAAGTGGAGGGAGAGGTGTGGGATAATCTGAATCCCAAGAAATTATTTGTAGAGGAAGAAACTGATAAGGTGGAGGAAGCCAGCCTGAAATGGCCCCAATCGGATAAAGGAAGCTTCTCGCATGGAATGTGAGAGGAATTGGGCCATCCTTCACATTTGAGACAGTTGTCGGATTGATTCGTTCTAATAAACCAGACCTTATTTTCTTTTCAGAAAAAAGATTGCGTCGTAGAGTCGTTTCCCGTCATTTGCGGGGCTTAGGTTTTGATAATTCTCATTGTTTTTTTTGTTGTTGATGCTGTTGACACCACTAGTGGTCTTGTTTTAGCATGGGCCTCCGAAGTTCATGCTTCGGTTTTCTTTCATTCCAACTTCTGATCAACTAGCTGAGTTAAATTTGTGATGACATCGTCTTACCTTTCGTGGTAATAGGATATTTTAACGTAACTCTGCATGAGAGCGAAAAAGATTTTAACGTAACTTCGCATTTCCAAAACTTCGTGAATGATCTGGGTCTCCATGACCCAGATTACCTAGGGGACCCATTTACTTGGACCAACAAACGTATGGGGTCAACCTGTATCCGTGAATGCCTAGATAGGGCTCTCTGCTCACAAAGTTGGGTTGACAAATTCTCTAATACCTTTGTCAAGCATTTCACGCACCAAGGGTCTGATCACCACGCTTTGCTCTTATCAGATAAGCCTTATGTTCGTAACAGTCAGCCCCTTTTCAGTTTCGATGCCCGTTGGGCTGAGAATCCTGAAGTACGCGCGATGGTCGCATATGTTTGGCAGGAGGAGATCCCTGGTACTTCTATGTATCAAATATGGGAGAAACTTAAGAAACTCCGCCATTTGCTCTACGACTAGAGTAGGGCGGATACTACCAACTCCCTCCGAAATATAAGAACCCTTTAGGCTGAGATTGACCAGGTTAAACTGCAATCTCTGATTGATTGAGACACAGTTAAGACCTTGGAAACTGAATTGACCAGACAGTGGGAGGCAGAAAAAATATACTAGCAACAAAAATCGAGGGTCCGCTAGTTAAAAAAAGGTGATTTGAACTTCTCGTATTTTTATATGGTCACTAGGGCTCGATGCAAGCTTAATTACGTGGCTGGTCTTCGAAATGATCATGGGGATTGGGTTACTAAGGAGGGGGGAAGGTTGATATAGCCACTGATTTATATCAAACTCTCTTGTCCTCGGAGAATAAGGTGCTCAATATGGCTGACCGGGTGGCTCAACTGCCAATCGACTGGCGTGTTACGGATGCCATTAATGCCACTCTCACTGCATATGTCCTCCCGGTGGAAGTAAGAAAAACGGTCTTCTCAATGGGCTCGAAACAGGGTCTCGGGTCTGATGGTTTCACTAGCAAGTTCTTTAAATCCTAATGGGATGGTTGGGGATTCGGTCACGACAGCTGTTTGTTCTTTCTTCTCTACGAGAAGAATGCTCCATAGTTTCAATCGTACCTGGTTGACACTTATCCCCAAAGTGGACAATGTTGAGATCATGAGGAAACTACGCGCTATTAGTCTGTGCCAGTTTACCTACAAAATCATAACCAAAATTATGTCAGAGAGGCTGGCGTGTCTGCTACCTCAGATCATCTCCGAAGGTCAAAATGCTTTCATTCGTGATTGCCAAATTGTGGAGAATGTCCTCCTAGGTCACGAATTAATGCACTACTTGAAAATAAAAACACAGGGAAAGAAAAGGTACATGGATCTAAAGGTTGACATGGAAAAGGCCAATGATAGAGTCGAACGTCCTTTTCTCCTCGCGGTCTTGGACAAGTTGGGCTTTAATCCGACCTGGCAGGGGTGGGTGCAGGAATGTCTTCGATCAGTCCCATTTTTTATCTTGATGAATGGTACTCCAACGGGTTATTTTACCTCCTATAGGGGACTCTGTCAGGGGGGATCCTCTCTCTCCCCTTCTATTTGTGATTTGAATAGAGGGATTTGCAGCCCTGCTCCGCAAATCTATATCCGAAAAGAAACTGGAAGGGGTCAAAGTAGCCCTCGTTCTCCTCGAATATCGCATCTGTTTTTCGCCGATGATTCTTATTTATTCCTCCACGGATCCCTTCAGGAATGTGAGAATTTGATCATGCTGTTAAATGAATATGAGGAACTCAGTGACCAAAGGGTGAACCTGGATAAGTCCGCAGTTTATTTTAGTAGGAATATCGCCGCCCCGGATCAGGATTTTCTTGCTCAAATTCTGGGATTAGGAGCCGTTGGGGTCCAGGATAAATATTTGGGGCTGCCTACTTTGATCTCGCGGTCTAAAATGGACACTTTTCGCTACTTGGAGGAAAAACTGCTTGCTCGACTCCAGGGCTGGAAGCAGAGGACGCTATCTGGGGTAGCAAAGGAGACTTTGATTAAGTTTGTCGCTCTAGCATTCCTTTAAATGTGATGTCTTGTTTCAGACTCCCCCTCTCGCTCTGCCGCCTGTTAGACAAGCATGTTTCCAAGTTTTGGTGGGGTGTGAAGAATGGGCATACTAAAATTCGATGGATTTCCTGGCGGGAAATGTGCAGGAGCAAACATGATGGGGGAATGGGATTTCTCCGTTTTGAGCACTTCAATCAGGCACTTCTTGCGAAGATCGGGTGGCATATATTGAATGACCCAACCTCTCTGCTTGCTCAAATTTATGACGGAAAATATTTCCCAAAAGGAAGTTTTCTTGAGGCTGCTGCTCGATCTCGCTCATCTTGGGGGTGGCAAAGCATCTTGTTCGGGAGACAGCTGTTGGAGAAAGGGTAATGGTCATTCTGACCCGCTGCTTCATACTAGCTGGGTACCCCGGTTGCATCCCGACTCCCCTAGTTTTAATCCCAGGGTTTTGTCAGAAGGTGGAAAGCCGGTGGTCGCTGATGTTATGCACCCCTGCAGGGGGATGGTGTGATCGTAGGCTTAGCCAGTGCTTTGATCCCGTCTACTTGTCATGCTATTAAAGAGATTCCTCTCCCGCAACATGATGTGGACGATCGTCTGGTATGGCATGACATGACAAATGGGGTTTTTCGGTGAAGTCTGCCCACCATTTAGCAGTTTTGCTTGATAAAAAGAGTGGGAGGTAGCGTTCGCTTGGGAGTTGGATGGATAAATGATAACGATGTAATTGCACATATTTGCGCCCCTAGTTCTTATCCGTTTGAGGGGCATAGTCGTGTGTTTTGGCCTATTTTACGCCGGGTTGTGCTATTTAGTCATGTTTCAGGTCCCAGGCGTTAAAGCGAAGGCTAACCACGAGTTTCGGGGCATTCGGAAGTCATTTCGTTGAGCTGGAGCCAAAACACGGGCAGCCTAAGGCATTACACGGCCGTGTACTGCTGGCCGTGCTTTTTATGCCGAGAGCAAATTCAGTTTGGCTGATTCAGCTGCAAACACGGGCACCGAAGCACGGCCGTGTTCAGTCAAAGCACGGCCGTGTACATCGCGAAGCACGGCCGTGTTTCAACCAGCTGCTGGCCGTGTAATTAAACACTGGCCGAAACACGGGCAGGCTCAGGCAAAGCACGGCCGTGCCCTCGACCGTGCTTTGGCCACTGATGCTTTTAAGCAGAGTTTCAGCCACAATCCAAGGGGGATTCGAGTTTTTGAGAGAGAGATCAGTTCCTAGAGAGAGAAAGTGACGAGCAAGAGTTCCCAAGTGCCCTAGATTGATCTTCAACACCATTGGAGGCCAGCTTGAGCTTGGAGAAGTGCCGATCAACGTCCAGAAGCAGGAATCCATCCTTCGCAGTATGAATTCCGTGTCTGATTCTGCTTTTGCTTTCTTCTCTATGGAGTAGTTCTCCCATTCATCTGGGTATGGAGAACCCTAGATTTGTATGTTAGGCTTTGATTGTATGAACCCAAGTACTGATTCTGTGATTGATTATATTCGATTGAGGTTTTGATGATTGAATGACTTGAATCCTGATCAAATTCCTGTTGTTTCTGCTTTAACCTAGAATGAGAATATCTGCCTAGGTTAATAGAGTATCCTTGATTGAAGGTAGGGAGTTGGTGACTTTAGTCGAGGAGCCAACTCACTATTCTGTACCGGATTTACTCCGGTAGTGGAGGTTTTGTTCTTAGGGCCTCAATCTGTCGACTCCGGTGGAGGTTAGTCGCCCGCTAGAGAGTCAGATTGAGAGGGTCTGAAGACCTTTAGTCGAGACTTCAGGCTGTTTAAGAACCTTCCGCAGTATAATCTTCATAGAAACTGAACTTGGTAATTACAATCCGGCTTAACTGCAGTCTAGGGGGAACCATATCCGGGTGACCTCTTTAACCTGAATACAACAGTTTACTTGCTTTGTTAGTTTGTTAGTTAGACTTGCATTCCAGTTTCATTGCTAGATAACAAGAATTCACTGAGTAGTCATCACATCTAGGACCCGGGTTGATAATTAAACCCAAACCCGCTATACTACGCTTTAGGAAGTGGTTTCACTTGGCCAATTCCTGGAGTGACAGTAGAGTCGAGTCAAGTTTTTGGCGCCGTTGCCGGGGACGGCTAGGTTGTTGAAGAAAAGTGATTTCTGTTAATTTAGCTTTTCTTTTTGCTTTGTTTTCTTTGTCCCACTTGTGCCTTCACGGGTTTGTTGCTTGAGTGTGTGCAGGTAGTGCATGACCCGTAGCCAGTCGGGAGGTTTACTGCCGTTGAATCCAGAGATTGACCGCACCTATCGCCAGCTCAGGAGACAACAGCGAGCTAGACTGGCTACGGAAGAGCGCATAGACGGCCACCTGAGCAGCGATTCTGAAGAAGAGCCCGGGATGGACGGAGACTACAACCAACACCAGGGGAATCCACAGCAGGTTCCCCCGGTGAATCAGGTCCTGGGGAACAATCCCATACCCCAGGATCATGGAGCTCATCATCCACCGCAGCCGGGTCCCACCTTGGAGTACTACTACACTCCTCGGATTGCTGACATCCGCCCGGTCATCCTCTACCCGCCGATCCCAGCAAACAACTTCGAGATCAAGCCATGCTGGATTCAGCTCATCACATCCTCGATCCAGTTTCATGGCTTGAAGGATGAGGAGGCCAGGGTGCATCTTTCCCGTTTTCTGCAGCTGACAAACGGGTTCAAGCTGAACGGTGTTCCCGATGATGCGATCCGCCTTCATCTCTTCCCCCATTCTCTGGCGGGGAATGCTAAGAGGTGGTTGGAGACTCAGCCCCCATTGTCCATCACCTCTTGGGACGATCTGCCGGACAAGTTCGTGCACAGGTACTATCCGGCATCGAAGACTACTGAGATTCAGCGGGAGATCACTCACTTCTGCCAGGAGCCAGATGAGTCACTCCGTGATGCTTGGGAGCGGTACATGGGCTACTTCTGGCAGTGCCCCCACCATGGCTTTAGTGATGCTTTCACTGTGGGGAACTTCTACAGCGCTCTCTCCCCAGATAGCCAGAGGGTGATTGAGTCTTTATGCCCAGGAGGGGATGTTCTCACCAAGACTCCACCCGAGCTGAATCAGATGATTAATACATTGGCTGCCAGAGATCATTCTTGGGGGCAGAGCAGCAGAGGCAGACATTCCAGGGATCGTGGTGTACACGCCATGGAGACCAGATCCGGGCTCGAGCAGTAGGTAGCTGAGCTAGTGCAGACATTGAAGCAGCCCAACAGTCTTATTCCGGGCAGAGGCATGGCTACACCTCCAGTTGCTCAGTGTCAGTGGTGTGAGAGCTCAAGCCACTTAGTAGAAGACTGCCAGGCTATGAGGGAGTCTACTACCCCCCAAGAGCAGTTGGACTTCATCGCCAATGCTCGGCGCCTCGACCCGTACAGCAACACCTATAATGAGGGGTGGCGCCAGCATCCCAACTTCTCTTGGGGCAGTAACACCACCAAGCCACCTGGTTTCCCAGCACCAGCTGGTGGCTTTCAGCAGAGGCAGCCCTATCAGCCTCGACAGGGCCCAGTTCCACAGCAACAGCCCTACCAGCCTCGACAAGGGCCAGTTCCACAGCAGCAGCCCTACCAGCCTCGGCAAGGGCAACCCTTCCAGCAGCCCCAACGCCAGTTTGCCGAGCCAGCAGCAGCTCCAGATACTCAGATGACAAAGCTGGAAAATATTCTAGCTTCATTTATGACGAGCACTCAGGCGACTATCACGAGGTTGGACCAGAGTGTAGCCTCACTAGAGGCAGGTCAGAGGAACCAGGGTGCCATTTTGCAGGATCTGCAGACCCAGGTGGGCATCTTGGCCCGCCAGAACACCACTAGGGCACCGGGGACTCTGCCTGCCACCACTGTCCCGAATCCTCGGGATCCTCACCAGCTCCAGCAGCTTGATGCCATCACTACCAGGAGTGGCAAGACCACATCAGCTGCTCCTGCCCAGCCCAGTCGAGATGATCCACTACCTGCCTCAACACTTCCAGCTGATACTGCATACGTGGGGGAAGACACAACAATGCCTGCTCCCAAGCCACAGCCAGTGGTTAAGGAGCATGTACCTCAGCTTCCTTTCCCCACTCGCCTGCATAAAGACAGGCTGGAGACTGAGTTTGCCAAGTTCATGGCAATGTTGAAGCAGGTCAACATCAGCATGCCGTTCGTGGAGGCACTGTCGAAGATGCCCAAGTATGCCAAGTTCATGAAGGACCTCCTCACCAACAAGAAGAAACTTGGGGATCTTTCGACAGTGATGCTGAGCGAGGAGTGTTCTGCCATCCTGCAGAACAAGCTGCCTTAGAAGCGAAAAGAACCAGGGAGTTTCACTATCCCTCTCATTATTGGCAGCATGCATGTAGGGAAGTCCTTGGCGGACCTAGGCGCTAGCATCAATGTCATGCCTTATAAATTGTTTAAGAAGCTAGGCCTAGGTGAACCTAGAACTACTAGGATGAGCATTCAGTTAGCTGATCGTTCTATCGTGCATCCTAGGGGTATCATTGAGGACTTGCTTGTTAATGTAGGTACATTCACATATCCTGTGGACTTTGTTATTTTGGATATAAATGAGGATGTGGATGTACCTTTGATTTTAGGTAGACCGTTTCTCTCCACCGCCAAGGCGCTTATTGATGTGCATAGTGGTAAATTGATTCTGCGTGCTGGTGATGAACAGGCTACTTTTTCTGTGTCTGAGAATGGGAAACACCCTCATTTGCATGATGACATAGATTACTGTGATATGCTTGCTGATTATGAGACCGCACTCGCCATCACGAGTGCGGGTACTGACGATGTTCTTGAGCGTTGTATTTTGCTAGGTGAGCAGGCATCGCAGGAGCCGCAGCTGGCGGAGCAGTTGGCCGAGTTGGAGAGTGGCCCCTTCTTGGAGGGCGACAGGCTGTTTAAACCGATCTCATCCTCCACCCGCATCGCTACTTCCTTGGAGGAACCACCAGAGCTGGAGCTTAAGCCCCTCCCTCCTCATTTGGAGTATGCATTTCTCCGGGAGGGGAATAAGCTGCCAGTCATCATCAGCTCGACCCTCACACCCGAGCAGAAGACCAGACTGGTGGCCTTGCTGAAGCGGTACGAGCGCGCCCTCGCATGGAAGATCACAGACATCCGGGGGATCAGCCCTTCTTTCTGCTCCCACCGGATACTGATGGAGGATGAGATGCGGCCAGTGAGACAGCCGCAGAGGAGACTGACACCGAACCTGGAGGCTGTGGTTCGGGCAGAGATCGTGTAGCTACTGGACGCGGGGATCATCTTCTCCATTTCCGACAGCGAGTGGGTCAGTCCCACCCAGGTGGTACCCAAAAAGGGTGGGATGACTGTGGTGCCTAACGAGAAGAATGAGCTGATCCCGATGCGCACGGTGACTGGGTACCGTGTCTGCATTGATTACCGGCGTCTTAACGACGCCACACGGAAGGACCACTTCCCGCTACCATTCATTGATCAGATGCTGGAGAGACTGGCGGGGCACGAGTTCTACTGTTTCCTGGATGGGATGTCCGGGTACTTCCAGATCCCTATTGCACCGGAGGACCAGGCGAAGACCACTTTCACCTGTCCCGTCGGCACCTTTGCATACCGGAGGATCCCATTCGGGCTATGCAATGCCTCAGCTACTTTTCAGCGATGCATGCTCGCTATCTTTGACCGTCTGGTCGGCGAGATCATGGAGGTGTTTATGGACGATTTCTCGGTTTATGGAGACTCATTCTCTCACTGTCTCCATAACCTGGAACTTGTCCTTAAACGGTGTGAAGAAACGAACCTGGCACTGAGTTGGGAGAAGGCATAGTTCTTGGGCATAAAATCTCCAAGATGGGGATTGAGGTGGACAGAGCGAAGATCGAGACTATCAGCAAACTACCTCCTCCTACATCTGTGAAGGGGATCCGGAGTTTTCTTGGTCATGCAGGTTTCTACAGGCGGTTCATCAAGGATTTCTCCAAGATTGCTCTGCCCCTGACGAAGCTTCTAGAGAAGGATGCCCCCTTCCAGTTCACTGATGCATGCATAGCGGCTTTTATGACCTTGAAGGAGAAGCTCACACAAGCTCCTATCATGGTTGTTCCTGACTGGTCCTTACCATTTGAGATTATGTGCGATGCCAGTGACTTTGCTGTTGGAGCTGTGTTGGGGCAGAGGCGTGATCAGCATTTCCGACCTATCTACTACGCCTCGAAGACCTTGAATGATGACCAGGAGAACTACACCACCACGGAGAAAGAGCTGCTCGCGGTGGTGTTTGCCTTCGACAAATTTCGTCCTTATCTGGTCTTGTCCCATGTGATTGTGTATACTGATCACTCCGCGATTCGATACTTGATGAGCAAGGCTGATGCCAAGCCTAAGCTCATACGATGGATCTTACTGCTGCAGGAGTTTGATATTGAGATTCGGGACAAGAAGGGAGCAGAGAATGTTGCTGCCGATCACCTCTCCCGGTTGGACGCACCCCCTGCGGACAACCTCGAGGAGGAGATCAATGACTCCTTTCCAGATGAGAGGCTGATGATGATGTGCCTGGTGGAGAGTGTCACCCCCTGGTATTCTGATTTTGCGAATTATCTTGTGGACCAGCAGCTGCCCAAGGGGATGACCACTCACGCCAAGAGGAAGTTCTTCTCCGACCTGAAGCACTACTTCTGGGATGACCCCCATCTCTTCAGGATCGGAGCTGACGGGATCATCCGTCGATGTGTTATGGAGAGTGAGATGGAGGGCATTCTATCTCACTGTCATGAAGGACCTGCTGGCGGTCACCACGGAGGAAACCGCACGGCGAGGAAGGTGCTCCAGTCGGGCTTCTACTGGCCCACGCTCTTCAAGGACGCAGACGCCTTCGCACGCCGGTGCGACCGATGCCAGAGGTCAGGTAACATCTCTGCCCGTGATGAGATGCCCCAGAATGTGTTTATTACTTGTGAGATTTTTGATGTCTGGGGTATCGACTTCATGGGCCCCTTCCCTCCATCCTTTGGCAATACATATATCCTTGTTGCTGTTGACTACGTCTCTAGGTAGGCTGAGGCGCAAGCTTTGCCCACTAATGATGCTAGACGTGTTTGTGGTTTTTTGAAGCAGCTGTTCTCCCGGTTCGGGACACCTAGAGCCATCATAAGCGACCGTGGCACCCATTTCTAGGGTCAGTTCGATAAATTGTTGTCTCCCTATGGTGTGACTCATAAGGTGTCCGTGGCCTATCATCCTCAAACCAGTGGCCAGGCCGAGCTGACGAACCGGGAGCTCAAACGGATCTTGGAGAAGACGGTGAACCTATCCCGCAAAGATTGGTCCACCAAGCTTGATGATGCTCTGTGGGCATATCGCACTGCCTACAAGACGCCCATTGGTACCTCACCGTACCGGCTTGTCTATGGAAAGGCATGCCATTTGCCCGTGGAGCTAGAGCACAAGGCCTTCTGGGCCCTTAAGCTGCTAAACTTGGATGTTAGTGTTGCAGGTGATGAGCAAAAAATGCATATGTTGGAGCTGGAAGAGTGGCGTTATCACGCCTATGAGAACACCAAGCTGTACAAGGAGCGCACGAAGCGCCTCCACGATGCACGGTTGCGGGGTCCGAAAGAGTTCCAGGTTGGTGATCGAGTTCTCCTTTATAACTCTCGCCTGAAACTCTTTCCTGGAAAACTCCTTTCCCGGTGGTCTGGACCGTACACGGTCACGCAGGTGTTCCCGTATGGCACGATCGAGGTTGCTAACCCGCAAACTGAGCCGTTTAAAGTGAATGGCCATCGTCTCAAGCTCTACCTGGGAGACAAGGTCGAACGTGCGGAGTTAGCAGTGGAGCTCGCGGACCCTTAGTTCCGCAATTGGCGTCCAGCTAAAAGACGGTAAAGAAGCGCTTGTGGGGAGGCAACCCCACCACGGTTTGCATTTCTACCCTTTGTTTTTATTTATTTATTTCATTTTTTGTCGGTTTTTGAGTCCTTGAGTCAGTTTGGAGTCAGTCTGGAAAGTTTTCGTGCCTCGGGCGGTTCGTTTTGATGTGTAATTGGGTAAATTTTAGAGCCGGGGCACGAATGAATCAGGGTGGTTTGTGATTGAAAATTGGAAAAATGGCATTTCAGGCTCGGCATAAAAAACACGGGCAGAAGGGGTAGAAAACACGGCCGTGTTTCTCCCCGGGCCCGCCCGTGTTTTGCCTTTAGCCCTCGGCTTAAAAAACACGGGCAAGGGGCTTTGAAAACCCGGCCGTGTTTTCTTCTGAGCCCGGCCGTGTTTTAGAGGCTGATTACACGGGCTCGGAGCACCCGAAACACGGCCGTGTAACAGCCCGCCCGTGTTTCGGCCTCCCCCCTATAAAAATGCAATTTTTCACCCAAAACCTCAGATCAGTCATTTTTTTTTCACAACCCCCAGCCCCCCCTCGCCGGAAAATCGGCCCTTTCACATTCTCCCTCGATTTTCCGGCCATAACTCCCTCTCCCGACCTCCAAATCACAAACCGCGAGCGCCCCCACGCTCCTGGCATCGAGGAGCACATTCCCCAACGATTTGGGCTGATTTGGCTGCGGTTGGGTCGCCGGCGGTGAGTTTTCCGGTGAGTCTCCGGTGTGTTTTCCGGCGATTTTGGGTGCTTCTCTCCACTTTCTTCCTCTTTCTCGTGGTATTTTCTTGAGTCTCCAGGTGTGTTCTCTTTGTCTTTTCTTATATTTTTGGAGAATCGATACCTAGAGTTAGGAGAAGAACTTTTAATTGTGGAATGCATGGTTTGGGGAATATTTTGGGGTTTGGGGGATGATTGGGCTGATTGCATGTTGAATGGCCTGTGTGAATTGTGATTTTTTTGTGATGCCTCGATTGGTGCTATTTAGAGCAGTTGTGGTTGCTTGTTTAACCAGGGGCCTAGTCCACTGTCCAAATCGCTTGATTTGAGGGTCCCCGGTGTGTTCAGCTGGTATTTCTCGTATGATGGGTATGTTTGTGTCGCCGGGAGTCTAGCCCACTGTCCATATCTACCGGTATGAGGACTCCCGGTGTGGTTTGGCCTAACATTGACCCCGTTTGCTTGTGTACCCTTTGTCCTTCATTGTGTTTTGCAGGATCATGGAGGATTATCTTGACCGGCTGAACATTATCCAGCGCCATAAGCTGCGGAACCTCCGCCCCCGCAAAATCGCCGAGCACCATCACCTCGATTGGGAGGTGTTCGAGGAGCTTGGTGCTAGGCCACAGATGGAAGCTGCGGTCCGCTCCCCTGCCTGGCGGCGTCTGCTCACCCTTGCTGAGCCGACCTACAAGGAGTTGGTCTTGGAGTTCTACGCCACCTTCACTCACACTCAGAAGGGGAACTCCGATCACGCTAATGCAGTCCAGTTCACTCTCGGTGGGGTGGAGCACTCCCTCAGCTACTGGGAGTTCGCCAATGCACTTCACCTCAACTCCCGGGAAGCTGGTGGGCCGCCTCTACGCCTTGATCTCGCTGATCCCACGGACTTCCCTTCTCAGGCGTACTTTCAGAGCATCTGCCTGCCCGACAGTGTGGATGAACAGTACGTGGCCAGCCAGATGCGGGCCTCTCTCCTCCGTCTGGAGTGGCGGATCCTCAACCACCTGATGTGCACTTCCTACACACCCAGCGCAGGCTCGGCCAACCGGGTCACGCTCCGCACACTCTGGTTGATGCATGCGATGGGTCGTTCTGAGGACACCATCCAGCTGGGCTCTGTACTGGCGAGGACATTCACGAAACCAGCCATCAGCACGACTCGCGCCCTCGTTTGTGGGCCGGTGATCACCGCCCTGGCCCGCAACTACGGGGTGGATTTCACCGGGATGACTTTGGTGTGCGCGCCGTCTCCACTCAGCGAGGCTACTCTTCGCAACCAGCACCTGCTTGCTCGCCACGGGCGTCAGCGCTGGATCGAGGGCCTTCCTCGGCCACCTCCTCCTGCCGAGGGTGACCAGGCCGAGTCGAACGCCGCTGGTGGGCGCCGAGGTCGCCGTCGCGTTCCCCGTCGGGCTCAGGCTCCCGCGAGCCCCTCTCCTGCTCCCCGGTATCCTTCTCCTTGGTCACCTCATCCAGTGGTGGTGCCCATCTCTGATCAGTTGGCGGCGATCTCACAGCAGAATGACCGCATCCTGGCCGGCCAGGAGCTCCTCCACACCCGTCTTGATCGTGAACGGGACCGAGGGCGTCGTATCTTGTCCGGGCAGCACTACATCATGTCCTACTTGGGCTTGGACCCGAACGCAGTCCACTACCCGTTCGTGCAGTCCCCGGGGTTTGTGGATGAGTACCCTCCACCCACCGGCGATGGTGGTGATGCTGTCTAGAGCGGGTTTTGTACTTTATCTGTTTTCCAGACTGAGACTCCGTGATTTGTGGTTTCGTTTTGTTTTGTTTTATCTCGGATTGTAGACTTGGTACTCTGACTTCTATCAACCAGTGTGTGTTTTTGTGTCTCTAGCTCTGTGCCCCTTCTTTTGGCTGGTCCGCCATCCAGTCAGCGTTCCTGGCCACTGTTTCACGGTAACATCGTTCCCCTTCCCTCTGCTCCATTGAGGACATTGTCGCGTTTAAGTGTGGGGGGGTTCTTTGTATGAATTGGAACGTATATATATGTGTGCTTGGAGCCTAGTCCACTGTCCAAATCTTGAGATTTGAGGGCTCCAAGCACGGCTGTTTGCTTGATTGATCGTATTGGCACTGTGGATATGATTAGTGAATTGAATGGCTTTTGACTTGATACATGGCAACTTGAGTGTGACTTAGACGACTTATCGTGATGACTGAGATGTGCAGTAGAATTGTGTAGGAGTTCAGTTTCTCAACTGTCTGCTCACCAAATGTGACTTGGTTTGATCACTTGCTTTTGACAGTCATTTATGCATCTAGTTCAGGGAATCAGAACGAGAGATAGAGCATATAGGTAGCCATGTGAGACTTGAGCCTGCTCGTTTCTTTCTTGTGCGATAGTTTTCTCTTCCATGATATGCAGCATTCACGTTATCATTAGCTAAGATGATGGAGGCATAGGATTAGCCCACGACCAAATTGACTGTCCTAGTGTGTCATACCCCTAGTCAGCCCCTTTGAGCCGTGTGTTTCCCTTTCTTTCGGTCTTCAACGAAAAGTCACCCTTTTGCATCTTTTAGAAGGTTCCACAGAGTGATTTTTACTTGTTCTCTGCTGTTTCTGCTAAATGTAATGTGAGGGTTGGAGGTAGTGCTTAAAAGTTGGGCAAGTGTTTGAAATTGTGCAGAGGTGGTGGTTCTCTTAAGAAATGAAAAAAATAATGAAAGAAAATCAAAGAAAAAAATGAAAGCAAAAGAGCACCACCACCAAAACTCTGAGTAATGCCCATGTAAGTGTTTCTTAGCAGTCTGGCTTAGAAATACTAGCATTTATGTAACCTCCTTCGCTCTTGTGTTTTGAACTTGAGTAATGCAGAATAGCAGAAAGAAAGTTATGGGTTGGATTGATTGTGAATCTGTTGGGTTTGGAAATGTGGAACCTTGTGCTGTATGAATACTTCCACCACCTAAAAGGCCTTTTCCCCATGTCCAAGACCCTAGCCAGTCATCTGAACCTGTGTCTAAGACCTCCGGATTAGTTAGTGATGACACCCCATATGTGACTCTAGCACTTAGAGGCTGCATTCATGGTGAAGAGATGTTAGGGATTGAGAGATTGAGCATGCGCATTTTTCGCATCATATTGTCCTGACCCCACTGGTCGAGAGTGAGCGATTCATTTTCTCTTATTCTGTATACTCTTTATCCCGGTGAGGACCTAGATTGCTCGGTCTTAATTCTGATATCTTGAACTTTGTGCATGATGTGACTGTTTCGAACAAGTGGTTGAGTCAAGTCTATGTTGGTTGGTGAACAGAAGGGAGACCCTTCCTTTGCTCGATTTTACTGCATTCGAATGTCATCTGTGGTGGTTGTCTAGGTTGTCAGTGAGGTTGTCCATGTGTTAATGATCGAAAGCCAGTATGATCCACGTGTTTTGTGCCGATATGTCATGCCTTGTTGTTTTGAGCTTACCTTGTGTCTGACTTGGTTTGCTTGAGGACAAGCAAACGGTTAAGTGTGGGTGAATTTGATAACGATGTAATTGCACATATTTGCGCCCCTAGTTCTTATCCGTTTGAGGAGCATAGTCGTGTGTTTTGGCCTATTTTACGCCGGGTTGTGCTATTTTGTCATGTTTCAAGTCCCAGGCGTTAAAGGGAAGGCTAACCACGAGTTTCGGGGCATTCGGAAGTCATTTCGGTGAGCTGGAGCCAAAACACGGGCAGCCTAAGGCATTACACGGCCGTGTACTGCTGGCCGTGCTTTTTATGCCCAGAGCAAATTCAGTTTGGCCGATTCAGCTGCAAACACGGGCAACGAAGCACGGCTGTGTTCAGTCAAAGCACGGCCGTGTACATCGCGAAGCACGGCCGTGTTTCAACCAGCTGCTGGCCGTGTAATTAAACACTGGCCGAAACACGGGCAGGCTCAGGCAAAGCACGGCCGTGCCCTCGACCGTGCTTTGGCCACTGATGCTTTTAAGCAGAGTTTCAGCCACAATCCAAGGGGGATTCGAGTTTTTGAGAGAGAGATCAGTTCCTAGAGAGAGAAAGTGACGAGCAAGAGTTCCCAAGTGCCCTAGATTGATCTTCAACACCATTGGAGGCCAGCTTGAGCTTGGAGAAGTGCCGATCAACGTCCAGAAGCAGGAATCCATCCTTCGCAGTATGAATTCCGTGTCTGATTCTGCTTTTGCTTTCTTCTCTATGGAGTAGTTCTCCCATTCATCTGGGTATGGATAACCCTAGATTTGTATGTTAGGCTTTGATTGTATGAACCCAAGTACTGATTCTGTGATTGATTATATTCGATTGAGGTTTTGATGATTGAATGACTTGAATCCTGATCAAATTCCTGTTGTTTCTGCTTTAACCTAGAATGAGAATATCTGCCTAGGTTAATAGAGTATCCTTGATTGAAGGTAGGGAGTTGGTGACTTTAGTCGAGGAGCCAACTCACTATTCTGTATCGGATTTACTCCGGTAGTGGAGGTTTTGTTCTTAGGGCCTCAATCTGTCGACTCCGGTGGAGGTTAGTCGCCCGCTAGAGAGTCAGATTGAGAGGGTCTGAAGACCTTTAGTCGAGACTTCAGGCTGCTTAAGAACCTTCCGCAGTATAATCTTCATAGAAACTGAACTTGGTAATTACAATCCGGCTTAACTGCAGTCTAGGGGGAACCATATCCGGGTGACCTCTTTAACCTGAATACAACAGTTTACTTGCTTTGTTAGTTTGTTAGTTAGACTTGCATTCCAGTTTCATTGCTAGATAACAAGAATTCACTGAGTAGTCATCACATCTAGGACCCGGGTTGATAATTAAACCCAAACCCGCTATACTACGCTTTAGGAAGTGGTTTCACTTGGCCAATTCCTAGAGTGACAGTAGAGTCGAGTCAATAAACCCAGTTGGATTCGGTTATGGGACGCTCCGATCCCCCCCTAAGTTGAATGTTTTCTTGTGGCAAATCTTTAATCAGATCCTGCCTAAGACTGAAGCTCTTATTGAAAGGGATGTCCAGGTTCATCCTAGATGTCTGGTGTTTTGGTCGGAGCCTGAGACGATGGAGCATTTGTTCCTTGATTGCCCAGTTGCTAGGTATTTGTGGGATTATGCGGTGCTCGAGTACCTTGGCCAAGGGTTACCTTGGCGTACTTTATTCCTTAAGAAGGTGTTGTCGCTTATTCACCAGCCTCAACTGGTAATGGCCGTTGTTGCTATCTTGTGGAGAATTTGGCGGTCTCGTAATTGGGTTGTCTTGAAGGAAAGCAATTTGGGATCCCAACCCTTATGAGGCAGTTTCATCTGCAATACCACGAATGGATAAATTAACCTGTCGATAGGGTTCAACGGATTCCTCCCATGGTTAATCAACCAGCAGGGGATACTCCCCCTTGTCCATTTGTGTGTCGGTGGGATGGGGCGGTTAAGTATGCGTCTCACACCGCTGGAGGAATGGTTGTTATGGACCAGCCAAGGATGGTTTTGAATGCTAAAGGGGTCCATTTTGCTGGGATTGATGATCATTTGCTTGCTGAGATCCTCTCGCTCCCGGAAGCGCTTCTTTGGTGTATCGAGTCTTGGTTTGACCAAATGTGGTTTCAAGGGGACGAGAAGACGATTATTGATAAAATCAACCAGGCGGATACGAGAGATAGCCGGGTTGGAACCCTCCTTGAAGAAGTTATGCATTGTTTATCTAACCATAGTGGGTTCTCTGTGCGATTTGTAGGTCGGCGTAGTAATAGGGTAGCCCATTTTGTGGCTAAGAAGGCCCTTCATTTGTATCCGACTGTGAGTCGCTTCTTTGATTTTATGGCCTGGCTAAATTCTAGGATGTAACTATCTATTTTCTGATCAATATATGATTATCTATTGTAAAAAAAAAACTTAACCAAACAAACCGAATATTTTTCAATTATAAAAGCATTGTTAGTAAATACTTCGTTTAATATGCGTATACATGAATGTCCATAAAACAGTATTGTTAGTAAATACTTCCTTTAATACGCGTATAAATGATTGTCCATATTTTAGGCGTTTAAATCTTCAATTTCCATATTAATATCAAACTGTTATATTTTTCCCCATTCAGTTGATGGCTTTCCTACTAAACACATATAAAATCTATATAACACATTTAATACCCATATTTGATGTAAGAAATTTGTCATTTAATATGATTTATACATATATTAGTTTTTAAAATAAATAATTTCAAATATTTTATGAATATTGATGAAGTATTATTAGATGTAACATTAGTTTATAGACGAAGTAAAATATCCGCACATATTCCTAACATACTCATACCGTATTTTAATAATTATGTAAAACATATACAAAATTTAAAATCAACACGTTAATGAGAATTGATAATCGTTATTTGTTTTCTCTTAGAGTGATGAAATGTAGGTCACAATCTCCATCGAGAGACTAGAAGTTCAAAGTTTAGAGACAGTAGTTAGATAATTTGTTTCTTAGGTTCTTTTTTCAGAAAAGGATAAAAAATTATGAGATCATACCACCTTAGATCTAGGGTTGTGATGTATAGTTTTCTTTTATCATAGCAGCAAACATGCAACTCCATATGCTTTCTTTTTTCGTCACTTTGCTTCGTTTTGATCAAATATTAGAGAGAGAATTATATTAGTGCGATGATAATTCTTATCAAAACTTCCTTAGACACTAACATGTTACTTTTTATGTTATAATTGCTTTAGTATTATTTTGAGTTTTTCAGTTAATATATACTATTATTGTGTACTATGCTTATTAACTCTACACCTAAAAAATATATTCACCTTGGAGAATAATCTTATTCACAACACATTGTTTCACTCAAGTAAAAGGGACGGAATTTTGGTGCATAACCTCCTTTAGTTACAGTCGGCACAAATCTCAAGAGTTATCGTTAAGAGCTTTTCAATTTCTCGCAAATTTAGCTGATTATATCTCATTTGTTTCAACTCTGATTTTAAATGGGTTAGAAAAATCATATTAAATGAAACTGATATAGCGGATTATATCTCATTTGTTTCAACTCGGATTATAGTCACTTTTTGAAAAATACACTGATATAGCCATTTCGTTCTTAACTTTTTCGGTTTCCTCACGACTGCTGACTGTACAAACGCTTGTTTATGACGTGGCCAAATTTCATCTACCTGGTAAAGGTGGGATATGTTTTTTAATTTATTAATTAAAAAAATGGTCAAATGTAACTTTACCAATTAATCGACAATTTTGATTAACTTTTACCCTTTCGTTTCTCTCCTTCTTCTCGGTAAAACCCCTCCACCTTCACTCTAGATCGACGATGAGTTTCCACGGCTCCACCAATCCTCCTGCCGTACCCACCAACTCTGTCACTAACTAGGTCAACCCACCATCCACAGCGACAAATGTCGTCGCCAATGCTCCCGCCGTGCTCACCCACTCGCTCGCTGACCAGAAGCATGGCTAACCCACACACACGACTATCCGACTTCCCCTCCTCCACAATCCTTGCAGCGTCCTTCACCAGATCCGATCTGGCGACAAACTCCCTCCATAGACTCATCAACGCAGGCTCTTGCTCTGCTACCGGCGTCGCCACTATGGTTGGCGGCTCTAGTTCACCTCCATCATTGGGAGGTTCGCAACCACCTCCGTTGATGGCGTAGATGGAGCTCGACGACGCCTAAAACCTCCCTTGCCCCCTCTGTCATTCCCCCGCCACTCATCGTCATCATCCATCGTCGAATCTATCACTACCTAAATTTTCCTTGGATCATCTAATTAATCATCGCATGTATCCAGATGGCCAGATTTCTCCACCGCGACGGAGATGTCGTCGTTGATTTTGGATCTGCTGATTCTCTCTTCTTTACCTCTCTCATAGCAGCCGGAGCTCCAAATCAATTCGTCGGTGCCTTTCAACTTTGTCTCCGCCACCCACTCATCTGTATTCGGTTTATGATGCAGTGGAGATGCATCGCCCCCATCATGGCGGAATCGAGTAATTGATGGGGAAAGAGAGGGATTCGAAGAGAGGAGTTATGGTTTTGGATCTGCTGAAGAAGGTTGAAGGAGGAAGACAAGCAGCGCCGGTGGGAAAGGGATTTGGGGAAGGAACGAAAGAGTAGAGAGAGAAAGAGGAAATAAAATAAACTATTTCTTTCTTTCTAAATTTTTTATTTGATTTCTTTTGTAAAATTAATGATTTTTTGTTAAAATTACTTTTTATATGATGTGGCATCTAGGTGTCACAAAGACGTCCAGTTGGCGATGATGTGCCATCTCCAGATGGCATCCACCTCAGCGACACGTGGAGGTTACTAACGGAGTTTGTAACGACGTTAAAGTTCGTAACAAAAATTGCTAAAGTTGTCAAGCAAGTTTGAAAAAGTGGCTACATCTGTGCATTTTCAAAAAGTGGCTATTATTGTCACAACGCAAATAATTATGGCTATAAAAGTGTATTTTGCCATTGAGAAACTACTCAAAGATAGTGACAAAATGAGAGAACATTTACCTCCTCATCCTATACAAACTGAGAGCATGAAGTTAAATTTTCAGGTCAAACTCACTTATTACAGCATCGCGAACACCATAAGAGGGTACACAGTTTTGAAGATAATGAAGGATGAAGAAGAAAGAGGAATTGTACAATGCTATATAGTATTGGTGCTATAGGGTTTTGTCTTTATGGTACAACTTGAAATTGTACCTTTAACGTTATGGTACAACTTCAAATTGTACCTATACTTTTTGTGCAAATTCTTTTATGGTACAACTTGAACTTGTACCTTTATGTGATGGTACAACTTCAAGTTGTCAAGTTGTACAGTAACATAATGGTACAAATTCCTTTATGGTACAACCTAAACTTATACATTTATTGTTATGGTACAACCTAAAGTTGTACATCAAAGCACCAATACTATATATCATAGTAGAAGTGCTCCAATCTAAGACAAAGTTCATGACATGTACCGGGTAAATTTAAGTACTTGAAAATGGAAATTTCACAATTTAAATTTTTTTGCCATTAAGTTTTTTCATTTAGTGAAATGCAAGAGGAGAAGGAAGAGTATGCTAATAGTAGAGGTAGTGAATTCAGTGATGGAGATAATGATGTTGTATGAGGTGAAATTTACTATCATGAAAATTAAGATGTTTCACATTTCCAAACATTTTACCATTAAAATTTGATTTTCAATGAAATGCGGGAGAAGAAGGAAAAAAAACTATTGATGGTGAATATAAACTTCCATTAACGAAGATGAATTTGTGTGGAGAAGATGCTTTTGATGGAGGGCAATCAATCAGAAATTAAAAAAAATTACAGTAATTTCTAAAAGCAAAAAGTAATATGTATATTGTGTTTTGATATTTCTAGTAATTGAATAATTTTTATTCTTTCATTGTACTAAATAAATACTAAATAAATGATTCGCGTAATTATGAGTTTCGTTTATTGGGAGAAGTGGGAATCTAGGTGCATTAATCGTATCTTAAACTCCCAATTACTTAACTCATGTGCTAGGATGTGGCCTGGTTTGTTGCACTATCGGCCCACAAATTTAAAACCAAAAGTTGGAGAAGTTGAGCTTCGGCACAAATCTCATTGTGTAAGAAATACGGATCTAGGATATTCGGGTTGTTGTGAGTTGTGACTAGGATTAACAAATGTATTTCCCGCATAAATCTTAATCTGGTAAGAAGGGAGGAATTTTACAATGCTATATAGCATTGGTGCTATAGGTTTTTACCTTTATAGTACAACTCGAAATTGTACCTTTAATGTTATGGTACAACTTCAGATTGTACCTATACTTTTTGTACAAATTCTTTTATGGTACAACTTAAACTTGTACCTTATGTGATGGTACAACTTCAATTTGTAAAGTTGTACCATAAGATAATGATACAAATTCCTTTATGGTACAACCTAAACTTGTACATTTAATGTTATGGTACAACTTCAAGTTGTACATTAAAGCACCAATACTATATAGCATAGTAGAAGGGCTCCAAGAAGGGTATGGGTAATAGTATACCGACAAAAAAGTGGTGGGAATGAGTTTTGGTTTTCCCTCTCCATCCTCATACTCAACTGTTTTGCATGTAATTCGTATACAACATACGCTCAATTACATATAACTCAATCTCTGATTTCTCCATCTTCCATTAAAACTTTGAAATAATACAACGCTAAAAACGTTCATTTCACTTTTTCAATTCCATCAATACATACATGACACATTTTATCGCTAATTTTCTCTAAGCACTATTTTTTTAAATGTTTCTCATACTATTTGTGGTTCATTTATTATATATAATCTATGTTTAACGTTCTAGCCCTAACATTATACATATTTTCACTTAATTACATTAATTTTATGTTGAATTTTGTTTGGATTTTCGGGAAGGGTACTATCCACAAAGTAGTCAAGAAACGGTGGGGGTGAGGATGTGGTTAAGAAAAACCTTCACACATACGGGGAAGAGGTGGGCATGTGTTTAAGAATTAAAATGTGGATGGGGTTGAATTTAGCGAAATTCGTTCTAACCCTGCCCCGTTACCATCAAATTGTAACATGATATGTTAAAAGAGAATTGAAAGGAATTTAGCTTAAATTGGGTAGTATTAGGGTGTGGGAAGCTAAGATTTCCTCGAAGTTGAAAGTATTTATCTGGCAAATTCTTAATCGGATTCTCCCTATTAGGGAGGCGCTTATTGCGAAAAAGGTCCCGGTGTTGCCCCGATGTCCAGTGTGTTGGGATGGCCCGGAAACGATGGAGCATCTGTTTCTTTATTGTCCGGTTGCGAGGGCTCTTTGGGACTATTCAGGGCTGGAATATCTGGGAGAGGGTTTGCCTCGCCATACTTTCCCTTTATTTCTCAAGCGTCTGTTGGAGTTGATCCATCATCCCTCGCTGGTTATGGCGGTTGTTGCAGTCCTTTGGCGGATCTGGAGGTCTCGTAATTGGGTTGTCTTTGAAGGCAAACAGTTTGGGATCCCGGTGCTTATGCGGCAATTCCATCAGCAATATGAGGAATGGTTGGCCTTGCCAACAGATCGGGCGCCTACGGTGACATACCCGGTGGTGCAGCCAGGGGCTTCCATGGGAGATTCTCGGTTGATTTGTCGGTGGGATGGGGCGACTAAGAGTGGTTCGCATTCGGCTGGTGGGATGGTTCTTCTCACTCCGGAGAGGGTGCTACTTCTGGCTAAGGGGGTTCAGTTTCCTACTTTGGATGCGCCGGCTATGGTGGAGTTGCTTGTGCTTCGGGAGGCTATTACTTGGTGTTTAGAAGGTGGATTTACGGAGGTCCGGTTTGAGGGAGATGCCAAGGTGCTTATCGATAAAATTAATCAAGGCGACACAAGAGAGAATCGGTTGGGTGCGATCCTGGAGGAAATTGGTCTTTTGTTGCGTGCCCAGCCGTGTTTTGGTGTGCGATTTATAGGACGGGAGAAAAATAGGGTAGCTCACGTGGTAGCTAGAAAAGCCCTCTCTTTGTCTCCGATTATGTGTCGTTTTTTTTATTTATTTCAGGGCCTGGTTGGTATCCAGGATGTAACTTCTTTTTTATGATCAATATATGATATCTTTTGAAAAAAAAAAATTAGAAAAGGAAGAATAGAATTGGGGATTGAAATAGAGATTGGGGAATAACAGAAGAAGAATGGTTCACGATCTTCATATATATTTCTATTTTGGAGATACATTTCTATTTTTATTCTTAGAGGAATAAACACATGCATATATATTTATAGGAAAATAACTGAAACCTCAACAATAATTAAGCTAAATCTAACTAATAACATATCAATCAAGTAATTACGCCATACTAATACGAAATCCCCATAATTCAGAATAGATGAGTAAAGTCAAGGTAGAGATTTTTATATCATTTGAATTCAGACTATTTATAAGATTTGAATTCGGACTATTTGGGTACGACTGCGAGTCACGGGGTCCACAATGTTTGCGCTCAATGATGTTTGGGTTTCTGTTTTGTACCTGGTTTGTAACCTAATTCTTTAACATATTGGATTAGGGTTAGATTGCATGGAGAAGTACTATAAATACTTCTCATACTCTTCTATAATTTGTATCTTCTCGAAATAAAGTGAAACATGCTCTCTCCTCTCTGTGGACTAGCTAACACACATCGTGTTAGTGAATCACGTAAACTCGTGTCTCTTGTTCGTTTCTTGCTCTATCAATCATATATTTCCTGATTCGTATAAACAATTGTGACAGAGGATAAGATGTAATGTAGAATTAGAGTACTAGTGTACAACAATTTGGTCTATTTCCAATCAAATCGGCCTGAACGTGCATTTTTACACTGGGTTAAAGACACATTTGGTCACTGAAATTACTAAATCGTGACATGTTTAGTCACTAGAAAAAGCTAATATCAAATTTGGTCACTATAATTACTAAAACGGGACACATTTAGTCACTCGCCATTAGGGAAAATAAATTCATTTAATTCTCCACCCTTAGATCTGCAGCCACTTAAAAGAAGGGTCCAGATTTGGTTACTCATTGTCACTCACCCTATTTTGAGTTGTAGAACTAGCCCGGATGAATGGAGGATTAGGGATTTCAGAAGTTGATTGTTTAGTTGAATTTAATTTGATTAATGAAGAGTATTTTAGTATTTTTATGTTTCAAGTTAGGACGATAATAGTAAAGTTAGGGCGACGTTTAGCCATTCAGTTTCCCAACCCTAAAATCGCCGCAGGCGAGAACCCCAGTCCCCGAGAAAATCCATATTCTTTGCCTCTCATTCTCTCTTTTTTTTTAATCGAAATTGCCTCTCTTCTGATCTTTGCAATTTCAAACTCATATATCTGCTAGCTCACTACTATAACTATAGGTGACAAAACATAGCCCGACACGATTAACCCGCCCGATCAACCCGACCCGCAACCCGACCGCAACCCAAATTGACTAAAAGTCAACAACCCGTAACCCGCCCGACCCGCAACCCAACTAACCCACAACCCGACTAACCCGCAACTTGAACCCGACTGACCCGCAACCCAATTAACCCGAACCCGATTGACCCGAACCCGACTAACCCGACCAATTCAACCCGAATTTCATCTAATCCACTTGAATAATTATAAAAATATACAATACATAGTTTTTTAAAATAATTTTTTTCATTCTAAACTTAAGTAAAATTATTTTTTTCATTTCGTATAAGAAATTTTAAAAATATGAAACTCACTTGATATTACGTATTTTAAGAAAATTACAAAAATTGAAACATGAAGGTCACTTGAGATCATGACAATATTAATATAATATATAAATTAAAATTTTGGTTAATTTAACTATTCAATAAAATTATCAATTAAATATAAATAAAGCAAAGTAATGTATTTGGTAATTTGATGTTTTTAAAAGAAGAGGGAAATTTTGGTGTATTCAAGTTTTTGGGAAGAGAAAGAAGAGGGAAATTTGGTTCTTTGAATTTTTTAGAAAAGAAACAAGTGGGAATTTTGGTGGTTTTGATATGTGGGAATAGAAAGAAGTGGGAAAGTTTGATTATTTTGATTATGAAAGAGAAATAAGGAGGGAAACTTTTGACTTTTCAACTTTTTGTAGAAGGAAAGAAGAGGGTAATTTGGTTCTTTCAATTTTATGGAAGAGAAAGAGGAGGGAAAATTGAGTTTTTCTAATGTATGGAAGGAGAAAGAATGAGGGAAATTTTAGTATTTTTGTGAAAAGAAAGAATGAAACAAATTTGGCGTTTTCAATTTTTTTGGTTTTTCATAATTTTAGCTTTTGAAATATGAATCTTTAACTTTTATATGTGTAACACCCTACCCTATAGGTTTTGCCTAATCATATTGTTCATACAATTGCAGCGGAATTAATCTCGGGTGTTACATTAATTATCAAAAATTTACCTAAATAAAATTTCGACATGAATTACTCGCGTAATGGGCTAACAGTTCTTGCAACTTATCCTACACAACTGCATACCAAACTTATACGTACCATAATCGTCACAACTTACACAGTTGCACAACATATACACATATCATCAACTTTCCACACCTGTGGATATCTCACACTACATCAGAAGCTAGAATGCACATGAAAAACGTTCTCAAAACATTTTTACAAAAAGGTGTGGATCACTGGCCAAAATCCTGAGTAGTAGTCCAAACACAGAATGGTTGAAGACCATACCTTATCTTGCCTTCAACTCTTGCTCAACTCCCACCTATACACCTATCTACTGCTGCTGATGATCTGCTTACACATAGCATAAGGAGAGAAGAAGAATAAAAGAGGGTCAGCTCATAGCTGAGTGAGATAATCATAGCATCGTGAGTTCATAACAGAGCATACCCCTATCATACATCTAACAATCAAGCCAAAACACTAGGATCGGACCTCAGCCATCCTCATATCCCAATAGGCAAAAGACTCAACCACCTTGACTTATGCATATGCATCTTATCATGTTTTAATCATAGGCGCCTGGCTACTCCCATGCTAATAACTCTCCCGGGAAACATACCCCACATCCCGTCGGATGTAGTCATACATACCCCAACATCCCGTCGGATGTGGTCATACATACCCCACACCACTATGGGTGTAGTCATACCCCGACACCGCTCTGGGTGTGGTCATATCTCATAAGAATTCTTCAGTCACCACCACATGAGAGGTGTGACTATCATACATATCATAATAGAGTAATAGCATAGGGAGCCCTAATTACTACGTAGTTGACCGTGAGACCACAACACTCATATTTGGTATCCTTATACATGATTCATATCTCATCTTGCTTAATCATAATTCATTACTTGCACATGTACTTGACCTGACCATAATTGGCTCAACATAGTTAAATCAGGAGTCGTATAATTGCACTTCCTCGGGATAAACCCTCGTGCAAGTCATCCTCCTTAAAACATCATAATATCACCTTGGGAAGTTTATTCCCCCACTTATGGATCCAAATACAACCATAATATCACACCATGTCAAAACCCCTTATCGAACAACCATGAAGTCATATCAACAATTAAGACACAAATGGCAACATGTATGCAATCATCCACCTAAACAAGGTTCATATCGATTAGGGCAAGTCAATAATATCATACAGCAGTCCAGGGTTCATCATATAACAAAAGTCCATACACCCCTAATCATGCCATTCTAGTTCACCTAGGTCAATTCTAAGCATCAATATAATTATCGTGATACGACAAACCCGGTATGCCGTGCTAATCCCTCACCGGTTCTGGTCGTTCAAACACCGGTTTAACCTTCCCGTACTAAAACGTCAATTTCAGGAACGAACCCCGAATTAAAATCCGAGACCGTCCTAATATGCCCTGCTGTATCCCGTCAATATTAGTTCTGGGCTCCGGGTCAAATTCTCGATAAAAACACATCAAACCCTGGCCAGAGCTAAATTCAGCGGTTTGGACCCCGGCTTAAATAATTGCCAAAATTCAGGGATTAGAACTAGAGGATTGATTACCTCGCTGCAGGAAGCTCGTATATGAAATTTGGGCTCAATCCGGCTTCCGGATACTCCGAAACCCTAATTTGGCTTATCGGGAATTCAAGAAATTCCTGAACCAAAAACTCGTTTTAAAGCTCTAAATCGATAAATCACGATGAATAGATGAATTAGGCATTACTTACGGGATTTTTGGATTACTAGAGCTCACTCTGAAATTTCTCATCTAGCTGCCTCTGTGCTCTCTGTTCCTCTCGATATGGAAATGGGAAATGGATGAAAATGAGAATAATGGGACGGAGAGAATAAATGATTGTATTTATTATACATACAGCGGATCGGCCGCTTTGGTTTATGTAATTTACTTTTTCCTTTACAACACACGTGTTGTTAATATTTATATATAACTAATAGTTATCCTTATATTATAATTATAGAATAATTGATAATTATCTGATCGTTCGATATTCCGATTTTTGTCGAAATACTATCAAAACGCTTGATTTTAAATGGTGAAATTTTCTAGCGATCGAAATACGAGTTTAGCCAAAATGGGATGTTACAATATGGAGGGCATGACTAGTTAAAATTATTCTTATATGCTTTGAAGGCTAATATGTATATATGTATGTAATTTTTTATGGGCTAATAAATAAATTAACCATTAGTTACAACAATTTATACTAAACTTGATAAGTAATCTTTGACGGTTCGTTGTTTAGGATATAAAGTATATGGTTAGGGTATAAGGTACATATGGTTTAGGGTGTATATGGTTAGGGTATAAGATATTGATGGTATTGACGGTTCTAAGTTTTTTATTAACATATGTTCACTTGAAGTCATTTGAAGTCTTTAACGGCCGGAGATCCCTTTTTAATTTATGTTTATGGTACGTGGTTAGGGTACAAGGTATGTGGTGTAAAGTATATGATATATGGTTAGGGTATAACAATTAGCAAATATCACTTTTTATCTATGTTTTGAAAATGAAAATATGAATTTCACTTTTAAATTAACTATACTAGCAAAATCACAACTCAAGGACATATGATTAGGGTATAGATTATGTGGTTAGTGTATAATGTATTGATGGTTTAGGGTATACAATCAACAACATATACTAACTTAATATTGTTGATTGAGGGTAAAGCTAAGTGTATAGGATATATGCTATTGAGTAAGTTATGATTGAAGTCACAATAATTTTACTAAATTTGATAGCTAATCTTTAATGGTTCAATTTTTAGGATAATTCGAACAATTTTACAAATAACTCGTTTGGCAACAGTTTACTAAAGTTATTTGGGAAATGAGTTATTTTGAAATAACTCTTTTTATCACTATGCTTTTGCCAAATACCACACGCCAAATACCAGATTTGCATGGTTATACTAAACGAGATACTTTAATCCAATTACTACTGAATTAATACTAAAATATCAAATAAATAATTAATGGTGTCTTTTGGTTGCAAAATATTGATATCACCATTACTATTAGCTATAATACTTTACCAATTATGATTAATTACATAACAAGGCAAGTCATACAAATTGATTTAACATTTTGACTAGTTTTTTTCAAAAAAATAAAGTATATATATACGAGGTAGAAATAAATTGGTTAAAAAGTTGAGAAAATATTTTAAATTTGTGTAATAAAATGTGTAAGTTGGTAATGAGTAATGAGTTAAGTTACTTGATGCGCTGCCCCGAACAACCCGAAACCCGACCCGTCCACAACCCGCCCTACCCAAAATCCGATGAACCCGCAACCCGATTTGCCCGCAACCCGATTGAATCCGAACCTGATGAACCCGCAACCCGACTAACCCGAACCCGATGAACCCGAACCCGATGAACCCGCAACCCGACTAACCCGCAACCTGTTTGAACCCGAACCCGATTAAACCCAGCCCGAACCCGCCCGATTGACACCTATAACTACAACCAGGCCGCCTGTCTACGCTGCTACTCTGATGAAACACCATCTCCAGCCAAATCTCCTTCTCCGACCTGGAGCTTTGACATTCATGAAATCCTGGTTCGGTCGCTGACTCGCTGTTTCTCGCCTCCCTAGTTCCGCATCTTTCAATTCTCGTCCGCTGGTAAGAACTCGTGTATTTGGTTTATTGCTCTCTTTATGCGATTTAGGTTTTCGTTGAAGTCTCTCTTTGTCAGTTACTTAGTCGGCTTCTAGCTTTAAGGAGGCAAAGTCATCAAGCTTTGAAACTTCAGTTTTGACGACGAGGATGAATTTCGTGCTTGCGGTGTGCTATGAAGAGAAGCAGGATGTGGAGCACTTGATCAAAGTCAGGGATTGTAAGAGGTTATTAGGGTTTTATATTTGCGATCTTTGAATTATTGAATTTATATCAATTAGAACTAGCTAGGTATGTTAAAATTGGGCATAAATCTCTTGTTGGATTAGGAAGAGCTAAAAAGTATTTTCTTACCACCAAAGTAAACAACTCTGTGTTCTTGTGACTGCAATTTAAAACTCCCATGTTGTACCATTTTTCTATTTTAAGTCTTACTGTAGCATGAAAATATGAAAGTGAAGTTGGAGTGAGTTGTTCTTTGGCATTTGGGTCCTCTGTTTTATTGTTGTTTTGTTTAGTGATGGTGTTTGTGTTTCTTCAGAACTGTTGCTTACTTGGGACAGCTTCATGTTGCTATTGCTTGGTGTAGATACCGGCTTCATAATCCTTAGCCTACTGAAGACCCAATGAGTGATAAGACCTGGTACATGATTGTTGTTGCTTCATTTTTCCTCAAGATGTAGTAGCGCTTTGTTAAGGGGTTTTCTGTTCAGTATTCGGAATTTACCTCAACTAGTCTTGAAAGCGTTTCTTCGGCCTTTTGCAGGCTTCCAATATCGAATTGAAGTCTATGGAATTCAAGATGGTGACTATCAGATCTCCAATCATGATTTCTCAAGTTTATGACATGGAAAACGCAATGGGAATTGAAAAATAGAAATGACTGCTTTTACAGTTTACTTGGTTTATGCATGAGGTACTTGGCTTTCGTTTGGCTCTTTTGCATTACCATTTTCCCTATCCCACTTGAAAAAGAGAGGTCAACCTTTGATCAATTATCAAGGACAACGTGGGCAAGGATCTCACTAGTTCTGCCTCCTTGATTACTTTAAGAACCAATATTCTGACACTTAAGAATTGCTTTCCTATGGTAAGCCATTATATTAGGCAGGCACTTAATGATTTATAATAGTGGATTTAATTATGTATGTTAAACCTTAATCCAAAGGAATATGAGGGTGATATTTTGATTTGAAACACAGCTTAGTCATCATCCAACTCTCATTTCCTACCAATGTGAAGGTAGAGGGTGGAATGCAGCAGTTTGCACACCAAATTTTGGGAGATATCTGTTCAACTCGACCAGGTTAGGGATCTGACCCTTGAGTTTGATGATGGTGAAATATTCCAGTGGAGCAAAGTATGAAATCTGATTTCTTTTGATCATCATTCACCTTTGTGTCAGCTGTTTTGTTTCAGTTTAGAAGCTAACAATCTTTGGTTGTATTTGTTTTCAGTTTAGTTACTTTGTGCAATTATATAGATGTCGTTTTGTATTAACTTTGTTCTCTATCACTTGTGAAAGTAAAATTGACATGCTTTTATTTATGATGCCATCTTCAGGGGTGTGGAACCATTTGATGGTCTTATCCTGCGATAAGCTAAGCCGGTGATGCCAATATCGAGTAGCTTTTAGAACTATAAAATCATCCAAGATTGGTATTTCTTAGACCGCTTTGTCCTTATGATGGATTTGAAAACTTTATTTTAACCTTCAATCGTGCGGCTCGCCTTGTTTATTTGGCGGTTGATGTCATATCTTAATTTTGTGGGCGGTTATGTGGATTCGTTTTCTCGCGCCTAAGTATGCATTTTGGAACGAATGATCATACTTGTACAAAATCGGGACATTGGCCAAAAATACGTAAGTGTATCACTTAAGCAAAAGAGGTTGCTATGATAGTTACCAATACACTTACAAGAGCGGTTGTGTCACCCAGGCTCTTCAATATATCGTTGCTATGATGTGAGCTTCCTCAGATTGCGTCCTAGTAGTACCTCCTCAAATGCATACCATTCCATGTTTTGGAAATAGGGAGGCCCTCCATGGTGGGCGAGGCGAAAGGTGCTAGGACCTGTTTTTTTGCCAATAAGGAATGGCCTTTCCCAAGTAGCAGCGAGTTTTCCATGCTTGTCCCTCCTTTGAAAATCACGTTTGAGCACCGTGTCTCCTTCTTCGAGAGGGCGCGCCCTCACCTTTTTCTTGTAGGAGGTGGCCACCTTCGCTTTTTGGCTTATGATACGCTCCAAGGCCGCGTCTCTAGTCAACTCCACCATGTCTAGTTGCTTCAGCAGCTTCCTGTGGTTGTCTTCCGGGTTGTATGCCTGAAAATGCAGGGAGGGTAGGTTTATTTCCTCCGGAGCGACCACCTCCGAGCCATATGTTAGTGCGCAGGGTGTTTCGCCTGTGGCTGTCTTATGGGTTGTGCGATGCGACCATAGGACGTGCGAGAGCTCGGTCGTCCATGCCCTTTTGGCGTATCGTAGGCGTTTCTTCAATCCCTGCATAATAAGCTTGTTGGACGCTTCTGCTTGACCATTTGTTTGCGGGTAGGCTACTGATGCCATGGTGCATATGATGCGGTTTTTCGCGCAAAAGTTTTCAAATGGTCGGCAATCGAATTGAGAGTCATGATCAGTGATGATTGATTGCGGGATGTCAAAGCGGATCATGATGTTGAACACAAACTTCTGAACTCTGGCGCTGGCGATGGTCTCAAGCGGTTCTGCCTCGATCCACTTTGTGAAGTAATTGACGGCCACTATAAGGTACTTCTTACCGAGAGGAGCTGTGGGGAAGGGTTCTAAGAGATCGAGACCCCATCTAGTGAACGACCATGAACCGACCACGCTTTGTAGCTCTGAACTAGGAAGGTGGTGCTTGGAGGTGTGTACTTGGCACGCATGACAATTGAGAACGACATCTGATGCGTCGTTCTTGATTGTGGGCCAGTAGTAGCCTTGCAAAAGAATAGTTATCTCAAGCGACCAAGGACCCGCATGCGTGGCACACGTCCCTTGGTGTATAGCTTTCAATGTCCATTGTTCCTCCTCTTTTCTAAGACATTTCAAGTATGCTCCGAAGAACGACCTTTTGCATAGTTGGCCTCCCACGATTGAGTATCGAGCGGCCCTGCACTTAAGTGCCTTCGTTTCAGCTGGATGTTGGGGAGCGATATCGTGTTCTAGATATTGGATCAAGGGCGTCCTCCAGTTAGTAGCTTCCTCGATGTGCATGACCTCATCAGGCGAATCGTTCTCTTTGGTGACAGTGACGTGTCAATTGCCTTCGAAATCCATAGCGGTAGCCAGCTTGGAGAGGGCATCAACATGCTGATTATCGTCCCTTCTAACGTGGTCAAACTTCCACGTGCTCAGTTGTGCTAAGGCGCCTCTTACTCTATTGGCCAAGACCGCCAACCTCTCGTCTTTGATTTCAAAGGTTTCATGCACCTACTTGACCACTAGCAGAGAGTCAGAAAATATGTGCACGTCGGACGCTCCCAGGTTAGAAAGTATTCGGAGCCAGTTGATGAGGGCTTTGTATTCAGCGATGTTGTTGGTTTTGATGTCTTTGAACCTCAACGAGATCTCATGGACCGCTCCAACTGGCGATTCGATGACTATGCCTGCTCTCGAGGCGGTGTTCCCTGCTGCTCCGTCCGCATTTTTTAACCCGAAAGGCATAATCACGTAGCAGAAGTTGCCCATGGGTGTCATCAAAGTGGGCAGTTCTTGGTCGCCTTGGGTCATCCTGATTTGATGATACCCAGAGAACATGTTTAGAAAGCTGAGTGCCTCATGATTGGCGGTTCCGTCGATGAGTTGGTCGATGCGGGGGAGGGGATACACGTCTTTGGGGTAGGCGGCATTGAGGCTGGTGAAGTCGATGCACATCCTCCAGGTACCTCCCGCCTTTCACACGAAGACCGAATTTGAGAGCTAGGTAGGATATTTCACCTCTCTAATGAAGCCGGCCTTGAGTAGCCGTCGTACTTCTTCTTCTAGGGCCATTTGCTTCTCAACAGACAGGTGTCTTCTTCTTTGTTGTATGGATCGCACTCTCGGCTTGTCCGAAAGGTGGTGTTGGGATACTTGGCGGGGAACGCCAGACATATCTTCTGGTCCCCAAGCGAAGAGGTCTTGGAACTCTCTGAGGAGTGCGAGTGGCTTTTGAGCTTCTTCTTTGACTAGGTGGCCTGAAATGTGAACCGTCCTGTCTGGTCGCTCTTCATTTAGAGTGACTGCTAAGTCGCCCTCAACGGCTTTGGGACGTGGGACGTCTCCTCTGGCATACATAAGGTCAACTTCGAGATGTTCGATGGTAGCTTGGTAACACTCCTTGGCTTCCTTTGGGTTCCCTCAGACGCATCCCATTTGTCCTCCACTAGGGAACTTCAGCATCTGATGGCATGTTGATGTGACTGCCTCGAAGGAGGCAAGGAAGTCGCGTCATAGACTGGCATTGTATGGCGACAGGCAATCTGCTACGTGGAACTCCACTGGCCTAGTCTTGGTGATACTGCCCTCGCCTATGGTGACTTTGAGTGTGATTGACCATAGAACGCGGACCTTAGTTCCTGAGAACCCCACCAAGTTGGTGTTGGATGGGTTTAGGTCTTGGACGCTCTTTTTCATTCCTTTAGTCCTGAGTAAAAGTGGATGTCTGCGGAGCTTCCGTTATCTACGAGAGCCTGTGTGACCTTGAATTTGGCGGTTCGGAACGAAATGACCAAGGGGTCCTCCGTGTTTTCCTCTCTGGACAACTCAGACGGCAAGAAGGTGATGTCAGTCGACATTCTTTGTTGGACGTTGAGGCATTGGGCTATGTGGTCTCCTTGAGGCCGAGGCCGCTTTCGTCCTCCTACGATGGTGATGACCTCCATTCCTTCGTCGTCGTTGCGATGGGGTTAGTAGGCGGGAGAGTTCCTTTGAGGAGAGGCGACCTTGTTTCTGGTTGGGGACCTTGACCTCTCCTTCCTCGTTCTTCTTTTTTTCTATATATCGGGGCTACGGGATCCCTCTCGCGTCTCCTGAGAATGGTCGCGGTGCGAGTGTCTCGTTTCCAGGCGACTTCGCAAGTCGCCCGACGCCAAAAATCTTAGGCTGACTTTGAATTCCTGACACTCGGTGGTGTCCTGAGTGATAATTTGGTGCCAATCACACCATTTCTTTCCGTCTTGGGGTTCCTACCTGGAGGGCGCATCATGTTTCCTTCCCCCTCTCCGTCTTTCTCTTCCTCTTTCGAGGTATGTGGAGAATACTTCCTTCTTGCCATCACGGTCGGTATTATCGGTTGTGATATGACCTTGGTTCTGGAGAGCTTCTTCCCAGCCTTGTGTCTCCTCGTTCTTGATGGTCTCCTCGGGGCGACCTTGCTGGGACGGTCGTCAGTGGCTAGTGCTTCCTCAAGCAAGATTGATCGTCGCACAAGCTGATCTATAGATTGGACCATGATGTCAAGGTGGTTTCCTTTTTTTATCAACGTTCTTTTGAGCTCGATACTGTTCGTGGATATTCTAATGTTTCGGCGACTACGACCGAGGAGATGTCATCCACCTCGCACGCGATCGCGTTCCAACGGTCGTAGAATTCCGCGAGCAATTCTTCTTTCTTTTGTCGACGATTTATGAGGGTTGAGACGATGAGCTTGCGACGTCTTTGGGATGTGAACTTTGTAGAGAAGAGCATCGCGAAATGCTCAAAATTCTTAATGATCCCCTCTGGAAGTGAGGTGTACCACGTGCGACACTGACCGATGAAGATGACGGGGAACGCCCTGCATAAGTCCGAGTCGGACACCTTAATGAGTTGCATTTTCAACATGAAAGCGCAAAGGTGGTCCGCGGGATCTGAGGTCCCGCTGTAAGTGGGCAACCCTAGCGAGGAGAATTAGGCGGGACCGCAGTTTTGAATAGCTCCTTCGACAACGGATTTTGTAGAACGTTCGGGCTTTTGCGCTTTCCATAAGTTGACCGCAGGTGCTCCTCAAGGAAGCTGAGGTTCACCTCTTCCGCGTCCAGTCCCCCGCCTTCTGTCCGAGCAGGGCTGTCGAGGATGTGGACGACCTTTTGTTTTTCCTCGCGCGCCTTTCCCTTTGAGCCCTCCACTTGTTCTCCTCTCGTCTTCAAGAGTTGGAGGATTTGGGAGAGGCTGTCTTGCATGCTTGCGATTTGTCAACCTTGATTTTTTACTACCTCTTTGAGTTCACTTTCATCTTTGACTCTTGGCGATAGACCTCGGAGGGTGTTGTTCTCGGTCATCCCTTTGAGTGGGGTCTCGAAATCGTCTCCCATCTTTTCCGCAACGAATACATGGGGCCCCACGGTGTGCGCCAAGATGTTTGTGCCTAGACTATCCCAAGCGATTTTGTGAGACACCATAGGCCTCGTGCGGCTTTCAGTGAACGGGACGCGACCTCTAAAACCCTGCAAGAAAGGTCCTCATGGGAATTCTGGGACCTCCTCCGATGCCTAAGTTAGAGAGAGAAGTGAATGTAAAGTGACTAAGAGAGAGAATTGAGTAGGTCGAAGTTACCATAAATGTTGCCCCTTCGGGGCTATTTATACTAACTTAATATACTGTCAGGCGGTCTGGGACGCTTCTGTACTCATTAAATGCTATGTCAGTACGGATGTCGGACTTTCTTTGTTCAGAGGGACGTTAGTCCACAATGTCGGGCGGTTTGTTGACATGTGCATACGTCAGTGTCGGGCGGTCTCCTCTGGCTATGTCAGGTAGACCACCACGGCTTGATCTATTTTTCTATGGGCTTTGTAACCATCGGCCTCAAGCCCACGTATCTTAATACTTGGCCCAACACTTGTAGCCGGGGTTATTAACAGAGCCGGCGACGCATTTTCAGCCATCTAGCTACCTTCTTCCTCTGCGTAGTTTTGGCGTCGGCGCTCCCTTGAACATAGGGCATGCAGGGTCGCGAGGCATTCTTATAAGAACCACACCTTAGTTCCGCTGCCGCTTCACTAGTGATCATCATCGCCGGATCGCGATCACGACTATACTCACGATGAGCACCAGCACAGAAGGGAAGAAGCTCTTCTTCATCACCATTGTCGCAGATCATTGTTGATGAGAAGGAGACCGACGGGCTGTACGTAGAAAGAAAGAAACTCAGAAAGCTCGATCGAGCAAGTGGTGATGATGAAATGGCTGTGTTGGGTGATGGGTTCATATAGTGTTTGTAGACGTGCATGCCTAGCTTTGTATAAATTAATTATCTGAATTATTATTATATGTCTTCCCGACAGTGGCGGAGCCAGAATCCCGAAGTATCTGTGTACTCTTTCTATAATATAAATAAATAAATATTTAATAAATATAATGAAAACTAACAATATCCAATTATACAATTCATTCATAGATATTAAATAAATACTAGACTATACAATCATTATTTTCATAAGCAATCACGATGCGTTTTCAAATTCTCAATGAATCCAACTAAGCAATGATTAGCAAATTGGTCGCAATTCATCTTTGAAACTTGTTTTTAATATAGCTCAAAGCTTAAAATGATATTGTTACACTTGTATTTGCAACCGTTAGAGTCAAAACTAACTTCAGAAAGAGAGATTGATTTTTAGATATTGTGAATTTTGTTTATAGTGTAATAAATTAATTTAAGTTAGCATTTGAACTTGAAATAAATTCTAGTGGAGTGATAAAATACTTTTATATTACCTAAAAGTGATGAATGCAATCCTTAATTGAATATATATATATATGTGTGAAGATGACTGGTATGCTCTAGGATCATATTATGCTCCAGATGATCTGACCGTTAGATTTACATGGATTAGCTCCGGCCAATCTGAACGGTCTACTATTCTTTTCTCTTAAATTGAACTTTGGGTTTGGGATTATAAGATCGGTGCCTGGGGTTTATCCATTTGAGGTTAGAGTATAATATCATACCCCAAACTCGGTTTAATTCATGGTCTAGATAGAGATATCTCACTATGAGTACACGAAGCATAGTATGCTCCAGGAGCACACGAGTCTAACCCATATGAGTACCCAAAAGTTACTTGTGTCCTGGGACACATCGATCCAAGAGCCCCTGGCTCCGCCTTTGCTTCCCGAAAGAGATACTGTGTTAGAATAACTCGTGAGAACATGAACGTGTAACTTTGGAGATAGATTAGCTATGATGTTTCGTATTATAAACCAATAAGAGATATAACGTACAAATTAAGATTGCCCCGTTCGAGGGTTGTTATCAACCCCACTTTATCATTATATTGATTGATACGTGAGACGATGGGTTCAAATTCGGTTGCGACATGTATGAATTTTAACCACTTTCTTACAAATTATCTCAAACATTATTATTTTATGTCTTCCCGACAGTGGCGGAGCCAGAATCCCGAAGTATCTGTGTACTCTTTCTATAATATAAATAAATAAATATTTAATAAATATAATGAAAACTAACAATATCCAATTATACAATTCATTCATAGATATTAAATAAATACTAGACTATACAATCATTATTTTCATAAGCAATCACGATGCGTTTTCAAATTCTCAATGAATCCAACTAAGCAATGATTAGCAAATTGGTCGCAATTCATCTTTGAAACTTGTTTTTAATATAGCTCAAAGCTTAAAATGATATTGTTACACTTGTATTTGCAACCGTTAGAGTCAAAACTAACTTCAGAAAGAGAGATTGATTTTTAGATATTGTGAATTTTGTTTATAGTGTAATAAATTAATTTAAGTTAGCATTTGAACTTGAAATAAATTCTAGTGGAGTGATAAAATACTTTTATATTACCTAAAAGTGATGAATGCAATCCTTAATTGAATATATATATATATGTGTGAAGATGACTGGTATGCTCTAGGATCATATTATGCTCCAGATGATCTGACCGTTAGATTTACATGGATTAGCTCCGGCCAATCTGAACGGTCTACTATTCTTTTCTCTTAAATTGAACTTTGGGTTTGGGATTATAAGATCGGTGCCTGGGGTTTATCCATTTGAGGTTAGAGTATAATATCATACCCCAAACTCGGTTTAATTCATGGTCTAGATAGAGATATCTCACTATGAGTACACGAAGCATAGTATGCTCCAGGAGCACACGAGTCTAACCCATATGAGTACCCAAAAGTTACTTGTGTCCTGGGACACATCGATCCAAGAGCCCCTGGCTCCGCCTTTGCTTCCCGAAAGAGATACTGTGTTAGAATAACTCGTGAGAACATGAACGTGTAACTTTGGAGATAGATTAGCTATGATGTTTCGTATTATAAACCAATAAGAGATATAACGTACAAATTAAGATTGCCCCGTTCGAGGGTTGTCATAATTAATTATCAACCCCACTTTATCATTATATTGATTGATACGTGAGACGATGGGTTCAAATTCGGTTGCGACATGTATGAATTTTAACCACTTTCTTACAAATTATCTCAAACGAAAAAGTTTAATATATGAACTAAAAGAATGTGCACAAGACTTCCACTACTTGTGCATTAAGACAACATTTAATAATGAGAGCTCTGAGAACGTACCCCAATGAGAAACGAGTTTTAGTATCATGTCATAAACCAACTTATCACAAAAACTCAAATTATTGGGAAAATATCACTTATTAATTTTAATTAACTCCCTTACAAGAATTAGTTCTATAAGAAGCAAGTGCATCTGTGTATACGATATGTACGCAACTCCATGAAATATTAGGAAAAAATCGATTGATCCAATTAACTTCTTGCTCTGATCGAATGCAATATTTTGTAGGCATTTAGGCATATTGGGCCGTATTGGACCTATATGTTTACTTTTATTAGTTTTGGACTTGTTTTGTTATTTTCCCTATACCCGAATTACATGTCGATGGGTATAAGGGTTCTCCTGCTGCCCTCTTGTAACCCTAACGCAAAGGTTGCAGCTGACTCTTCTTCTTCATAGTGAGAACTACTGCATGAGAGCTATGCTCTCCGTGGACTAGTCCCGATCTTCGGGAAACCACGTAAATCTCGTGCGTCCTTTACTTTCCGCATTCGACTATTTTACAAGGCACGCATACAACTCGCAGAATAAAATCAAATTAATGGATGGATAGAGAGCAGAAATGACCGGAAAGCTATAAATTCGCCGCCGACCTTTAACTATCTGGAATCATGTACACTACAAAATAAACTTCCTATAGCAGGGGTTATTTTGGCTTTTAGCATCGAACAAAACCCATGTTACCACTCCCGGCGGTGGTTTGCGTAACCGCAGCTGAACCGCTGCAAATCTGACCGCCTCAAATATATGTTTGCAGTCAAACTAACCGCTGGTGAATGTTTTGCACCGGTTTTGCAGCGGTGGCAATTGGCTATCATTTATATTTTTATGACCATCGTATAAGAGATTTCAGTGGTTTAGCGATGATTAGAACCCCTGTTCCTGACAAATTTTTGACCAAATTTCAACACCATTTCCGGACCCCTGCATAACTAGCTAAATGATCAAAAGTGGATTTTATGTTTTTTGCATAATTTTTTTCTATTTTTACATAACCTTTACATATGATATTATACATTACTCACAAAGAAATTGAACAAATCGTACTTACTTAAAACTCAAAACTAACAATTTTCAATTGAAGGAATAATCTCAAACTTAAACAAAGATTTATGTTCTAACAAGATCCATAATATAATTTGGTTCTTCTAAATTATCCACACTGTGTACCGCATGGCATTTTTTTTTTTAACATCAAACGAAGATCGTCCAGTCATATAGTCAGAGTACAGAGAGCAACCACGCGTGGAAACCGCATGGCATCTTTACTTGTTACAAAGAAAACAAAAATAAACCCTTGTAAGTACAGAACAAGAGAAATAAAACAGAGAAAAAAAAAAAAACCTTGTAAGTACTGAAAGAAACATTTTCTAACCAGTAATAACTCAAATTCTGAGAATAAGATTCTCTCAAAAATCACATCTCCCCACCCAAAGATCATAATAAAAAATTAATAAGAAAAGAGATAAAGGGCGTCCCCTGTACCAAAAAACTCTTAATCATTTCATCAGGCTAGATGTTTACACACTTCAAAGTACAATATATAAGATGGTTTACACTAACTAGAAGACTTACGAGTCCTTGTAGGATGGTTTACATCAAACTATCTAATCTTATATTATGTTACTAGATTAGGGCCCGACCCGTTAGCCGGGAGAGTTTGATTTTCATGTGTATGTGTAGTAAACATTGAGGATTGAAGTAACAATTTAATTTGGTAAGTTCTCCATGAATAATATAGGTAAGTATTAAATGTATTTGACTAATGAAGTTTAAAAAATGACAAACAACGCCCAACTACACTAACATAAATTCATATTTCAAACAAAGTCATATTTATATAAAAATGTCTAAGAAGAACAATGATAAGAGTTGTTTTACATCACACATACAATAGCAATATTCAGTAGACGATAATTTTTTTTGCCTTTTTCATTGACTTTCGTGTATTAAGTGATATAATGAAATAAACCATATGTTTAGAGTGTACTTAAAAAGAAACAAACTAACTCACACATTCATGGTTCCATTGACTTTAGTGTATTCAATGATATAATGAAACAAAGCATGCAGATCTCCAACTGCAAGTTCAACTAATAGAGCAACACATAAAAAGCTAAATCAAAGCGAAAAGAAGGCAAAAACTAAAAGCAGCATACTTAACATTTTGGGGGAAATCCACAACAATAAAAGTCATTGTATGAACACTTGATAATGATTTGAACACTTGTGATATATGAGTAGTGAAAGTTAATAAAAGTCATTGTAGCTCTTACTCAAGTTAGAAAGACTTTGATTTAATGATAAGTAAACAATGATATGTAGTGCTTAAGAGGGAAGATGAGACCTTACATTGTTTATTAATATGCATCTTAGTTTCATAAATTTTACATCATTGAAAATTTATGTGCTGAATAGATTACATCAATAAAGCGATCAATCAAAGAGTCTTTCTTTAAGATTTTGATAAGATGTCCCCTACTGCATAATTAGTATGACTAAATTGTACTAAGATAATCATGTATTGAATTTTGAATCGATAGCGCAAAAGATTGTACTAACTCAAGTAGAGTTTTAGCTACTCAGTACTTCATATTCGCATGTAGATAGCTATTTCGAAGAGTTCGAATATTGATTGAGTTTGTTGAACTTTACCTTACGAAACTATGATATCAAGCACAATATATTATGCTTTTAGGAGAAATTGGGAGAATATGTTGGTGACATCAAACCTAACATGGATACCATTGAATTTAAGTGATAAGCAACATATATGTTTAATAGATTAGACATGAAAAATATATTTAGCATTCTCATAAGTTGGTATGAAGAAGTGAATAATTAGGAATTGAAAGCTAGAAACAAAGTTGATTTAATAAATAACTGCAAATGATATTGTGAAAAAGAAAACAAATGCTTAGAGCATAGCTAGGCATGAGAGTGTTACATTAAACTCTCTAAGAGAAAGCAAGTAACCATTAATAGTTAGCTGTGGATATTGAAATAGTTAACTATGATGAATACTATATACTGGTGTTAATACTTGGACATTAGCTTGAACATTACATCATGCTGATAAAAATTATTTCATTAATTACATTATTGAAATAAGGGGTCGTATGGAAGTTTTGATTGTTTTTTTTAGATTGTTAAAATAAATACATTTTTCATAATACAATACATATGTTTTTTATTTTTGTTCATACACAATCGTGAATTATTTGCTTGATTTGACTAAACTATCATTCAAATTGAATGATTAAACAATTTCGAATTTTAGCATAGACTGTCGAGATAATTGCTATCGGTGTTTGTCATTTTTATTTATCTTGAAATGTATGGTACCATTGTCCTTATATCGTCATTGAAAACTTCATTGAACACTTCAATTCAATGCGCAATATTCCAACCAATGAAATTTGTGTTGAGATTTTAAGATTATCCTTCATTTATAAGTTAGAAAAAATTATAAATTAATTATTAAAATATGAAAATAGAAATATCAAATTCCACAAAATACTTACAGGAGACTTAGCGGGCTAACTAACTGTGATAGAAAAGTACTTTGTTTTCATAATTTCAACTTCCTCTATGTTTTGTATTAATAAAGTACAAAAACAAATTCGAGCCTAATTGGTTACAATTCTTGTCTTTGGTGGAAGGGACCATGGTTCAAATCCTAACATTGATATCTTTTTATATGAAATAAAAAAATGATTATGCAGACGAAAATACCCTTCCTACTTTCACTCTCGTTGTAGGAAAATTGAAATGGAGCAAATCAAACTCTTTAAAATGGGGTTAATTGCATGGTTGGTCACTGAGATTACAAAAAACGTTCATGTTTGGTCACTGTAAATATTTAAATCCAATTTTGGTCACTCAAATTAGTTAAATGGTTCAAGTTTGGTCACTCTCCGTCCAACTCCGTTAAATTTGTCTGATGTGGCAGTCAACCCTCAAAGTTGACCGTTAGATCAGTGACGTGACAATTAAAAAATAATAAATAAAATAAATTTTAATCTTCTACCATTTCCAACTCATTTTTACATTAAAGTAAAATAAATAAAACAAAAAAATATTATAATTACAAATTGAAAAGGGCAGAGTCCCGTTCATCTGATTATTGAAGAGCTTGAGCTCGTACAAGTTGGGGGAGCTGGCTATACTCTCGGGCAGGCTCCCTTGAATCCGATTCTCGAACAAATTGAGTGACTCGAGGTCCAGCCCACAGAGCTCGTCGGGAATGGTCCCGGTCAAGTCGTTCATGGAGGCGTCGAAACGCCTCAAGGTCGTGAGATTGGAGAAGCCCTGGGGCAGAGCGCCGGTGAGAGAGTTGTTGTAGAGCCGGAGCACGGAACAGCCTTATCTACGACGGCGAAGGAGAGATCGGAGCTAGTCAAGAGCTTTCGAGCGATCGTCAATCTGATGATTACGGCGCCTATGTCGACGACGTCGAAGGTGTGGAAAGAAGCAGAGGCGGCGGGGCTGAATCGGAGAGTCCGGTCGCGACATCGATGTGTCGCCGGTGAGCAGGAAAGCGATTTGGCGGGGAGTTTGGAGCCGAAGAAGGCGGATTCTGTGTTATAGCCGTTGGGGAAGGCAAGTGAACCGCGGCGGGAGCGTGGAAGAGAAGCGACATCGCGGTATTGGGGAGAAGAACAAGTCCACGAACGGGGAGCGATAGCGCCGAAGAAGCCATTTTTGTTTGGGAGGGAAATGGGATAGTGCGTTTGAAAAATGAACAAATGGCAGCGGAGCGGTTTTAGCTTTGGGACTGTGGGAAGAAGAACGACTGTGGGAGGAGACCAGAGAAGTGCTGACTGAGTTAACACTTAACAGTCAGATGAATGAAAGTAATTGACACTCAGTTGTTTAAGAATAAAATTAAAATTCAATAATCTGAAAGTGATTACCTGCGCCGGTAGCACCGGAGCACGGAACAGCCTTATCTACGATGGCGACGGAGAGATCGGAGCTAGTCAAGAGCTATCGAATGATCGTCAATCCAATGATTCCGGCGCCTATAATGACGACTTCGAAGGTGTGGAAAGAAGCAGAGGCGGCGGGGCTGAATCGGAGAACCCCTTTTCAATTTGTAATTATAATATTTTTTTATTTATTTATTTTACTTTAGTATGAAAAAGAGTTGGAAATGGTAGAAGATTAAAATTTATTTTATTTATTATTTTCTAATTGCCACGTCATTGAGTTAACGGTCAACTTTGAGGGTTGACTGCCACATCAGATAAATTTAACAGAGTTGGACGGAGAGTGACCAAGCCTTATCTACGACGGCGACGGAGAGATCGGAGCTAGTCAAGAGCTATCGAGTGATCGTCAATCCGATGATTCCGGTGCCTATAACGACGACTTCGAAGGTGTGGAAAGAAGCAGAGGCGGCGGGGCTGAATCGGAGAACCCCTTTTCAATTTGTAATTATAATATTTTTTTATTTTTTTTATTTTACTTTAGTGTGAAAAAGAGTTGGAAATGGTAGAAGATTAAAATTTATTTTATTTATTATTTTCTAATTGCCACGTCATTGAGTTAACGGTCAACTTTGAGGGTTGACTGCCACATCAGATAAATTTAACGGAGTTGGACGGAGAGTGACCAAGCCTTATCTACGACGGCGACGGAGAGATCGGAGCTAGTCAAGAGCTATCGAGTGATCGTCAATCCGATGATTCCGGCGCCTATAACAACGACTTCGAAGGTGTGGAAAGAAGCAGAGGCGGCGGGGCTGAATCGGAGAACCCCTTTTCAATTTGTAATTATAATATTTTTTTTATTTTTTTATTTTACTTTAGTGTGAAAAAGAGTTGGAAATGGTAGAAGATTAAAATTTATTTTATTTATTATTTTCTAATTGCCACGTCATTGAGTTAACGGTCAACTTTGAGGGTTGACTGCCACATCAGATAAATTTAACGGAGTTGGATGGAGAGTGACCAAACTTGAACCATTTAACTAATTTGAGTGACCAAGATTGGATTTAAATATTTACAGTGACCAAATATGAACGTTTTTTGTAATCTCAGTGACCAACTATGCAATTAACCCTTTTAAAATGTATTATAAGTAGTCTAGATTCAAGTCAACTTGCTAAATGAAGCTACCTAAGCAAGAACCATTTTCACATATCAAGTATCATTTTAACATCAAACTGTCTAATCTTATATTTTGTTACTCAAGTCCACTTGCTAAAATACTTACCCCATTGACAAAGACAACTCTACAAAGCTACAAATTCATTAGGTTCGGCCCCTTAAATAATAAAAGTAAAATTTTCAGCAAACATCAGAATATTGTCATAAAGGCATAGTTGTGTGAGAATAAGGGGGAAAGTTATAAACTATAGTGATACCGTGTAAAAGAATCACACTTTCTTATATGACAACTACTGGAAAGTACCTACGAGATATAAGGCTTGATGAAGATGGTGCACAAAGTGAATCCTCCATTGACCCCTAGAGAAATTGAAAGCATAATCAGTCCAGGAAACAAAAACATTAAAACTTTCATATAAAGGGATATGGTACATTAGAAGTTCGTCAAGAGAGTATATGATCTTTTTAAACTTAAACACTAATATAATAATAGTAATCTCATAAGAACCAATTCAATACCAACATTCAGAACTCTTGAAATAAAAATGCCTCCAATTAAAAGCCTTAATTTACCTTTTAAGTAATTACAGGACAGAACACCTGAGGAATAGCACTAGAGATCTGACAACATCACAGTGAAGGTGATGACCATGATGGCTACAAAGCAAATATATGATCAGATAACCATATTTGTAGCATACAAGTAAGAAGCAACTAATATTGAATTGAGGAACAAGTTTCGCAATCTGTAGAAAACCCACCTAAGAAATCATATCAGCTCATAAATAAGTCAAATACCTAATTATGAAGATAGAGTTTGATTTTATCATATGCAAAGAAGAAGAACCGAGGCTTCCGTGCAGAATAGCGATTGAACATATCTACTTTAGTGAGACCAGAGATTCAACAACAAAGCAATTGCAGTGGAAGGAATCAATCAATAACATAAACTGATGATGGAGGATACTTGTACCTCTACACGCTGCCTTATCCTAAACACAACGTGGTCACTCGAACTCCGTTTCCAAGCTATGTAACAGATTTGAAAAAGAAAATCGGAAAGGAACATTAATTAGTTTGATTGACTACTATCCATGAGAACCAGAGGAAGAAGAATATACCTAAAGCTGAGAGCTTCAGAAAATAACGGTCAAGGTGTCGTGAACCTTCCATGATAGCTATCCTCGCCCAGAGTACGGGCAACCTGAGAAAGCGCGAGTGGTGAGGGTTGAAGGAGAGTCGCGGCGCACGACGTATAAATTGAGATCGAATAGCAGGACAAAATAGTTGAGTCGAAGGGTAGAAGAAAGCTTGTATGAATTGAAGCAATGGCGAAAATTGCCCCACAATCGGATGTGGCGCCACTTCTGATGATTGTAGAGGTGTCGAAGGGATCGCCATAGTCGATGGAGAAATCAAAGAATGGGTGGAAGAGTATATTCTAACATCCCAACCTTTTCTCGACGAAGATATTGTCCGCTTTGGGCCTCGACCCTCACAGATATAGACTTTAGATGCAATTCAAGATGACTTCCTATAAGGTCACGCATTCTTGTTGTACTCCACACTGAGCACGTTTAACTTTGGAGTTCTTATCCTCCATTACACCTCAAAACGCGTTTTGTCAGTTAAGGTCTCTTTCTTACTTATGAACAGAGGATCTCTCCGTGCTTTGTCGATGTGGGATTTGTAGTTTTTTATAGGAATTCTAAATTGCCCTCCGTCAATTGCCTATGGTAATTAATATATTTAACCTAGAGCACTTCTACTATGCTATATAGTATTGGTGCTTTAATGTACAACTTAAAGTTGTACCATAACATTAAATGTATAAGTTTAGGTTGTACCATAAAGCAATTTGTATCAAATTAATGGCTTTTGGGGAAATATCTGTGGGTCATGAGCGTACTGGGTACGTCAAGGATATGAAGGGTATTTTAATGGGTAAAAGCAAAGACTTAAATTATCTGGTTATGTGTGACGTTGTAGAGGTGATAATTGCGCAGATCGCTGGCAGCCAGATTGAGATATCACACCGCATCTGGAGAGGAGGTATTGTTTCTCGTCGAGTCAGGGCGAACGATTTGATTAGTAAGGTGCGTGGTTAAAGGGGGTTAGAGTAGTTTTCCTTATCGTGCATTTAAGTTTATGTATGTGTTTCAGTTCTTACTTTATATTAAGTTATTTGTTTCGCTCCTTTGTTAAGTTAATTTATTTACGTTCAGTCTTTATATTAAGTATGCATAGCATCATGAAACATAAGTAAACCACGATTCAAGACATGCGAATATCAGTTCAATTCTAAGCTATTCAAGTACAAGTTAATAAGCTATATCTTCCCATTATGAGGGAGATCACCTAAGTAAGCTCGAACTTCTCAAGTCAAGTAAGTAGATATAAGATTAAGTATGTCTCTCCATCGCGTGAGAGGGTGTTTCAAGTAAGCACGCATGAGATATCAAGCTAATAAGTAAGAATAAGAACCCTCCATTAGCTAGTCTCGCGCGGTCACCTTACTTCTTGTAGATGAGGAGCACCTTGTAGATGAGGGGTCTAATACGTATGTCACGATCGGTGCTGGACAAGGTCACCACTACTCCATGTAGATTGTGAGGTATGTTATGTTACTCCTTGTAGATGGGGAGGTAATGTTCATGATACGTTGGTGTCGGACGGTTGTGCTAGTTAGGTAGAGGGTGGGATCCCATCTCAAGTTAAGTAAGCGAAGAACACTATAAGTAATAATATGTTATGAATAATATATCTCTACTAATGTACCCAATAACGTATCATAGGCATCTCATTTGCATTAATCTACACATAATATAATACACCGAAGGGAAAAACGGGAGCCCCATTTCAAATTTCCTGCAACGAGAGTGAAAGTAGGAAGGACATTTTGGTCTTCACAATTACTTTTTTTTATTCATTAAAAAGACATGTACTAGGATTCGAACCATGACCATTTTAAGGAAAAGCAAGGATCATAACCAATCACACTAAGTACATTTGTTGTATCTTTTTAAATTAAAAACATATAATAGCATGGAAGAAAAAACCCTTCCCCCATTTCAAGTTCCCTGCTCCAGGAGCGTTTGTAGGAAGGGTAGAATAAAGAGTATCAATTTTTTTCTCTTTCCTCTGTGGAACGGGCCAACTTACCGTATACATGCGGATTTATACGGGCCAAGGAGTGTCAATTTTTTTTTTCTTTAAGCCATTTTATTTCTCCGTGGTGATATAATATATATGGAAAGGCAAAAACAATACTCATTTGTATTGCTAAAAATAAAAAATTTAACAATAAACTAATGCATGGTATCTAATGGGCTAACCGCTAACCGCTAACCATAAAATAAAAGAGTTGAATGGGCCTGACCTACACGGTATTTGGCCATCAAGTAAAACAAATGAACATCATTGGTTTGTCATTCTAAAACAAGTTATTTGGTCTGGCATAATATATATTATGCTATTATTTTATATCTTAGTGGCTAAAATATAATGTATTTTAAAGTTATTCAATGGTTCAACCTCGACCAACCCAATTAGTCCAATTTTTATCATTTCAAATATATATTATATAATTATTTGATATTATAATGATCAAATTATAGTGTATTTTATAGGGAATTATTTGGTATTTGTTAGTAAAAAACTAAACAGAATGATCTATTTGGTTATTTTAAACATTAAAACGATCCTAAATATTTTCAGTTCCTTTTGAATTTTTATGGTTTTATTCCCGAATAAGTGATGTGCAAATGGCGAATTGTAGTCATCTCTTTTCTTTCACTATTTTTTATTTTCAAATAGAAAGTTTAAAAGTAAAGAATAATTAGAATTTGGCATGGGTCGGTCCAATATGCTGAATTTCAAGTTTTGGCCCGTTTTGATCAATTCTAATTTATAATCACATGGTTCCCTGATACCCGATAAAAATCTCAATCCAAACTAGTTTGGCAGGCGAGTCTGTGTTTACCACCATTTTCTAGGGATACGACAACGACGGTTCCTATCCCAAATCGTGTTGTTCGTTCTTGATTTCCTTAGATTTTATCATGTCCTAACAAAAATCAGAAAGCACAATGACGACAAGATGAAAGTTTTATAAAGCAAATTAATCAACCAACGGGCCGAGTAAAAGCTAGCAACGATTGTGAGATGCTCATTTCCCGAAAACCGACGGGATATGCGATTTTTTATTCGATTTTCTGGAATTTGGTTTCTATAAAACTTACTCTACCTCATCATATTACCAGAAACAATATTGTTTCACAAGGTAACATGAACTTGATTTTGGTTCATAAGGCCGATTTTTTATTTATTGCATCATTCATGTCTTTTTCCTGCTAAAATTCACTATTTTTATCACGAGTTTCAAAAAAAAAACTATACAACAATAAGCTCTACACCACATTACATTATCAAATTTCATACCTCACCTTCCTCCGGCCAACTGGCCGGGACCCACGCTAGTATTCATTTACGTATGATAACGAAATTAGGATTAGGACTGACCCCATCGTCCGCACTCAGGAGCTGCAAGGAAGTGGGAGCAATCATATCACTTGTCAGGAATAAGCTGTTGCTCGAGATGTCATCCTCACAAGGGTTAGTGATTGCAGAAGATCCCAAGTGAACTCCTTCACTTGTGTACTTTTATTAGTAGGCTTGAGACTGATGCTCATTTATGATTTGTTGCGGTGATTTGAAATTATTTCAGTTGTTCTTGGAATTTTGAGTTATTTTGACTACTCAAGGGCATTTTAATAAAAGTAGTGCTCGGCCGAGTTAGGGTGTTACATTTTGGTATCAGAGCCTGATCTCCCTCTATCTTACACTTTGTAAGTGAGATACTGGGAAGTCGGTATGCATGTTTCCTACGCGTATTAAAGGTTTTAAGAAGTTTTCAAGAAAGTTTTCAAGAAAACATAAAATCGGTTTAGAGCATCTAGTCTCGTCTCCTAACAAGTGCAATGTTTCCAAGGTTCTGACAAAATGTCATTGAGCTTATGTAGGAGTATGAATAGCGAGAGCTCTCATCAGGATGATGGTCGGCGGCCGCCCCCAAACTATACCCTGCTTAGGAAAATGGCGGTGGTTGACTTCGAGGGATCCTCTGACCCCGACATGGTCGATGCATGGCTGTTGAAGCTCACTCGGACTTTGGATGAGCTCCATATTGATAATGATGGGGATAGGATCGCCATGGCTATCCACGTGCTCCAGGGAACTGCTAGGGATTGGTGGCATCTCCAGCCGGAGAGTGAAGTGGTACCTCTTGAGATCACCTGGAACCAGTTTGTGAAGATGTTCCTCGATGAGTGCATCCCCCAAACAGTCTGGGACGATAAGAGGGAGGATTTCATGAAATTGGAGAAGCAGTGGGGGCAGGGTGCCCACGAATCCTCACTGCCTTCCGCCAAAAATCATCGCCATCTCCAAATTTCTTAACCGCAAAACCATTTTATCACCCGCGACCATCTCACGACCAAAGGAGTCGGAGCCCGCAGATCTGAATCGACATCACGACCCATTTCTCTTCACCGTAGTCCCTTCTACCTTCCTTAACCCAGATTCCAAAACCCTTTTATTATTTTCCCCAAATCTCATCCTGCTCCCATCTCCACCCTATTCCTTGCTACAGCCGCCATCAATTCGACGTCCAGCATCCCGTCGCCTCGTTGGACCTTCGCACCGTCGTTGCAAGCCCGACGTCATCGGCCTTCTATCCCTCAATCGTCATCAGCCTTCGAAAATCCCACTTCTAGATCTTCATTCTTGTCAACTCAAACCCAAAATTTTCATAAGCCCAGCCGACGGATCTAGATTAGAAAAAGAAATCATCGCCACTGTTGTTGTTGCTGAACGTCGGCTGCGAAGAAACTCGACACTGTTGTCAGGAAAGAAATTGACAGTCTGGCAAATCGAGAAGTGGCGAACCCTCTTTGGTGTCGACAAAAGAGGGACTCTCTACCCGGCAGTTGCAGAGATGGATACAGAGGAGGATGAATGCATCGAAAGAAGGCATCTTCAAATCACTAAAGAATACTCATAACGGGAAGGTGAGCTCTTTAAATAAGAGTTTGAAATTTCCTTCATGAATGCTCAAAAGAGAAGTGCCAACAACATAGTTGAATATCTGGGCAGAGTTGGGGATGATTATATTGAAATGAATTGGCCTGATTGAGGATCCATCTTTGAAGATTCATCTTTCCAATGGAATACTAGCTAGCAAAGTCAGCAGCAACATATCCAGACCACTTTGAAGATCCATCTGAAGCAGAAAAGCTGAAGATGTGAATGTTCAGCCAGCTAGCCAAGTTGCAGCAACATTTTCAATTGAAGGAATGCTAGCCAACCAAGAAAAGGCAGCAGCATATCCTATCAAATTTTGGAGAAACTCAAGCTACAAAGTTGAGTTGGGGTTGAGGAGTTGAAGAATAAGATGAGATATCAACTAGCGAAAGATGTCGTGGTATCATTGGTTGAAGAAGAAGAAGATTTCATAGTTAGCTAGCCATAGATGTTGTAGCTTTTCAGTAGATGTGCGGGAAGCCAGCAAGCAAGATGCAGCAGCTCCACCAATTGAAGATGAAAGGAAAGTTAGCCAGCGAAAGTGCAACAACAATCCCAAGTCATGACTGTATTCTCTCCAAACTTGGTGTACACATTTTGTGCTCACCCGTTTGCAGCGGCGCGGGCGCGGGGGGGGGGGGGGGGGGGGGGGGGGGGGGGGGGGGGGGGGGGGGGAGGTAATAGGAGATATTGAAAGATCTTCAATACTTAAATTAGAGGAAATTATCATCATCAACAAGTTTAGTTTAATGTCAATGTTGAGTTTAGTCTTTAGTTTTAGTTATGCTTTATCTTTTATTCTTCAAAAGCAAGGTAACACACCTTTGTCATATAGTACCACTCTTGGAATATATAGACAAAATTTTGAATGAGAAAGCCTAAGACTCTAAGGTTTCATTTTCACGCTAACACCTTTTGTTGTTAAACATAACTCTCCAGCATCGGCACATCTTGACACCGCTCCCCGGTTTGACAACCTTGGGAAAAAGTGAAAGAAAAAACAGTAAAGCGAATGAAACTCGGTCCTGATATAAAAATTGCCAACGTTGAGTAGATATGGTATGAATTTTCGATAGCGGCATTGGGTTCAATTGTGATCATGCTCAACAAAAAGGAAAAAGAGAAAAAAAAATACTAAAGAGGATGAAACTCGATCCTGATATAAAACTCGCGGTAGCGACCTTGGGAAACGATGGTGGGGAATAACTTAGGATTCACCGACACTATTTCCAAATGGGCTGCAGAATGGTGGGCGAAGGCGATGATTTGTGCAAAAAGGCATAGACGAAAACCTAGCTAACAATAACTAAACACAAAGGCGATGATTTGTGCAAAAAGTCATGGATGAAAACCTAGTGAACAATAACAAAACACAAAGGCGAATATTTTTGAAAAAAGCCATAGACGAAAACGTAGCGAACAATAACTAAACACAAAGGTTATAGAATGGAGAGTGAGGTAAAAAAAGGTTTTGAAACTTCACCACTTGCACTTGGAGGAGGGTGAGAGCCACTAATGAATAATAACTCCAAGTTTATATATTAACATGTTAATTAATGCTCAACAAAAAGGAAAAAAAGAAAGAAAAAACACAAAAAAGGATGAAACTCGGTGTTGATACAAAACTCGTGGTAGTGGCCTTGGGAAACGATTGTGGGTAACAACTTAGGATTCCGCCGGAAGTATTTCAAGATGGGTTGTAGAATGGTGAGCAAAGACGATGGTTTGTGCAAAAAGCCATAGACAAAAACCTAACGAACAATATCTAAACACAAAGGAGATGATTTGTGCAAAAAGTCATAGACGAAAACCTAGCGAACAATAATAAAACACAAAGGCGATAATTTGTGGAATAAACCATAGACGAAAACCTAGCGAAGTTCCAAGCCCTTCTTTTACCCCCAATCTTCATTCTACAAACTTTGTGTTTAGTTATTGTTTAGGAGTGTGAGAGCCACCAATAAATAGTAACTCCAATTTTATATATTAATATATTAATGCTCAACAAAAAGGAAAAAGATAAAGAAAAAAACATTAAAGAGTAGGAAACTCGATCCCTATACAAAACTCGTGGTAGCGGCCTTGGGAAACGATGTTGGGGAACCGTGGATTAAGAAACCGTGTCATGCCCGCCAGTCCTATCGGGAAAACCAGAAATCAGAGCAAATCCGGAATGGCACACTGAAAATGGGAAAATTAACAAGCCGATCAGTATTTTCCGTCAAACTGACGTATTGCGAAATACCACCCGTTTTCTAGTCCAACCGCCGACTTCTAAAATAAAAAAAAAGGATTAGGTATAAACGATGATGTATTGTTCAGGACTGAGAGATGGCTATAAGATTTACCAGCATATCTAGGCCACATATATCGAAGCTAGAAATCCGGGCAGGATCATTTTGCAGGGCCATTCCGGCGACAGCGCTTCTGCTTGCTTGTTCCTCGCCGCTCGCTGCCCTGCTATTCTCATACTCGATCGCCAACTGCTGTAGAGCCTGTCGACCGTCGTACTCAGTTCCTCTCTTTGCATCGTTCGCCAGAAGAAGTAGGAGGAGAGAGTGAGGAAGCAGTGGTCGCGTCGCTGCTTTTGAGCCTGCTTCCATGAGATTTAGAAATAGTTTGTGTAGTTATTTGGCTATGGATTACTGGGTAGATATTTGCTTGGTGTAGGTTTGTAGTAGGGGTGGCAATTCGGTTATTTCGGTTATAACTGGTAATCGATCGACCGGTTATCGGTTAACCGAAATAACCACCCCCATACAGAAAACCTAACGAAATAGAATTTGGTTTCTCGGTTATCTCGGTTATCGTTTAACCGTACCACTTTTAAGACAAAAAATCATTACGTCCAGCTTCCGATAACCGACAGAAGTTCGGTTACTTCGGTTACCGGTTAGTGGATAACCGATCAGTTATTGGTTTAACCAGCCGGTTAACTGGTAACCGAACTGCCACCCCTAGTTTGTAGGCTTCGGGTTGGATGGATCTAGAATTATTGCTAGAGATGGAGACAGAGAGCAAGAGAGAGAGGAAGTGGAGAAGTCACCTGGTTTGATGAGAGAGACGAGAGATGGCATGTGACAGTGGCGGAGGCAGCATTTCAAACCACCCATGTCCTTTCTTCATAACTTAAATATATAAGTATCTAATAAAATAATTATTTAATAAAAAAAATTATATCCAGATAAATCATTCATAAATTAAAATAATACAATCATACTTTTTAGAAACAACTACGAAGGAATTTCATATAGTGAAAGAAACGCAAAAACATTCTTTGTCTACACTATTATATAAGTCTCTTTCAATGTATCTTACTAAATAAGTATTAGCAATTTGGTTGCCAAATCGACTTGGAAACTTGTTCTTAATATAAATAAAAGCTGAAAATGCTCTTTTTACACTTGCAGTTGTAATTGGTAGATCAAAACTAGTGGGATTGCTGTTGTCGCTAGACAATTTCAGGTTTGTTGGGAAAAAGTTCGAATAGGCATAAGGAGAAAAGAGACCCGATTAGGTCTTTATTGCAATTGGAATTTCATTTATAGTATAATAAATTAATTTTATGTGAATTTTGGACAAGTAATAAGTTGTGTTGTGGTGATAAAGTACTCTAATACTACCTATAGGTGTTGTGTTCCATTACCAATATAAATATATATGGGTGTATTTTTGTTCCGCCGAAACTTACCCCTGTCCCGGGACAAGGCCCTAAGGGCCTGCCTCTGCCACTAGCATGTGATATGAGCAATACAAATATGTCTTTTTTTCTGTGGAATTGGAAATTTTCTTTTAGATTGGTTTATAATTTATGATAAAAAAATAAAAACTCAAATAATATGACGATATATTCCGATTTTTTCCGGTATTATTACGAAACGATACACTAATTTTTTGGTATGGTTTTCTGATAAAAAAGTATTTTACTATTTCAAAAACGGTATTTAACCGGTACATAACGGTTGGACCACGGTCGTATCACGAAATACTCTGCCATTAGGAATGGCAATGGGATAGGTCCGGACCGGGTATCTCGATACCCATACCCGCCCCGTGGCAGGTCAGGTCCAGGTCGGGTAATAAATCTATAATGGGGCGCGGGTCGGGATAGGTCAACCCAATGAGTATGTAATTTATGTGAAAACTTTAAAAATATTCATTATTTTCATCAAAAGACCAAGAAATAAACAATAATATGATAAAGTATTAGATAAATTGAGGTTTTCACTTATTTACAACTTTATTATAGCTAAAATATGAGGTAATATGAGGAAGATTCTAAGTAATTTGACTAAGATTACATGTAATTTAGTCGAGAATGGGGCGGGTCGGGGCAGGTTAGGTTGACGAGAGGTACCCATGCACGCCCCACCCCAAAATCGGCCAAACAGGTTGGGTAAAACGGGTCAGGTCAAAATTGCCATCAACGAAACCGGTATGATGTCCGGTACGGTTTCACAAACCTTGTGGGGGAACAACTTAGGATTACGGCGACAGTATTTCCAGATGGTCTGCAGAATCGCGGGCAAAGGCGATGATTTGTGAAAAGCAGCTATGGACGAAAACCTAGGGAACAATAACTAAACACAAAGGTGATGATTTGTGCAAAAAATCATAGACGACAATCTAGCAAACAATAAGAAAACACAAAGGTGATTATTTGTGCAAAAAACGATAAACAAAAACCTTGCGAACAATAACTAAACACAAAGGTTGTAAAATGGAGAGTGGGGTAAAAGAAGGGCTTGGAACTTCCCTGCTTGCACTTAGAGTAGTGTGAGAGCCACTAATGAATATTAACTCCAATTTTATATATTAATATATTAATTAATGCTTAACAAAAGGAAAAAGGAGAAAGAAAAAAACACTAAAGAGGATGAAACTCAGTTCCGATTTAAAACTCGTGGTAGCGGCCTTGGGAAATGATGGTGGGAAACAACTTAGGATTCCGCCGACAAGATTCCCAGATAGGATGCAAAATGGTGGGCAAAGGCAATGATTTGTGTAAAAAACTATAGACGAAAACCTAGCGAACAATAACTAAACACAAATGCGATGATTTGGACAAAAAAGTCATAGACGAAAACCTAGCGAACAATAAGAAAACACAAAGGCGATGATTTGTGCAAAAAGCCATAGATGAAACCTAGCGAACAATAACTAAACACAAAGGTTGTAGAATGGAGAGTGTGGTAAAAGAAGGGCTTGGAACTTCGCCACTTACACTTGGAGATGTGAGAGCCACTAATGAATAGTAACTCCAATGTTAGACTTTATATATTAAATTATATATTGGAGAATGTTGGAAAAAGGCGATGATTTGTGCAATAATCCATAGACGAAAACCTAGCGAACAATAACTAAACACAAATGCGATGATTTGTGCAAAAAGTCATAGACGAAAACCTAGTGAACGATAACTAAACACAAAGGTTATAGAATGGAGGGTGGTGTTAAAGAAGGGCTTCGAACTTCCCCACTTGCACCTGGAGGAGTGTGGGTGACTCGCTATGACTATCACAATAAAATCCCACCTAAGGTCTAAGTATAAACCTTAGATGGGTGCAATATAGGGCATGCATGTTTATATATCAACCCGGGCCGGTCCATGTACCGCTACTAAGACGGTTTGAAAACATTATCTAACAGATCATTTTTGGTGAAAACATTATCTAATATAAAATGGATTTTACTCTAGTTGAGAAAGCTTCACCCGGGTGTTGCTCTCCCTAGCTAACAATTATTACTTGAAGAATCGAACGACCGTGTGTGTTTAAGGGGTCATAAATCGTAGAGAAGTCTAACAAGCAACCAAGGTTACCCTCTTAGACTCTAGGTGGAAGAATGGAATACGATCCAAGCCACTGATGTGATCCTCTCAACCTTTCGACTAAGGAATGGTTAGACTTCACCCTCGAATTGGAGTTCGCACGGTAACCCACAACCAAACCCTAAATGTTTAATACCAATTAGGAGGTTTGCCCATTAACTAACATAGACTAGGAGGCATAGAATGCCCAAGGAAACCCATCTCTAGTTGAGCCTCTTAAGTTAAGGATGGTTCTCTCTAACCTAGCTTAGGAGGCATTGAATGCCGAAGGAAACCCATCTTGAAATGAGCCTCTTGGGTTAAGGAGGGTTCTCTCTAAACTAGTTTAGGAGGATTTGAATGCCCAAGGAAACAGAACCTCTTGGGTAAAGGAGGTTTCCACCGGGCATTAACACGACTTAACCTTTCCCTCCAAGCTACCTTCCTTCTTTCTTTGGACGAGATGCCCTCATTGCTTCCCTACTTCACATCATCACAAGAACCAAAAATAATAGTGGGGTTTGCTTTGAAAAGCTTCCCTCCACTTGAATTCATATCACCAGGTTCAACTTCCTTCACTTCCTCACTCCTAGGCTTAGGATCAATTCCAAGAGTAATTCTCTCTTCACCATCTCTCAGAATCTAAGTTCCCTCATTTAGATCAATTAATGCCTTGGTGGTGGCTAGGAAAGGGCGTCCTAGTATGAGTAGAATCTTAGAATACTCACTTATATCCATGCTCACAAAGTCCTCCTGATAACAGAATTTCCCCACTTATACTAGCACGTCCTCCACTATGACCCTAGGACTAATGACAGATCGATCAGCCAATATGACACTAAGTCTTGTAGTTTTTAGTTCACCTATGCCTAGCCTCTTAAAAAGATTATATGGAATCATATTAATGCTCGCCCCTAAGTCTGCCAATAAATTTTTTGTGATGAGAACCGATGCAAAGAGGTATAGTAAAACTACCTGGATAGGGTTGCTTCTTGGGCAACCTGTTGAGGATGAAGGCTAAGCACTCCTTGCCTAGGGTGACATTGGTGAGGTCTTCGAACTTCTGCTTCTTAGAAAGAAGCCCCTTGAGGTATTTTCAGTACCTTAGCATGTGGGCCATTTATTCAAGGAAGGAAATGTTGAGGTGGAGCTTTCGGAGCATCTCCATGAAACCTCCACATTCTGCTTCCAATCTTTCCTTCTCATCCACTCCTTTGGCAATCAACTCCAGGGTCACCTTCCTGCTCCTCAAGAAAATTGCATTGCACCCGGCTTGATCTTTGGGGTTGGCAATGGTTTGAGAGGGCAGGGCTCACTTTGGTCTCTCGGTGAGGATCCCGACAAGATTGCTAATTTGCACTTCCAAGTTTTAGAGACTCGCTTGATGGCTTCCGAGTCCCGCCTCAACCAAGGTAAACTTGGATGTTGCCACATCCATGAATTGCTCAATCTTCTCAAACTTCTGTGAGCTTGTACTAAAAAACGCGTTCATAAGTTCTTCAAGTTTAGAGAACTTGTCACCTTGTTGTTGTTGTTGAAAACCTTGACTACCTTGTGCTTGGTATGGTTATTGGAAGTTCGGTTTTTGAAATTGAGGCCTTTGTTGGATGAATATTGGCCGAGGTTGGTAGTTTCCCGTTGGACCTTGAAAACCAAGAGGTTTTGGATTGGTAGGGGAAGACCAAGCAAAGTATGGATTATTGCGCCACCCGGGGTTATAGGTGTTGCTATAAGGGTTGTTCCCTCTAGCATTGGCAATGAAAATCACTTGCTCCTCGGGGGTACTTGGCTCCTTCATCTCTTGGCAATCCACAATTTCGTGATTGCTGCTCGAACACCAATCACAAGACATCACTGCTCTCTTCCCTTGCTTCTTATCCTCAAGGATCACCTTGGTCAACTTATCAAGCTTCACTTCAAGTGGAGCACTTGATTCCACACTTCACACTTGCAACCACACTTCGCACTCCTCGATCGGTGATTCTCTTCCCACTTCTTGTCAAACCCCAATCATATCCCTTAAGAGCCATATCTTCGAGCAACTCTGTCACTTGAGGAGGGGTCATGTTCCCCAACCTCCCTTGGCAAAGAGAGTCAATGAGGATCTTGTCATCTTGAATGAGTACTCCATAGAAAGTTTCTATCCGAAATTCCTCCTTGAATCCCTGGTGAGGGCATTGGAGGAAGTAGTCGGAGAATCTTTCCCATGCATCCCTCAATGTCTCATTCTCCTCTTGCTCAAAGTGATTGATCTTCTTCCTCCACTCGGTCGTCTTGGAAGGAGGACAATATCGGGTCATGAACTTGTTGATGAGATTGTCCCAAGAGGTAATGGATAGAGTCGGACGGTTGTTGAGCCATCGGAGTGCCTTCCCCGCCAAAGAATAGGGGAAGAGCTTCAATCGCAATGCCTTCTCGGGGACGCCATTAATCTTCAAGCTTCCCGCTAGCTCAAGAAACCTTTGGACATGCTCTCGTGGTGATTCATGGGATAGCCCGTGGAAGTAAGCATTTTGTTGAATCATCGTCATGAGAGAGGGCTTGATCTCAAAGTTGTTGGTGGGCACGGGTGGATGTAAGATGGGAGATTGGATATCCGCCGCCCGTGAAGCGATGTAATAGCCCATAGTCCTTAGTCCTTCCTCGGCTTCCGCTTCTCCATTTGGGTTTGGAAGTGGATTAGCCCCTCGGTGTTGATTTTTCGGCATCTCAACTACAACTCCTTCTTCAATTACTTCAATTCCGGGATCAACTTGTTGTCCCCTCTCTTCACTTTTCCTTCTTGCCTCCGCTTGCTCCCTCTCTAGAGCTAGGAGTCGGAGGGTCAGGTTGATGTCCTCGTCCAGTGGTGTTAAAGGCGCCGGATTGCTCAGGGTCATGCACCTCCCTACACACACACTCAAAGAACACAACACGTCTAGCACAAGCAAACACTTCAAACTTAACAAAAACAAAAATTCAAAGCTAGATGAACACCAAACAAACTTATCACGATAATAGACAGAAGTATGTCTAACTATTAAAAAATTTAAAAAAATTATATATATTACCCTCTCGGTTCAGAAGGAAAATCACCGCCCCAGTGGCCACCATCAAGAAAGACGACGACCCCGTAGTGGAGGAATTCGACTTTCTTCTTCTAAAGCTGTCATCTTTATAGGGATGGCAAAAATATCCGTAACCGTGGATATCCGCCCGAACCCGGCCTAATCGGGTAGGGTAAAACCCGAACCCGAAGGACATTTAGTGGGTACGGGTAAAACCCGAACCCGAATATTGCGGGTAATGGGTGGACATGGGTTTCACAGTATCCAACCCGAACCCGCCCGATTATACACATACATATGTATTTTGTCTAGAAATAGTCATTATTTTTCTCTAACATATTTTATATTTAGCATATAAATATAATATTTTCATGAAATTGTGTTGTTTTAATTAATTTTCTTCATTCTAGTGAATTATTGTCATACTTTTCCTCTCGCGTAATGTGAGAATACGTGTGAATGTTAGTATATTAGTTGGAGTTATGAAGAGAAATCATTACCCATGGATAACCGTGGATACCCGAAACCCGAACGGGTATGGGCATGGTTTTAATTTTCTACCCGTTTCATATGTGGGTATGGGTATGGGTAAAACCCGAACTACTTTGGGTAGGGTAATGGATATGCACTATCCGTCCCCGACCCGACCCATTGCCATCCCTACATCTTTACCTTCTACACACACTTGGGAGCGGTAGAAGAGGGACCCAATCGAGATTATTAGAGTATAAAAGGGTAGTGGAGTCGGGACTGAATCGGAGAGCGTAGTTTCGGAGGCTTTACTAGATGGATTGAAATGAGAAACGGAGAGGTGAGAGAGCAGTGTGCAAATACAAGGATGGGATTTGGAGAGAGCCCTGAGAGTCTTCGAGGAGAAGGATCTAGACACCCATGGAAAGTCTGGAGCTCAACGAAGAAGAAGTAGGGGACGAAGGAATTTAGGGGTTTTGGACTTTTGGGGACGACAGATCGCCGAGAGAAAGGAGAATGGTGATGACGTGAGCTAGGATGCCGCCTACCTGCCTGCGCCTGTTCTATTTCAGCTACAGGCAACAAGTAATTGGGCCTCGGAAGTCTGATTCATCTTTCCGTTGGTGCCCTCGTACCCAGAGTAGAAGAATTAGAAGTTGACGAGCTATCAATTACAGGAGGAGGAACTAGGATGGGAAATCGGGAGAAGCGGAGTTAGCGATAGCGGTTGAAACGGTGGCGGTGACAGAGCGGCTAAAGCGGAGGCAACGAGAGCGGCTAATTAAAAGTCGGAAGTTAGAGAGGATTCGTCGGAGAATGCGGCGGCGGAGAAAACAGATGGAGGCCAGAACGAATCGGGAGGAGAGAGGAGGAGAAGTCCCATATGTCTTAATTTTAAAAGTTTAATTTTTTTATATTTTTAATAGCTAGAAATAAGGTGGAAAATTAACGGTCAACTCTTAGAGTTGACCGCCATGTAGGCAAAAGTTAACGGAGGTGGACGGAGAGTGACCAAATTTGACATAATTAACTAATTTTAGTGACCACGAATGAAATTAAATATTTTTAGTGACTAAACGTGAACGTTTTTAGTAATGCCAGTGACAAACCTTGTCTACCCAAAAGGAAAATGAGAAATAAAAAAAATCAAAGCGTAGAAAACTCGCTTTCTATCTAAAATTGGTCAACAATGTATTCAACTCGCTTTGACCCAATTTCTAACAAATTAACACTTGGTCCAACCTACAACTACAAAAGCGGATAAAGCTCGCTCACAATACAACACTCGTCAAAACCTTAGATTCGGGTTCAATTGCCTTCCCAACCAAAAGAAAAAAAAGGAAAATTTATAAATACTAAATTTGGTTTCAAGTCGCTTTGACCATATCAAATTAGGTTGCATACCCATGAATTTGGGTTCAATTGTTACATTCTCAACAAAAAAGAAAAAGTGAAACAAAAAAATAGTAAAGCGGATGGAACTCGGTCTCGATACGAAACTCGCCCATATTGAGTAGATCTTGTATGGATTTTCGGTAGCGGCATTGCGAAACAGTTGAGGGGGACAACTTAGGATTCAATTGACGGTGTTTTCAGAAGGTTGTGAATTGGTAAGCGATATTGAGGATTGTACAGAGCTTATCTACTATGGATCTTTGGTCGTGTCCATGGCAAACGGTGGAAGAGGATATCTCAAGATTCCACTAACACTGTTTCGAGTTGGGTTGCAAATGGTGCAAAAAGGCGATGATTTGGGTTCAAGTTACAATACCCATGTGTTTGGGTTCAATTGTGATAATCGTCAACAAAAAGAAAAAGGAGAAATAAAAAAATACTAAAGAGGATGAAACTCAGTCCCGATACAAAACTTGTGGTAGCAGCCATGGGAAACAGTGGTGTGGAACAACTTAGGATTCCGCCGAAAGTATTTCGAGATGTGCTGCAAAATGGTGGGCAAAGGCGATGATTTGTGCAAAAAGTCATAGCCGAAAATCTAGTGGATAGTTGCTGAAATGGTGCAAAAAGGCGATGCTTTGGATTTAAGTTAGAATACCCATTTGTTTTAGTTCAATTGTGATCACGCTCAACAAAAAGGAATAAGAGAAAGAGAAGAACACTAAAAAGGATGAAACTCAGTCATGATACAAAACTCGCGGTAGAGGCCTTGGGAATCGGTGGTGTGGAACAACTTCGGATTTCGCGGACAGTATTTCAAGATGGGTTGTGAAATGGTGGGCAAAGGCGATGATTTGCTGAAATGGTGCGAAAAGGCGATGATTTGGGTTCAAATTAGGATACCCATGTAATAATTTGCTGAAATGGTGTGAAAAGGCGATGATTTGGGTTCATACACAAAAACCTAGTGGGTAGTTGCTGCAATAGGGGGGTTGAAAACCTAGCATGCAATATTTGTTATGGGAAACACAATGGACAATATATATAAACCTAGCGAACAATAGCTAAACACAATGGTTGTAGAATGGAGAGTGAGGTTAAAGGAGGATTTGGAACTTTCCTACTTACACTTGAAGGAGTGTGAGAGCCACTAATGAATAGTAACCTACAACTTTGGTTTTTATATATTAATTAATAATTAATTAATGGAAAACACAATGGACAATAGATATAAATCTAGCGAACAATAGCTAAACACAATGGTTGTAGAATGTAGAGTGGGGTAAAAGGAGGATTTGGAACTTTTCCACTTGCACTTGAAGGGGTGTGAGAGGCACTAATGAATAGTAACCTACAACCTTCACTTTTATATATTAAAAAAATTCTCACTTGCACTTGAAGGGGTGTGAGAGACACTAAAGAATAGTAACCTACAATCTTCACTTTTATATATTAAAATAAATGTTTTAGTGCCAAAATTGAATTACCATAATTCCATGATATAACAGTTAAAAATAACAATAAAAACGATGACAAAAATGCAAACGCTACTGAATATCAATTTCCTTTCAGGTGCCTGAATGCAGGGGCGGACCCAAGGGGCTTCAGAGGTGTCCCGGGACATCCCTAAATTTTGGGAAAATGATTATTCAACACTCGGTGGTAATTTACGTATGGAAAAAAAATTATAATTGACAGTGAGGGATACCTCTGAAATTTGAAAAAATGATTGTCCTACTATCATTTTTTAAATTTGTGTATGGGAATATAAGTGGTAGGTTAGGTAATTCAAATCTAGAACACTATTATTATCAATAAACATAATTTTCATTAAGCTACAACTCATTTGTTGTTCGATTTTGAACACTGTGCAATAGTAAAATGTCATTCCCTATCTCTAATTATTTTCAAAACCTAACAATTAATAAACTAATTTCAAGCTACCCTTAATCTGTATTGATTTTAATGTTGTACAGCAAATGTTGAAAAAGTTTTTCAGCTTTGGATTACATAAAACAAAAGTTTACAAATCGAATATGTGATCAGTTCGTGAATGATTGTTTAGTAGGGTATATAGAGATAAAAAAAAATTTAACACTGTAGACACCAAGTGTATTCTACAATTATTTCTGAATATGAAAACGCATCATGAACTTTTTTTAACCTGTACGAGTGAGGTATTTTTCTTATTTACGATTTTTTATTTTTTATTTTTATTTAATTTATTTTTTGAAAGAGGACACTCCTATGTAAAATTTCTGGGTCCGCCACTTGAAGAGGAGACGCTGTCATTATTTTGATCAATATGTTTAGACAAGGGATTGTATGGATTTCAACTACATTTACATATTTTTATACGCTCTCCCAAAGTCAATTTATTTATTTGAAGTTCACATAACAACGATTAAAATTAGAGGTTATGAGAACTTAAACACGCGATCTTAAAAACAAACCCAATTTGATATCATATTATAAACCAACTGATACCGATAACTACTCGAATTATTGAAAAAAATGTCCATTTATATATTTTATCCACTACCTCGAATGTTTAGTTTTATAAGGAGCAAATGCATCTGTGTAGGTAACTAAATATGAAATATTCCGTAGGCATTCAGGCAGGGCGCATATACAGCTCGGAGAATAAGATTAAAAAAAAAATTGATGGATAGATTAGAGAGAGCTGAAATGACGAGCAGCCTGGAAAGCTATTAATTCGCCGCCGACCTTTAACTATCTGGAATCAAATGGTAATAACCGGCCAACGTCCAATATAATTTATAAGAATGCGATTATTTAACATCATTTAATTTAAGTATATGCAATTAAGCAAACTGAATCAAACTGAATAAGGGTAAATGGCAAGATTGGTCACTGTGATTACTAAAAGAAGTACTGTTTGGTCACTAAAAATATTTAATTCTATTAGTGGTCACTAAGTTTAGGAAAACATGTCATATTTGATCGCTTTCTATCTAACTTCATTAACTTTGTTTGATGTTGCGGTCAACTCTCTGATTTAACCATTAAATGTATGATGTGGTAATTAAAAAAAGAAAAAAATTTCCACCTTATTATAATAACCATTAAAAATAAATAAATAATATTATTTATTTTAATTTCCTGACCCTAATGAAGTAACCTCTCCCAACCGGCCGACGAACACGATGGACAACATAAAGGGCTCCAACGATGGAAGCTGGTTTGGTTTATTGAATCTGGTGGAATCTGAATTGGTTCATTTTAATACCCCAAACCTAATGAATCTGGTTTTGTGTGTGCCCTCCATTATTTCGTGTACGGAGATTAGTATTGCGATCGAGATATTGGGTCTCTGCGAAGGGTTCCAAGAACCAGTTGCTCCCAATAACTTGAGTTGTTGGGAGAGGTTCAATCGTGGATCATATACCACAACACTAACACGCCCCTTCAAACGAAAGTCACTCACAAGGGCTTGAAATTTGCACAGGTCTGAAGACAAGAATACCATGTGCTTAACAAATGGGGGTCACCGGGAATCGAACACAAGACCTCTCGGTCACAGAAGGCTCTGATACCATGGCAAGAACCAGTTGCTCCTAATAACTCGAATTGTTGGAAAAGGTTCAATCGTGGATCATATACCACAACACTAACAAAGGGGGCTTGGAGCGCATCCTCTCCACAAACCGCGCTTACCTGGACCCCGAATCTATCTCCACCCGCTCCTCTGCCAGATCCAACCTCTCCGTCTTCGACGTCGTCGCCGCTGTCGAAATCGCGGAAGCCGGAGCTGACGCATCGCCAAGGTAGTGATGGTTGCGGTCCGGACGATGTTCAACGGGGAGCGACTCTTGTCCGATCACGTCTTCTCTGCTTTTGCGGAGATTAGGACACTAGGGATTGGGACTCCGCCACGGAGCTTAAGCGCGACAGGGGACATGGCCGCTCATTCAGTAGGTCAGGTTCGGGTTGGATGGCCTAGATTCCCGTCCGATTGGCTTCCTTGTCGAAGAATCCGAGAACGCAGACGAGGAGATTGGGAAAGAGCAGCAAGAAAAGGTTTTATGCCGGATCCTTCGCGTTCGTCAGCCGGTAAGGAGAGCTCCACCTCGCCTCTTCTTCTGTCACCAACTTCAATCGCGGTGAGAAAGAGGGGTGAGGTTAGGTCATTAGTTTGAGGGAATTAAAATGACTAACTTTTATTTTTTATATTTCTATTTTTAATGGTTGTGATAGTGAGGTGAAAATTTTGAAATTAAATTTTTATTAGCTTTAATTGCCACGTCATACATTTAACTGTCAAATTTGAAAGTTGACAGCCACATCAGAAAAACTTAACGAAATTGGGCGCAGAGTGACCAAAAATGAAATGTTTTACTAAACTTAGTGACCACGAATGAAATTAAATATTTTTAGTGACCAAACATGACAGTTTATAGTAATTTTAATGACCAATCTTGTAATTTACCCAACTGAATAATAAAGATAGAATTTTCTGTAATTCAGTTAGAAAGAAGACACAAACGACATTTCTCCCCTCCCAGTTGCTCCCATATTTTCATATTTGTTGTATGCGTTGGGACTTTTTGTAGGAGGGTCTAATAATTATATGATAATTCAAAATTGGGTGATTAGGATTGTGATAGGATAAAACTATCATCCTTTTAGATTCTAGGTTCAAGAGCACTAAAACATACTTAAAAGTTTTAATAGGAAGAAGAAAAATAAGTTTTTGTTGTATCATTAACAACATTCGATGCCTCTATTTACAGACACAATAACCGAAGCATTGTAGTGCTTCATGAGAATGTTTGGTGGCTAACTACCAATTCCAAAATATTTTCTTTATCCAAATCTAACTACCAATTTATTTTATGAAGAGTTGCATTCCATCATCAAACAATGCATTACTTGGATCAAACAATACATGTAATGACAATTCCAAATTGCATGAAACAAAATGCATCACGCGGAGAAATGAAATGAGAAGTTGCCCAATTCGAAAGATATGAAAAGTTGGATAATTCAATTGGCATGTAGGCAAATTATTTTAATTAACCCGATCCAATAATTTAACAAAATTGGAATGTAGGATAATTCAACTGTAATGTGTTTGGTTTAGTAATTTGGTTGGTTTCCTCATTCTGGCATTTGATTGGCTTCCAATTTGAGAGGTTATGTCCCTCGGGAAAAAAAATTAGAGGTTATGCTTCAAAGCTCTCATTTGGATATGATTTCTGAGTTGTTGATTTTGCAAGAAAAGCCAATAGAGCTTTGATGATTAGGGATGATAAGATGAACTCTTTCTCATTTCTTCCTTAATATTTGCGGTAATACTTTGAAAAAGGATAAGTAACCACAAAACAAGTACCTAATACACACTCACAAGAGAAGAGCTTCCGGCCTTTGGTCGTACTATATGCGATCTGGGCGTGGATTTCTTTGGGGTTTCTTTAATGTCTACCGTTGCAATTGTTGAGTTCTATTTTGGATTTTTTCTGCTTTCCTCACCATATTCTGTGTACTCTCTAACCATTGGATTATCGGATGCAATTTGTTCTAGGCTTGTCTTTCTCTTGGGCTTTTACTGATTTGTCCCTATGGGTTAAGATGGGATACAATGATGAAGGGGTTAGGACTTAGGAAGCTCAATCCTTTTTTTTCCCCGTTGATATGAAGTTCAGAAACATTTTGGTCTTGTAATGTACTATTGGCTTCTGCTATTACCTAAGATCACCATACTTGAAATTTGTGTCACTACGAGCTAAGTATATGGCGTTTGGTTTGCTATGAAGCATATTTTAGGTCTCTTGATTAATGTGGTTATGTTCTGATATGGTTTTGGCATGCTCCAATCAATTGATAAAACCCTTTTTAGTGTCCTCTTTACAAACGACCGGTTGATGCTTTATTTCCCTTGATTCCTTTAACCCTCAGCTGACTCATGAAGTCTCTGGCCTAGGAAGACACGATGGACGTACTTGGGAGCTTTATTTTACTTTGGTGGTTGAATGGGAACTAGCTGCTTGATTGCTTCTTCTTTTTTTAATATATACAGGGACTACTTTACTTTGGCTAATGTCGCAATTTGCTGTAATGATCCATCTTTTTCCATAGCAAACTCGACCCGTAATGGCTCATTCGAATTTCAATTCTACTAATCTATGACCTTCCTCTATAAGTTCATATCTTATCACTTCCGACTCTTTCCCTTATTTATTGACATCTAATTGAAAATAACTTTTATAAGTTGTTTTAGGGATCATTTTTGTAGTGATAGTTGCCCGCTGTAGTGACACAAATAACTTTTATAAGTCGCCCCATCATTCTGTGGTACTAAAGACACAAACCGAGAAGCAAATGGCCTATAAATAGAGGAAACTCCAAAAGCTACTCTCTTTTCCCATAATTGAAGTCAGATTTGAATGCTTTAGTTCTTCTCAATCATGTTCATTTTATATTATTTATAGCTTAATTTTCAAGATTCTTTTTACCCTTATTTTTCTCTTTCCATATGCTTTTTTCCCAAATTATCTTGCTACCTTACCTATTCTTTCGATTTCATCAACTTTATTGGGTTTTCTCCTAATTTTAGGTCCTTGGCTACCCCATCTTTCAATTTGTGAAAAAAAGGGCAAATCTTTAGCTGACTCCCAACTCCCATGATGGGGTCTTTAGCTGACTCCCAACTCCCATGATGGGGTGCTTTTATGAAACTCCTAAGACCTGCTCGCCTTAGGTTGACCGAATCATTGCCATGAGTCATTGATTCTCTTTCTTCCATTTCTACTAGAAAATACAAAGGTTAGCATAGAACCACAAAACTCGAGTAACTCATAGACCATGTAGTCAATAGCACATTTTGAATGTCTCTAATGTAGTGTTCTATAAGTGATTAAACTGTCACCCTTTTTTCCCTTTACATTTTTTACCATTTGAATTCACAGTGGCTTGAAACCAATTGGTTATAGTTTTGTGGCCATTTTATTCTCGAGAATATGACTGCATTTGTAGCCTATGATTGTTGGATTAGGATTTGGTGATCAATACAATTGTCTACTATTGAGTTTGAGGTGTTTCAAGTTTCATTCAAAAAGAATCTCTTTGGGTTTGTCTAGAGCATAGGTTTTCCCATGCTATGGTGGCACTTTTGCATTTCACGTACTATGGTAACCATTTGCATTTCATAGTACAATTTGGTTTTTTCCAACAATTTACTCTTATTTTCCTTTCCTTGTTGATTGGATACATTTTGTTTTTTAGACTGATATGATCCCAAATAGCCAACTATACACGTTTAAATTACTTGACTAAGAAGCTAACGAAGTTGGGAAGAAGAAGGGCAGAATTTCAGGTAGCCTACTTTGGGGGCTTGGTTCTCTAATTGGCTCAATGAAAATTTGAGTTTGATAGCTTGTTCTAAAGATAAGAGGTTTATCTACACGATGATATGCTTGGTAGCTCAAGAGGAAGCATAGAAGGTCATTTTCCAGACGTACAAAGATGCTATCTGGAAAGCTGAAAACTGCCTGAAAATGGCTAAGGCAGAAAACTGTTTTGTGAAGCCTACTTTGGAGCTCCATTCGAGGAGCATGGATCTGATTCAAGTCCAAAGGCTTCCACAACATGAAAATATGTATGTTTATCTACCAAGGAAAGGAATTGGATGAAAGATTGGAGTTCTGGAAGGCCTTGAACGAAAGGCACGAAGTTAGTACACAAACTGTTTTTCTGGCAGTTTGCTTGTGGTAATAGGCAGCTTACTTGTGCTTCAAGAAAGAGAGTCTGAGTTCGAAAATTGTAACCTTTTTACAGTAGTATTTTAATTTAATTCGTTTCCTTGTTAGTTTAGATTTGTATTAGGTTTTCTTAGCTATAAAAGCCTCCTAGTTTTGTTGTAATAGTCAGAGATTGATGAATTGAATTGAAAACTTCGGTATGTGCAAGTTGCGATTTGTTTTGGGTTTGGTGGATTCCAAACTTGCTGAGCTTTGTATCGATTGAATAGTCACTTCAATCGTGGTCGAGCAACTACCATTCTATACCAATCGAACGTTCCCCAGGTGTGGAGTCGGTTGGAGAGATTCGGAGCGATCCGAACCAATTAAATGCTATGGACAAGTTACTAAAGGTTCAAGGAAGCTTCTGGAGTCATTAATTTGTCGCGAAGAAGCCAGGAACGAAACGCATAATTTTGAAATAGGTTAATTGCATGGTTGGTCACTGAGATTACAAAATACGTTCATGTTTGGTAACTGGAAATATTTAAATCTAATATTGGTCACTCAAATTAGTTAAATGGTTCAAGTTTGGTCACTCTCCGTTCAACTCCGTTAAATTTGTCTGATGTGACAGTCAACCCTCAAAGTTGACCGTTAAGTCAGTGACGTAGCAATTAAAAAATAATAAATAAAATAAATTTTAATCTTCTACCATTTCCAACTCATTTTCAAAGTAAAGTAAAACAAAAAATATTATAATTACAAAGTATTCTATGAGAAAGAAAAGCAGACCAGGACAGGCTTCTCTTTCCCTGTTTTCTCCACCACCTCTGAATATCAAATCTTACTCACTCACTCGGCCATGGAAGACCGTCCGCCAGTGGAACGTGACCCAAGTGAGCGGCCTGCTCCTCCTCCCGATCATTGACTTAACAAAATTTCAGCCATGGAAGACACACTCCGCGACTACCTAATCGTCTCTGTCGACGCCGAATTCCCAGGCTGCCTCCGCCCGACGCCGCGACACGCCGCCCAGGAAGTTCGATTCGCCGATATGAAGCACAACGTCGACAACACCGATTTGATTCAATTGGTGTCACTCTTTCAAACGAAAAAGGCATCGTCGCCGTGATTTGCAGTTCAACCTGGAGGTCGACCTGGACCGAGACTTGCACGCCAAGGAATCCATCCGGTTCTTGAAAGCCCAAGGCGTCGATTTCGAGAAGCTGAAGATCCATGGGATCGAGCTTATCCAATTCGGGGCCGCGTTCGGTGGGCTGATCGGGAGGAGCAGGCCGCTCAATTTGTAATTATAATATTTTTTTTTTGTTTTTTTTTTGCTTTACTTTACTTTGAAAATGAGTTGGAAATGATAGAAGATTAAAATTTATTTTATTTATTATTTTTTAATTGCCATGTCGCTGACTTAACGATCAACTTTGAGGATTGACTGCCACATCAGATAAATTTAACGGAGTTAGACGAAGAGTGACAAAATTTGAACCATTTAACTAATTTGAGTGACCAAGATTGGATTTAAATATTTTCAGTGACCAAATATAAACGTTTTTTGTAATCTCAGTGACCAACCATGCAATTAACCCATTTTGAAATTTGGTCGTCGGATTCTGGGTTTGCTTCGCCGGAATCTGGGTTTTGGTCGACGGATTCTGGGAAATTCAAACTTCATGAGGACGGGAAATTCGGGAATCATGATTAGGATCCATGCGAGTCAATTTCAAGCGGTGAATTGGAACGAGAAAACGCCGAGGCGAAACGCCCAATTTTGGAGCCCTCGCCAGAATCTGGAACATTTTCGCCGGTTCAATTCTGGGTCAAAATTTTGTCGTTGATTGTATTGCAGATGATCCTTGGAACCCCACGAAGAAGCTGGAACATATTGGAGCTAAGTTGGAAGTCGAAATTTATAGTGTCAAAGAAAATGATCGAGCAACCTTATTTCGACCCAATTTGGGATCAATTCTGTGACGATTTTGACAAGAAGAAGCTTCAAGCTTTAAGGTCAAAACTTTTTGAAGAGGGGGAGCCTGATATGATCCCAAATAGCCAACTCTACACATTTAAATTACTTGATGAAAAAGCTATCGAAGTTGGAAAGAAGGGTAGAATTTGGTTAAATGATGGAACAGATTCGGGTAGCCTACTTAGGAGGCTTGGTTCTCTCAATTAGCTCAATGAAAATTCGATTTTGATAGCTTGTTTTGAAGATAAGAAGTTTATCTACACGATGGTATGCTTGGTAGCTCAAGTGGAAGTCCAGAAGGTCATTTTCCAGACGTCCAAACATGCTATTTGGAAAGCTGAAAACTGCCTGAAAATGGTCAAGGCAGAAAACTGTTTTGTGAAGCCTACTTTTGAGCTCCATTCGAGGAGCATGGAAATTATTCAAGTCCAAAGGCTTCCACAACCTGAAAATGGTCAAGGTAGAAAACTGTTTTGTGAAGCCTACTTTTGAGCTCCATTCGAGGAGCATGGAAATTATTCAAGTCCAAAGGCCTCCACAACATGAAAATAGATATGTTTATCAACTAAGGGAAGGAATTGGATGAAAGATTGGAGTTCTGGAAGGCCTCGAACGAAAGACATGAAGTTAGTACAAAAACTGTTTTTCTGGGTGTTTGCTTGTGCTTAAAGGCAGCTTACCAAAAAAGGAGTTTGAGTCCGCAAAATTGTAACCTTTTTAGAGTAGTCTTTTACTGGGTTATAGGTATAATATGTCATTCTACTATGATATTTTATCAAACATGCCCCTCTACTATTTTTTACATCAAACATGCCCTTGTACTTTGGAAAACTTATCAAACATGCCTTTTTGTTAAAATTTCCATCCAAAAATCGTTAACCAAGACCGAACTTTGGTTTGGGCGACCCAAATATCTAAAATATCCCTAATAATTTCACTTTAGAGTTTTTTTTGCTCTTTTGTATAGCCAAATAATTCTAATAATTTTACTTTGACGAGACCTAGAGAAATAAAACAAGAGTCAAAACTAACATTTTCCCTCCCATTTATCGATGTCAGGTCGTCTAAATCTTGGTTCAACCATGATTGTCGATTTTTTCAATGGAAATTTCAACTTAAGGACATGTTTGATAATTTTTCCAAATTACAGGGGCATGTTTGATGTAAAAAATAGTAGAGGGACATGTTTGATAAAACGTCATAGTAGAGGGGCATATCACACCTATAACCCTCTTTTAATTTAATTCGTTTTCGTGTTAGTTTAGATTTGTATTAGGTTTTCATGGCTATAAAAGCCTCCTAGTTTCGTTGTAATAGTCAGAGATTGATTAATTGAATTGAAAACTTCGATTTTGTGCAAGTTGCGACTTGTTTTGGGTTTTGTGGATTCCAAACTTGCTGAGCTTTGAATCGATTGAATAGTCACTTCAATCGTGGTTGAGCAACTACCATTCTATACCAATCGTCCTTTTGGTTCTGTTTTATCCAAATTTGTACTAAGAACGTGTTGTTCTTGATTCGGGTTCAATCGATCCTTCGATTGAATCGTTTGCTTCGTGACTTTGATAACATACAACCCCAGGGGAGTATCAGAGACACACTTTATAGTGAATTACATGAATGTTCCAGGTTGTCTATGTTTTTCTTTGTTTCTTCTCAACTCACTTTTGCCAGTGAACTGCAGTTTGCTGCCTACAAGTGTACAATTCCAAAGATAGAAGCATACAACAATAAAAATGTGTGCATTCTTCATCTGGAATCCAACTAATTTGCTGAGACAAATTATATTCAAAATACATAGACATGCACGTGTAATGGTATAGAACTTAATTAACATAATAGGGCCATGTATGCACTGTATTTTGCACTATGTAGTTCCTCTATGTCTTGTGGGTTATTGTGCTCTTGAAGTTAGCAATGATGAATTAATTTACTAGGAATTTACCTATTGTACTACTTGCTAGCCTTGCTTCTTAAGTCAATTCTACTGAAGAGTCACCTACTTATATTGGGTTGTGCAATAGTGCTTATTGTACTACTGAAGGTCTTTCGCGTTAGAAACATTGCTAATGATCATTTCTCTGGAAAGTGGTTATGTGTTCCCTGGTGCTTCATCACAATGAGATTTAGAGCGCCATAAAGGACCATTAGCCTTCTGGAAGTAGATTAATTAAGGATGCTTAGTTATTGTTATCACTATTATTTTGATCGTTATGGTGGGTAGAATTGAAACAGTCTAATAGAAATATTGTTCATGGTGATCTGCTGTATTTACCATTTGATATTATTTATTTGAACGGGCTATTCTTGCAATTTTCGGTCCGCTGGAGCAGAGTTAGTGAGTTTTCATCTCCACTTCGCTCAGTTGTGCCCAATCTCTACTGCGACCACTCATGTTAGCAATTGACAGAAAGTCTTATCCTTGAGATGGTCGGTTTATTAATTTATACCAGTTTTGAATATTTTCCTTCTATGTTGTTGTGTTCACCATTTCATTTTACCTTGCATGCTTACGAGCCTAGTGTTCTTAGCCCTTTACTCCACCATATTCCATTTTGGTTTGACCTTCATGTTTCAAAATTTTCCTTCACCTACTAGGAGGATGTGATCTTTTTAGTTGTCAGTTTATGTAGTTAAATAGCAACATAACATTATCATACAGATTTAAATAGTCTATTGAAATATTAAGGGGCATACTTTTTGACTCTGAGAATTGGTTTTTGTCTTATGACAGTTTGCACCAACTGTGGTAAAGGAGAACACAAAGGGAAGTCCGACTTATGAGGGTCAATAAAGCTTTACTTAGCAGCAGGAATGCTCTAGCGCCTATCAACGTAGGCTGATGGGAGCCACCCTGATTTCCCTTGGCATAAGATCTCAAAGCACAGTCGTGTTATTAGCTTGACGACTTCAAAGTGTAGTTATGTTTCGCTTCAGTTGACCTTTTCCAAGTTATCGCTATTAAAAGTTGGAGCCAAAGTTGTTGATTAGTGTGTAAAGTTTGATCATATTAGAGCACTTACCCCTAATATATTTATTTTTATGATAAAGGTAGAAGATTAGGGCACATGCTTATCATTGGGGGTAATAATATAATTAAATTATTCACAACTTAGGGATCATATAGATAGACGGTAGAAATGCGTAGCTCCCAATTTATTTGAATTGTAATCCTGCCATTGCTCCGTGTTGATGACGAGGTTGGCTGCTGGATTGGTGGTGCACAGTACTCCTGATCTTGACACCGACATTGCCGGAAAAGCAACAATCGGCACCTGCCGGACTTAACAATCAAAATAGGATCGATCCCTTTTGTCACTTTTATATCCAACTTCCAGCAAAAGAAGAAACAAACAAACGAGCCGTCCGCTTCCTTCCGCCCATTAAAAAAAAGGAATTATGAATAGCTAGGTAGCTATTCTAACGTTCATAAACTTCTGGCCTGCAACGTATCCTACCGTCCTCTAGCTAGCTCGGCCGGACGGACGGACGGACGGACTGGTCAAAGTCAACAAATCAACCTACGGACGCAACTAAACATAAGAAGACCCAATAATGACAAACGACAAGAAAAATCATCTTTCTTAGATGACATGACGGTAAACAAACAAACCAAAACCAAAAACAAAAACAAAAAACTGCTAGCTGCTGCAGAATACCAGACCGGCCACGATCCAAAGTTGAAGTTTGTCGGCAAGCGTATCCTTTCCTTCTAAAACGCTGCAGGAGCAGGAAGATATATATATTAATTTCAGTTTCATTTCCGTTGAAGTTGCATAGAAAAGTACGCAAGGGTCGGCAATGATGTTGTTTGATGTATCAATTGGATGGTTATGTTTGTTTGGTTTGGCGGATGCTGACCAAACAGTGTTTTCATCACGTCAAACCATTTGCATCTCCCCCCCATGGAAAATAAATAAGCTTGCTAGCTTACTATATATGTAGGTTGTTAACCAGGTGGGTTTTTGGATTGCTACATACATGAATGTGGGATCCAACATGTAGTTGTACAGCCTTCAACTTTCTCTGCCCTATTCCCTGCTCTTACAGTTACGCTACAGCCCTCTCTGATGTTATCATGGGATGAATCAGAGCTTTCAATCATGGATCGAGAACTGATCTTCGCCGTAGCTAGCCGGCAATCTCAATCTGCAGGGCGATGGGCTCCCGCCGGTGGAGATCAGGTCAATACTGATAGACCAAGTTGACACATATATACATACAAATACAGTGCAGACTGCAGCATCAACAGAGATTCAATAATGGCTGGCTGGGCCCGTGTTCTATGCGGCCCGACACGTACAGTAAGCAACCTGTTTATTTAGCAACCACTTAGTGGGGAGCGAGGGCCACTTTAAACATGGTCACTGGCTGTAGCTTTCGTTTATTGGTTTGCTGCTTACTTATTACAATGTAAACAGAGAGTTGGTAGAAGATGGCGATGAACTACTACTTACTTGCCAACCTAGCTCCGTGTATCAGAGTCACGCTTCAGATAATAAACCAAGAAGAAATGCAAATTGTGGGATCATATGAAATGTTGGGGCTTCTGTTGCATGTCCTTAAACTAATCTTTTTCACGACAACACTTTCTTCACAAATGTGTACTTCTTGGGCTTTCATACATTTGAAATATGGATATATTAGCGTAGTTAAGTGTAGTACACAAGGCTACAGACCCATCGTCACTTACATATCTACCCTAAAGCCTGTGGCTAGCTTCATCATAATTTTACTTGTTCGAATAACCCATTGTAAAAGAACTGTTGAACAATCCATGCCAACTAGTTTGTAATGTTTAATTACAGTGTAGTCACACGGTAAATAAATGTTGGATAGTAGGATACATATATCAGTTCCCTGATATTTCACAGAAGGCATATATATAGGTCGTAAACTTAATTACAGTGTCATGTGACAGAAATTCATTGTCACTTCCGCGTTGCATGTCATCTTCCAATGCATATAATCCTCTGATCAACTCACCAATGTGTTTGCCATTTTGGCAATGATTTTTGAAAGGTTATTACATGCTAAGTAGACATTTGTAACACAAATCATTAATTAAAAATTTTAACCATAAACCAATACCTTAAATACCTCATTTTTCTCATTAAAATTAGTTTTAATTAAATTATAAAATCAATTTTTTGTGACAAAAGATAATCATATATTGATTCAAAAAATAGGTAGTTACATCCTGAAACTCAGCCAGGTCTAGAAATAAATAAATAAAAAGACTCATAGTCGGGTACAATGAAAGGGCCTTTCTAGCCACCATATGGGCTACCCTATTGCTACGCCGACCTACAAATTGAACAGTAAAGCCATAATAAGTTGCAAAATAATGCACAAAGTTTTTCGAGAATATATAGCCCCCATCCGGTTGTCTCTGGTATCAGCCCGATTAATCTTCGTGAAGCCGTGGTCCTGACACCATAAAACAGCCTCCCGGAACACGAGCAACTCGACCACCATAGGGTCATCAATCAATAGAAACTGAACAACAGTAGCCAAAACGATATCCCTAGCTTGATTCATAACAACCATCCCACCTGCCGAGTGCGACCCACTCCTTATAGCCTCATCCCACAACAAACAACCATAGTAGTCCCCCTAGGACCCAAGGGATGTATCAAAGGGATGGAAGACTGAAGGACACGGTCCACCGGCAAACTTACCCACTCCTCATATTGCTGGTTAAACTGGCACATCACGGAAGGTATCTCAAATTGTTATACCCTCAAAGACAACCCAGTTATTAGATCACCAGATCCTCCAAAGGACAGCAACAACCGCCATGTACAGAGAATGTTGATATATTAGTGACATCAACTTCTTTAGAAAAAGTAAGAAAGTGTGACGAGGTAACTATTGCCCGAGATACTCCAGCCCCAAATGATCTCAAAGAGCACGCGCCATTGGGCAATATAGAAACAAATGTTCCATTGTTTCTAAATCAGCCGAACCAACCGGACATCTGGGGTGCAGAGCGACATCCTTCTCGATTAGGGCTTCAGTAGTGGGCAGGATACGGTTAAAGATTTTCCAGATAAAAACTTTCAATTTGGGTGGAATATTGGCTTCCCACAAACGAATCCAGTTGGCTCTATCCATCCAACTATCCATGGACCTCCAATGACCACTCTGCTTATCTAGCAAGACAGCAAAGTGGTAGGCCGATTTAACAGAGAAAACACTGTCAGCCATGTCATGCCAAATCAGCCTATCCTCCACATTCTGACGTGGAAGAGGGATAACTTTGATGGCACGATAGGTTGGCGGGTCAAACCACTGGCTAAGTTTTTTGTCATACCAACGCCCCTCCACTTGACAGATAACCTCTACCACCAACGGGTCACCCCCATGTGGTAACTCCTGGGCGTTATACACTGGGGGAGATGGATGTAATGTTGGAATCCAGTTGGAGTGAAGCAGAGAAGTAGTCTGACCATTACGAATATGTCATCTTAATCCATCCCTAATAACTGTTGACCATAGAGGATACTATGCCATCCCCAAGATGGGCGAGACCAAGCCGAAGTAGTGAGGAAGGCTAGTAGGAAAATAATTTCCTTTGTAAACCTGGGCTAAGAGGGACTGATATTCATTAAGGATTCGCCATCCAATTTTGCTAAGAGGGCCTGATTAAAATGTTCAAATCGGCGAAATCCCATACCCCCGTCATACTTACTTCTGCACATATTCCGCCAGGACATCCACTGAATCCTCAAATGGCCCTCTTCCACCCCAAGCAGAATCTGGCCACATGTTTGTCCAAGAGACGACACAGAGAAAGAGGTATCTTGAAACAAGACATTACATGCAACGGCAAAGCTAAAGCGACTGATTTAATCAAAGTCTCCTTAGCAACCCAAGTAACGGAATGTATCCATTTTAGACTAGGCAATCAGCGTAGGTAAACTCAGATATTTATCATGGACCCTTACCGCCCCGACACCCAGAATCTTAGCCAAGAACTACTAGTCCGGTAGAACAATATTCTTACTAAAGCAAACTGCTGATTTATCCAAGTTCGCCCTATAACCACTAAGTTCCTCATATTTATTCAAAACATTGATCAAATTCTCACACTCCTTGAGATAATCTCTCAGGAATAAATAAGAATCATCTGCGAAAACATATGCGAGATACTGGGATCCCGAGGAGCCACTTTAAGTCCTTCGAGTTTTTGCTAGAAATGGATTTTCAAAGGAGCGCCGCCAACCCCACCGTGCATATAAAAATCAGGAGAGGAGTGATGGGATCCCCCTGCTGGAGTCCCATGGATGGTGTAAAGAAACCAAAAGGTGTGCCATTCATGAATACCGAAAACGACGTTGATCTGAGGCATTCATGTATCCATCCTCTCTGGATGGAGTTAAAACCCATCTTTTCCAAAACTGGGAGAAGAAATGGGCATTCGACTCTATCATAGGCCTTTTCCATGTTAATCTTTAGAGCTATGTACCCTTTCTTACTACGCGTTCTGATTTTCAAGTAGTGCATTAACTCATGCACAAGGAGGATACTTTCAACTATTTGTCGTTCTCGGATGAAAGCATTTTGACCTTCTGAGATGATTTATGGTAAGAGGCAAGCAAGTCTTTTAGCCATGATTTTGGTTGTAACTTTCTATACAAACTGGCATAAGCTGATAGGACGAAGCTGCCTCATGGTTCCATATTATCCACTTTGGGGATCAAAGTAAGCCAAGTATGATTAAATCTAAGGAGCGTCCTACTCGTTGTAAAGGAGGAGCAGTCAACTTCAATCACCGAATTACCAATATTCCAGAAAGCCTTAATGAAATTTCCCGTGAATCCATCAGAACCAGGTGCCTGTTTCGATCCCATGGAGATTACCGTTTTCCTTACTTAACTAGGAAGGACTTCAGCCATAAGACTGGCGTTCATTTCCGGAGTAACACTCTGGGCTATGGGAAGATTGGCTACCCGATCAATCAAGTTTAGCACCTGGTTCTATGAAGTGAAAAGAGTCGGATAAAAAGTGTTGGCAATGTCTGCCTTGTAACACCCTACTACTTCTTGTAACATCATACTACTTCTTGTAACACCCTACTACTTCTTCTCGTACTATTGGAACCATCATCACATTATATACTCATTAAAACTTAGGTTTTAACTTCACATTAAGACTTGGACATAACACTAGCATAAGGGTTAAATCACTTGCTTAGGAAATTCAAGCTAATTTTCCCAAAGCATCCAAAAGCATAACACCGAACGATGCAAAGTTTGAGTTTAAAACAAAGTACAAACCCAACATAGTAGTTTAACATTCAGTGGGTACAGAAACTTAAAAGCGTTAAAACATTTAGTTCAACTTCAAAAGTGAAAACATGTGGAGAGTTCAGTTCCGCAGCACACCTTTCAGCCATCCGGCTGACTTCACTGGTTCGTCCGAGGCTTCTATTGTTGCTTTGGCTCTGAAAGGGAAAATATTGGCGGGGGTGAGACGCCACTCAATGAGTAATTAATAACCCAACATATACTCCAATTGCGCACGGTGATCAGGGTGCACCAAGGGCTTAAGTTCACTTAACGAATCTAGTAGCTTAAATGGTACTTTACCCAACTATGTATGCAAGGTTCGTTAACCAATCTAAGAGGTTCTCATATCATACACACTTACCCTTGAGTTACCCATATCAAACCCTATTCCAGGTAAAAACATTCACTAACACATCATTTTTGTATCACCATATAATCAGCAACATATGGAGGCATGTAGCAACTACTCAATCTCATAATGAATCATTGCATGAACACATCCCAGTAAAGCCTTCACATAAATACGCCAATCTCATGAACAATCTATTAAACACACAGTAGGAACATCACTTAGCCACATCACAGCAAATCCTTGTACCAAGGCTCAAACACAAGCATAGTTAGCTAGATTATGTACATTTTCCTTTTAATGCCAAGTTATGCACTCCCCGAGATCTCATAAACTCGTGATCTCGTAGGCACAAAATGCCAAATCTCATAAACTCGTGGGCACAAAGTGCCATATCTCATGAACTCGTAAACTCGTGGGCACGAAGTGCCATATCTCGTGAACTCGTAGCCAGGCCTGGCGATACTCCTTATAGGGAGTTCTCGTATAACTCTTTTCTTCTCTTTTTCTTTTCATGAGTGCATAAAAAGGTGCCATTATGTTTTTATTAGGTGATCACGTAGTTCATGGGTTAGACAATACTCATGTAAAGCATCTCGTCATAAACCCGTAGGCACATATATCATATCATATACTCATTGATGCTATACACAATCATCTCAATTGCACATCAATACATTCTTCACATAGCTCATTCATCAATGCACGTTGAAAATAGCAAACTCATACACATCCACGTTATTAATTCTCATAATATAAGCTTTTACTCATTCATAGCTCATTTATGGATCTATCACAAGTCCACGTATCCGGGCCGCTTCATGACCCGAATACCATGCCCATACTAAAATATATATTAGGTTAAGAATTACTCACTGTACGACTTTTATTCGGCCATTCCCTTTTGCTTCGATGATTCTCCTGCTTGTTGCATTCCTTTACACAAAATCAATTAATCACGTTTAATAGGCTAGCAATTAACCAATACCACTTGATTTATTCAATTAGTTTAAAGATCATATTGTTAAAACAATAGGCTAACGTACATTAGGGCTGTAATATAATTTAAATAGCTACACCACCGCTCCAAAAATATATTACCCATCCAGGATTCCTAAAAGCACATCTATTACTCTTGCCCCACTCCAATCATACTTAATTATCCACTTTCTTAACTCAACAACACAAGGTAAGCAATAAAAACTCCCAATAACAATTAACAACTCAATCTTACCATTATCAAGAAGCTAACGTGCATAACATCATCATTCCCACTTTAATTACCATTATATGTATGTATATATATACATCCCAAGGATGTAATTCACTATCCTTGCAATATAATTCAACTTAATGACCCATACCCAACTCGTGTGTATATATATCACGGACAACCCACCTCTTTATATATCCACATGATTCGTATATATATACACATTCATTCTTCCATTTTCATAATAATCATCCCCACCCCAAACACACTTCTTTTTTTCCCACGCAAACAGGACCCCTGCAATCATGTTTCACTGAACTTCCTAAGCTTCACTAGGCTACACCACCAGTACTAAGCTGAAAACTTCCGGACGATTCTAGGCAGGAGTACCTCATTCATCTCTATGCATGTAACGTTAAGGGTTTCTTTTCATAGATACCCATAAGCTACCACAAAGAAGGAAGGCAATTACCTGGTTTGGGTGTAACCTTTCACCGATTCACCACCTGAAAGCGCTCTCCCTAACTATGAATGTGAGAAGGGTTTGAGAAGGAGGTTGGTTATCATCATCCCCTATGCCTGGTATTTAGTCGCTCCTTCACCCTCTTATCAAGAAAGAGATGAAGAGATGTGGCGTTTATTCACTCTTCCATACAGAACCATTTTCCCATCCCTATTCTCATTTATTCCTAGCTACACGTGTTTGGCTTCAGCCTTGCATGGGAAATGGGTTATGTGAGCTAATTAAAGGTAGGAGGATACAGAGGCAACCAGGCTTCTTCATTATAGCCTACGCAATACTCAAGGTTGGGTGAACTGACTTCTCTAGTGGGGAGTCAAAAATACCATCTTTTTCCATTTTCTAGGCTTTTACGAAACCACTAGCCCATTTTAAAATTTTTATGCCACTCACGATCACCTACAATATTTACGTATTAAGCAATTCGTAAGGGTGGGATATTACAATTCCTCCCCCGTAAATAAATTTCGTCCCCGAAATTTACCTTGAAACAAGTAAGGGTATTGAGTCTTCATGTTTTCCTCGGTTACCCACGTAGCTTCCTCCCTCGAGTGGTTTCTCCAAATTACTTTGACCATTGGTATATTACAGTTTCGGAGTAGCTTGTGTTTTTGATCGACAATCTCCACTGGTTCCTCTATATAGCTTAAATCTTCTCGTATCTCAACCTGTTCAGGTTCTAGCACATGGGAGGGGTTTGATCGGTACCTTCTGAGTACACTTACATGAAAGACGTTGTGTACTTGAGCCAATTCTGGGGGTAAGGCTAATTTATAGGCTACTGGACCTATCTTCTCCAAAATCTCATAGGCTCCAATATACCTAGGGCTTAGCTTACCCTTCTCTCGAAATCGAAAGATTCCTCTCCACGGTGATACTTTCAAAAACAGCTTGTCACCCACATTAAACTCCATTTCTCGTCGATGAGTATCGGCATAGATTTTCTGTCGATCTTGGGTAGCTTTCAACCGATTTCGAATTATTTTAATTTTATCCACTGTAGCTTGCACTATTCCCGGCCCTTCAAGTTGTCTCGAGCCCTCTTCATCCCAACAAACCGGAGATCTACATTTTCTCCCATACAACGCTTCATATGGTGCCATCCCAAGGCTACTATGATATTGGTTGTTGTATGCAAATTATATCAATGGTAGATGTTCATCCCATGAGCCATGGAAGTCCATGACACAAGCCCTTAACATTTCCTCCAGGGTGAGTATGGTACGCTCAAATTGCCCATCGGTTTGAGGATGAAAGGCAGTAGAAAAGTTCAATTGAGTACCCAAAGCATCTTGTAGGCTTCGCCAGAACCACGAGGTAAACCTCGGATCTAGGTCAGATACTATAGATATAGGTACCCCATGCAATCTTACGATCTCTTCTACATATCTTTTCGCCAGATGCTCCAAGGAACACCCCCATCTTATTGAAATAAAATGAGCCGACTTGGTTAATCGGTCCACAATCACCCAAATGGCATCATTCTTCTTTTGAGTTCTAGGCAAACCGTAGACAAAATCCATAGTAACTTTTTCCCACTTCCATTCTGGAATGGGTAATGGTTGTTACTTCCCTGCAGGTGCTTGGTGTTCATCTTTCACTCGTTGACATACTAGACATGTCAACACATACTCTGCCACTTCTTTCATCATTCCGGGCCACCAATAATGTGATCTCAATGACCGGTACATTTTTGTTGCACCAGGATGCATCGCATAAGGAGAGGAGTGAGCTTCCTCCAAGATCTCCCTACGCAATTCATCCACATTAGGAACACAGAATCTACCGTTTAGTGAAAGGACTTCATTCTTGAATTCAAACTTTCCATCCTTCCCGTTTTTAATCTCTTCTATTATCTTGTTAAGAAAAGGATCACGATTTTGAGCTTGTTGAATCCTTTCTCGTAAGATTGACCGTACTTGTAGATTAGCTAATAACACCCCATCATTATCCACACTAAGATTTGCATTCAATGCCCGTAATGCTAGCATTTCCCGAGTGGGATTTAATGCTGACTGCGAATCTGAGTGTTTTGATTTTCGGCTTAAAGCATCTGCTACAACATTGGCTTTACCCGGATGGTACTCAATAGTACAGTCATAATCTTTCAACAATTCCACCCATCTTCTTTGCCTCAGGTTCAACTCTTTTTGCTCCATCAGGTACTTCAGACTCTTGTGGTCAGTGAAGATTTGGAAAGTTTCACCATACAAGTAGTGTCTCCAAATTTTTAGAGCAAAAACCACTGCCGCCAATTCGAGGTCGTGGGTAGGGTAGGATTTTTCATATGGCCTCAGTTATCTTGAGGCATAAGAAATCACCTTCCCATTCTGCATTAGAACACACCCCAAGCCTTGATGCGAGGCGTCACTAAAAACCACAAAACCACCTGCCCCTGCTGGTAGTGCTAAGACAGGTGCAGTTGTGAGTTTCGTCTTTAGTTCCTCAAAACTGGCTTGGCATTCAGAATTCCACACATAGGGATGATCTTTCCTCAACAATTTTGTCAATGGCGAGGCAATGATAGAAAATCCCTCGATGAACCTTCTATAATAACCTGCCATTCCCAAGAAACTTCGTAGCTCGGGTACACTCTTCGGTGGTTCCCACCTCACCACGGCTTCCACCTTCTTCGGATCAACTTCAATTCCCCTCCTGGAAACAACATGTCCCAAAAATATAACTTGATCCATCCAGAAGTCACACTTGCTAAATTTAGCATACAACCGCTTCTCCCTCAAGATTTGAAGGATTATCCTCAAATGCTCCCTATGCTCTTCTTCACTTCGAGAGTACACCAAGATATCGTCAATGAAAACTATCACAAACTTATCTAGGTACTCTTGGAAGACCTTGTTCATCAACGCCATAAAAGCAGCTGGAGCATTCGTTAGTCCAAATGGCATAACAAGGAATTCGTAATGTCCATACCTCGTACGAAAAGCCATTTTAGGTATGGCTTCCTCTGCCACCTTTAATTGATGATATCCCGACCTTAGGTCAATTTTGGAGAAGACTTTTGACCCTTGCAGTTGGTCGAATAAATCATCAATACGGGGCAAAGGATATTTATTCTTCACAGTCACCTTGTTAATCCTTCGTTAATCGATGCATAACCGTAGGGTTCCATCCTTCTTCTTCACAAAGAGTACGGGAGCACCCCACGGTGACACACTTGGTCTTATGAATCCCTTATCTAGCAACTCTTGAAGTTGCTCTTTCAGCTCCTTCAACTCCACAGGCGCCATCCTATACGGTGGTATAGAAATAGGTGCGGTGCCCGTAGCAATTCGATAGTGAATTCTACCTCCCGATCAGGAGGTAGTCCTGGTAGGTCGGATGGAAACACATCCGGGAATTCATTCACTACTTCTACATCTTTTGGATCTTTCTCTTCTTTAACCTCTACTACATGGGCAATGAAGGCCACACACCCCTCCTTAATTAAGCTCAACACCTTGGAAGCAGATATTAGGCAACTAGGTACTGCTTGCCTAATTCCACTAAAGACAACACTTCCTTGCTCGGGTACCTCAAATACCACTTCTTTTGTGTGACAATTTACTACAGCCCTATGTCGACTCAACCAATCCATTCCCAGTATCACATCAAATTCATCAATTGGAAGTAGCATCAAGTCAGCAAGCAACGTCACTCCAGATACAATCATAGGACAGCCAACATAAACATGATTGACCACAATAGTATCACCAACGGGGTTTTTCAAAAATATGTTACTAGGCAATAGTTCAGGTCGAGCATGCATATGTTGTGAAAATTTATGAGACACGAATGAGTGAGTAGACCCAGGATCAATTAAGGCATAAACGGGTTTATCATGGATGAGAACCATACCGGTAACCACTTCTGGAGATACATTCGCCTCTGTTCTTGTCATAGCAAATGCTCGTGGTTGTATATCAGCTCTGCCTGTTTGACCAACTGTATGCCCTCTGACCTCAGAACCACGTCCTCGTCCCCGACTAGATCCACCTCTAAAATTTCCTCTTGAGAAGTTACTGGCCACTCGGGATGCCTGCATAGTAGTTTGGGACCTAACCGGCACTGTATCTCCCCAAGTTGGACAATCTTTAATGAGATGCCCAAAACCACCACATTTGAAACAAGCACCCGTCACGATCCGACACTCTCCCTGGTGCATCCTTCCACAATGTTGACATTCAGGTGGTGAAGGCGCATACATCTGGGTTTGGTAAGCAGGTACCCTAGGGAAACTTACTCGAGGACGCTGAGTAAAGTTCCCCTTACTAGGACCCCAACTAGAAACTCGACTTTGACCTGCTGAAGACGACCCCTTCCACTTCCGTTTCCTATCTTTGATCCCGTAACTTTGAGTACGAGGCTTGTTCTCATTTAAAATCATTTCAGCCCTTATGGCGGCGGCCTTCAGTTTGCCATAACCATCTGTATCAGTCATGGATACCATTTCCCTTAACTCTTTACGGAGCCCCCTCTCACATTGAAGGCACTTATCTTTTTCAGTTGGGACCATATCCATGGCAAATGTCATCAAACGATGAAAGGTCACCTCATATTCATCCACCGTCTGGCCTTCTTTTTGCTTCAGCATTAAGAACTCCACCTCTTCTGATCTTGGTAGACGATTGGCACATATCGCTCCTTGAACAGTCGGAGAAAATCGTTCCACGTGAGTTGAACGGTGTTATCCATAACCCCGGGTACGGTTAACCACCAATCATAAGCATCTTTTTCGAGGAGAGCTACAACATAATCAAACTTGACGTCATCAGGACACCCAATTTGATTGAGAATGCGCTCGGTCTTTTTCAGCCAATCTACAGCCACTTTGGGATCTATAGAACCCGTAAAGGCCTCAGCACCCATCTTCCACACCTCAGTATAATCCCTTTTATAGGGAACTACCTGAGGTAGGTTATTAGCCTGAGGCTCAGCTTGATTTTTGGGAAGAGGCTGATTTGGACCTGCTACTTGAGGTGGCGGGGAACGCTCTCTTCCTCCTTGACTGAACTCCACATGAAAATGACAAGGAGAGCAAAATCAGAAAAACTTTCTTAAATACATTTTCAACTTAAAATCCATTATAAAACCATTCAAAACTTCATTAAAATCACTTTAATCCCGTGGGATCACATCCCAGCTCTGATACCAGAAATTGTAACACCCTACTACTTCTTGTAACATCCTACTACTTCTTGTAACATCCTAATACTTCTTCTCGTACTATTGGAACCATCATCACATTATATACTCATTAAAACTTAGGTTTTAACTTCACATTAACACTTCGACATAACAATAGCATAAGGGTTACATCACTTGCTTAGGAAATTCAAGCTAATTTTCCCAAAGCATCCAAAAGCATAACACCGAACGATGCAAAGTTTGAGTTTAAAACAAAGTACAAACCCAACATAGTAGTTTAACATTCAGTGGGTACACAAACTTAAAAGCGTTAAAACATTTAGTTCGACTTCAAAAGTGAAAACATGTGGAGAGTTCAGTTCCGCAGCACACCTTTCAGCCATCCGGCTGACTTCACTGGTTCGTCCGAGGCTTCTATTGTTGCTTTGGCTCTGAAAGGGAAAAATATTGGCGGGGGTGAGACGCCACTCAATGAGTAATTAATAACCCAACATATACTCCAGTTGCGCACGGTGATCAGGGTGCACCAAGGGCTTAAGTTCACTTAACGAATCTAGTAGCTTAAATGGTACTTTACCCAACTATGTATGCAAGGTTCGTTAACCAATCTAAGAGGTTCTCATATCATACACACTTACCCTTGAGGTACCCATATCAAACCCTATTCCAGGTAAAAACATTCACTAACACATCATTTTTGCATCACCATATAATCAGCAACATATGGAGGCATGTAGCAACTACTCAATCTCATAATGAATCATTGCATGAACACATCCCAGTAAAGCCTTCACATAAATACGCCAATCTCATGAACAATCTATTAAACACACAGTAGGAACATCACTTAGCCACATCACAGCAAATCCTTGTACCAAGGCTCAAACACAAGCATAGTTAGCTAGATTATGTACATTTTACTTTTAATGCCAAGTTATGCACTCCCCGAGATCTCATAAACTCGTGATCTCGTAGGCACAAAATGCTAAATCTCATAAACTCGTGGGCACAAAGTGCCATATCTCATGAACTCGTAAACTCGTGGGCACGAAGTGCCATATCTCGTGAACTCGTAGCCAGGCCTGGTGATACTCCTTATAGGGAGTTCTCGTATAACTCTTTTCTTCTCTTTTTCTTTTCATGAGTGCATAACAAGGTGCCATTATGTTTTTATTAGGTGATCACGTAGTTCATGGGTTAGACAATACTCATGTAAAGCATCTCTTCATAAACCCGTAGGCACATATATCATATCATATACTCATTGATGCTATACAAAATCATCTCAATTGCACATCAATACATTCTTCACATAGCTCATTCATCAATGCACGTTGAAAATAGCAAACTCATACACATCCACGTTATTAATTCTCATAATATAAGCTTTTACTCATTCATAGCTCATTTATGGATCTATCACAAGTCCACGTATCCGGGCCGCTTCATGACCCGAATACCATGCCCATACTAAAATATATATTAGGTTAAGAATTACTCACTGTACGACTTTTATTAGGCTATTCCCTTTTGCTTCGATGATTCTCCTGCTTGTTGCATTCCTTTACACAAAATCAATTAATCACGTTTAATAGGCTAGCAATTAACCAATACCACTTGATTTATTCAATTAGTTTAAAGATCATATTGTTAAAACAAGAGGCTAACGTACATTGGGGCTGTAATATAATTTAAATAGCTACACCACCGCTCCAAAAAATATTACCCATCCAGGATTCCTAAAAGCAAATCTATTAGTCTAGCCCCACTCCAATCATACTTAATTATCCACTTTCTTAACTCAACAACACAAGGTAAGCAATAAAATCTCCCAATAAAAATTAACAACTCAATCTTACCATTATCAAGAAGCTAACGTGCATAACATCATCATTCCCACTTTAATTACCATTATATGTATGTATATATATACATCCCAAGGATGTAATTCACTATCCTTGCAATATAATTCCACTTAATGACCCATACCCAACTCGTGTGTATATATATATCACGGACAACCCACCTCTTATATATCCACATGATTCGTATATATATACACATTCATTCTTCCATTTCCATAATAATCATCCCCCCCCCCCCAAACATACTTCTTTTTTTCCCACGCAAACAGGACCCCTGCAATCATGTTTCACTGAACTTCCTAAGCTTCACTAGGCTAACACCACCAGTACTAAGATGAAAACTTCCGGACGATTCTAGGCAGGAGTACCTCATTCATCTCTATGCATGTAACGTTAAGGGTTTCTTTTCATAGATACCCATAAGCTACCACAAAGAAGGAAGGCAATTACCTGGTTTGGGTGTAACCTTTCACCGATCCACCACCTGGAAGCGCTCTCCCTAACTATGAATGTGAGAAGGGTTTGAGAATGGGGTTGTTTATCATCATCCCCTATGCCTGGTATTTAGTCGCTCCTTCACCCTCTTAACAAGAAAGAGATGAAGAGATGTGGCGTTTATTCGCTCTTCCATACAGAACCATTTTCCCATCTCTCTTCTCATTTATTCCTAGCTACACGTGTTTGGCTTCAGCCTTGCATGGGAAATGGGTTCTGTGAGCTAATTAAAGGTAGGAGGATACAGAGGCAACCAGGCTTCTTCATTATAGCCTACGCAATACTCAAGGTTGGGTGAATTGACTTCTCTAGTGGGGAGTCAAAAATACCATCTTTTTCCATTTTCTAGGCTTTTACGAAACCACTAGCCCATTTTAAAATTTTTATGCCACTCACGATCACCTACAATATTTACGTATTAAGCAATTCGTAAGGGTGGGATATTACATGCCTTCCTAGTCTCCTTTGTAATCCATTCTCCACTGTCATTTCAAAGGCCGTACATGAAGTTTCGTTTCCTATGAACCCTCGTAACCATATGGAAATAAGATGTATTTTCACCTTTTTCAGCCATCGAACTTTAGACTTTTGCTGCCAGTAAACTTCCTTTGCCTCCCATTGTCTACTTAACTTAATTTCCAGACTCCGGACCTCATCCCAATCAATAGGATGAATTAATTTTATCTGGTCAATTTCGGCCTGGAGAGTTTCAATATTACGGAGGGAATTCGTAGTGCTCGCTCTATTCCATTCATAGAGAAAATGGTGAAGCTTTTTAAGACGTTACCATAGTCGAAACATTGGACTACACTAGATATCCTCCTGCCAGACATAATTCACCATAGCCTTGACTATTTCGGGCATAGGGCTTGTCGAAGAGGATAAGAGCTCGATGATCTGATCCCTAATTTGTAAAGTGTTTGACCAGGATATCCGGGTATCAATCAATCCAGGTCTGGGAGCACATAGCTCTATCCAGTCTCTCGCGAATGCAAGCCGCACCTATCCGTTTGTTCGTCTATGTGAATTGATCACCCTAGTAATGTTAAAATCACGCAAGCTAAGAGACCGAGCAGCATTCCATGGAAGACCCCCATCTTTCTCACTCTCATGAAGAGTAATGTCAAAATCCCCCATGATAACATAGGGAAGTTGGATATTATCGCAGACTTCTGTCAGCTGAGCCAATTGGTTAGTTCTTAGTGCAATATTGCAACTAATATAAACAAAAATCACAACATAAGAAAAATCCACTTTATTAATTTGGGCATAAATAAAGAAGTTGGAATGAAAAAACACCAAAGCATCAACCTCGGGGGACCAAGCTACTACTAAGCCACCAGATGCGTCAATAGCATCAACAAAGAAACAATGAGAAAGATCAAACCCTAAACCCCTCATACGACGGGAAACTACTCACCGGCTCGATCGTGTTTCAGAGAAAAACACAAGATCCGGTTTATTAGAATGAACTTAACCGAAAGTTGTTTGGAATGTGAGTGATGGTCCAATTCCCCTCACATTCTAGGCCAGCATCCTCATTTATCGGATTGAGGTCACTCGAGGTTGGCTTCTTCCACCTTTTCCAAAATTTCAGACGATTCCACAAATTGTTTCTTCGACATAGGAGGATCTCCCAACTCCCCCTCCATCTCATCCAGAGGTCGTTTTCGACTCACAATTTCAGGGTCCATCAAATTAGAACCATATTCATTTACCTCCAAGACCATACCTTTGCTATTTCTTGTTGACGTCCCATGAGAGCAGCAATCGCAGGGTCACCAATAGGATGAGTACGAGATTCTCCATTTTAGTAACAATGGTCAGACCAGCTTCAAAGGCAGCCACCACTTGGTTAACACGACCCTTCGTGGATTGGCGAGCCTTCTTGGAAGCTCCAGTTAGAGGTCGCTGCTTGATCTAAATCATTGTTTTCCTCTTCCAATTGAGAGTCCACGGAATCTAGGAAAACTTGGTGATCCTCAGGATCCTCTTCTCCCAAAGGAGGGTACAGAGTTGCCACAAAGATACCAGCGTCATCATCGGAATCAGCAAGCCACTGCCTCCTCGTCTTCTTGGTCCGAAGCTTCCACAATAGGGTTAGACACCCCCACTTTTCTTGTTCTTTAGACACAATTTCCTGGACATCTTTGGCGGATAGTTGGTGCCGAGCTTCATTAGATACTAGCCGACCCGGGGAGCCGACTCCATCTGCATGGTCACATTTTTAGAGGAAACCCAAGCACTCCGTTTCGGCTTTTTTTCTTCCAGCCCCTGTTTGGACCCACAACCCTTACTCGAGGCAGTCTTTTCACGTGTCTGCATGGGTAGCACGGGCTTCTCCTCAGCAACATGTATGTCATTTTGTCCTTGATCAAACACATCATCCTATGAATCATCCTCAAGGATGAGTCTTTGACGATGGGTCTGCTCTAAGATCTCAACATTTTGGTCATCTTCACTCACTCGTTTGGGGTTGGACCTGAATCTCCTTCCATCTTGAGCATGGTTGCCATGAGCACGTCCCGGAGGATTGGAAATCTCCCTATGAGATCTTTCATCTGCAGCTTACGAAAGCCACCCACAAGCTGAACTAGCGGCGAGGTATTGAGAGTAAACCCCCTGGGACTGCCATGCCTAACGTTTGGCTTTTCGACTATGTGCACAAGATTGGGTTTGGCCCCATTACGTTCTTGAGAGGCTGAGACTCCATGCCCGCCCTTTGAGGATGAAGGATTAGATGCTAGTCATTCCTTTCTTCTGGCATCGGCTGCATGTCCATATCTCGCCCATGAGCAGTCCTCCCATTCCATTCCTTTTGCTCATGAATATTTCTATTCACCCAAACCGAGTTCGAACACTTCAAAAATTAGGGTTCTCCTCGTCTTCGTAAGTCTTTCTCCCCAGTTTCCTTGTAGACATGTTCAAGCCAAATCTCTCCTTTCCGATCGGGGGATCAAATGCACAGTCACGTTTTGAGTGACCCACCCACTCACAGTGGTAACAGAAACTCGGAAGGTATTCATATTTCAGGCTTACCCAGAAGGAACCAAGCTCTTCACTAGCCGCCATGAGTTGGGAGCGTAGAGGCTTGGTAAAGTCTATGAGTGCTCACACTTTCACAAGGCACTCATCCGTGTCTTTGCAGGCATAGACACCTGCTTCCAGATGCTGACCAATAGTGGCATTCGCCACTTTTCGACCAAACTGTTTGGTGCAGAAGTCATCCTTCATGTCCCAAAGTTGGACGCGGAATGGAGCAATGGCCAATTCATCAAAGGTTCATTTTGTGATCGTGGGCATCCAGGACCGAAGATGGAATAGTTCGTCCTTGATAACCCATGGGATTTGCTTCAGGACCCAGATCCTTGCCTCTTCACTTGGCAATATGAGCTCAAACAGGCCATGCTTTGTCACCGACACCCTCATTTGTCCCTACACCTACAATGGAACGATCAAAGCATCCCTTAGCTCCATGGTTGTGATTTTGGTATCGGTGAACAGTCTTCCCAATAATGTGAGGGATGTTCGAAACTTCATTCATTGAACCTCCTCAAGCGAGAATTGTACCACCTGATCCTCCGTAGCATGAGCCATCATGTTCACCGAAAAAGAAGAGGGTGATAATGTGCTATTTAGTTCGCATTATATGGCCCTACTTGGACCCCCAATGGGCAGAATGCAATCAAGCTATGGGAGGGAGGAGGTTGACTTGCTTTGGCAATAGAGGGATTGGCTATCGCGAAAGAGCATGGAAGAGAACTTTGGGGATTAGTCCCTATACATGAATAGATCTCGACAGTAGTTTGTTGTTGCAAGGGCTCTACAAGTCTCGCTTCCTCCAAGAACGCTTCTCGTCGATTGCAGTGTATGAGAGTGCGTATGAGAGGTTATTAATCTTATAGGCGAGATTAGCACAAGAAACCCTACAAAACAGCATAGACGTCCAGCCAATCCCGCCTCTTTGAGTTGGACCGGGACTAGGAGTCCACCATTGTGTAGGGCCGTCCGTTCGAGTCGGGTTCGGTTACCCGAACCGAAACCCGACAAAACCCGAAAACAAGAACCCAAAATCACTGAAAACCGAACCCAAACCCGAACCCGATAAGGACTTTCGGTTTTCAGTTACCCAAAACCCAAAAATTCCTTATCGGGTTTGGGTTCGGTTAAAGCAAAACCGAAACCCAAAAACCCGAACGTCTAAGAATAGTGCATGAGTGCTATTTTTAGGATGTTTTCAGCCGACACCCGAAAAAAACGATAAGCGAAACCGAACCCAAAACACAAAAAAATCCAAACCTGAAAAACCGAAAATATATCGAATTGGGTCGATTTCGGGAAAACCAAAATGGACACCCCTACCGTTGGGTTTTAATATATATATATTTTTTTTTACTAGGATAGGGCACAACTAAATCCCTCCTAACAAACATGGGAGATTGGAATAGAATCTATTCCCAACAACCCAGTTGTGTCTCTGCCCCAGCGGACGGATGTGGATACCGGCGTCTGTAGAGCTCAAGACCGGCTCGCCGGCGGCGACGGTAGGGCTCCAGGGATTATCCATACTACTCGCCAGCCATGCATTGTACAGACGGCGTTGGATGATTTTCACCCCCTATGCGTCGATCTCTAACAAAATAAACTCGTTGCTTTGCATCATCGATTTGAATAATTGGCTGTCATTATCAACCATAGAGAACGAGTTCAATGTAGAATCGTCACATTCCATACCTAACGAAGTAGGGAGCCAGAATCGCCACCCCTTCATTGGCAAATGCCTACATCTTTTAATTGGTTTTTCATATGTGAGCTCAAGCTCTTACAAAGCATTCCCATACTTTCTTTTCCTGATCCACCATCCAGGTCTACGATGGATATCCTCACGAAGATCCCGTTTTGGATCGGGATCTATGGACATGAGGTGCTTTTCATCCTCCCTGCAATGGTTCGTGGCTACTCTCAATCCCTTCCTAGGAAGACGTTCACCTTTCTTGGATCGATTCCAGCTCACCTTTTGGTTTTTCAAGCTGGTAGCAAAAAGCGCAACGATCACCCTCGTCGGCCATCGCCCAAGCAAGGAATATAGAACGAGGGGAGAGGAGAGAGCTCCTCTCATGATTTTTTTCCAGGAAGTTAAGAACTCTTAAGTTTCCGGTTCATAACTTTTTAGCGTCAATTCAGAAGCCTAGTATCATACAAAATTATTAAATAAAAAAAATCTCGCACGGTATTTTAATTAATTAAAATTGATGTTTGCCAAATTTATAAAACTAGAAATGCAACTCCAAAATTTCTCAAATTAATACCCAAGCATGCTACAAATTTTTCTAATTTATAAATTTATCAAATCATGAAAAAAAAGCACTATACATAATTGACAATAAACACATCCATGAAAAATATGATTTTCGGGCCAAATTGTCAAAATTTAAATCAATTGTCAAAATTTAAATCATCATGGACCAACTAACCGGCTGGGGAAACTATATATCAACTTGAAATTATGGCCTCGCCAGGGTTCGCCGGTGGTGACAAAATCGAGTTTCCCGACGAGGCTCGATATGCACAAAAATGAGCACGAATCGAACTCAAATTTTAGGGGAAACGTTGCCCACCTCTAAAAGAAGCCAATGACGCCTTTCTTGTGCTTCTATTTGTCTTGAAACGTCGGAATCGAAATTAAAGTGCGTCCACCTCCGGCGAGCTTCAATCGAAAAGGGAAAAGTTTGAATTAGGTATCTAAACTTAGGGGAAAACATCTGGATAGCTAGGGGGAAGGTACAATTACCTTTTTCGAGAAGTTTGGTGATCTGATTCGCCCGATTAGTGGTCGGATTTCTTATGACTATGTTGTGACCTAAAAACCTCAAAATTTACGGAGTTTATCCCAATTCGAATGTCCAAACCTTGGGGAAACTCAAATGAGCACTAAAAGAGGCTTACATATTCGGTGATTGGCCTTGAAGTGGTCGGAATCAAAGAATTGGGTTTCCGGGCTCTTTGAAAATTGGGTTTTTGGGTGAGTTTGATCTAAAACTTAGTTGTGACTTATTTTAGGAGTCTTCTTCTTCCTGTTGACACAAAAATCCGGTCTCAAATCTTCCTCAATCGCCACGAAACTGAAGTGGTAAAACCTACCCATAAACCTGAAAATTTTGTTTATGAAAAACATAATTGAGATGCCAACTTTGCAAGTTACGTTCAAAGACTTATTGGTCGATTCGTGGGTCTAGTTTGGTCTAGACTTCAAGTAATATTCACCTTCTTTCCAATGGTACAAAAATCAAACCCTTAACCCTTGAAAGAAAACCCCGAAAACGTTATCTCGGTTTGTCCCAAGGTTGAAGATGAAAAAGAATACACTTGATGCTAGGAAGGGGATTCTAACTTGTGACCACTGGTTCCTAACTCTATATTCTGATAAACTCAGCTAGCTTGATTTTGGAATCATAATTGAAAAATCAATGTTACAACAAAGTTCTACGTATCGGTGAATTTGCCACACAAAATTCAAACGTCTGTAACTTTCTGGTTTTATGTCGGAACTCGATAGCGTTTGACCGAGAGTTCACATTACGATTCCTCGTCGATATTAAGGTAAAATTTGACCATTTTACCAAGAGAATATTGATCATTTTGGCTTAATAAATGGATGAGGTGTAACAGTTTTTTTATTACTGAAATTTAACGAGTTATATAGAGTAGTTGCAGTCTTATAGATTAACTTCTATAATAACTCTAACACTAATATGGAAAATACCTAACATATACAAATTTTATAAGGAATATAACTATGTCAAATTATATAACATTAATTAATTATAGTATAGCATATATTACGCGCACTAATCATACTCTAATACCCTTCCCAAATTTAAGGTAAAAACTTACCAACAATACCTACGATACCGAGGCCTCTTCTAATACCAAGCAGTTTGGTTGTTCAAGTAGATTATGTGGTGCTTGTAATAGAACTAGCACGAACCATTGTTAGAAAGCAGAACAGTGTGGCGACACGCAGTGGTGGATGCAGTGTTAGCACCTCCAAGTTTGGTCTCTTGGTTAGAAGATTTTTCTCTTTGCTCACAATTATCCTCCAAAGGACTAATACCATGAGTGTTCTCTCATTGCTTGAAAGGAGACGGAAACAAAGGTATCTTTGTCCTTGGAGAAATAGTGGAGTCAGGGATGATCTACACCCCGGCTCATTCCATCAACGTAAGCATATTTATTCTTACACCATGTGCATGAACTATCTTTTAGTTGTATTGTAAGCTCGTGCGTACATGTTGAGACTTGTACATCTTCCCATTTAAACCTGCAGGACTCATTACTCTTTACAAATGCAGAGCATTTCTGTCAATGGACATATGGTTCATGTTGAACTAGCAGCATTTACACCATCAACAATTCAAGGCCCATTTGTTGACACTAGGACAACTTTGGCCTATCTTGTAGAGGAAACTTATGCTCCATTTATGAGAGTTCTGAGTAACGTTCCCAATTCTTGGCCTTTTATTGTGTAAAAATACATTAGAAACTTTTATAGTATTTTGTTACATCACCTAAGAACTAATTAGCCATTGAAATTTAGGTTGCACCGCAGTCTCACAGTTTGTGACTCCTGCAATAATCAGGGGTGTGAATTAAATCTATTATACTATCTCTGAAGTATCCGTTGTGATGCTTCCTCGTCTTCTAAGCTCATTGGCAGCAAATATCTCTACTCCGGTGGTATAAAGCTCAAGTAGTTCGTCCAAATACTTGATCTTGAAGTTGCTACCTATAGCCCTCGCCATTATCGTCTTGTTGAACACATCTAACATTGCTTGGGATAAGGATATCATAGTTTTTATACACTAATACATTCAGGTTGGATTGAGATGATTTGTAATTAACTCTACTTGGCCAAAACAATCAATTGTTGAAAAATTAGAATATGATGGAAATCGTTGTTGTTTTTATTCCTAATGAGTTTATATAGAGTTTATAGACTTACTTCTACAATACCTCTTATACTAATATGAAAAATACCTAAGTTAGACTCTGATAAGGAATATAATTGTGTTATATAACAATACCTGTAGTATAACAAAATATTACTCATACTCTAACATCCTCCCCAAATTTTCTATTAATAGCGCAAGTTTATCTCTTAATTATGTTACTGTTCCTTACCAAGTTTTAGCAAGCTCTACAATTAGTAAGCAGTCTTGGGTTACTGTTCACAGGGCAATGCTCCGCTGTGATAGTTCCCACAATACTCCTAATATGCTTTTTCCTATTACTCTTTTCTCATTTAATGTGCATCCTTCTATAATATATAGCCGTTCTTCACGAGATTTTGAGCATTTCAAATTCCTTGCACTCTCCTTAATTGTAGATAGGGGTAAATTTGTAAGTTCAACTTAGAACTTAAATATCTTCTTATGAGAAAAAAATGTCATTACCAAGACTTGAACTTGAGTCCTTCAGATTGATAGTCAATATCCCTAACCAACTGAACTACAACAATGTTTATGTATTTTTTGAATTAAAGAGAGAAAATGCTGAAATATCTCAAAATCATACTATTATCCACTGCAACAATCAATCATCGAATTAATCCCTCTATAATATATAGTCGTTCTTCAGGAGATTTTGAGCATTTCAAATTCCTTGCACTCTCCTTAATTGTAGCTAGGGGTAAATTTGTAAGTTCAACTTAGAACTTAAATATCTTCTTACTAGAAAAAAAAATGTCATTACCAAGAGTACTTGAACTTGAGTCCTTCAGATTGATAGTCAATATCCCTAACCAATTGAACTACAACAATGTTTATGTATTTTTTGAATTAAAGAGAGAAAATGCTGAAATATCTCAAAATCATACTACTATCCACTGCAACAATCAATTATCGAATTAATTAATAACTGCAATTATTTACAAAGCGAGTTCCTCTAATCACACAATTCTTCACCAAGAATCAAATAGTACATTTTGAGTTTAAGTATGTCTTACAACTTTTACATTTATTAGGTTACATGACTTTGCAGTTCGTAGGAATACAATGATTATTTACAAAAGTGCTATACAAAATTTTATTTCAAAACATAAAATTTGACATTTGTGATATAGGGTTTTGTAACGAGACATTTTCAATGCTATAAGTGGATGACCAAAAATCATTGGCTAACAATTTCCCTAATGATTAACAATTATAAGCATAGAATTGAAAGACTAAATACCTTTGACAAATGAGCCAATTATCATTGGCTAAATTTAACAAACAATGGTATGTGTATATAGATCGGAAATTCTATGGTACGCTCAATGGATTGAGGGTTATTGCTTCTCCATATTTAAATAAAATTATCTAGACCATAGATTAATCACGTAACCCAACCTATCATAATTCTCTAAATCCTAATATAGTGCATATGGTATGTTGTAACTCAACCTATCATAATTCTCAAAATTATCTAGATCATTGGAAATTCTATGGTACGCTCGATGGATTGAGGATTATTACTTCTCCTTAGTTAAATAAAATTATCTAGACCATAGATTAATCACGTAACTCAACCTATCATAATTCTATAAATCCTAATATAGTGCATATGGTATGTTGTATACATCTTAGCGAATAAGGATCATTGATTATGTTCTTAGTATATGTGATATTAGGTTTAAGTTCTATAGATTTAGGGTATATGATTTAATTATTTGAAACTTAATCTCCCTTTTCAAATTTCTTGCAATGAGAGAAAAATTAGGAAGGACATTTTTGTCTTCACAATTATGTGTATTTTTTTATTTATTTACAAAAAAAGATAGACATATTGAGATTTGAACCATGGTCACTTCAAATAAAGTGAAGGTTTAAAATCAATCAAACTATGTAGATTTGTTGTATTTTTTTAAATTAAAAATATATATGAAGCTAAAATATGAAATCACATAACTTTTCAACAGTTAGCTAGCCCAATAAATATTCCGTAACTACTTTTTGGTGTTTTGATACTTCGATTTTGATATTTTTATTTTAATTATAGTACAATATTTAATTTAAAATTTTACCTATCTTATAAATATACGATAACCATAAATTTGCAACCAAAATATTGTTGGTTCGAATATTTCATATCTAATTATAGTGTTGAATATGTAGAAGCGATATAGAATTCTTAAATTACCATTAATTTCCAGGACTATAGTGAAGCAATCATATCTTTGTGCAAACTATAGGGGACTGGTTCTCTGAACATTTTTGTCCGGTTAAATACTAAGTTTTGAAACTCTTCCTAGGGGTGTGCGTGGGTCGGTTCGTTTGGGTTCAGATATTTTAATCACCTAACTCATATACCACGATTTTGAAAACACAAAATACAAACTCACCCAAATAATTTAGAATTTTAATGGTTTGTGTCCTCCATACCAAATGAACCAATTTACATGTTGCTTACCTAAGGACGATCTCATTGTCCAATCCCATCATTCTAATGTCAATCCATAAAAGTAACTCATATTCGCGTTTGTTAATACATGTTTCACATTGTCATTACTGTGACTGGTAAATTCGCTGCAACTGGTTCGGTATTGCTCATCATATGGCCTCCAAACTAATAAACATATCGGGCCAGCAGTTTTATGACAAAACTCAAAGTGAAGACAACTCATCGTCTGGTGGAATTTTGGCACTTGGTGGTCTCCATTAATCTAATTGCAAGCATAATGATTGGTAAAATTAAGCTTTCACGCAACACACTTGGAGTAAAAGTTGATATTGGGTTTGGGAAGGGAAGTGGTGAGAGGAAGAAATTGTGTTTGGATTTGGTAGCAGGTAAAGTTCATGGTTCGGTTTCTTTTCGTAAAGTGATTTGATTTATTTTAGTTAGAGGTATAATATCATGGTTATGTGGGATCTAATGAATCAAAAATGAGCTTGGGGGATGGGAATTTCAACTTAGAAGGAGTGGATTAAATTTTGATAAACTCAACTTCATGATTAACTGAAAGAATATTCAGATTTAGACTTTGTGGTATTGAGATGTTCATAGAGAGTTTAAAACTGATCCAAGGCCATAGATTGATATTGGTTAGTTGATTTTGATTTTGAGGAAGGTGTATAAAAAGTCATGGAAGTAGTTTGCGGCAAGTGAAAGCAGTGAAGATGCAGTTGGTCAGGGTAGTGATTGAAACAAGGAGGATATTGAAAGACATAGAAGCCAAATCGAAGCTGTTGAAGAGAGAGAAGGGGTAGATGATCAGGGTATTAATGAAGATGGAGAGGGTATTGAAGGACATGGAAGTGAACTGGATCATGTGAAGGCAGAGAAGGAGGAGAAGAGCATATTGATGGAATTGAAGATGAGTGTTGGTTTTACGAGTTTATTAAAACTGCCTCGAGGAAGATGAGTTCGCCAAATACAAGAAAGAGTATTGAGTAGTTGGAGATCAAGCTGACAAAAAACTCAATTGATAGAGAAATTCAGGTTCATGGAGAGAAGGTCCATCAAAGTAGCATAAACGGAGTTGCAGAAGGAGGATTAGAAATTGAATTTTGGTTTAAAACATATACGTCGAGAGAATGAAGATGGAGGGATAAAAAGTTGGTTGTACAACGGAGAGTGGAAACTATTGGATCTTTAGGTGTTATGGTTGTTGCAACTACCACAACCTATGTTTATGTTAAAATAAGGAGAAATTTTACAATGCTATATAGTATTGGTGCTATAGGATTTTGCCTTTATGGTACAACTTAAAATTGTACATTTACGTTATGGTACAACTTTAGATTGTACCTATACTTTTTGTACAAATTCTTTTATGGTACAACTTGGACTTGTACCTTTATGTGATGGTACAACTTCAAGTTGTAAAGTTGTACCATAACATAATGGTACAAATTGCTTTATGGTACAACCTAAACTTATACATTTAATGTTATGGTACAACTTTAAGTTGTACATTAAAGCACCAATACTATATAGCATAGTAGAAGGGCTCTAAAATAAGGAATCATTGATTGATTTACTAAAGTTAAGGTCGATTCACTATTCAAACTACTGGAACCTGTAGTTAAGGAGTGTCTAATTTTGTGCCTCATTACTTTGATGGAGTCTATTAGTATATTGGATGTAACTCTAATTTTGTCATTTGCTCTCAAGTTTTGATGGTCAACTCCAAACCACACTGGACGCAACACAGCTTTGACCAAGACCATATCAAATTGAATCTAATATGTCTTGGACCTTCATCCTACCAATCATACAAGTTCAAAAGAAAAATGTTCTGATGAGACATTTCAATCGAACTTCATCGGATCCCACCAGATCGATTGCACTTATGGTCCAATGTTGGATTCTATTATTTGTTTCATTAATGGACCGTGTTTCTAATGAATATAAACAATCAAATATGAACATGCATAATGTTAATAGGCCAATGGGCTGAGTTATAAGCTATTTTTTATAATTGTGGTTATTATTCTCGTTGCTTAACAGTTCTGCCTAATATATTGTATTAAGTCGTGCAAGAATCCCCAATAATATATTAATTATCTCACATAAAAAGAATCAACATCAAGATTTGAACCCGGGTCTCTTCAAACAAAGACAAGAATCACAACCATTTACACTGAACAAATTTGTTGTGTCTTTTTAAATACAAAATATACACGAAGTTCAACTATCTGAAAATCGCAAGACTTTCCATCATGATTAGCAAGCCCACTAAGTATACCATATTTATTTTTATGGTGCTTAATACTTCAATTTTCATTGTAGAGTTTCATGTACTTTCTCAATTTTAAAATTCTTTCTCTCTCCTTAATTTTTGCTAAAGGTAAATTGGTAATTGGCTAACATGGAAAAAACTAATATTGTCCTAAGTGTTGTGTCCTTGCATTTTTCAATTTAAATTTTCTGATTTTTATCTTTGTTCTTATCTCTTTCTAACTTCCTCAATAATTCCCTCCTTCGTACAATTGTTTGCGCCCCTTTCACTTCCCAGTACAAGGCCGCCTTTGAATATCAATCATCTGGTATCTCTTGGCACGTTGGTTTTATTGTTGGGGATTTAAGTTGGGCAAGTAAAAGAATTTAATAAAAAATGGAGTTGCAGAAGGAGGATTAGAAATTGAATTTTTGGTTGAAACATATGTCTCTTGAGATAAAAAAATTTGGTTGTACAACGAAGAGTGGTGGCTATTGGATCTTCATATTTATGGTTTTTACATCTATCACAACCTATTTCTATCTAAAAACGAAGAATCATTGATTGATTTACTGAAGTAGGTCGATTCTTTATTCAACCTACTGGAACTGATAGACAAAGAGTGTTTACTTTTGTGCCTTATTACTTTGATTGAGTCTATTAGTATGTTGGAGATAACCCTAATTTTGTCGTTTGCTCTCAAATTTTGATGGTCCCCTCTTAGCTGAGTTGTTAGTATATAGTGTTCGCCGCAAAGCGTCACTCCTTCCTTTTTATTATGTCGTTGACTTGAATCAACAACTCTCCATTTTTTTTTATTAGTGACACATTGTTCATAAAAAGAGCGCATTAAACCCTTATATATGATTGTGAGTTTTAAGATTTAGCTTCAAATTATCTATGGGTCGTGTGGAATTTCACTGAGCTTTTATACCCTCTTTCTTGAGAATCAACTAACCAATAACATTTTAACGAGGGCTTAATTATCATTATGAAAATGGAATTAATGATAAATTTTATATTTTATATTCTTAAATGATGATGGTATTTCTCCTAATGTTAGACTGATAAACCGTCATTTACACATGTTTTTACCCCCATTCTTACACCGTTTGAGGTGTTGATTCTCGTGTTTTAGGCCGATTTCACGGTAGGTTGTGCTTGTTTGTGATATTTCAGGTCCTAGGACGTGAATGAAGGCTTAGGAGCGAGTCTGGGGTCGATTGGACGAGGATCGGACGCATGGCGAGGTTCTGAGGAAGTCGCACGGGCACACCCACAACCCGCACGGCCGTGCAAGTGACCAGTTTGGCCGTGCGGGATCGTGCGTGGGCACGCACGGGATTGTGCGTGGCCACGCACGGCCGTGCAAGTGACCAGTTTGGCCGTGCGGGAGGGCACGCACGGGCACAAGTGAAATCCGCACGGCCTTGCAACATACAATTCTGGCCGTGCGAGTTGGCTGAGGTTCAACTAATTGATACGCCGCGTTTTGAGGTGCACGGCCAGAATGATGATGTGCACGGCCGTGCACCCTGGCCGTGCGAGTCGGGAATGGCTGTTTTTAACCCAAATTCGAGCCAAAGGAGAGGGGGAGCTGGGTTTTGGATCCCAAACACCCAAGGGACGAACCCTAGAGAGAGAGAGCGACTTGGAAACATTCTTGGAGCTATTTTGGAGGATTTCTTCGCCATTGGAGCTCGGGAATCAAGCTTGGAGATGGAGATTGAAGATCTAGATCAGATTTCTGCAGTCTCTCTCTTCTCTATGGAGTAACTTCCCTTCACTTAGGTTTTGAGGAACCTTAGTTCCATGAGTTAGGATCTTTCTTGTATGAAGTTTTGGATGTTATATTGTTTGATTATAATCGAATGATGCATGTTTATTGAGTCAATTGAAGTCTGATCAACTTTTCCTGATTTCTGCTGCAACCTGAGATAGATAGAATCTGATTAGGTTGTTAGAGCCTCATCATTCGGTAGTAGGAGATTGGCTATACGAGAGTTAGCCAGTTTACTGCTTTGTACTGGAATCCAATTCCAGTAGTGGAGTTCTGTGCTTATTGCTTCAGCTGTCTATCCCGGTGAAGACTAGTCGTCTGCCGGATAGTTAGACTGAGAGGGCTTGGTCAGCTTAAGAGATTCCAAGCTACTGTCGGATCTTTCGCAGTTTAATCAAAAGTAAAACAACCAAAAGGAATTACAACTTGGACCTAATTGAGGAGCTAGGGGGAATCATACCTAAGTGAGTTCCCAAACTGTAATTAGTAGTTTTACTTAGTTGAGTTAGTAGAGTAGTTTAGTTAATCAACCCTTAATCTAGTTTGCTAGATAATGAACTGAAGCTGAGTAATAGTAACTCTAGAGACCCGTGGATTCGATATTTATTACTTGTGCCACTATACTGCAGTCCCTTTCATTGGTTACACTTGGCCATTGTTAGGTGTTGTGTTTTGGAGCATCATAGACCTATATATTCTTTCTTTATGTATCATCTCGATTGAAGGATTGCTAATAAAATTAAACCGATTGATTAGCTTAAACGTAACATAAAAATATAAATACCCCAATAATATATAGTACACTTTTGTGTACTTTTCTCCATTTCAAATTTTCTGCAACGAGAGTGAAAATAGGAAGGACATTTTTGTCTTTACAATTAATTATTTATCTCACATAAAAATATCAACATCAGGATTTGAACCCAAGTCTCTTCAAACAAAGACAACAATCACAATTCACAACCATTTACACTAAACAAATTTGTTGTGTCTTTTTGAATACGAAATATAAACGAAGTTCAACTCTCTGAAAATCGCAAGACTTTTCATCATGATTAGCAAGCCCACTAAGTATACCGTACGTATTTTATGGTGCCTAATACTTCATTGTAGAGTTTCACGTACTTTCTCAATTTTAAAATTCTTTCTCTCTCCTTAATTTTTGCTAAAGGTAAATTGGTAATTGGCTAACATGGAAAAAACTAATTTTGTCACTACGTGTTGTGTCCTTGCATTTTTCAATTTAAAATTTGTGCTTTTTATCTTTGTTCTTATCTCTTTCTAACTTCCTCAAAAATTCCCTCCATCGTACAATAGTTTGCGCCCCTTTCACTTCCCAGTACAGGGCCGCCTTTGAAAATCAATCATCCGGTATCTCTTGGCACGTCGGTTTTATTGTTGGGGATTTAAGTTGGGCAAGTAAAAGAGTTTAATAAATAATGGAGTAGGTCAATTCTTTATTCAACCTACTGGAACTGATAGACAAGGAGTCTAATTTTGTGCCTTATTACTTTGATTGAGTCTATTAGTATGTTTGAGATAACCCTAATTTTGTCGTTTGCTCTTAAGTTTTGCTGGTCCCCTCTTAGCTGAGTTGTTATTATATAGTTGACTAGAATTAACAACTCTCCATTTCTTTTTGATTAGTGGCATATTGTTCATAAAAGGAGCACATTAAACCCTTATGTAAGATTGTGAGGTTTAAGATTTAGTTTCAAACTATCTATGGGTCGTGTGGAATTTCACTGAGCTTTTATACCCTCTTTCTTGACAATCAACTAACCAATAACATTTTAACGAGGGGTTAATTATCATTATGAAAATGGAATTAATGATACATTTTATATTTTATATTCTTAAATGATGATGATATTTCTCCTAATGTTAGACCTATATATTCTTTCTTTATATATCATCTCGAATGAATGATTGTCAATAAAATTGAATCGATTGATTAGTTTAAACGTAACATAAAAATATAGATATCTAAACATGAATATTCCGGCCAATGGGCCGGGTTATAAGCTAGTGTCCAAACACTGATATTTTAGGGGGATAAAGGCTTACACGTAGTACTATATAGAAAGAAGTTCATAACTTAATTTTATTACTTTTAATTACTAAGTACAATATTCATTTACTTTTAATTACTAATTAAGTACAATATTCATTTACTATTAACTAAATATATTCACCATGAAATATTCATTTTCTATTAACAAAGTATTCACCATTAATTTGACAAAGTATTCACCATTAATTTGCATATTATGCCAAGGTTTCGTAAGTTAACTTTTAAATAATAGGTTAATAAAACGTTATACTTTTTATAACTTGATTTTATTATTAGACCGCACATTATAGAAGTTATACGTCACACTGTTTTACAACAGTTACATAAATATATACGTCATACATTACGTAAAGTTATAGATATAGAGTTATTTCTGATGTATCAATTAAACAAAACATATTCGTTAAGTTTTCATAATGATTAAAACACTATATAAAGTTTTCTGGATGGATAGTCATTTCTTATATATCAATTAAATTTTCTATTAATAGCGCAAGTTTATCTCATAATTATGTTACTGTTCCTTACGAAGTTTTAGCAAGCTCTACAATTAGTAAGTAGTCTTGGGTTACTGTTCACAGGGCAATGCTCCGCTGTGATAGTTCCCACAATACTCCTAATATGCTTTTTCCTATTACTCTTTTCTCATTTAATGTGCATATCCAAACACTGATATTTTAGGGTGATAAAGGCTTACACGTAATACTGTATAGAAAGAAGTCTTACTTCATAACTTAATTTTATTACTTTTAATTACTAAGTATATTCATTTACTTTTAATTACAAATTAAGTACAATATTCATTTACTATTAACTAAATATATTCACCATGAAATATTCATTTTCTATTAACAAAGTATTCACCATTAATTTGCATATTATGCCAAGGTTTACTAAGTTAACTTTTAAATAATAGCTTAATAAAACATTATACTTTTTATAACTTGATTTTATGATTAGACCACACATTATAGAAGTTTTACGTCACACTGTTTTACAACAGTTACATAAATATATATGTCATACATTACGTAAAGTTATAGATATAGAGTTATTTCTGATGTATCAATTAAACAAAACACATTTGTTAAGTTTTCATAATGATTAAAACACTATATAAAGTTTTCTGGATGGATAGTCATATCTTATGTATCAATTAAATAGGTATATTAATTAATTCTTTTGTGATATAAGTTTGAACAAAAAATAGTTATTATTAATCAAGATGTTAATCATCTCACCATTTTGCATCACACAAAAACTATGTTAGGCCATTTATTGTCATCCTTTTTGTAACTTAATTATTTTATTATTAAATCAAATTCCTTTATTATTACATATAGCATTCACCATCTCATCAATTTGTCTTACACAAATGTTCCGTAAGATAAGTTTTCATAACAATATAATCATATGTGATATTTTTTCGTAAGATGACTTTATTATTAGACCACAACTTATAAAATATTTACGTAATTCCATTCTATAACAATTATGTAAATTAGAAATACACTGCGTGAAATTTATGGAGGGATAGTTATCTCTTATGTATCAATGTGTATTGTGTAAGCTTATGATTAAGACAATACATAAATTTTATGGATGTATCTCTTATGTATCTTTTAAACTATATTTTGAATTATTTAATTTCAACTAAATCATTAAAACCGCCGCAGAGCGCGGGCTAACAAACTAGTTGATTTTAATAACTTACCAGCAATTGAAAACCGAACCAAAAAATGAAAATTACTAAGACCAATGTAACCGGGAAAAAATCAATGAAAATTTTAACAACTTTGTCAGTCAAAGATGTCGATGAAGTACATGCCTTGGTCGTGTCCCCTCAAACATTGATGGAAATAAGTTGTGTATAACGAAAACTATTGTCAAAGTTCTCTATATATGCCTAACAATAATATGGAAAATACCTTACATATACGACTCTGATAAGGAATATTAATCTATAAGATTACATAATAGTATTCAAATTATAACTTAATATTATTCATACTACTCATACTCTAATATCAATCTTCTCCCCCGCGGTTGTTATGGGTGTGCAAATTGTGTGGTTATCGTGGTAATCATTTTAACCGGCACTATTTGGCTAATTTGGTTTGGTTAATTGGTTTGGTTTTGTTAAAGAATTTTGCTTTTTTGGTTTGGTTTCATACACTCCTAACCAATCAAACCAAATTAACCGGTTAAGTTATTATTCATATATATAATATATTATATACACATACTTAATACTTAGCATAACCACTCTAGAGCCAAACTTTCTTTCCTTTTAGGCTCATCAACCATAAAGCTCAATATTGTTAATAATGTTAATGTATATTTGTATTTATAGAGTGTAGACCATTGTCTATGAACGCCCAATTCAGATAAAAGTCATACAATATATTAGATAAAAACTTGAAAGGAAGGTCTTTTCAACCTTTATAATTACTAAGAGACTAATTCAATTCACACAATCAGAATAATTAATTAATTTCATAATATTGACATAAATTTTCTCATATACATTGGGATTTTTTATTCCTAATATAAATTTTGAATTGATGCATTAACCAAAAAATTTCTCACTTTGGTAATGTGATGTTATATTGGTTAATTTGGTTAACCAATTAATCAAACCAAATAAACTTAAGTTTGATTAATTGTGTTGTTGTTTTAGTTTGGACCGTTTGGTTATTATATTGTATTACATGTTAATAGAATTTATGCTTATTATGTTTGGTAATTACCATGGTAACCATTTGAACACCCATGGTTGTCACTGTCAATACAGTTAAAATCGCGATTTGATAACGATGCATTTGCACATGTTTACACCCTTATTCCTTATCAGTTTACGACTCGTAATCGTATATTTTTTGCCTATTTTACGTTGGGTTGTGCTATTTTGTCACATTTCAGGTCCCAGGCGTCGAAGGAAGGGCTAGGCACGAATTTCGGGGCGTTTAGAGGTCATTTGGTGAAGCTGGAGCAAGAACACGAGCAAACTACTCCAGAACACGGCCGTGTTCACTAAGGGGCACGCCAGTTCTTTTTAGTGCGCGAGCTGAATCGCTGCAAGGAGCAAACACAGGCACAATTGACCCAAAACACGATCGTGTCCCCAGCCCGGGCTTTTTATGCCGAGAGCTTGTCTGAGAATGCTCCTGAGGAGTTGAAAACACGGGCGCATCTGCTCTGAAACAAGGTCATGTCACTCCGTGGGCACGCCCGTGTTTTACTCGGGGCGAGCATGTATTCCACACACGAGGCGAAAACACGGGCGGACAAAGTTAAACACGATCGTGTCCTCGAGAGAAAGTGCGAAGAATAAACCCTAAAGGTGATTTTGGAGCTGGTTTTCATCAATCAATCTTGGATTTTCATCCTTGGAGTGAAGATTATCATCCCAAAGCAGATTCTTCCCATCATGATGAGTATGACTGCTTTGTATTCTGTTTTCCTCTCTCTCTCTCTATATATGGAGTAGAACTCTCTCTCTCACTTGGGTATGAAGAACCCTAGTTCCATGTGTTAGGGATATTGATTGTAATGACTTTTGCATGCTATACTCTGTGATTATAATCGATTGATGCATGATTCATTGAGTCAATTGAAGCTTGATCAACTTTTCTTGATTTCTGCTGCAACCTGAGATAGATAGAATCTAATTAGGTTGTTAGAGCTTCTTCAATCGGTAGTAGTGAATCGATTATACGAGAGTTAGTCGATTCACTACTTTGTACTAGAATCCAATTCTAGTAGTGTAGTTTTGTGTTAATTGCCTCAGCGTTCTATCCCGGTGAAGACTACTCGTCTGTTGGGTAGTCTGTCTGAGAGGGCTTGGTCAGCTTAAGAGATTCCAAGCTACTGTCGGATCTTCCACAGTTTAATCGACAGTAAATCAACCAAAGGAAATTAAAACTTTGACCTAACTAAGGAGCTAGGGGGACTCATTCCCGAGTGACTCTTCCCTTGCTTAAGAACTTCGAACAATTTCCTGCTTTCTTACTGCTTTTGTTTGCAGCAAAAGCAGTAAATTGAACTTGCCACTATTATGCATTTCCATTTTGCGATTACACTTGGTCGTGGTTTGGTGTTGTGATTTAGCGTGTCAAGTTTTTGGCGCCGTTGCTAGGGAACGACTAGGTTGTTGAAGAAACGTGATTTCTGTTACTTTAGCATTTCTTTTCTGGATTGATTGTTTTGCTTTGTCCCACTTGTGCCTTGACGGGTTTGCTTGCTTGGCTGTCTGCAGGTAGTGCATGACCCGTAGCCACTCGGGAGAATTACTACCGTTGGATCCGAAGCTAGAATGCACTTGTCGCCAGCTTAGGAGGGAACAACAAGCAAGACTGGCTACGAAGGAAGTGCACGTCGACGACCATCTGAGCAGCGACTCCGAGCAGGAGTACGAAATGGGCGACGAGCACAACAGGGTGAACCTGAACCTGGGGCAGAACCAACCCCTGGGGATGCCCATGCAGGTTCCCCCGGTGAATCAGGTTCTTGCCAATAATCAAGTCCCCCAGGAAGATGGTGCTCACCATCAACCACCCCCTCAGGGTCCTACTATGGAGTACTACTACACTCCATGGATCGCCGACATCCGCCCCATCATCATGTATCCGCCCATTCTAGCAAATAACTTTGAGATCAAGACATGTTGGATTCAACTGATAACATCCTCCATCCAGTTTCATGGCCTCGAGGATGAGGAGGGGAGGGTGCACCTTTCCTGGTTCTTGTAGCTTACCAATGGGTTCAAGCTACATGGTGTACCAAATGATGCGATCCGTCTTCACCTCTTACCCCTCTCTCTGGCGGGGCATGTAAAGAGGTGGCTAGAGACCCAGCCACCACTGTCCATCACTTCCTAGGATGATCTGACCAACAAGTTCGTGCGCAAGTACTATCCGGCCTCGAAGTCCTCAGAGATTCAGCTGGAGATCACTCATTTCCGCCAGGAGCCACATGAGTCACTACGTGATGATTGGGAACGGTACTCGAGATTTTTCTGGCAGTGTCACAATCACAGCTTTAGTGATGCATTCACACGGTACTCGAACCATTTGGTGGAAGACTTCCAGGCTATGTGGGAGTCTCTACACCCCAGGAGCAATTGGACTTCATCGCCAATGCTAGGCGCCTTGATCCTTACAGTGGAAAATATAATGAGGGGTGGCGCCAGACCACAATTTCTCCTGGAATGCCAACAACAGCAACACCACCAAGCCTCCCGGTTTCCCAGATAGAGCAAGTGGTTTTCAGCAAAGGCGGCCTTTCCAGGCCCAACATGGTCCATTTCCACAGCAGCAGCCTTATTAGCCTAGGCTGGGGCAACCATTTTAGCAACAGCGAAAGTTTGCCCAGCCAGCAGCAGCTCCAGTATAGGATGACCAGATGTCAGAGCTAAAAAACATGGTGCAGACCTTCGCGAGCGCCACCACAGCGAATTTCGCCAGGCTGGACCAGTGCATCACCTCACTGGAGGAAGGCCAGAGGAATCAGGGTGCCATACTGCTGGATCTCCAGAACCAGATTGGAGGCATAGCTCGCCAAAACAACACCAGAACACCGGGAACTCTGCCTTCCACCACCATCACAAATCATCGCGAGCCTCACCAGTAGTTACATCACTACTCGAAGTGGCAAGACGACATCTGTTATCCCTGCTCCGGCCAGGCAGGAGGAATCAACAACTGCTTCAGCACTTCCAACTGACAAAGAAGAGGTGGGGATCGAGACAGAAGCGCTTACTCCTATGTTGCAACCAATGGTGAAGGAGTATGTTCCCCAGCTTCCATTTCCTACTCGGTTGCACATAGACCGACTGGAGACTAAGTTTTCCAAGTTCATGGCAATGCTGAAGCAGGTAAACATCAGTATGCCTTTCGTGGAGGCATTGTCGAAAGAAGCCCAAGTATGCTAAGTTCATGAAGGATCTCCTCACCGACAAGAGGAAGCTTGAGGAGTTGCAGACTGTGATGCTCAACGAGGAGTGTTCTGCCATCCTGCAGAACAAGCTACCAGAGAAGCGCAAAGACCCAGGAAGTTTCACTATCCCTTGCATGATTGGTAGTTTGCATGTAGGAAAGTCCTTGGCGGATTTAAGCGCTAGCATAAACGTCATGCCATATGAACTGTTTAAAAAGCTAGGCCTAGGTGAACCCAGTAATACTAGGATGAACATTCAACTTGCTGATAGATCCATTGTGCATCCTAGGGGCATTGCAGAGGACTTGATAGTCGCAGTAGGGCCATTCTCATATCCTGTTGATTTTGTTATTCTTGATCTAAATGAGGATGTGGAAGTGCCTTTAATACTGGGTAGACCTTTTCTTGCCAACGCCAAGGCGGTTATTGATATGAATGATGGGAAGTTAATTTTGAGGGTTGGGGGTGAACAAATCACCTTCTATGTTTCTGATAATATGAAGCACCCCCAGCTCCATGATGATCTAGATTACTGCGATGTTATTGCTAATTTTGAGACCGCACTCGCCATCACGAGTGCGGGTACTGACGATTTCCTCGAGCGTTGTCTTTTGCTAGGGGAACAAACATCGCAGGAATTACAGCTGGATGAGCAGCTCACGGAGCTAGAAGAAGCTGCGATCGAGGGGCGAGAGAAACCATTCAAGCCGATCCCTATCTCGCCCGGATCGCCACATCATTGGAGGAGCCACCAGATTTGGAGTTTAAGCCCCTCCCCTCTCACCTGGAGTATGCATTTCTCTGGGAGGGGAATAATCTTCCGGTCATTATCAGCTCGGATCTGACACCCGAGCATACTAGTGGCTCTGCTGAAGAAGTATGCCTGAGCCATGGCATGAAAGATAACTTACATCAGAAGCATTAGCCCATCCTTCTGCTCCCACAGAATTCTGATGGAGGATGAGGTTAAGCCAGGCAGGCAGCCGTAGCGGAGATTGACTCATAACTTGGAGGCATTGGTCCGGGCAGAGATTGTGAAGTTGATGGATGTAGGGATCATATTTGTTATATCTGATAGCAAGTGGGTCAGTCCCACTCATGTGGTCTCGAAGAAAGGTGAGATGATTGTGGTCCCGAATGAGAAGAACGAGTTGATCCCGATGCGGACCGTGACTGGCTGGATAGTCTGCATCGATTACTGGAGCCTGAACGATGCCACCAGAAAGGACCATTTTCCCCTACCTTTCATTTATCAGATGCTGGAGAGGTTGGCTGGACATGAGTTCTACTGCTTCCTGGATGGCATGTCCGAATAATTCCAAATCCCCATCGCGCCAGAGGATCATGCAAAGGCCACATTCACTTGCCCCTTCGATACTTTTGCTTATCGGAGGATTCCATTCGGGTTATGTAATGCATCGGCGACCTTCCAGCAATGTATGCTGGCGATCTTCCACCGACTGGTTGGAGAGCTCATGGAAGTCTTCATGGAAGACTTCTCAATTTACGGAGACTCCTTCACTCATTGTCTCCATAACCTAGAACTTGTCCTGAAGAGGTGCGAGGAGACTAATCTGGCACTCAGCTGGGAGAAGTGTTATTTTATGGTTTGTGAGGGGATTGTGCTCGGGCACAAGATCTCCAAGTAGGGGATCGAGGTGGATCTCGCGAAGATAGAGACGATCAGTAAACTACCTCCTCCCATTTCTGTGAAGGGGATCCGCAGCTTTCTGGGTCATGCAGGCTTCTACCAGCGCTTCATCAAGGACTTCTCGAAGATTGCCCTGCCTTTGATCAAGCTGCTGGAAAAGGATGCACCATTCCATTTCACTCCTGAGTGCACAGCTGCATTCGAGACATTGAAGGAGAAGCTTACTCATGCACCCATCATGGTGACTCCTGACTGGTCTCTCCCCTTTGACCTGGTGTGCGATGCGAGTGACTATGCAGTCAGAGCTATTCTGGGTCAGAGACACGAGAAGCACTTCCAGCCCATCTACTACACCTCGAAGACCTTGAACGATGCCCAGGAGAACTACACCACCACTGAGAAAGAGCTCATTGCCGTGGTGTATGCATTTGACAAGTTCCGACCCTATCTGGTGTTCTCCCATGTGGTCTACACAGACCACTCCACGATTTTCTATCTGATGAGCAAGGCAAATGCAAAGCCTAGGCTCATCCGTTGGATCCTCCTTCTGCAGGAATTTGATATTGAGATCCGGGATAAGAAGGGAGCCGAAAATGTTGGTGCAGATCATCTTTCATGGTTGGAAGCCCCTCCGGTGCACAGCTTCGTGAAAGAGATCAACGACTCCTTCCAGGGTGAGTGATTGCTGCTAGTGATGACCTTGGTAGAGAGCGTGGCCCCTTTGTATTTTGACTTTGCCAATTATCTGTGGGCAAGCAACTATCGAAGGGGATGGCAACTCATGCAAAGCGCAAGTTCTTCTTCGACCTGAAGCATTATTTCTAAGAGGATCCTTACCTCTTCAGGATCCAAGCACTGCATCTGGAGGAGGACACTATAGAGCTGGGCTCTATTGTCGCTCGCACATTCACCAAGGCCTTCGCCAGTCAGGATCACTATCTTATCTGTAGACCGGTGATCACAGCCTTGGCCCGCTATTATGGGGTCGACACTGCTGGCATGGCCATGATCTGCGCCGCGGCCCCCTTCAGAGAGGCTACTCTCCGACATCAGCATTTGCTCGAGCGTAAGGGGCCTCTGACATGGATCACGGGTTTCCCTAGGCCATGTGCGCCTGCTCCTGCCGGGGCCGACCGGCCGGAGTCGAGTGCTACTGGGTCTTTTTTTACCTTACTCAACGATCTTTAACTGCCCAACTTTATTATGAGTTTGCTTCGATTGTCTCCCTTGATCATGTTATCCTCTCTCCTCGTCCGTAGCATGCTTCAACTCAGTGGTTTTCCCCTCTCGGCGACTTTCTCAATATCAACTTTGGCACGCTACTTAATGTGATGCTTTCAACTGCTCTAGCTTGGTAGTGCAAGTCGCAAATGGGTATGTTTGGTTGGCTTTGGGATCCATTCACCCTATTAGCTTGGATCCGTACATAGTGGAGCCACTTATAGCACATGATGCCATCATGCTTGTTGTTAAACACCAAATATCCAAGGCGATTATTGGAGGTGACACGAAGGTCAAATATGCTAGCTCTTGCAAGGGGTGTGTTATTTGTCATAGGAAGTCATCTCATGTGTGACACGCGTTAGTTGGTTCTGAAACTACAAATTGGATGTCATGGACCGACAAAAATAAGTGTTGATGTCTCATTTACCGTTAGCATCTTTTGACATTGTAATATGGCTTCACTAAGTCATGTTATTTGGGTGTAAGGTGGCATGAGAGAGTTGTTTTTTCTCTTTGACTATTTTTCCTAACATTTTTTGGGGAAAAAGAAAATTGAAGAAGATTTGATCATCAATCCTAACTCTCTCCTACCTTAAACAAAGTCATCATTTAAACAAAAGAAAAAAAATCAAATGGACTTAGAATTTTACTCGGATTTAAATATTCTCCACCAATTAATTTTTATAAATGTAGAAATTATTAGCTTTAGTACGATATCTTAAAAAATCATCAAAGGGATCAAGTGCATTACACAGCAACAAATAACCAATTAAAAATTTTGGGTACTCATTATTACCAGGCCAGCTGAGTGGGCCAATGAGCAGTAAGAAACTGGAGCGGGCCCCCAAAAACCTATTACCATTCCGCGCCATCTTGATTGTGACCACCCGATTCACCCTCAGCCGTCCGATATGATTCCAACAAAATCGACCCTTGGCCTTTCCCCTTTTCCTTCTCTCTCCCTCCTTCCTCCGTGCACTTGCAACAGTTTTGACTGTGTAACGAACGCAAACAATTGAGTGAGTTCCAGCCATTAGTCACACTCACACACTTACTTACCCTCTCTCTCTCTCTCTCTCTCTCTAAAACAGCTCTCCGCTTTCTCGTCCGTTTCCGCTCGGACGGAAGTTGCTCCGAAAATTTGCACAGGAAGCGGGCGGCCACCAGCATTGACTTCCTCTCCCCAGCCGTTGGTTTCTGTTCACATTCAGCTTTCCCTCTTTCTCATCTGCATCTCTCTGCTATCTGATCTCGTTCCTTGCTCGGCGGGACATCAAACGGGCCACCGACACGCGTTTCTTGATTGAGCTCCTCTTCTCTCCGAAACGTCTGCTTAAGCTGCTGGGTATGTGGTCTTTCTCTCTTCTTTACTCCTCGTTGCTTGGGTTCCCGGAAAAGTTTGCAAGAAAATTATTTGATTTTAGATTATGTGTCTCCATAGTGTTTGATCTAATGCTCCACTGGTATATTCTTTCTTTTTTGTGTATATTCGATTGGATGAGTTTGCGTGGGTTTTATCGGGTTAAGACTAATTGGAGGTTGTTAGATGTGAGGGAGAAGGTGGGTAGCGAGGGGAAAGGGGAAAAGGCTTCAACTTTAAGCAAATTGGCTTTTGCTTTCGCCTTGCTTCATAGCTTTTTCTCTTTTAAGCAAAAACCCAACCGGGAATGTTGTTTAGGTAATCTGGAAAAGAGTTGAAGCTTAGCTGGGGATGCCGTCCTTTACCGTAAGGCCAGATGTGCTAGGATTATGACGTTTCAGTCTTCCCTTATCTCAAGTTCCTCAAGGAAATCCGGGTTTATGGACCACCTTTTCCTTTTCATTTCGAATCCAACAGCTCTCTGCCTCTAGTTTCTTTCTTTTTCTTTAGCTATTTACTGCTTATTGTCTTCTAGCTTCCAATTTCAATTTTCAAATTGGGGGTGCCCCTAAGCTGCCTGAGTTGCCCCTGCATGCCTTGTTCATCTTCTCAATAGTGTTTTTCTTTTCGGGGACTACATGACAAGCTCAGTTTTTGTCCTTGAAACCATTACATGGTTGTCTTGTAATACCAAAGGAGAATGCAATCATGTTCTTACATCTTGACCTGTCGCTGCTGGATCACATGCTTGGTTCTTGAAGCTGAAGCTGAAACTCCTTTGTGCAGTTACCCCTTTTGTTTACCTGGAAGTGCCAGTCACGTTCTTCCATTTTCATGTCTCAAGGCTCAGAATATTCTTGAGCCAGGAAATGATACATATGTGGTCCCTGCTGAATGCTTGAAGTATGCTTACTTGCAGCTTACTGGTCTCTAATGCTTGATCAAATTGAGGCATACTGCTGAAGAAACACGTCAAATAGTAAGAAGATGAAATGGAACAGCAGTTGGAGCTGGAAAGGAATTTGAGGAATCGTCAACCTTCAGCAGCTTCTAGTACAAGTCGAACAGTCCCAGCAGGGTCTCAGAGTCCACAACTGCCTGAAAGATCCAAGCCAAAAGAAAAGCATCTGTCTTATTCTGATCTTCATCGTCACATCACGGAGAGTGTGGAAGAGATCTCAAAGAAGCAAAATAAGAAGGCAGCAGAAGAAGAGGAGCTCGTAAAGTATATGTCGAATTTGCCAAGTTATCTGGAGAAAGGTAGAGCTCAACAAGAGAAATTCTTGAACGTTGGAGTACTGGACTGGAGTCGTCTTGAGAAGTGGCAGTACAGCAGCAGCCATCATAGAAGGCTTTCAGTGTCGAGTAATAATTCATGTTCATCATTTGTATCGGAAGGATCTTCTGTTAATTCAAGTAGAGGTCAGAGCTCTTCTCCTTCTCGCCAAAGGATGCGTCATCCGTCATTGCAGTTCCATTTGTCGTCGTTGTCGCCATCGTCAGCAACTAGGCATTCTCAGATTCTCAACTCCTCTGATGAAGGTGATGGAAATTCTCACGACCATCACAGTCGTCTTGCGACTGACACTAGAAGTGCTGAGCAAGCAACATACACAAGAATGGACAAAGCTATTTCAGAGGACCCTCTAGAATTAAGCTTTGATCAATGGAGGAGGAGAAAAGATGTGACTGGTCAAAAGATGAACTCTAGAAGTAGTGTTAGTGGCGTAAAGTGCAAAACACAAGAAGTGGTCAGAGATAAGATGAAGGTTATAGACCAGGGATACACGAGGAGACCTGATAAGATGCAAGAACGAAAGGTAAACGTGATAGACAGGGAAAACTGTCAAAAGAGCGAACCAGTGGTTCTTCTTCTACCCAAAGATGATGCAAATGGTTCTCGTTCCGGGATTCCCAAGTGTCCAAAGTCAACGATGATCTTAGGTCGAAGATCAGCAGAAGTTCATCATAGGAGTTCTCTGCAGAAACCTAGGGAAATACACTATACTGTAGTCAGTTCAAATGTCCCACACTCATGCCCTCTGCCATATGAAAGTGATAGAGAAGTTGAAGCACAGAACTCCTTTTCACCACATTCCTCCCAGTCTGCACATCATCAAGCTGAAGTAAGTGAAGAACCATCAAACCTTTGCATAACTGTTGAAGCCAATGTAACTCAGAGAAATGCTGCTGGTCTGCGAGAGACCTCCTCTGGAGCAAATCTGAAACTGGATAAGCTAACTCCTCCAGAAAAGATAAGGAGTACGTCTCCATTTCGCAGACTTAGCATGGGTATGGGAAAGATAACTAGAAGTTTAATCCCAAAAGAGACTGCAGCTGTACCACAATCAACTTCGTCCTGCAAGTCTGCAAATTCTGGTTCTGAGGATGGCATTGCTGTTGGGCAAGCTACTAGCAGTGGCAGGTCGAGGTCAAGCCCTTTGAGAAGACTGCTGGACCCACTTCTGAAGCCCAAGGTTCCACAAAACTGTCATTTGACGAGGGGTAGAGATGTTAATTCTTCTGTAGACACATGCTGTAAATCATCAGACAGGCAAGTATGTTCTTCCTCTCCAAGTTCACATCCTGCTGGGAGAGTAAGCTTGGATGCGACCAATGTTAGGGATACAAGTGTCAAGGATTTCCCTCTTAAGATGAAGAAAAAGTCAAGTGCATTTCAGGCCTTGCTGCGAGTAGCAGTTAAGAATGGGCAGCCACTTTTTACATTTGCTGTCAACAATCAACCTGACATTCTTGCTGCCACAATGAAGAAGTTGAGTTCTGCTTCAGATGATGGTTACATTTATACATTTTTTTCCATTCAAGAAGCGAAGAAGAAGAATGGGAGTTGGATGAATCATCAAAAAGGTGGGAAAGGAAAAGGCAAAACTCACGAGTATGTCCCCAATGTTGTAGCACAACTTAGGGTTTCTGGGTTGACTGGATCAGACTATCTGGAGCAGCAACATTGTGCTGCCAGAGAGTTTGTTTTATTTGCTGTGGACTTGTTACCACAATCAGAACCCCAGCAGCAGGAGCAGCAGACATTGGAGTTCCAGCCAAACGACGAGCTTGCCGCTGTTGTGGTCAAGGTCCCAAGGACAGTTATCAACAAGAAGACAATGAGACATGAGCCTGAACCTGAGAGTGGCTGCAATCTGCAACAAGGGGGATCCAGATCTGCTTCTAGTCAGACTGCACAGTATCAGCACCGTGTAGTTGCAAATGAAAGCTTTATCAGTGTGACAGCTGTACTTCCTGGTGGTGTTCATTCAATACCCACCACCAAGGAAGGGCCTTCATCATTGCTCCAACGTTGGAAATCTGGGGGGTCATGTGATTGTGGAGGTTGGGATTTGGGCTGTAATCTTCGGGTTCTCGACAACAACACAAATGAATTTAATCAGAAACCAGTTCCATTCCAGCCTTGTTCTACTACTACGGATAAATTTGATCTCATCCCTCAGGTAAAGTTTCCATTAAGCAAGCTGGGAAGATAAAATCAACGGCACCAGAATTAATCATTTCTGACCCTGCATTTCTTACTTGTTCTGATAGGGGGGAGAAGGAAATAATGAGCCTGTGTTCAGCCTGGCACCTTATAAGGATGGGATCCACACGGTCGAGTTCCATTCATTGCTTTCACCTCTGCAAGCATTCGCCCTCTGTATAGCAGTCGTGGATGGTAAGAAACTTATAGAAGTCGAAGAATCATGCAGCTCGCTCGAGGGAAAAGCTACTCTGGACGCCCTACTTGCCCAAAATGATGCATGGACAGGAGGACCTGGAATTGGCGGAGAGATTCCTGCAAGATATGTCTCATACCCTCCCGTTTCTCCTGTGGGAAGGGTCTAGTTCTGCTTAATATGCTGTTCGCTCTTTTGACAAGCATTCTCCAAGGATCGAGGAAGAAGAAAGATGAATGCTTTTGTAATTATACAGGCGGCACAGATAGAATATTTCTCATATAAATATATATGAACTAGATTGGGATGAGCGACTATGCAATCCTGCAGTTGGAATGGGAGAAGAATAAGCAGCTCGATGGGTGATGCTGAACCCTCTTATAACTCTAGTAGCAGTAGCAGTGAAGACTAGTTTCTTTTTATGTTGTTGGATCGATACAAGTAGCATCAGCTGAACCTTGAAACTCTGGTACCTTCGTGATATATGTCAAGTGTGCATATCAGCATGAATGAAGTGATGGTGTTTCGTCTCTTATTTTATTAATTATTGCATCAGTGGATTCAATCGTTTTCTGGCATCGGTTCTTTTGATCTGCTTTGGGTTTCCTCAGAGTACTACCAAGTTAGATCCAGAATCCTTAGAGGTTTTGGAGGCCATTTCCGTTGGCCTGTGACTCGAACAAGGCAGCTCAGTAAATCCTTAAGCTCTTGACAACTTTACTGTGTCTTTGAATCGTAAAATACGAGTGTGATATATTGCCAAGAAGAAAGGAAATAAAATGAATTGGATTTCTTGAATCACAATCATCCATGATCCATCTGTCAACTGCCATCACAATTCACAGGCAAGGCAAGCCTGGATTTGTTGAGGAAATGCTTTAACCTTAAAGAAGCAGCTGCTGCTTATGAGCTGCAACAACAGTCGATTGCAAGGAAACTGTACTAACGGAATAGGCAAGTAGAAAGAAAGATGCAATAGAAAAATTTTAAACAAAATATTTGTTTCCCCTTCATTAATTTGTTTTAATTTATGAAAACTACTTACTACTTAGATGATTAAGCCAACTAATTGCAATTGCAAGCAAATTACACACATTACGGCGATGATAACGTCACATGGGTCTCAACAGAAAAGCCCAAATTCTTGAAGTATATTTGGCCTTTGGCCCAATGGATGGAGTGGCGTCGATACAGGCATACACAAGGTAGAGCATTTTGCTAACAGCTAGGGGTGGGCAACGGGAAACGGGTATTTGGGTATATCCGTACCCATCCCGTTTTTTAAGGGTTACGGGTACCCATATTATCCGTAATATTATGAACGGATGGGACTTGGGATTGTACATTCCTAATATGGGTACCCGCGGGTTACCCGCAAATACCCGTTTGGGTAATGTGGGTACCCGTTTTACCCATTTGCGAACTCTAATCCATAAAAAGGGAATGTCCACTTCGCCACAAAGATGAAACTTTTCTTAGTAAAGAAACAAAGAACGCTATGTGAACATAATACTTGTAGACTCCCTTTTGTTAAATGAAACTTCTTATTTGATAATTTGGTGCTTAGAATGATTTATTTCTATGCGTTGTGATTGTTCATGATTTGTGTTGAATGAAACTTCTTATTTGATAATTTGGTGCTTAGAATGATTTTTTCTATGCGTTGTGATTGTTCATGATTTGTGTCTTGTGATTGTTAAGCAAGTACAAGTTAAGTTTAAACTTTTGTTAAAATTTGAGTAGTTTAAACTTTGGGTATTTATGGGTAGTATAGGTACCCGTTATCCATCCCGTACGGGTAATGGGTACCCGTTTCTCATATGGATTTAGGATATGGGATGGATTTTGGCCTCCAAATAGGACTGGGTACCCGTTTAAAACGGGACGGGTACCCCGTCCCGTCCTGTTGCCCACCCCTACTAACAGCCTTTTTCGTTTGTTGTTCCCTTTTCTCTCTGTCATTTTCTCCTTCCTTTAATTTCCACTCTCTCTTTCTTGTTTCTAATTTCTCTTTTCAAAATCATCAAGTTTTCCCACCTTCTCTTGTTGAGTGAATAACAAGAACAAACAATAGAGAGAGAGATTGAGATTTTGTAACTTTTTCAGTTTCCATAGAATTTGAAAAGTTTCATTCGAATCCTAATGTAATCAAATTCCTTTCTGCAACTTAACTTATTTCTTCTGTCGAATTCCTCTGCTGCTCCGAATTGGGAATATTTTTGTGTTTTTTCTTGAAATTCCCTCACTCGAATGATTTTACGAGGAAGAAAAGAATCGTAAAGTGTGTAGGGTTAGAGGAGATGATGCAAGAAGAAGAAGCTATCGGCTGTTGCGATTGTGTTGGTGGTTGCCAAGGCCTCCATTGAATAAATGTCGAATCTTTCCCAACCTCCCATTCCCCCAAAATGCTCATCTACATCAATCGCAAGGTTCTCAAGGTTGGTTTCTTCTTTCATGTCTTCTGCCACGATCTTCTCTTGCCTTAATTTCCAGCTTTCATGATTTTCTATGAATGTGAGTTGAACTTGGCGCTTGCGGGTTTGGTCCATTGAAGCTATGGAGGAAATTATCCGCGGAAATGTCGATAGAATTATTTCTCGTTGCCGAAAACTGGAAGCATCTTCTTGCCGGAATATTTTTCCAGGTAAGTTCTACTTTTACTGCTTGGTGTTTAATGGTTCGATTTAAAATTCAGTTTTATTGTTGGTCGGATCCTATTGCTAGCTTCATTCCTCGTCTTTCTCGAGATTTTATTGTTGTCTTCTCAATTGTCGTTATTTTTTCAATTGTTTCCTCCAAGGTTGTGCATTTACAATGATGCATCTTTCCATTTGCCATTCCTGATGGTCAAGCAAAAATATTATGGGATGAGCAAATCAATGGTTTCTTATGTTTTTTTTCACACTTCTGCAGTATATACATGGATTAGCTGCTCATGGGATCCATTACATGCACCGGCCAGGGCCAACACTTCAAGATACTGGTTTTTTCTTTCTTCCGGTTAGGACCATCCTCTAAAATGTGGTCCAGTTTAAGTTTGATGCATAACTGATTTGCATCTAATATGGTTTATGTTCTATTCAGGAACTTGGTCAAGAGAGATCGTACATTAGCGAGATGTTATTTACATTCATATTTATGTCTTTCGTGTTGGTATGATTTTGTGCCCTTCTTGTATGATGCCTATATTTTAACTTGATATATTCCTTGTTAAGTGACATGATCATTCATGCTAATGACTTTTTACCTTGATCCACTGGCCTATTAACAGTTATCACTTAGGGATTATTCTTGATACTAACATGCACATTTGTACTTTTTTTGCTATGGTTGGATCGTCTAATGAGTATTCATCCATTGCAGTGGACATTTCACCCTTTCGTTCTACAAAGCAAAAGAATTTATACAGTTCTAATATGGTGCAGGGTTCTTACTTATCTAGGGGTCAGTATCTTTTTCCCCTGCTAACCCTTTTCTTCCTTTATTTAAATGGTTCAGTATCTTTTGTTTCTAATTCCTTTGAATATCTTAGGTTTGTCAGATTCTTCGTATAGTAACGTTCTACTCAACTCAGCTTCCTGGTCCAAATTATCATTGTCGTGAGGTAAATATAAGTCATTCTGGTGTTGTTTGTTCACTTCATGTTGTTAGCTACTTGGGATTAAATTAATCTTTTACAATCAGGTACAACTCTCTCTTACAGGGATCTAAACTTGCCAAGCTTCCTCCTCCAGAGAGTGCTGTGGAATTGCTCGTGATCAACTGTAAGTCCTGAAGCCCATATGTGCACGATGTTTATAGGAAATAAGTGTATTGCCTTTATCATCCCAACTCATCTCCATTTTTATTTGTTTCAATTTATGATGATTCTTTTTTACTGTTAGAATTGTTTCACTAAGCTTGTTGTGATAGATTGAATTGTTGATTCTTCATGGGGATGCATTTATGTGCAGTTTCTCGAGGAGTGAACTATGGTTGTGGTGATTTGATTTTTTCATCACACATGATTTTTACTATCGTGTTTGTGAAGACATATTGTCGGTATGGCACGAAAAGGTAAGTAAAATAGTTCATAGTTGCACTAACTGTATTTTACTAGCATAAACAAAAAGTAGAGCAGAAAACCCAAGATCATGATCATGGTGACATTTTTAGCATGTAGTAACTAGTATATGTGCGTTGATCTTATTTTATGCGTGTTTAACAGGTGCATAAAATACTTTGCTTGGTTGCTTGCTGTGTTTCAAAGCCTTCTTATTCTAGCATCCCGAAAACATTACACCGTCGATGTTGTTGTTGCATGGTAAAAGGAAGTTATGTTTTCTTTTATTTGTGGGACTATTCCTGAGCTTCACCATTGATATTCAGATGTTTAATGTTTATGCAGGTATACAGTAAACTTGGTAATATTCTTTCTTGACAGGAAATTACTAGGTTAGCACCTTAGCGTTGTGAATGTCTAAACTTGAAGATCTTAACTGGTCTATGGTGTTTGAACTATAGTATTGCTTTCAATGCAGAATTACCTGATCGGCCAGGCTTGACATCTCTCCCTCTGCTGCCACAGACCAATAAGGATAGCAGGAACAAAGACGAGCATCAGAATCTACTAGGCGTGTTTTCTGTCGAGTTTGCAGATTGAGTGTGTCAGTCGATCGAGGTCCTTAGCTAGCATACATTTTTTCTCTTCTATTTGTTTGAATTCTCAGGCTCTTGCAAATTGCGAAGATTCCAAATCACAGGCTAAGAAAGTAAAGATTAGATAGACTGCATAAAATCAGAGTTTTGTAAGCAATCTCAGCAGTGAATTGTACATATAGACATTAGCACAAGCTGATGATGGCTCTGCGTGGTTGATGTTGGAACATGTTCTCGTGAGCCTATTGTTCATCTGGGCAAACACATGCCTAATTGGCAACTGGCAAGTATCATGTTTTGGATTCTTCCCTGTTAAACCTTTCTAGCACCTTGAGTATATTGATATTGTGACTTAAACCAATCAGCTACACAATCTCTCTCTAAAGATATCTTATCAAAGATGCATGTAAATGCACTATGAAACCAATCAGCTACACAATCTATCCCAAAGCTCATTTTTATTTTATTAATGAAACCAAACTATTTTGTTCATCCATGAATGGATCTTTACACGTTGAATACTTTATCATACAACCTAGAAGGATAAAACTATCTAGCTAGGTCATATACACGTCCTCCCGGAGTTTCTTGTTATGAATTAAGTTATGATATCCATTTTCTAGCTCAAAATCATGGTATATGGCTATGTCCAATATAATTCTAATTGAATTTATCATGGCCACTAGAGAAGAAAAAAAAATCATAACCAATTCCTTGAATTTCGATGAATTCCTTGAATTTTCTCGAAACCTTTTGGTGCTGGTTGGCCTTGAACGGTAATCACATGACCATCCATGTTAGTCTTCTTGAAGTTCTATTTACATCCTATTAGGTGTGGAAATTGGTACGAATAGGTCAAACCGTATCAAGTTTACCCAATTAATTGGGTTGTTATTTGGCCAAAATAACGATTAGAAACCGGACAAAATATTATATTATTTCAACGGGAGAAAATCACATATTATAGGGTTTCAATTAGGACTAGACCAAATAATTCTGGTTGGGTATGGTTTGTACTAAGGAACCAAAATGGGCGAGCATTGGTTGTTTTATGATCGAGTCAGACTAGATTAGTTCAAAAAATCCAGCAGCAACTCACTGGACTCCTCCCCTTTTGTTGATTTCCAAGGTAATTTAACCTTCTCCCTTTTTGAACCTATGTTTTCTCTTTGTGGAACGTTTTTTAGTTCTTAGGGACGGGCATATGGTGTATTTCGATAGTGTTGCGGACTTGTGGTCAGAGATGACATGGACGGAGGAAATTTCTTCCAGACTTGGGTGAAAGAAAAGCTTTGAGAAAATGTGGCTCACCATCAATCCTTGGGAAAAAGCTTTGAGATGGAGAGAACAAGCTGGAATCGAAGAGGAAAGTGCAGCTTTCCAAGGAGCTCAACTTGCAAGTTGCAGCCTTGCCAGACAACCATTTGGTTCCATAATTTCCAGGTCACCATTAGCTCAGTTTAGCTCAACACCACTCCTAGTAACACAAGTCAACTAAACTTAGTTATGGTCAGCTCACAAGGTTAATGACACTGAAATATGGTTTGTGACACCAACTAGAGTAGCCCGATGGGGTTAGTGATGCAACATATGACAACTTGTCACATTGTGTTTATATGAAGACATCCGTATACACATTTGAGATAGGTGGGTCTATGAGATGGTTATAATTGGACCCAATAAAATGTTGCTGGATTGGTTGGTTCATCCAAGAGAGGGGGTGGTTACTCCCCTTGTATTAGTCGAGTAGGTAGGAAATTTCAACTATCATAACTAAGTGGATTTCATTTCATTGACATGAGCATGATTTTGGTCCATCCTGAAACAATAGTACTAATCTACAATTAAACTCGAGGACAATGTTATATTGTTATGAAAACTGAAATAATGATGATTGTATTCTCTTGATCTTTATAATGCATTACGAGTATGGTAAATAATGAGTCTGAGATGAACATCAAAAGAGAGTATCGAACTCCAAACATAAGCATTCACAAATCCATATCTATAGACACGATTATGTCGATGAATCAAAGGTTTAGGGCGATTTGATCTAGGTCAAAGATAACACATATAAACAACAAAACTAATTAATGTTACACTTTGTGTCATATGTTTTCATGGTAGAACACTATTCATTGTGGATCGCTTATTATGGAGCCAATGACTAAATAAAAATGACAAGGGTTTATTTGTATGTTATCTTAAAGTGCCACCAAATACTAAGTTGGTCTAGTTCTTATAGAAGGAGGATCTAGTTTAGGGATTTTTTCCAATAATAGCATCTTTTTAAAAAAAAATACAAAAATAGCACCCAGTCCACAAAAATAACGTTAGTACACATTTGATGAAGGTCTTCAAGCATCGGTCTGGTAAAGACCTTTATTTTCTGAAAATTGCCACTGACGTAGGTGACCCCCTTTCCAGTCTCTTCTGTGTAACCATTCCAACGTAACCGAAGCGTGAACTTTTGGAATGTCATCTGCAATAAAATCGTAATTCAGTTAAAATCATAAAAATCACAAATCACAATAAAAAGTAATACAAAATAAACTTATGAGATAACGCTAATCGCAAAAACAACAAAAAGTAGGGTGCTACAACAGAAAATTGAAGAAGAAGAAGAAGAAGAAGAAGAAGAAGAAGAAGGAGAGATGTGAAGAAAAGAGGTTTCTCGGGGCTGCCTTTTATAGGCTAAATCATCACTAAAAACCGCAGGGGGAGGGTGCGGTTTTCATCTGCCATGCAGCCCCACGTCTGTCAACCTGCATGGCCAACATGCTGGTTGTCAGGAAAATGGGGACGACACACAAACCGCAGGGGTGCAGTTTGTGTGTCGGCAAATGAAAACCGCACCCTGAGGATGCGGTTTGTGTTAGAGAAACAGAAACCACATTCTCAACAGGCGATTTTGCTAGGTCAGCCTAAGAACCGCCTTGCCAGGATGCGATTCTGGTAGGTCAGAAAGCAAACCGCCTGTCCAAGGTGCGATTCACGTTCTGAAAAGCAAACCATACCCTCAGGTTGCGGTTTATATGTAAACTGCACCTTGGTCGTGCGGTTTTTAAAAAAGGGTGCTACTTTTGGAATTTGTGTGGCCGGGGTGTTATTTTTGAATTTTTTTTAATGGTGCTATTTCTGAAAAAATCCCCTAGTTTAGCACTAGTGATGTCTTCTATGTACCATGTATTATCAAGAAACATTGTATCATTCATTGCCTTGTAAGGTTTGTTTTTCTCTTAGATTTCAATGGATATAATCTGGACATCTAAAAGAATAATGTCATGTTATGCATATGTTGGCTTGAGGGTGGTTTATTTGTGTAAACAACCAGTACAACTAATGGATCATCAATTTGTTATGTATATGAATGTGGAGACCTAGTTCATCGACATTCAAGCAAGGTTGTCAACCCCCCGTCTGATCGGTCGATTCAACCAGGTTCGATCGGAATCGACCATCTAAATGATTGGAATACACTTCGGTTGGACTATTCTGAAAAAGTGAAAACCATATTTGACCAGCAAAAATTAGGTTTAATGAGGATTGATAATATTGTAATATAATTTCTTTTGAAGAAATAATTTGGTAATATATGAATATAAATTAGTGAGATTGTTTTAAAACATGGCAAATATATGCATAATTTATTTAGTATTAGACTTTTTCTCACTTATTATGTTAAAATCGAATTAAACTGATTGAATCCGATCATACCATTAAACCTCCAATCACTTGTCAAACCGTCTTGATGACTTAATCCAATTTGACAACCTTGCATTCAAGATTAGGACACATTGATCAAGAAAGAAAGCATAGGTTGGCCATGGAAGGTTAACTTGGTTCCATATGTCTCATGGAGGACAGAAGGAGGCAACAATGAAACTCATATTTGCTTCAAAATACCCGTAAACTTCTTCTCAAAATGCCCCTCCGATTTATCTAGGTGCAAGCGAGATAAACACGATACGTTTGATTAATTGATATAGCTGAACAACCGACTTAACTCCTCCTCTTCCTTTGCTTTCTGTACATTCAAACATTTGCATTGGCCCGTCTTGTAACAAACATTTGTAATAGTAAATTGTTCTATCATATACCGACATTAAGATTGAAGATTGAAGAAAGTACTTTTAACTCAATTAGCACAAAACTACTAATATCAATAATAAAACCTAGATCATTCTATAAAAGAGTCTTAGACTAAGCTTTAAAAAAAATATGACGGATAAGCAGATCTATTCCAAAGTAGGGTTTAGATGATAAATGAGGCCACCATTTTCATTCCATGAATGCCACTTTACCTACTAATCTATTCGCTCTCACAGAAATCCCCTTCACACTTTCTTTCCTTCTCTTCCTACCTTTGACTTTGACCCCACGATGAATCCCGGGCGTCCCTCCGCGGATACATGATTTCTTTTCTTCCACGCGCCACCCAACTTCAACAAGCAGCAATAACACAGTCAAAACTAAATAGTAAATAAATAGACGTCCTAATTGTTACTCTCCAAAGTCCAAACAAAACAAAAAAATTACCGCGGTAGGTACTTTATATTTTTAACCTTTAACCCCTCTCCACGCGGCCGTATCGGAGAGTCGACATGCGTTGCCTCACTCCCCGAATTACCCGAAAGCAGAAACGAAATCTTGAAAGAAATTTTAAAAAAGAAAAAGAAATGAAGGGAACGGGAAGCCATAAAACGAGAGAATGATGAAGGCAGGGTGGGTGAAAATATTTTGTGAGAGAAGCCTGGTTGTGGTTGGGGTTGGATCCAAAAAAGCTAGTTTTCTTTTCAACTTTCTTGCTTGCCAAACAACGTTGGCGACCTCTCTGTTCTCTGTCTCCTCCTCCCTCCTTTTCCCACTTCCTTAAAACGCTCTTCCACTCCCCGAGAAAACGATAGAAAGTGAAGCAACCCAAAATAAAAATAAGAAGAAGAAGAAAGAAACAGCTAGCGTCTAGCAGTGTGTGTGATTGCTGTCTGAGCTTCAGAGCTTACACACATTTCCTATTGCAAGGACAATGGGTTGTCGTTGTTCCAAGCTTTCTCTCTGCTGGTGGCCTTCTTCCTCCCGTCTCAAACCCAACCACCACGCCTTATCCGATCTCGGTTCGTCTCCGTCACTCTGTTTTACAAATTTATTTTTTCCTTCTTTCCTTCCCAAGATTTTCCGTCACTTTCTCGGGAAACTGTGCTACACCCAGCTGCAGCATTTCTCTTATCTTCGCCACTGATTCCGTTTTTTCTTTTGGTGTTTAGAGAATGGGGAGGCGGTGCCGGGTTTTAGAGAGTACAGCCTGGAGCAGCTGCGAGCGGCGACGTCCGGGTTCAGTCCGGACAACATAGTGTCGGAGCACGGCGAGAAAGCTCCCAATGTGGTTTACAAGGGGAAGCTCAGGGGAGAAGACCGATGGATCGCGGTCAAACGCTTCAACAAGTCCGCTTGGCCTGATTCTCGCCAATTCCTCGTGCGCACCTCTTTGATTTCTTTCTGCTCTCCTCTCTCTCTCTCTCTCTTTTTGTTTGTTTATTTGTTTCCTAAAGTAGGGGTTTTCCTTTTCACTGAGGATTAATAAATAATGAAATGTTCTTATGGGCGATTCGGCTGCTTGTGACCTGGGCGTAGGAGGAGGCCAAGGCCGTGGGGCAGTTGAGGAGCGAGAGACTGACCAACTTGTTGGGTTGTTGCTGTGCCGGGGATGATAGGTTGCTGGTCGCCGAGTTCATGCCTCATGAGACCCTCTCCAAGCATCTTTTCCACTGTAAGAAGCTTCACAACGACGATCCCATTTTGACTTCACTTCGATTCTGCTGTTGTAAAAACCTTCTTTTCGTTTCTGCGTGCAAAATGGGTCCAGGGGAGAACCAGCATATGAAATGGCCAATGAGGCTGAGAGTGGCCCTCTATCTAGCTCAGGCTCTAGAATACTGCAGTGCCAAGGGGCGAGCTCTGTATCACGACCTCAATGCTTACAGAGTTTTGTTTGACCAGGTACCATTTTGAGCAGCAGCCTTCACTTCTTTCCTAAATGACTTTTCTTTTTCTCTCTTTTATGGTTCCATATGTTGGCCATGCCCATTTCGTTCGGTTGTACTGAGTTGATGGCAACTTCTCAGGATGGTAATCCAAGGCTTTCCTGCTTTGGTCTAATGAAGAACAGCAGGGATGGCAAGAGTTACAGTACAAACTTGGCCTTCACTCCTCCTGAGTATTTGAGGACTGGTGAGAACCTGCGTTTGTTTTGAATCATTACTGTCATTCTTCCCGTGTTACTTGTTTGACCCATGTGTATTGTGGTTGTGTGGCAGGAAGAGTAACACCAGAGAGTGTAGTTTACAGCTTCGGAACCCTGTTACTTGATCTTCTTAGTGGGAAGCATATACCCCCAAGCCATGTAATTGTCTTTCCCTTACAAGATTTTAACTTTCATCTGTACTTCTGTAGGCTTACTATGGTTTACACCTGCCATTATAGTATCTAAGTTCTTATCTGTGCTTCAAAGTTGGTATATGAGGATCTCGCTCTATTGCTTATCTGGGTCGTTATAAAGATGATAAATCCTAATTGCGCAGTGTTGTCCCGTTTACTTTGGTTACAGGCACTTGATCTTATACGAGGGAAGAATCATATGATGCTGATGGACTCTTGCTTGGAAGGTGATTTTTCTAACGATGATGGTACTGAATTAGTGCGATTAGCCACACGTTGCTTACAGTTTGAAGCTCGTGAGAGACCGACTGCAAAGTCCCTTGTGGCTGCACTGGCCCCTCTTCAGAAGCAAACAGAGGTATGCATTCCTTTTCTTCCCCCCTGGCTTGATTTTCAACAGAAGCTGTAGCATGGTGTTGTTCCTCATGACATAACTGTTTCACTCATGGCTCATGCTGTAGATAAGACATTGCCAACTAACCAAAATATCAGGGCAGTAGCATCTGACTATAATACTTGGGTCTATGTTCTTCTATTTGATGACTGCTGCTGCTCTCTTTTTAGCTGCTAAAATTAGATCACTGGACTCCCCTACTTGTCTTTGGTAGGTTCCGTCCTATACTCTAATGGGCATTCCACATGGAACTGAAGCCGCCCAGGAACCGATATCATTGTCGCCTTTAGGTGAAGCTTGCTCAAGGCTGGATCTTACTGCAATACACGAGATACTTGAAAAGGTTGGATACAAAGATGATGAGGGCATTGCAAATGAGGTTGGTAAACAGTATTGGATGCTGACTTTCTCCGTTGATTCATATCTGTGTGACAAAAAATTAGTCTTTCTGTGGCTTATGTCCAATCTTTTAATTTCTTTCAAGGCTGTGAGGTAGACAATGACAATAACTGACTTCACTTAGAATCTGTAGCCCAACAGTATCAGCAGGGACAATATTGCCCCATGTTAACAGATACTTTTCTACACTTCTTATACTATCACCAAACTGGTGTTGTTCACACTGTTGAACTGATGATCCATATAGAGTTGGATGCAGCACTCTGCCTTTTCCCTGGACCGAGTAATAATGTGATAAACCCTATACCTTTGTGAACTTGCAGCTTTCCTTCCTGATGTGGACAGATCAGATACAGGAGACACTGAACTGTAAGAAGCGTGGGGATGCTGCATTCCGAGCCAAGGACTTCTCAACAGCTATGGACTGTTATACACAAGTAAGTACAGTACTTGTGTCGTTATTACTTCTTAGCACTTCAGTAAAAACTACAGCGTGAAGCTTTGAAGACCATTCATTTATTCCCTGGCGTACCTGTTTCACTAAAATGGGAAACCAAAAAAAGCATTAACGCTTGTGTGTTCATCTGTGGTTTGAATGTAGTTCATTGATGGCGGGACGATGGTGTCCCCTACGGTATACGCGAGGAGGTGCCTGTGCTATTTGGTGGGGGAGATGCAGCAAGAGGCACTTGGAGACGCAATGCAAGCTCAGTCTGTATCTCCAGAGTGGTCCACTGCTTTCTATCTCCAAGCTGCTGCTCTCTTCAGCCTTGGAATGGACAGCGATGCACAAGAGACTTTGAAAGATGGCGCATCTTTGGAAGCTAAAACGCATAGTAGGAAATGAAAAAGAAACCAAGGGGAGAAAACATTAGGAAGAGGATAAAGAAAGAAAAGTGTATAGCCTTTTTGCTTTTTGCTCTGTTTCGTTTCAGATGCTGGCCTTTTGATGTCAAAAGGTTTCTTTCTTTGGCATTGAAGAATTTGAGGCACCACAGTTGAACATCTTTTTATTTATTAATGGCTCAAGTTGCAATCTGGTGGATTAGATGTGTTGTCGTTCAAAAGGCGACCAATGACGGTGATTCTTCTCCTTTCAATGTGCTGGCTGTGTCATAAAATACTAATGGTGTACGGCTTTTCTTGATATTGAAGTTAGGGCTGGAAATTGTTTCGAGTCTTGTGTTAATTAAAGTTAAAGCACCCTATAAAGGATACAATATTAGAAAGAACAAAAAACACCCTAGAAATGATAATTATAATCATATCGAGGATTTTTGTTAATCAAAATTAAATCCTTTTCGTTTGATTTTTGTTATTTAACCACTTTGTATAGATGAAGTCGAAAATGACTATGGTTGAAGTTTGAACCATCGGCCTCTTGTTTGTAGGGGTTGTACACTAAACCTCCCGACTCGAGGAAAATCCATTCCATGATCAACTGTTGCCAATTGAGTTGATGGGCTCCCACGCCACAATGAGCCTACACGTCATTCGACTCGGGTACCACAGCCCAACCCCCGCTACCGCGATTACGAGTAACGGAACTATTAAACTTGCCGAGGGTAGTAGTAGGTTTGTTTGTTATTGATCGAGTCAAGGGGGTATCTGCAATTGGTTGTTTTGGTTGTTTCAAATAAAGATCATCCCCACCTTAAGTGGAGGAGAGTTAGGTAGACATGGGAAGTAGTTCCTGCTGGTTAGGATTTCTTTGTTCAAACATTGGTTATTTAAGTTCTTCATGAATGAATAAACGGCAAGCATTATTTGAGTCAATAGACATACTGGTTGTTCTAGCCAAGAAAGTAGAGCACTGGCTTCTTCCTGCCAAGAAAAGGAAGAGCACGATCGATATAATTTCAGCCCGTATCATTTGGTATCAGAGCCCGGCATGGGCACCCACGCTCAACGTATCGAAGCTCTCGAAACCGCCACTCAAAAGAACCAAACCGGCATCCAGGCGATCATCAATGAACCGGCCGTCCAAACCGTTGTCAATCAGATCGCGCAAGATCAAGCAGCTAGGTCCGAGGCACGATCCGTCGACGATGGCGAACGATCTGTAAATGGCCGTGGTCGACGACAACCACCTGAGGATGAGGACGAACGAGACCGCCAGCCCTTTTTTGGAGCTAAGCTTGCTCGTTTGGAGTTTCCCACCTATGCCGGCAAAGACCCCACCGTCTGGTTCTCCCGCGTAGAACAGTTCTTTGAGTTCCAAGCTATTCCAGAGGGCCAGAAGGTGACGCTAGCCTCTTACCATCTCGAGGGAGATGCGAATCAATGGTGGCAATGGCTACGACGCACTTATCGCACGGATGACATACCCATAACGTGGGAAAGCTTCTCCACGGAGCTTTGGGCTCGATTCAGTCCAACAGCGGGCACTGGGTTTGACGAAGCTCTTTCTCGTATCCGGCAGACAGGTACATTGAGGGAATATCAAACGGAATTTGAGAGGCTCGGTAATCGGGTTCGTGGTTGGACGCAACAAGCTTTGGTAGGGACTTTCCTAGGAGGGCTCAAACCGGAAGTGGCGGATGGAATCAGAATTTTTAATCCCAGGACTCTCATGGAAGCCATTAACTTGGCTCGAGTGCGAGACGAGCAGCTCAACCGCGTCCAAAGTCCGCCGCGCCACGCGTATCGGTCCCCCGCTGATTATACGACGCCGCCACGACTCAAATCCAGAGGCCACTACGATGCCTCCTTCGTCGCACGCCCGCGCGCTGGAGAACACCACGCTGAGGTACAGCCAGGTCATCGTAATCGGCCGCAAGCTCCGACGGGCAACAAAAGGTTGTCCCACGAAGAGATTAATCGTCGACGCGCAGCTGGTCTATGTTTCAACTGTGACGAGAAATTTACCCCAGCGCACCGATGTGCCCGACCTCGGCTAATGCTGCTACTCGATGAAGATGAGGACGAGATGGCCGATACTGCCGAAGTCTCCGTCAACGCGATCGCGGGCCAATCTGGGGGGCGAACCATGCGCGTCTGGGTTACCGTGGGTCAGACCCGATTGGTGGCCCTCATCGACAGCGGGTCCACGCACAATTTCATCAGCTTCAAAGCCGCCGATGCCCTCCAACTCGCCGGCACCCCGATCCCTGCATTCAATGTGAAGATCGCGAATGGGGAACCTCTGAAGTGCTCCGGCAAATATGAGGGCGTCCAGCTCAACATACAAGGGATCCAATTTCCGGTGACATTATTTGCGATTCCTCTCTCCGGGTTTGACCTTGTCCTAGGAATTCAGTGGCTGGCCACGTCGGGCACAATTCAAAGCAACTGGCAGACACTGGAAATGACCTTCACATGGGAAGGACAGTCCCGCAGGCTCCAGGGCATCACCTCAAAAGAAGCTACGGCCGCAAGTGTTCGCGAGATTATCCGGGAAGCACCAGGCTTGCGGGCCATCTGTTTGCCCCCGCCAATAGACGAACCGCTCCAACCAGTACCTTCCGAGCTTCAGGACGTCATCCGTGAGTTTGAGGCGCTGTTTGGGGACCCGACCCACCTTCCTCCGCGTCGCAACATAGGGCACCGCATCGTCTTAAAGGAGGGTACAGAAGCCGTCAACGTTCATCCGTATCGCTACGCTTACTTCCAAAAGGCAGAAATAGAAGAGCAGGTTAATAAAATGCTACAGGCTGGATTGATACAGCCCAGTACAAGCCCATTCTCTTCCCCAGTACTGCTCGTCAAGAAAAAGGACGGCTCGTGGCGATTTTGCACCGACTATCATGCGTTGAATGCGGTGACCGTCAAGGACCGGTTTCCGATCCCAACGGTGGATGATATGTTGGACGAACTACACGGTGCGGCCTATTTTACAAAACTCGATCTCCGCGCCGGATATCATCAAGTCAGAATGGAAGACGAGGACGTGCCGAAAACGGCATTTCGCACCCATAACGGCCATTACGAATATCTCGTTATGCCTTTTGGGCCGTGCAATGCTCCGTCGACGTCCCAAGCTATCATGAATGAGATTTTTATGCCGTTACTCCGCAAGTTTGTCCTGGTTTTCTTCGATGACATCCTGATCTACAGTCCAGACAAGGAGAGCCATGTTGATCACGTCCGCCAGGTCCTCTCTATCCTTCAAAATCATCAATTCTTTGTTAAGTTCTCAAAGTGCGTGTTTGGTTTACAGGAAATCGAGTATCTTGGGCACATCATCACCACCCATGGCGTCAAGGTCGACCCACACAAGATCAAAGCAATGGTGGATTGGCCGATTCCCACCACCATCACGGAACTACGCGGCTTCCTCGGGCTCACCGGGTACTACCGGAAATTCGTTCAGAACTACGGATCCATCGCGCGGCCTCCGATCAACTTATTAAAAAAAAGGGCAGTTCGAATGGACACAAGACGCAACAGAAGCCTTTCACAAATTGAAGACAACCATGACGTCCACGCCGGTGTTGGCAATGCCGAATTTCAATGCCCCATTTGTCATCGAAACGGACGCGTCGGGAACAGGTATCGGGGCCGTCTTGATGCAGTCCGATCGGCCCATTGCTTATATGAGCCGGGCCTTGGGCAAATCAAAGCAGGCGCTGTCCACCTATGCCAAGGAGATGTTGGCAGTAGTCACAGCAGTTCAAACTTGGAGGCCTTATGTTTTGGGCCGCAAATTCGTCATTCGGACGGAGCAGAGAAGTCTTAAATACTTGCTAGATCAACGCATCACCACCCCCGAGAAGCAGAAATGGGTTGCTAAACTGATGGGCTTTGACTACGAGATTGTCTACAAACCCGGGAAGGAAAATCTCTCTGCCGATTCTCTCAGCCGCCACCCAACTGAAGCCGCTGTTCTTGCGGTCTCCATCCCACACACGACGTTGTGGGAATCCCTTCAACAAACGACTCTCACCAATCCATATATGCAGCGCGTGCTAGCTAGGGAGAAGTCGGCCAATCCTGGGCAATACACAATCCGAAACAACATGGTCCTCTTCCGCAATCGGATCGTCGTCCCTCCTCACTCTCCTCACATTCGCCAGCTCTTGGAAGAATTCCATTGCACCCCAATCGGCGGCCATTCGGGCATAGAATGCACCTACCGCCGTCTCGCCGCTCTCTTCTTCTGGCCGGGAATGATGGACGATGTCCGAAGCTTCGTCAACTCCTGCGATGTCTGCCAAAGAGCCAAGGCCCAATCTCTCTCGCCTGCGGGCCTCCTACAGCCCCTACCAATCCCGACAGACGTATGGGAGGACATCTCCCTCGACTTCATCGACGGGTTACCAAGCTCTGGGGGAAAAACGGTAATCCTGTTCGTCGTCGACCAGCTGACCAAGTACGGTCACTTCTTGCCACTGGCTCATCCCTACTCCGCCCGTACCGTGGCCGACAGCTTCATCACCGGGATCGTCCGACTACACGGTCTGCCCCGCTCCATTGTTAGCGACCGTGACCGGGTGTTTATGAGCCATTTTTGGAAGGAACTTCATCGCCGGTCCGGCACCCTCCTCAACATGTTATCGTCGTACCATCCTCAAACCGACGGTCAGACCGAAGTCGTTAATCGATGCTTGGAACAATACCTTCGGTGCTTCACTCATCAACAACCGCGGAAATGGCTAGCTTCACTGCCCTGGGCTGAATATTGGTATAACACCAGTTTCCACAGCCCAACCGGCATGACTCCTTTCCAGGCCCTCTACGGTCGCCAGCCGTCCGCCATACCCAACTATAGACCAGGCACGACATCTGTTCATGAAGCTGACCGCGCCTTGATCGATCGCAACGAACTCCTCAACGAGCTGAAATCCAACCTCGCGGTGGCCCAAAACCGAATGAAACAGAATGCTGATCTTCACCGCCGAGAAGTGAAGTTTAATGTCGGCGACTGGGTTTACTTGAAGCTATAGCCATACCGTCAACATACTGTGTTTCGTCGCGCATCTCAGAAGCTGGCCTGTCGCATTACGGGCCGTACATGATCACAGAATGCATTGGCCCCGTCCCGTATCGCCTCGCCTTACCCGCTGGTAGCCGCGTTCACCCCGTCTTCCATGTATCCCTGCTGCGACGTTGTTTGCTTTCCGACCCACCTGCTGCTACTGAGGTTCCTCCCATTGGTGATGAGGGGGATCTTCTCCTACAGCCTGAACGTATATTGGAGACCCGCTGGGTCAAACGCGGCTCTCGCCTTAATGAGGAGCTGCTCGTCAAATGGAAGGGTTTGGCCGCGGAGGACGCCACCTGGGAATCTGCCGTGGTCTTCAACGAGCGCTTTGTCCAGCTCGGCATTGAGGACAATGCCAATTCTTCTGGGGGTGGTAATGATGGGCTCCCACGCCACAATGGGCCTACACGTCATTCGACTCGGGTACCACAGCCCAACCCCCGCTATCGCGATTACGAGTAACGAAACTATTAAGCTTGCCGAGGGTAGTAGTAGGTTTGTTTGTTATTGATCGAGTCAAGGGGGTATCTGCAATTGGTTGTTTTGGTTGTTTCAAATAAAGATCATCCCCACCTTAAGTGGAGGAGGGTTAGGTAGACGTGGGAAGTAGTTCCTGCTGGTTAGGATTTCTTTGTTCAAACATTGGTTATTTAAGTTTTTCATGAATGAATAAACGACAAGCATTATTTGAGTCAATAGACATACTGGTTGTTCTAGCCACGAAAGTAGAGCACTGGTTTCTTCCTGCCAAGAAAAGGAATAGCACGATCGATATAATTTGAGCCCGTATCATGAGTCAACTCTCAAAATATTTGATTTACTAAATACTTTAGTTTTGAACCATATCTTGTTTGGTTTGTCAGGCTCACGAGCTAATGTAGCTCAATCACTCCGTTTAAAGTTTGATAGTGTGGTTCAGGAACATAGGTGGATTAGATGACATGTGAATTTCAAGTTTACCTTTGATCTTTGAGTTTAGAGTATAAGAAACTTCATTGCAAGCTCGGGTTTAAACTCATGAAGTTAAAACGTTATCCAAAGTCCAAATATTTACCTATTGGTTGTAAAACTCACACTCGCCGTCTCTCTTTCTTAGTTCTTACTACGACAATTTTCAAATGTTAGGGTTTTTGGTTTAGGGATCACAACTTAGGATTTAGGGTTCTCATTTAGAATTCAGGTTCTACTAATTCTATTTGAGCCTTAGAAAAGTAGGCGATAGACTCATTTGGGTTCATGAATTTAGGGTTTAATTTAGGGAGTGACACCACCAATGATAAATCGTCAGTCGAGACTAGTAGAAAAGTAAATACTAAATACAGATTAGTGAATCAGTAGGATCTTATTATGACAATCCACCAGGGGCAGGGCACTATGTGATAACCACAACCCACAATCACATCATGCCTGGAACAAGATCAGCCCAAAAATGGCTTCCCTATTCACTATAGGCAGAAAATAGCTATAAGAATTCTTTGCAGAGTAACGCTAGTTCTTACAGTGAATACATCCGGAACAAGATTAAAAAAAAAAAAAAAACACATAAATGGTTTGGTGTCCTCGCAGAATTCCAAGGCCCAGAGATATCAAGCTAAGCTCTGGCATTTCACATGGGACGCTGACCACCAGCACTTAGCATCTGACCAACAAGTCCGTTCACCTGCAAGAGTAGCCAACGTCATTGTTAGGACCATAAGAAGCTAGAGTGGAAATAAAATGCAAGTTTCAATGAAGCAATAAAGAACTCAAGACGACATAATATTTGTTGGGAAGTGCTAACAAGAACATGACAGAATCCCAGAGATGAAGATAGAAGCTCACCAGCCAATACTTTGAAACACAGCGATCAATGCAGCTATTCTCGCCCATGTTCAGCTCAGACTCCTTGTACCTGAAATGCAGGGAAGCACCTTCTTTGTTAGAGCCAAGTCAGATGAATGAATGCTAAATAAATTGAGATTTAAACCAAGGGAAGAACGAGCAAATTCAAGAAACACATTCATGAAACGGTCGGGATACCTTTTGTCAACACACTTACTGAAGCATGTCTGTGAAAGCCTGAAACAAGAAAAGAAAATAGGGTTTACTCAATCTGTCAAGCATTTCTACCTTCACTGATTTAGAGCTTAATAAGAATACTGGCCTATACGCAGAAGTTAGTATGTGGACAGGAAGGGGGCATGCATCTAAAGGCAATTTCTGAACAAATCATTTTAAAGGGTTCACATCGAAGGGTTCACAGCTCAAGTATACAAAGCCATGGGAAAACGCAACTACATACAATGGAACTATGCAAGAGCACTCTAAATCTACAACGATACAGTGATCAAGGAGGCCATAAATCAGTTTCAAACACCAAACATAAAAAAATCAGAGAGACCGACAAGAACATCAAGACGAGTACGTTTCAGACATTGTCCATACAGAAAGTGACATGAACCCAAACACTATAATCTAAACTTACAAAATTCGGGCAGAGATGTTCAAATACTTGGATGATTACACTAGAAAGATTGCTCATACTTATACATTCCACTGCAAAGTCAACAAATCCCAACAGAGAAATGAAGAGGCGTTCATGAAAGCGACTTGGGTCCAGAAGCTTACCTATTGAACAACTCCACTCTGTATTCCATCTCAGTCTCAGCCATGCCAAAGGCCTAACACACAAATTTCCAACGAACACTAAAATTAATCGAGTACGCATAAACCCAAATGTACGAGCAAAAATCATAACCTACCATATATCCATAAAAACCAAATCAAGTAACTGAATGACAACAGCAAATCACAGAACCATTAGTAACAATTCTTTCATCATGAAGGCAAAAATTATACAATTTAAAGATACGAACGAGAAGAGCGTAACAGTCAATATCAGTCGGAATAAGCCGCACTAGAGACAAACTGGAGTGGGTAGCGAGCCAGAAGCGGTGGTTTACCTGTTCTTTGGTCACACCATCGGGGAGAGGGCTGTTGTTGGCAGCCATTAGAACCTGAAACAACAAAGACGCTACTGGTACTGAGAAACCTTCGCCCAATGCAATCGCTTTCAGAAGCAAAGGAACGGAGAGAATCGAGAAGTTCAAATTGAACCTGATTCTCGATGGCGGTTTCGGATGAATGAAGATTAGGGCTTTGTCACCGGGATCCCGCGGTCGTCAGATTCACCGCCAAAAAGAAAACCCTTCTTTGTGTTTGTGGAATAAGAAAGCAATATTTCCCGCTAGGGTTTTAGGTTTAGGATGTGCGACTGACGGAGACGGAGTTTACATTTATTGGATAAAATCACTGGGCTGTTACTCAAACTTCAGAACGACCAGTCGTTGCTTTACACCTAGCCTCAAGGCTGCACGGCAAGTCAGTTAGCCACTGAGAGTGAGAGGATGACAGGCAAGTAAAAGGCTTTACCCGGAAATAAAAATCTCAGCGTTAAAAACGCTGTCGTTTATACAAAAGAAATCGAAAGGAAACGAAGAAAATTGGATAACAAAACCCTATAATTGCTAAAACCCTTTCAACGGTTCGACCCTTCTCTCCCTGTTCCCCGACTTCGTTTTTCTCCCAGCAGAGCAGACTCCGCCTGCGGCCGGTTACCTATCCGTCGGTCACTCTTCCTTCTCCGCAGGTACTGATTATTTAGTGAGTTCTGTTGGGTATGTTTGGTTTGAGATTTACTGGCGACTTGGACTGCATGTGGTGGCGGGATTGCTAATGGTGGGTTTAGAATTAAGCCAGCAGAGATGGAGGAATTCATCAAGAATCTGTCTTAATGAATAAAACCGTGAGGGAGCTAGCAGAGTGAGACTGTATCAAAATCATGGAGGGGGTTAGTTCACAAAATTTTGAGTTGAAGATGCTGATGTAGTTTTCAGTGAATGGTTGTATCAAAGGCGCTCTTCTTTTTCCCTTTTCCATCGATGGATCCCTTCCCTGCCCTTCTTTTTCTTTTTGTGGGTTCAATTTGATCTTTATTGTACTATCATGAGGGCGATTGATTGATGTGTGTTGCTGGAAATCGTAGAGAAATGGAGCACGGTTCTCTGAATGATCCAAGCAAGGCAACCTTCTCTTTTGTTGATGAAGACCACACACTTGCAAATTCCGTCCGATTCTGCTTGAATCAAGAGTCCGTGTTCCCTTAACTACTTCCAATTGCTCTGAAAAAGTTGTTTCTTTTTATTACGTGATGAGCTCACCCGCATGTGTTACTGTTGCAGTCCAAGGGTATCAGTCTGTGGTTACAGCATTCCTCATCCCTCAGATGCTCGTGTTAACATTAGAATTCAAACTACAGGTACTACTGTCGAATTCCCGTTTCTTCGTATCCTGATTTCATGCCAGAATCTTGGGGGAGCAAGAACTTGTTTAGTATCTTGCTACAAATGGGTCTGCTGTTCGTTTCCTGTTTTCTATCTCATGTTAGCTCAAACTCTTCTTTAGTCATGGATCTGTATTTCACGTAGAAAATTCAAATAACTGTTGTGATTGGACCAAAGTAGCTTCTCTAGTTAAAGTACAGGGGCTCATCTGTTCCAGGAGAAGAATATGTGGCAAGAGTGACTGCTTTTTTTCTACTATTAACATGTGTTTCGTTATGAGTAAGAATGTTTTGGAATGGGAATTATGCAGGTGAGCCAGCAAGGGAGGTACTGAAGGATGGATGCCAGAATTTGATGCTAATGTGCCAGCATGTGAGGGGAACTCTGGACAAGGCTGTTGCTGACTTCAGAATGAACAATCCCACAAAAATGGAAACAAAGAGTGACTCAGAAATGGAAACTTAGAGCGTTTCGGATTGAAAAATGACGACGACCATTGCCAATCATATCATGTTTGATTGTATTTTGTTACACATTGCTTGTCAGAGTCTTCTATCGTAAATCATTACCAGATGTAGATCCCAGAGATCAGAATCCTTTCTCCAGGTTTGGACTTGAGAAGAAGGCAAATTTTGGACACAACAGTAAGCTATGCTCTTCAATTTTGATTTCTAATGTCGAAAAATTCAAATCGGAATATACGAAAATGAGGAGTGCTTGGGACTCTTACATCTAGGCCTGAAACTATTATACAAACAATCAATACACGATGCCCTCTAGCTTTTTACATAACAATAATTTGCAGATTTGCCTAGCTTAGCTACCAGCTCCCCTCTGTTTTGGGATGTGGACTCATGGAAGAATTTTGAAATGGAAGAGCCAGGAAACAACAAAGGCGAGAACCATGCAAGCGAGTAGGAAGTTCATAATACGGCGGCTATGCCACGCCGGCCTGGCTTCCACCAGAACTACTGGAGCTGTTGCGGGTACTGATGCAGCAGCATTTGCATTGAACGCCATGTTTGTCAACTCCCCAGCAACATTAACGGCTGCAGCACCACAGATCTCACATATCCTGCACAACGAATTTGTGTTACATTTCAAATGGGAAGTTTTTGCAAGTGGGATTTCTTAAGTCTCATCTAAGATTCAGAACATGGTAAATGGGGAGACTTCTGCCAACCAGAAGCTCTTCATTGGTATAAGAAAAAAACTACACAACTAGTCAACTATATACTTGCTGTCATTTCCTTCTCCTGGTCCCCCAAACAGAACATTGATTCAAAGCGTTTTCTTTTTTATTCAATATCACAGCAATATGAAGATCGCCGATGGATTACTGTGTAGGATTACCACAAATCCCATTGCACCAATTTCAAACTCAACTGAAACTTGTCTGCACAGCCTATGAGTGCTGTACTGGGAAAAGGGTCTCTCAGCTTGCCTTAAAAGGAAAGGTGCTTCGACTTGCATTTGAACATACACCATCCTGACTGGCTAACCACCATGTCTTGGAGAAAAAAGCAAGGCCATTATAAAGCATTTCACATTTTGATTCCACAAAGAAAAAGCTTGCTAGTGCTCAGTTATAATCCAACTCCTCACTTAAATTTTTCTGTAAAGTTCTTCTTCCCCAGCTGACTCCTCCACAAGAGGCACAGGGATAAGGACAATGGAAAGGCAGCAGGAAGAACAAAACGTATCAACAATTACAAGTTACAGAAGAACATTCAATGTAAAAGTAGGGTATTGTCAGCCACAACTAACTAAGCATGTAAGGTGGAAACTTTGTCTCTTCACATTTGGCAAAACCAGACGATCTGCTGTGATCTAATCCTCCATTGGAGAATGGGGAGGGAATACCCACTATATCCAAATCAATTCTTTGCTTAAAGAACATGAAAAAGGGGGAAATAGGGCAGAAAGATGCCATAAAACTGTAGAAACCCGCCCCACAAATAGCATTCTGATTGTTGGTTTTGCTTTTGGTAGTAATCCACTTTTTATAGTGGAAGGCTGCGTTTGCTGCCTAGTTAAATCTCAAGTGCTTTGCTGAAGTGGGAGAAAAGTACATTCCACAGTTATGCCGTGCGAATCAGACAAAGAACAATCTAAGAAGATCTCATGATTCCAATTATAGACAGAAAAAGCTGAACTTGGCGTTGGATCAAACCAAAACAAGAGAGCCTCAATTCCAGAAAAAAGGACGAAAACAAGCCCTTTTATGGAGTTGGTTAGTAGAAGAAAGTTGCAGACTTACAAGTTACCCTTTATCTTGAACCAAGTCTCGGCGCACTTCTTGTGAGCGGCAGCGAGATCGCCTTTACAGCAACAGCCCAGCTGAATGGCCACCCCGCTCTCATGCTCATTACTCAGCAGACCCAAATGGCAAATCCTGCAATCTCTAGCAGCAGCAGCCTTATCATTATTAATATGATCAGCGGAATGCACCTTCAGCTCCAATTCCCCACTCTCCAAATCCAAGTCGGAGATGCCATCGGAGGCGGTGGAGTTCCGGTGAGCCCCAATCTCCCCAAATGACAGGTCACTGCTGCTGCGGCTGAAATGATGCTCCCTCTCCCTCTCCCTTTCCAGCTGGGTACTGCTTAAAGTTTGCATCTTTTTGAGAGGAGGAGAAGAAAACGAAAGAGAGAGACCGACCCAGAAGCAGAATCAGCAGGCTCTTCTTCTTGTTGTTGTTGTTCTTCTTCTTCCCATAGGAGGGGGGAGATGGGTGAAAAGTGGATCGAGTAAGGTTAATGGAAGATTTTCGAAGGAGTTAGGTGGTGGTGGTGGTGGTGGTGATAATAATGGGATTTGGATCCTTTCTTCTGTTCACACAATAATAAAGAAGTGAAGTCGGAAAGGAAACGGAAGAATGGAAACTGGGTGCGTTTGGATTTGTGTTGGAGCAGAGCAGAGCAGGGCAGCAGGCAGCAGCTAGCAGGCAGTACAATTATGGGTCTGTGTGGCTCTGTTACAGTACTGCTTTGCTTGGGGAGTATTAATCAATTCCTTGATAATATAATGATATTAAAGGAGAATAAAGAAAGCAAGAGAGAAGTGAGTCAGAGAACTTGGAGAAGAGAAGGAAGTCTTTCTGCTTCCGTTTCCTTTTCCATGCCCTCTCCCCCAGTCCCCACCACCACTTTTCAGTTTTCATTAAACTGATTACTCTACGACTGTTTTCTTGTTTTCTTTCAACACATAGGAACCCATGGCCCATGACCTGATGTGAATGTTTTTTTTTTCTTCTTTCCCATTAAAGTAACTTCCTTTGTTCCTTCAAAACTCTTAGAACGACACACGATATCCACTCGGTTATACGAAGATTGAAATAGGCTTGAGAATCTAAGTTTTCTTCAGGAGGAATTGAGTTCATCCTTGCAAGTTGATAAATACGAATATAAGAGAAAAATGACACATGTGTTTATGTTGTTCGAACGAGATCAAGATTGTAAAATCGGTTTATAGCGTTATGCCGATTTGGCAAGTGGTATGCTCCGACCAGTAATATAACCGGTTTATGTTAGGTCATGTCGATTTTGGTAAAACATGTAGAGAAGTAGGATATCATTAACACTATATGAATTTCAACATATCTATAACATATTAGAAGTTATGAATTTCGCCATATATATAACATATTAGAAGATTCTCTAGAATCTACATTCATATTTAAATAAAAAATCATTTTTCAAATCAAATGAAAATAGTCATATTTAAATACAAGATTTAACGTCAATATCTAAATATTGATACTTGAATCCAACAAATAACATAAGCATTCATACTTGAATCCAAAAAACAACATCAACATTTAAATTTCAAATTAAAGAAACAAATAAAAAAATTAATTAATAACCAAATCGACATAGTTGTACCGTCCTGACTGATATCGGTTAAACCTGGTTGTACCGTCTGACAATAACCAGGGGCGTTCCAGTTGTTTTGTGACTGATATCGGTTAAACCTGGTTGTACCGTCCGACATGTCACCGACATTACAACAATCAACGAGACTACTTCACGGAAAACTCCGTAAGGACCTTTTGTTTTCTCTTACTGATGTTTTTTTAATCTTGCATGGAAAGAAGATACAACTTCTTAAAATGACATAGAAATAGTTATTTCTTGCAATAGCTAGGTTGTGACTCATCAACCAATGACCAATGTCCACAAATAAGGAAATAAACCTATAAACCCCAAATTCGGGTGAAGGTCACGGCCATGACATCGCCAAACTGCCCTTGAGAGTTCCCTCCCAGTCCGTGACATCGCCAAATTGACCGAGACAGGAAAAAGGCGACAACCAGATCGTGAGAGTCACGATCCAGACTATGAATTGCCTCCCATGCTGTAACTTTCCTCTCCAAATCCACTCAAGTTGTGACGTGAATATTCGAAATGCCCAGTGTGGAAAGCAACAAATGAAATGATTTGTACCTAGAGCCTTAGTGAAGATATCCACAAACTGCTCAAAAGTGTGAATCTTGGACGGTTGAATGTCCCGAGACTGAATATGCTCACGGACGAAGTAGTCGTTCATCTCAACATGTTTGGTCCTCTCCTGAAAAGCTGGATTAGAGGCAAGGTGATGAGTAGCATGATTATCATAGTAGAGAGTAATAAGATAAAACTGGGGAACAATAAGTTCAAAAAGTAACCAGCAAAGCCAAAACACCTTAGTAACTGTAGTGGCTATGACACTGTACTCTCCCTGTGTAGAAGAACAGACAACGTCACTTTGTTTCTTGGTCAGCCAAGAAATGGGTGCAAAACCAAGCTTGACAAGATAACATGTGGTCGAACGATGAGTCTGTTGTCAACCTCCGTAGTCAACATCACGGTAAAAAAAAGGTCTAGAGAGAGTCAGTATCCTGTAAAAATAAGCCTTGTCCAGGCGTGCGTTTGAGATACTGTAACATCCCTGACACGCTAAAACACAACACCAAACTGCGACAACGTGCAATCGCATAATGGAAATGCAGAATAGCAGCAAGTTCAATTTCTCAACCCGGGGTCTAGATCTACTCCCTACTCCATGACTACCTGTTATCTAGCGGGACTAAGTGTGGTGAGAGTGATTGCAAACAAAAGCAGTAAGAAAGCAGGAAATAGTTCGAGGTTCTCAACCAAGGGAAGATTCACTCAGGAATGAGCCCCCCTAGCTCCCTAGTTAGGTCAAAGTTGTAATTTCCTTTGGTTGATTACTGTTGATTAAACTGCGAAAGATCCGACAGTAGCTTGGAATCTCTTAAGCTGACCAAGCCCTCTTAGACAAACTAACCGGCCGACGACTAGTCTTCATCGGGATAGAAAGCTAAGGCAGTTAACACAGAACTCCAATACTGGAATTGGATTCCAGTATAGAGCAATGGAAACTCTCGTATAATCAATCCACTCCTATCAATTGAAGAAGCTCTAACAACCTAATCAGATTCTATCTATCTTAGGTTGCAGCAGAAATCAAGCGAATATGATCAGGATTCAATTGACTCAATAAACACACTTCAATCGATGAAAACCAATCAGTATATCAATCCAAAAGTCACTACAATCAATATCCCCAACACATGGAACTACAGATCTTCATACCCAAGTGAGAGAGAGTTCTACTCCATAGAGAAAGCAAGGAAAACAGAATACAAAGTAGTCATACTCATAACAATGGGAAGAATATGTATGGGATGATAATCTTCACTCCTAGGATGAAATCCAAGCTTGATTGATAAAACCCAGCTCCAAAATCGCTCCTAGGGTTTGTTCTTTGCACTTTCTCTCTCTAGGACTCTGTTTTTGCTCTGGAAATTCGTCTCCCTCTTCAAAGACCCGAAATTGGGTTAAAAACCCAGTTCTGCCCGATCACACGGTCAGGCCACACGACAGTGTGGAATCTAGGTCTGGTCGTGTGGTCTCCTCAGCTTCTCGCCAAACGTCCCAACTTCTTCCAATCGACCCCGAACTCGTGCCCAAACCTTCATTCACGTACTAGGACCTAAAAAATCACAAACAAGAACAACTTAGCATGAAATCGATCTAAAACATCAGAAATGAGGCTCAAACGGTATGAGAATGGTAGACAAAAACATGTGTAAATATCGAGTCATCAAATTCCCCCACACTTAACCGTTTGCTTGTCCCCAAGCAAACCTGACTCAACCAATGCAGCTCTTCAGACCTTTATAGCAACATGGAACCCCGATCATCGGCAGAGGATTTTTTAGATCATTTAGCAACTTACGAGGTCATTTGGTCTTCTAAGATGTCCCCTATCTCCCTCAATTGGATTACTAGACTCAAGCCAGGATCGTGAGAAGCAGTGGAACTAAGACATCCAATCCATGGATAGGGAGACTCACACAATTCAACAACCAAGGACTCTTTGTATCGGGTTCTCTTTCATTTCATTTCACTTGTTGGAACCCCTTCTTCTTACTATTCGTTTCTTTTTCTTTTGTTTTACTTTGTTGGGGTTCCAACTGCAGTTTGTATGCACGGTCTGCACTTACTAGGTGAGCAAGAGCAATTTCTGTACATCTGTCGCTTGCTAGAGTACTTCTTTTAACTCTTATTCCTCACTTCGTGTGGAGGGTCAATGAAATTAAGGGGTGTCAGAAGCTCTATCCGTGCCCTTAAAAACACATCCTTGAGTAGGCAAACCGTTCAACGGGTGGAAATTTTACTAGTACTAGAGACGGCTTAGCTTCACCTTGTAGGCCTACCCCACCAAGGATCACTAAAATCTCTTCCAAAACCCGATTTTGTGCAATGAACGGTGCCACAACGTTGGGCTTACCCCATGTCTCAAAATTTCAAAGTTTTTTTGACATGGAGGACCAACTGCTTTTTCATTTCACATTTGAGAACCCTTTTTCGATACACGAGTCCACAACACAAACATAAGAGGAGTCATCAATACCAAATGAATAAACGGTCCTAAATCCACTAGTTCACAAAATCAACCGGCATAGCAGAGAGACATATATAAAAAGTCTTATACTTCAACATCCTCCATAGTGCTACAACTACCTCCCTAGGTTGCATATCACCATAAAGACTGTCAATTCAAAGCATACTGAGCAGGATTTTGCAGGGAACAGTACTTCGAGCCCTCAAGCGAGTGAATACTCGGATGACTAGGGCGGTCATGGCTCAGGGGTCGGGACCAGCTCATAGTGGTCTCCAGCTTCCTTTTCAGCAGGCTTAGCTACCTACAGTTTCGGCCGCCACTCCTCCTTGATCTTTTCTTTTGGTAATGGGGTGGATGGGAGTGGCGACGAAGATATGGGAGGCGAGTCCTGCAAAACGAGAGGCACAAAAGGATACACGACAAACTCGTGCATCTGGTGAGAGACAACATGGACAGACGAGATAACAGTCATATTATTAGAAATGGAAAATGTTATCTGCTCCTCGCCATCTCTCAAGACTAAGGTCCCATCATGCACATTTATAAGAGCCTTGACGGTGTCAAGGAAAGGCCTTCCTATTATAAGGAGCACTTCTGCGTCTTCATTGATGTCCAAGACAACAAAATCCACAAGATAATTGAATACTCATCCTATTTGCACTGGGTTCACCTAGGCCTAGTTTCTTGAACAATTTATATAGTATAACATTAATACTAGCACCTAAATCCGCAAAGGACCTATCTACATGCAATTTACCAATAGAGCACGAGACAGTAAAACTACCTGGGTCCTTCTACTTCGGCGGAAGCTTGTTCTGCAGAATGGCCGAGCACTCCTTGCTGAGCTCCACAGTGGCCATCTCGCTCAGCTTTCGCTTCTTCGAGAGAAGCTCCTTCAGGAACTTTGCGTATTTAGGCATATGAGATAGTGCCTCCATGAAGGGAACTTGAACATTCAGCTTCTTGAGCATGGATAGGAAATTGCCAAACTCTGCCTCAAGCCTGTATTTGTAAATCCTGGTGGGAAAAGGGAGCTTAGGCTTATATTCAGTCATTACTGGCCGTGGCTTTGGAGCTTGAGCCTCTGGCTCCTTTTTCAATACCAGGTCCTCTTCCGGCTCCAGGATGATCTGTGTCACCTTCCTGGTACTCTTCGACGGCGCATCCTCATTCACAGTCCCACTTCTCAGCATTATGGCCTGTAACCCCTCCTTTTGATTTCTAGGATTTGGCAAGGTTGCCCGGGAAGTTTGCCAGTTGGTCTGGAAGAAAGGGCATCTGGCAGGTGCCCAATTTTGGTGTCCATATCCTGCAAGAGTGCCTGCTGGTTCCTCTGACCAGCTTCAATCTCCATGAATTTGCCCGCGACCACTTCCATGAATTGTTCCAATTTGTTGAACTTCTAGTTACTAGTGCTGGCCAAGGTGGTCATTAGATCCCTCAGTTATGACACGGGGTCGCCTGGTGCTGGGACTGATGGAGATTCACCAGGCTGCTGGTACTGCTGCTGCTATAGGGGCTGTTGAAAAGCCTTCCCCAGTCTCGGCTGATAAAGTGGTTGTTGGTGCTGCATCTGGCCCGGGCGGGGCTGTTATGGCTGCCTCTGGTTTTGAAAACCAGCTGCAGGAGCCTGGAAGCCAGGTGTCTTGGGATTGTTGTTGCCACTCCAGGAGAAATTTGGATGTTGTCGCCATCCATCGTTGTAAGTATTACTGTAGGGGTCGTTGCACCTAGCATTGGTGATGAAGTTCACCTGCTCATGTGATGTACTGGACTCACGCATGGCTTGACAGTCTTCTACAGTATAAGGAGCACTCTCGAACCACTGGCAATGCATTGCCTGCAGCTATCCTATCCATGTAACCAATCCAGAACGATCAATGGCTAAGACCAACTTAGATACCACCTGTACCAACTCATACGACTGGGTGGCTACAACATGCATACCCCGACCTAGTGCTCGTGTCGATCTCCTGGAAGTTCCCAATTCATATCCTTGCTCTGCCATCTCTTCAAAGAGTCGATTCAGCTGCGGCGGGGTCTTGGTTAGCATGTTCACGCCGCAAACCGAGTCAATCAGTTGCTTGTCTTCTGGGAAGAGGGCGCGGTAGAAGGTGCCCACCTTGAAGGCGTCATTGAAACCATGCTTAGGACACTTCAGAAAAAGACTGGTGTATCTTTCCCAAGCATCCCGAATGGTTTCATCTTCTCCTGGGCAAAGTGGGTGATCTGCTTCTTCAGGTCCGTCGTCTTTGACGGAGGATGATAGCGGGTGAGGAACTCGTCCGCCAGGTTGGCGAACGTGGTGATCGATCCTGGAGGCCGAGTGTCCAGCCACTCCTTGGCTTGCCCCTCCAGAGTGAATGAGAAGTATCTCAGCTAGATGGCATTAGCTGGGATCCCATTTATCTTGATCCCATCGATGAGCTCGTGGAATCGTCGCAGATGCGATCTGGGACACTCCCCCTCCTTTCCACGGAATACCACTAAGCCGCGCAACATGGTGATGACAGAGGTACTCACCTCAAAGTTGTTGGCAGCAACTTGAGGGTGTTGGATGGGTGACCTCATGTCCGGGGCTCTGGCAGTCCAGTAGTATCCCATGATGTGCTCATCGGGGACAACCACATCATTGTTTTGTGGCTCACACATGTCTTCCTCCTGGTTGATGTGCAGTTGTGCTACAGCCTCCTCCGCAGCCAGTCGCGCCTTTAAAGCTCGCTTGAAGTTCTACAAGTCCGTTAAAGCTCTTGGTCTAACGGCAGTAGTTCTCCTGACTGGCTACGGGTCATGCACTATCTGCACACAGAATACAAAAGCAACCCGTGAAGGCACACATGTGGAAGAGAGAAAATGCAATAAAGAAAATGCTAAAGTATCAGACTTTCACGTTTCTCCAATAACCTAGAAGTCTCCGGCAACGGTGCCAAAAACTTGACACACTAAAGCACAACACCAACCTGCTACCAAGCCCTCTTAAACAATGGGAAGAATCTCACATTGAGCAGACACATGATCACGAGTGGTGCCTTCATTGACAGACTAAGGATATTGACCGCATTTGCAATGTACAGACGTTTCACGGTCAAATACATCAAGCGGTCAAACAGACAACAATAAGAAGCAACATCAATTGTAGGAGCTGCATCAGCTAGAGCTTGAGCCAGCTGATGGTTTTTTCTATGGGGAACTGATTGGGACGAGTGTCGGAAACTACAACATCCACTACGAATCTGACAACTTGGAATGATCGCCTTATAGAGCGAGCAACTTCGATGCCCAAAAAATTCTGCAATATCAATGCCTTTAATACTAAAGCAAGAATAAAGAAAGACCTTGACATGATCGATAAAATCTTGATAATTTTTTTATAAGACCAATGTCTTCAACATAGTTCAAGTATGACTCAAAGACTGAACGAGTGCAATACACATAGAGAAATTGGTCGGCATGAGAATTAATAATGTTGAGCTGCAGAAGAGCATAAGTGAACTTCGTATACCAATTACGAGAAGCCTACGGAGACCATGGAGAGACTTTCGAAGTCGACAAACACGGTTATCACCAAGATGAGCAAACCCTTGAAGGATCTTCCTAAAACCTTTTAATATAAGCCTTATTTTTTTATTCTTAGGTCATTTCTACGCACTGTTCTTCCCTCTTCGATGATTTGTTTGACGATTTGCCAAGTTTTTTTTTATAACTTCGTCGTGTCTACATCATTTTCTTCCCCTCAAATGATTTGTCTAGTGACTGTTTGGTATATATAGAGGGAAAGTTTTGTTTAATGTGTATAGTAGCCTACTTAAGATATTGTAAGGTTTTTACTTTTTACATCCCTTTTCCAATTATTTTTATTCATTCTGTCGTTTTCTCTCATTATTTTTTTTATCAATTATGTCATTTTCTCACATTCTTTTTCTCCATTCTATCATTTCTACACATATTATTTCCCCTTCTGTGATTTGCCTGACGATTGAATAAGTTTTTTTTATTCTCACTTGTTTCCATCGTTTCTACATTAGTTTCTTCGACCTTACATGATTTTTTTGGCGACCAATTTTATTTTCAATTACATTGTTTTTTTATCCTCTTTTTATTCATTCAATCGTGTTCTACTCGTTCCTTTTTTTCCATTAGATGTTTCTTTCCCTCCGATGATTTGCTACACTCCTTTTCCAACAATTTTTATTCATTTTATCGTCTCTTATTCATTTTTTCATTCCACTATTTCCCCCCTTCGATGATTTGTTTGTCGACAGGCCAATTTTTTTTTTTAATTCCATCATATATTTTATTTTATCATTTCTACACCAATTTTCTCCCCTCAGATGATTTTTCTAGTGATTGGCAAAGTTTTTTTTCATTTTGTCACTGTTCCCCCATTAATTTTTTATTCATTATATTGGTTTCACCCTTTATTCTTATTCTTCTCCCTCCAATGATTTGGTTCATTGAGGGAAAGGGATTCCTAGCTTAATGAGCTCCGATCCAGGCCTATCCTCTCTAAATTTGAGTCTTGGTATGTTTACCCATTTTTGCGTACGTCAATTTTCTCAATTTCGGGTGTGTGGTATTACGCGGCAGGGAAAGGATTATCCTCTCCTTGGTTGAAATTGTGAAGTTTATCTTCGTTTGATTACTCAAAGGATTGCTCAAAAGGAGACAACTTTAGCAGGATAAGATTTAACCCACAATTTATGTGTGAGAGAGCTAGATGGCTCAATTCCTCGTTCAGATGAAGTCCGGGCGACTATATATGTTGGATCGATCTAAGATACATACTCACAGTGTTAGAGAGTGGTATAAGATCCACGATTGAACCTCTCCCAACAATTCGAGTTATTGGGATTAACTGGTTCATGACATGGTATCAGAGCCTAGAACCGAAAGGTCATGTGTTCGAATCTTCACGACCCCCAATATTAACCGTTGTCTTTCAAGCACATGGTATGGTGGGCCTGTGCAAACTTCAAGCCCATGGGTTGGCTTTCGTTTGAGGGGGCGTGTTAGAGAATGGTATAAGATCCACGATTGAACCTCTCCCAACAACTCGAGTTATTGAGATTAACTGGTTCATGACACACAGCACCTAATAATCTCACTCTCGAGCCAATGCAACAGAAGTCTCTCTCAGCTTCCTGTCTCACGAATTCGACTTACCCTATTCTCGGTTTATTAATCCCTTTCTTTGTATTTCCCAATTCTAGGTTCAGATTGTTTGGGAGATGTCAGTAGTATGCATAATGTGTTGGCTCCCAGCCATATTCTCAAATAAAAAAAAATCGAATTTACAGTCGTAATCATCATTATTAAGAAAAGTTTTTATATCAGTTTCACACTTTCACCTTGCTGCCACCTTCACTATCGTCGTCATCATCGAGAGAAATTTCTTCCACATTATTTTTCACACTTTCACCATCGCCGCCTCCACCATTCCCGCCTCTGTCGCCGCCATTCTCACCCACCGCTTCCTTGCTCTGCTCGATGACCGTGATCCTCTGACATTGTCTCCGAGATGGGATTCTCAGCGGTGACAGCACATTTGCTATTGTTCATCCTCCGCCCAACGGAAGTTGTCTCACCCCTATATTCTTTCTGAGGCGAACGTTGTCGAATCTCGCTCAACTTATTCTTGAAATAATTTTTCCACTCGTCATCCTATTTTTTTTCAAACCTCATTTGACACTTGGCAGTAATCCCTTCGTTGATATCCTTACCAAACGACGGAATTAGACCTCCAGCGTCCAAGTGTCCGAATGGAAGATTTTTCCGGAAAATGTACCGATCGGAGCCACATGTCTAGTGGATTGAAAATTATCTCCATGCGGTGGGATGGGCAACTGGTTCGCTAAACCCAAACCGAACCGAAATCAAATTAAACCAAACCGAAACCAAAATATGTTATTCGATTCGAAATTTGGAAGGGAAATATGAATATTTCGGAAACCAGTGTTCTTTCAACCCAACCAAAATTCCGAATTTCAACTGTAAAATCAAATTACTATAATTGCAAGTTCTAAATGGTAGGTTTTTTCTGTTTGTAGTTGTTTTTAGACTTGAATATTTGAATCATGTTAGTGTTTTATGACTTATGTGTTGAAATGTTTGATTTTAACATTGACGATGCATATAATTGCATATTTATTGTTTATATTAGGGGTGAAAAATAATTTAAAAGGGAGAATATACAAGTAAACTCACAAATTCGATTTTGTGTGAAATTCTGAACCGAATCGAATTCTAATTTGGTTTAGACACCGAACCGAAATATAATTCGATTCAAAGTTTGGGGGAATTCGGGGACCCGACATTTATAATTTTAGTTCGGTAAAAACCGAACCTACCATATACACACCCCTACCACGCGACCCTTATCTATGATTTGCAATGTGAGTATGGCTTCCCACTTTGTCCTAAAAGGATCCGGCTGATGAACATTCTGGCAGGAGGTAGGCGAAGCTTGTCTTGCAATGGTGTTTTGATGCTTTCAGTTGTTTAGCATACCATGTGATTTTATTGCTTCCATGTCATGATCTTATAATGGTTGCATGCAAATCAAGTGATTTGCACTTTTTTCTTCAACTACTCTACTCTACCTGAAAATTAAGTATCCTAAGGCCCTTCTTGGATAAAATAATTGTAAATTTTCAATGTTTTTGGGTCTAATACCACTAAAAATACCAACCATTAGCGATTGTGTCATTTTTATTACGGAACTTTAATTATTACAATAACATTCCAATCCATTAGGGGTCAATGTCATTTGTGTTTTGGGTTTTTTGTTGACTGTTAAACTTAACAGAAGTCAAAATATATTTTACTATTAATGACATGGCACCATTTATTATCCACCTAAGCGCCACATCATTTATTATATAATTTTTATTTAAAAATAAATAATGATTTTTTCTCAAATTAAAAAAATCCTGGAAATATAGAAACAAAATCAAACGTCCTCCCGCTTCGTCTTCCTTTTCTCGTCCAACCCTGTGTCATGTGAGATATCACTGTCGGGGAATCACGATCCCAGTTCGATCTCCCGTTGATTTCGTTTTCCTCCTCGATCGGGTTATGTGTCGACCAGAAGCACCCCTTCTTCGTTTTTGCCTTCCGGATCTCAAGCTCCCCTTCGCCATTCTTCCTCTATTCGCTGTCGTCGGAATCTAAGTTCGACAGAACCCACCAATTGGAATTTGAAGATCAGAGTAACGGTTGCGCCGATTGGATTTCTCCGCCGTTACAAGCTCTCCGTCATCGTTTTCTCCCTCCTGATCTCAAGCTCCCCTTGGCCATCTTCTTCCTCCCCATCGCCGTCGAAATCAAAGTTTGACAGAACCCACTAGTTGGCGATCTTCTTCCTCCACGTAACGAACAAGACTTAAATGTAAAGAATCAGAAGAGGTGTTGTAATTGGTAATTGTAGTTCGGGGGTCAAATGGTTATTTGTCAGGCTGTATAAGAAGAGCCCGCGAAGACCGTTGTAACCACTTTTGGATAGAATAACAAACTCTACTTTCCCTTCTCGCTCTATCTTCTTCTCTCTTCTCGATTCTTCCCTCTTCCTTCTGCAATTCTTCCTTGCCAAGTCTATTCTAGTTCCCCAGGGGTTACAAAGTGGTATCAAAGCCTTCACTTGGCACTGTTCAGTCATGGCGGCTACGCGAGGTTCCTTTGATGAGCGCCTCACCAATCTAATGGCGTCGACGACGCAGGCGCATGGCGACTTGGATGACAAAATCGCCGACGTCCGAAGCTTTGTCATATCGCAAGCAACTCGATTGAAAGATCTGGTGACTTGTTCAAAAGGACACTCACAACAATTTGTCAATCTCACAGCTCGATTGGATTCCATTGAAGCCGGTACGACGACGCGTTTAACAGAATTGGAGGAGCGTCTGGATACTCATTTTGGCAATTTTACTCACGAAATCTGTGAGATGCTCCAATTGATCGTTAATCCAAGGACAACGGGTCCCATCGCCGGTGCGGCGTTTCCGCTAGGTGACAGGAATGGAGCTCGAGGCATTCTTCCACTTCCACACCAAGGTTTCAGGGGAATCAATCCTGCCGTGGCGCAGGCACCTAGGGTTCAAGATCCATTTCATCAAGCTGTCGAGCGGGAACCGTTTCCAGTTCCAGCCCAGGTACTAGTCATCAGCTTCCCCATCTCGATTTTCCGTCCTTTAATGGAGACGATCCTCGTGAATGGACTAGGAAATGCGAGAAATTATTCGAGATTTATGTTATACCTCCTTATCAGAAAGTGAATTTAGCGGTGATCTATTTCCAGTGACATGAGGATTTGTGGTTTGAAGGTTGGAAGATTGGTAAACAGGTAATGGTGTGGGAGGAATTTGTGGCGGCACTTTGTCAACGATTTGGGAATCACACCTATGGGGGTGTGGTAGCTGAGTTCAACAAGCTCAAACAGTGTGGTTCTTTAGCTGAGTACCAAGAAAAATTTGAGGAATTGCATTCATTAATGATTCGTTTTAATCCGGCTTTGGATGAAATCTATTTCATTAGTAGCTTTTTCAGTAGTTTAGAGGAATAATTGAGGCCAGTGTTACAGATGTGGAAGCCTCAAACTTTGGGCGATGCTTTTCAGTTAGCTTATTTGCAGGAGGAGTCTAATGCAGCCCATCAGAAGCAGTGGCGTGTGAATCATGGTGGTCCTAGTCGTCCAGTGGTGGCTTCCAGCAGCACTACTGCTCCTCAGCCTCGGCGTTGGAAAGGTCTTTCTGTGAGACCTACAGGCAGGGTAAAGGCTCATATGGTGAATTCAAAGGGAAATGGGGGCAAGAGGAGTCTGTTATAAGTGTGGCGACAAGTATTTCTTTGGCCATGTACGTGGAGAAATGAAACAACTCAATGTATTGCAGGGTGAGGGTGAAGAGAACATTTGTGAGGATTGGACTGCATATGAGGAAAAAGAAGTAAGGGAATGTGATCACACTATTCCACTACTACCTGACTACCAACCGGTAAATCTCATACCCTACAGGTACTCTATTCCACAAAAAAATGAGATAGACAGACTGGTGAAGGAGATGCCGGAGTCTAAGTACACTCAACCTAGTAGAAGTCCCTATGCTTCACCAGTATTGCTAGTGCTTAAAAAAGATGGCTCGTGGGGATTTTGTGGATTATAGGAAGTTAAATGATCTCACCATTAAGGACAAGTTTCCCATTCCTGTGATTGATGATCTTTTGGATGAACTCAGGGGGGTCAAAGTTCTTTACTAAGCTTAATGTGCTGTCAGGTTACCACCAGATTAGAATGAGTGCTCTAGATTATCACAAGACAGCTTTTTGAACCCATCAAGGTCTATATGAGTTTACTGTGATGCCGTTTGGACTCACCAATGCCCCTGCTACATTCCAGGCTCTCATGAACAGGATATTCAGCCCTCACCTCAGGCAGTTCATACCTATTTTTTTCGACGATATCTTGATATACAGTCCTGATCAGGAGAGTCACAAACATCACCTGGAAACAGCTCTGTCGATTTTAAGGGAGAATTCATTGTATGCTAAACCATCAAAGTGTGCTTTTGGTTAGACTCAAATCGATTATTTGGGTTACATTATCAATCAAGAGGGTGTTACCACAGATCCAGCCAAAGTTGAAGCTATGGTCAAGTGGTCAGTTCCTAAGAATGTGAAGGAATTAATGGGTTTCTTAGGGTTGATAGGATATTATCGAAAGTTTGTGAAGAATTATGGTGTGATTGGTAAACCTCTGACAGATTTGTTAAAGAAGGACAACTTTCAGTGGTCAGAGAAAGCTCATATGGCTTTTGAATCACTCAAGGGTGCTATGGTGCATGCTCCCGTTCTTGCACTTTCAGATTTCGATAAACCATTTGTGCTCGAAACAGATGTAAGTGATGTTGGGATAGGGGTTATACTGTCACAGGATGGAAGACCACTGGCTTACCATAGTCAGGCCCTGGCATTAGGAAGCAGGGTCTATCTACCTACGAAAAAGAATATTTAGATGTGATCTTGGCAGTAACAAAGTAGCGCCATTATTTGGAGGGGCGACAATTCAAGATAGTGGCAGATCATGAAAGTTTGAAACACCTCTTGGGACAAAAAATTCACACACAAATCCAGAAGAAAGGTTTAGTCAAGCTGATGGGATTGGATTTTGAAATCCAATTTCGTCAAGGGAATTTTAACCAAGTTGCCGATGCCTTGTCGAGACATCCCAGTTTTGCTTCTTAGTTATCTGGTCACTGTCAAGCCATTACTGCAGTGTTGCCTACATTGTTAGCTGAGCTGGAGGGTACTTATGAAGGGATCAATTGGCTCAAACATTGATTGTTGAATCATGTGTGCCTATTGTTGGTCCTAAGCTCTACTATTTCCAGCAAGGGTTATTGTACCATAAATCAACTATATTTGTAGGGGCAGCTGGGGAAATGAGGGTTCACTTGATGAAGTTGTTTCATGATTCTCCAGCGGGAGGTCATTCTGGGTTACAAGCCAGTTATCAACGACACAAACGTTATTTCTGGTGGCCAGGTTTGAAGACTGACCTGAAAATGTATATCTAGCACTGTGTCATATGCCAAAAGTGTAAAGTTGAAAATGTTCCATATCCAGGCTTGTTACAGCCACTGCCCATTCCAGACCAAGCTTGGCAGCATATTTGGATGGATTTTATAGAAGGATTGCCGAATTCTCATGGTAAGGAGGTTGTGTTGGTAGTAGTTGATCTTTTTTCCAAGTATGGTCTTTTTTTCTGTCTTGCCAAGCCTTATACAGCACAGATGGTATGCCTGCCACGATTGTGTCAGATAGAGATGCCATTTTCACTAGCACTTTTTGGTCTAAACTCTTCGAGTTGCAAGGAGTGAATCTGCATTACTCGACTGCTTACCATCCACTGACAGATGGAAAAACAGAGTGGTTGAACAGGTGTTTGGAGGATTATTTGAGGGGAATGGTGCATCAAAACCCTAAAAAATGGCCAGTTTGGCTTACCTTGGCCGAGTGGTGGTACAATACAAACTGCCATAGCAGTCTACAGCTATCGCCTTTTAATGCTTTGTAAGGGTGATAGACCATTGATTACACATGTTTTTACCCCTATTCTTGAGCTGTTTGAGATGTCGCTTCCCGTGTTTTAGGCCAATTTCACGCTAGGTTGTTCTTGTTTGTGATATTTCATGTCCTAGTACGTGAATGAAGGTTTAGGAACGAGTTCGGGGTCGATTGGACGAAGTTTGGACGCTTGGCGAGAAGCTGAGAAGCCACACGGGCATGCCCTAAAGCCACACGGCCGTGTGGGAGACCCAGTGTGGTCGTGTGAAGGCTCGGCAAAAGCCACACGGGCAGCCTGGACACTCACACGGCCGTGTGAGTCGTGGCCGCGTGGGAAGCCTGAATTCACTTAACGAAACGCCGTGTTTTGCAAAGCCACACGGGCAGCTGGGGGATTCACACGGCCGTGTGGCATGGCCGTGTGAGTCGGGATTTTCTGGTTTTAAGCCAATTTCCAGCCACAAGTGAGCGGATTCGAGTTTTAGAGAGACATAGTGATTCCTAGAGAGAGAAAGCGACGAACCAGAGTTCCCAAGTGCCATAGCTTGATCTTCATCACCATTGGAGCCCGGCTTGAACTTGGAGAAGTGCCGATTGACAACCAGGAGCAGAAACTCATCCTTCATAGTAGGATTTCCGTGTCTGAATATGCTTTTGCTTCTCTCTCCATGGAGTAGTTTTCCCATTCATCTGGATATGGAGAACCTTAGATTTGTATGTTAGGTCTGATTGTATGAACCCAAGTACAGATTTCATGAGTTGATTATATTCGATTAAGGCTTGAATGATTGAATGACTTGAATCCTGATCAAATTCCTGTTGTTTCTGCTTTAACCTAGAATGAGAATATCTGCCTAGGTTGATAGAGCACCCTTAATTGAAGGTGGCGAATTGGTGACTTTAGTCGAGGAGCCAATTCGCTATTATGTACCGAATTCAATTCGGTAGTGGAGGTTTGGTTCGTTAGGGCCTCAATCTGTTTACTCTGGTGGAGGTTAGTCGCCCGCTGGAGACTCAGATTGATAGGGTCTGGAGACCTTTAGTCGAGACTTCAGACTGTTTAAGAACCTTTCGTAGTATAACTTTCATGGAAACTGAACTTGGTAAATTGCAATCCGGCTTAACTGCAGTCTAGGGGGAACCATATCCGGGTGACCTCTCTCGACTTGAAACAACCGTTTAACTTGCTTTATGTTTTTGCTTGTTTGAACCTGCACTTAAGTTTTACCGCTAGATAATAAGAATTCACTGAGTAGTCATCACATCTAGGACCCGGGTTGACATTAAAACCCAAACCCGTTATACTACGCTTTAGGAAGTGGTTTCACTTGGCCATTTTCTAGAGTGACAGTAGGAGTGAGTCAACGGGTATTCACCATCCCAGTTCTCTATTCAAAATCCTCTGTCCACTTCAGTTGCTGTTGTGGCGGATCAACTAGAACAACAACATCGTTTGATTGGAATTCTAAGGGATAATCTAGCTCGTGCTCAGTACAAGCAAAAGCATATGGCAGATGCTCATCATACAGAACGTGAATTCCAGGAGGGTGATTTGGTTTTCCTTAAACTCAGACCTTATCGACAGACCATAGTGGCTAGCAGGATAAATCAGAAGTTTGGTCATAAGTATTTTGGTCCTTTTCCCATTGACAAGAAGATTGGTGCTGTTGCTTATAGCTTACAACTTCCAGCTAGTTCAGCAATTCATCCGGTTTTTCATGTCTTGTTGTTGAAGAAGGCAAGAGTGGGAAGTCAGGTGCATGTATAGCCTAGTTTACCTGAGTTGGATGGACATGGGATTATGAAGCTTGCCCCTATTGCTATCTTGGCACATCGAGTAGTGGCCAAGGACAAACAACTCAGGTCCTAGTTCAGTGGTCGCACCAAGCTGAGGAGGACGCTACTTGGGAGTTTTTGATCAAGTTTCAACAGCGTTTTCCAGATTTTTCTGCTTGAGGACAAGCTGTCTGCAAAGGAGTGGAGAGTTGTAATGAACAGGACTTAAATGTAAATAATCATAAGAGGTGTTGTAATTGGTAATTGTAGTTCGGGGGTCAAATGGTTATTTTCCAGGCTGTATAAGAAGAGCCCGCGAAGACCATTGTAACCACTTTTGGACAGAATAACAAACTCTACTTCCCCTTCTCTCTCTATCTTCTTTTCTCTTCTCGATTCTTCTCTCTTCATTCTCTGTTTCTTCTGCAATTCTTCCTTTCCAAGTCGATTCTAGTTACCCAGGGGTTACACTCCACCACTCGCTGTTTTTGGGAAGAGGATGCATGGCAATCGAGATTTCTTCTACCATTCTCCTCCCTGCTTCCTGTATATAAACCCACCACCTCCTCCCTTCTCTATCGTCCACCACCAACACACCCATTTCCTTTCTTTCCTCCACCGACTACCAAGGTCCGACGTTACCTCTTTTATTTCTTCAGTAACAGAGGCTAGATCTGGTTGAGGGAAAGAAGAATGGAGAATAGAGTAGAATAGGAACAATGAGGGAGATGAGAGAGAGCGGAAGAGGTGAGAAAATATAAAAAATTTATTTTCTAATTCGGTTAATAGAGTTTCTTCCTCCCAAGTTTGACTTGTGTTTTTTTCAATAATTTGTTTATTTAAAACTTTCCATGTCAGCAAGTCATGTAGATGTGGACTAGGCATTGACTAGTCTTTCAGTTAAATATAACTGTCAAACTAACAGAAAAAACGATTTGGTATACAAATGACATATTGATAATCACGCAATAAAATGACACTTTCGCAAAAAGTTAGGATTTTTAGTGGTATTAGCCCATGTTTTTATGGTATTCGATTGAAAATTACACATATTTGAGATGCTAAACTGTTTTAAAATTAATAATTTTGATAATTATGACACTTAGATTATAGGAAGTTTTTTTTTATGAATGATTATCAGAAGTTACAATAAGAACATATGGATTTTTTGTACTTTTTACGAGTATTTTCATGGGTTTGCCTTCTTATATATAAAATCATTTGTCATAACTTATTTCAATTGCCAAACAATTTATCCGGCAAAGTAAATGGATGATAAATCTTTTAAGAAAGTCTCAAAATCCTCCACAAAGACAAATTGTATTTTTTATAAAAAACTTATAAAAAATATGATAATAGAAACTAAAATGCTCAAAGTATCAATTTTGTCTACTTCAAACCAATGCATATCGATGTTCACCGCTACCTAAGTGCTTGGCAATCATCTAGCTACTTACTACATCTCATCACTTCTGTATGAATTAGTTTGTTATATGAAGTATTTCATCGATGATGATATATGATTCTTTGATTTCCATTTAAAGTCACTCAAGACTTTAAATGGAAACTAAAATGCTCAAAGTATCAATTTTGTCTACTTCAAACCAATGCATATCGATGTTCACCGCTACCTAAGTGCTTGGCAATCATCTAGCTACTTACTACATCTCATCACTTCTGTATGAATTAGTTTGCAAATTTTTTATGAGTTCATCTTAATAATGTCATTCGATCTTTAAACTTAATAATAAAAATAAAACTTACCTTTTCTATTATATTTTTTACTTTTGCTTGAATGAGAAAGAAGGGGAAGCGTCATCCTTCCCGTAACGTCTCTCTCTTTCTCTCTCTCTCTGATTTCATCTTTCCACTATGCACACCTTACTTACTGAACCGACTTTGCATTTCTTCCTATGAATATTTCAAACACGGGATGCATGCTAAAACTACTATTTCTCTATCTTTGAAATTGGATTTTTAGATGATTTGAAATCTAGTCCTTACACTCTTACTTATATATGGTGGATTCAATCGCCGGCTCCAACCAATTTGGTTCCCAGAAATGGCGAATACTCCTCGTAAATGTATGTAATATGTGTTCTGTTTATTTCGAATACATTTTGACGCAATGACAAATGCACGCATCACATATATGAAATATGTGATTTTTTCAATTCAAATATATATTGCAGTAATGGCAAATGCACCTAGCACATCTATAAATGAAATGGACATAACACATAGGAAAGATTCTTTGAAACAAAAAAAAAAAAACGCAATGCTCTGAAAGAGTTGTGCTGAGCGTAGAAACTGAATGGTCGTCAGAAATCTTTACCGGCTGCTTCTCCAGATTCGGAGATGGGAATCGAGTAACGGAATATCTCATTGTGAAATTGGTTAGAGGGAAGGTTGATCATCGATGGCTAAATCGCAACATCCTCAGATTGGATGGAAAAGCGGAACAGATGAAAAGAGAGTCGTGAGGAAGGAAAACTCTGGGAGGAATCTAATAGGATCCCAAGAGATTAAGAGGGGGGTGGAAAGTTGAGCACGACACTGAAGACATAAATTCCATGCTTAAAAGCTAGGCAAAGGTTTTGATTACTCAAATAGTGAATCTTGTTATTTGGGGTAGTCGAGTGTTGAGGGGTTTTACACACGAAAAAGTGGATGCTATGGAGGTTGATCAGGTTGTTCAATTTGAAGACGCTGATATTGAGGAAAGTCTGGCACGAACTCGATTGAGTATGATTGGCAGAGTTTTCTCAGGGAAGCCTATGCAAAGGCTGAGTTGGGATTATTCTAGTTTATCATCGCGAATTCGGGAGATAGGGATAAGATCTTGCGCAGAACCTCATTTCAGCTGAAAGATGGTCTGTTGCATGTACAAATATGGGAACACATCACCGAGGAGACGCTGGCGGCGTTTCTACACATACCTTTTCTATGTACAGATTATACCGTACATCGGCACTGGCAAGGCGATTGGGTGGTAAGATGGGTCCTGTCTCGGACGCTCACTGGAGTTGAGGAGTATTTTGACAAGGTAAAAGTCACTATCCATATCGAAAAGCCCCTCATAAGCAGACTACAAGCATCTAATTTCTTGGTAGATTTGATCTATGAATGTTTCCCACTCTACTGTTATAACTTTCGAAGAATTGGGCATGTGAGCAACAATGTGAATTCTCGGTGCCACCTCCAGGGACGGAAAACTATGGCCCACATCTGTACACGGAGGAATTTGGGGTCCGATTGAATGAACGGACGCTCTTACCGTTGCACCCACCAGCGACGAGGAGTAACAAGGAGGCGTGGGGGTCTGGGTCATGGGCAAACCGACCCAAATCGGCCATGGGAAGGCACATGCTAGTAACGAGTAAAATCCGCCACAAACTATGCAGACTGGTGTTGAAGAGATGGAGATCGGGAAATAGGGGCTGGGATAGAGACTTGGACCGGAAGTTCTATTTGAAAAAATTGAATTGGGCTCCAGCAGTTCCATTGGGCCCAAAAGACATATGTTGCCCAAGATATACTCTAAAGCTGCGGCCCAAATGGTCAAAGATTTTACAAGGACGGCCTGGGCCAAACCATTCGGCAAGGACCACTCAGTACCAAATGAGAGTCGCTCAGCTGGACAAAATGGAAATTCTCAGTTGATGAGTAGGGGCCAAGGAAGATTGCAATTTTTTGGAGAAACGGGGAAGAAGTGGAGCAAAATATTGCCGGCGATCATGAAGCACGATCTCAAACCTGGGTTTCGAATGGCATGGGTAGCTATGGATGAGATGTTGCTTGATCGGAAAGGCCAGTAACAAAAATCGTACAAGGTGGGTAGGTCCAAACCCCAGTGAAGAAGATTTGTCACAAAGAGGATGGTGATCAAGCGAGCAAAGAAAGCGGTGGAGGAAGTCAGCCCGAAATAACCCCAAGTAGAAAAATGAAGATGTTGGCCTCGAATTGTCAGGGGTTGGGTCCGAACTTAACATTCCAAGCAACCCTAGAGTTAATTCGATCCCATTCTCCCGATATTGTGTTCTTTTATGAAATAAGGAATGGTCAGGGGTTGGGTCCAAACTTAACATTCCAAGCACCCCTAGGGTTAATTCGGTCCCATTCTCCTGATATTGTGTTCTTTTCTGAAATAAAGTCCAATAAGGCGTGTGTTGCTCGTAAGCTGAGACGGTTAGGTTATGAGTCTCAGGAAATCGTTGATGCCGTTAACAAAGCGGGTGTTCTAGCTATAGGTTGGTTAACAATTAGAACAATTGATAGTCATCCTATTTTGTTGATTTGGAAATTAATGAATTTTCTTTCTCCTATGTTGTGATTGGTGTGTATCTAAGCTTTGTGTTGCAAATTTGCAGACAACAATTTGTGAATTTGGTAGTTTTCGTGAATACTTTAAAGTTTAAATACAACGGTTATGATAATAGGAGATTGTAATAATATACTCAGTTCGACTGAGAAGAATGGCAACAGACCTTTGGTTTCCAGTCCAATCAGTGGATTTTTTGTGAATTCATTGACGATTTGGGTTTGGTGGATGTTGGTTTTACAAGTTCCCCTTTTACATGAACAAACCAATGAAACGAGCCGGATCAGGTCGAAGAACGCCTAGATAAAGCTCTAGTGTCTCGAGAATGGATGAGCAGATTCTCAGAATCGAATATGAAGCATCTGAGTTATGAAGGATCTTATCACAGGGCACTCCTATTTTCAACAGATAAAATTCAGTCTAGAACTCATCCTTTATTCTGCTTCGATGCCCGATGGGTGAAGCATTAGGAAGTTGAGGATATTGTAAAGGAGGTTTGGGAGGAAAACATTGTTGGTGGGGGTCAAAAGGTGGGGAACGCAGAATCCATTGGGTGGCTTGGAGATTTCTTTGCCGGAGTAAAGCTGATGGAGGCTTAGAATTCCGCAATTTTGAATCGTTCAATCAAGCCCTCTTGCAAAAATTGGCTAGAAGCTAATTAACAAACCAGACAGTCTCCTTTCCAAAATATATAAGGGCAAGTATTAGCACCGGGATCAATTTATGAATGCAAAGATGGGGGTGGAGAGGGATTATGTATGGGAATGGGAGGGAGTTGTTGGAAAAAGGAGTCAAGTGGCAAATACGATCGGGGGAACAAATATGGGTGTGTGTCTGGGCGGCTTGGAGGAGATTGAGAGTTTGTCCCACTTGTTCCTTCAATGTCCTGTTGCTCTCCGATTTTGGGCTGAGATTGGTCTTCTGCGTGTGGTAAGAAACATGGAGGCCAATAATGTTGTTTTTTTGTGGGTTAGGCTGTTCGAAGACAAACATTTGGACCATGAGGTGCAGTTTAAGATGTTGTGTGGTTTCTGGAGATTGTGGAAGTCCAGGAAAGGAATGACGTGGTATTTGAAGGGGTTCAGACGTCCATCCCGGTGTTGGGGTGTCAGAGGTGAGTGTTCTTGAGGGTGGGGGTGCCAGCAAAGTGCGAATGAGTACCATACCCAAGGCATTTTTTGATGGTGCTACAAAGCAGCAATTACATGGGATGGTAAGCTATGTCTTGTGTGATGTGTCGGGTTCGGTCGTTGCTGCGGGAGGTTGTTCCATTCCTGGTGTGTTTGATCCATACCTGATGGAATTGATTGCTATTAGGGACACGTTGATTTGGTGTCGTGGCATGGAGATGTAAGATTTTGATGGGGACGGGATACGGTGACAACTTCTAAGGGGGTTGTCAGATTCATAACCAATGGTATTTTGGGTATGAGAAAAAGGAATATATTAATTACCTTTTTTGTATTAATTATATTGAGAATTAAAAATCCATATTAAATACAATTTTTTCTGAAATTTAAATCCTATACATTAATATCTCTATCTCTCTCTCTCTTCCTTTCTCCAGCAGCCACTCCGCATCGACCGACAAACTTTTTCTTCGGCGAATTCTCTTCGGCAGACTCCCTCCGACAACCTGAAAAAATGTACTAATGCGTTAAAAAGTGTAACAATCTATTAGTCTACTGGTAATTAATATACCAGTGCTAGTGGTACGCTACCAGTACATTAAAAAATGTACCAGTACTAGCGATACCAGTAAAAAATGTACCAGTACTAGTGATACGCTACCAGTACAACGCTACCAGTAGAGAATAACACAACGCTACTAGCACTAGTAGCGATACAACTAGCATTGGCAGCGGTACCAGTAGAGAATAACCCAAAAAAAAAAGAAAATAGTGGTACCAGATGATAGGGGAGCCACTAGTATTGGTACTAGTGAGTAGTGGTAGCGTACCAATAGCGCTACCAGTAGTATTGGTACCAATAGTGCTACCAGTGGTATTGGTACCAGTAGAAACTATCAGATCTGGAAAAAAATAGGGATGAGGAAAGAGGGAGGCAGGGAAGAGTCTTGACCTGCGGCGGAGGCGGCATAAAAATGGTGGCGGGTCAGCGTGGCAGGGCGGAGGGCAGCAGCGGGGGACAGCGGCGCGGCAGGGCGGCGGGGACAGCGGCGCGGCAGGGCGGCGGGGACAGCAGGCGCGGTGGTGGGAGGGCTGTGGCGGCGGAGAGAGGGGGAGGAGAGACGGTGATGGAGGGAGGAGAGAGAGAGGGAGGATGGAGGAGTTAGGGTTTTTGTTCTTTTTATATGGTAGGGTGAATGATTGGGTGTGGTAATTTTTTACCCTTCCAAAAATATCCTTCTTTTAATCTTAAACGTTAATTTAAAAAAAAGAAGAAAGAGACAGGAGAGAGAGCGTATCCAATGGCTATGAAGTGGGTTGTGAATCTGACAACCCCCTTAGGGGTTGTCACCTTATCTCGTCCCATGACAATAGTTTACCTAACACATGTCAATTAACATATTCTCAAATCCTCCCACGCGAATCAAATGAAATATAAATTGCGCAAGTCGTCAAGAAACAATCACAAGAGTAATACTACTACAAGAAATACATGATATTTGATTATCCTTAAACTCCAAACATGTCATTCAAACCCTTGTGAGTTTTTTTAAACATCTCACCAATTTATGAGTGATTTTATCATATTTTAGGAATAATATATTAAATAAAAGGGTCTAACGGGTCGACATGCTAACCCACCCAACCCGAACCAAAAAATCACGGGTTATCAGGTTCGGGTCATTCGGATTTCGGGTTACAAAAATTTCTAGTTTTTGGGCGGTTTCGGCTCGGGTCAACGGGTCGGGTTGTAATTTTCCAGGTCTACATAAAACTATTCATCTTAACTTATTTCAATTACCAATAGTGTATCAAGCAAAGTACATCCATAGCAAGTCATTTAAGAAAATCTTGAAATCAAACTACAATCAAAATATCGATTTAGTCTAACTCAATCAAATGCAACTCATTAGATAAACATCCAACACCAACTCATTTTAAACGGGTACACAATCCCATTTAGAGAGCAATCTCCATCCCATGTCCCAAACCCGTACGGATTAACGGATACCCATTACTCGTACGTGATAGATGACGAGTACCCGAACTACCCGTAAAACCCCGTCCAATTGGGAGTAGCAACGTTGACTATGGGGAATGAGATCGCCGTGTCGGAAGGGAAATTGTCTCGCCGCAAAACCAATGAGCCTAGGGAGATTGTCGCATCGGAGGGGAAATAAGGGCCATGATCAGGTGACTAGGGGGGTTCCCTTAGTCATGTGACTAAGTGCATCTCAGCCATCTAACCTCATTTAAATCCAAAGGCTCAGATTAATCCAATTTAATGAAGTACAATATAATAATTGCATTACTTTATTATTTTCAATTATTAATTAATTAAAAAATAGTGTGCCCAGCTCGTGTTCCCTCCCACCGGGCTTACCTATGCTCTCGCCCAGACGGCCACTTTGACTCAGCCGACAACTTTTACTCTCAGCGCCGCCGGATTCCTTTGCTGCCACCGGGAATGTTTGTAATGTTTGTCGGATTTTTTTGTAATGTTTGTAAACTTTATTATTTTTGTGCACCATGTTTATATTTTTGTCAACCATGTTTGTAATGTTTTTTATGTCTAAAAAACAACCTGGTTGACTTTTGGATGGAACTCCTCTATATAGGGATGGAGCCTCCAAAGTCAACCCGGGTGTTTTTTCCAGTTCGTATGGATTGTCGGTCTAGTTTGTCATTTTTGTCCACCATGTTCGTAATGTTTGTATGTCTAAAAAACAACCGGGTTGACTTTGAGACAGAGCCCTCTATATAAGGATGAAGCTTCCAAAGTCAACACCCGTGTTTTTCCAGTTTGTATGAATTTTTGGTCTAGTTTGTCATTTTTGTCCACCATGTTTGTATGTCTAAAAAACACCCGGGTTGACTTTGGGAAGGAGCTCCTCTATATAGGGATGGAGCCTCCAAAGTCAACTTGGTTGTTTTTTTATTTTTGTATGGTTTGTATTCTTTGTCGGTCTAGTTTGTATTTTTTGTACAGTTCATATGTTTGTAATGTTTGCAAATCTGTTTGTATGTTTTATCGCTCTAGTTTGTACTGTTCGTATGTCTGTATGGTTTGTACTGATTGTAAGTTCGGTTTGTATACTTCCTAATTTTCCATAATACCCAAACTACCCCTGTCATTAATTAAATAGCCCTTCTCACTTTTTAACCATCAGACTGTTATATCCCGATCTAAGGGTTGAGATGGGCTTAGTCAAGTGACTAAGCACCCCCATAGTCACTGGATCCTCTCTCGGGGAAATAAGTATTACCTAGTGGGAGGCCAAACTCTGATTAATTGAGTGTACACAGTTATATTCCGTGTATGAATGAATACTAGTTACTAGTTTTCTCCACATTTATCTTGTTTCTCGCAGTTATATTCCTTTATAATTTAATTGCAGTGGCTAACAGTGGGAGGTCATACCTGTTATATTTCTTATACATATATCTTGTAATTTAATTTATTTTAACTACTAACTTGGTTGGATTTGGTCCAAATTCAATTAATTCAATATATACCTTAAAATTGTTAAATCGAATGAAATTTGTAAGATTTTATGGATCTGAATCGCGAATAGTGTAAGATTTTAAGATTCATAGATTCTATAGTGAAATCAGAATGAGAAATAATAAGAAATATCATAAAGTCGTAGATTTTTGGATTTAAAACGAGATTTTGACTACCTTACCCATAGCTTTCAGAAGTGTAAGAGCGTGATTACGGATGGACAAAGAAACAAGTTCATGTATAAGAATGCAAAGGATAAACCACGCACAAACGGTGGACAAGAATCATGTCACCAACCACAAATAACAAACTAGTTTGCTTGTCTAAGATAACATGACAGAATGAGAATGAAGTCACCACATACACTCTCTAACGCAATGAGAATGGCCAATGAAGCGACACTGGAAGGTAAGAGATGTTGGCAACTTGCTTGTTTCCGATGATTTGGTTGTTTTTTCAAATTTGGATATGAGTTTGATCTTAATCGGTGAAAGAAAGTAAATACATTTTTATTTTTCTTATAATTAATGATGAAGAATTAGAATAAAAAGTTAGCATAAATGATCGTGAAAAGGATTCAAATTGCACGTGAATATCGATAGCTAAACTTAATTAGATAAGACAAGTACCAAATGTGTAATTCAAATGAGATAACAATCCAAGTATAGCTCAACACCAATTTTTCCCTAAATGAAGGATATATCTATACATGAGAAATCATATCGAAGTAGAATCCGTTAATACATCAAATCCCCATTGAACTTCTTTTCCCCCCTCAGCCTTCTCAGAAGGTATCAGGAGAAGGAGCAAATGCAGTAGCAGTACCATCATCCGCAAATGTAAAAGCAGGGGAAGACAGAGGAGAACCGATTGGGGCTCCAATAGCTCCATCTTCTTCCCCAGCAATTCCCATAGCACCACCGTCGAAAGCAGTACCTGAACTCCTGGGCTGATTGTACAATGCGCGACGAGGAGCACCATCTTTCCTGCTGCAGATATCATGCAAGTTCATTCCTGCACCAGCAGTCACGCCAACAAATTAATTTAAGTTGTGATATTTTCAGCATTCCCCGTGTAGTGCTGGTAAGTAATTATGTTTGTACATAATATGTTACCTTCGGCTTGAGCCAAGTTGGAGTAGAGATCGAGGATGTTGGGGCAATAGCTGAAACAGGGCTGGGAGCAGAGCTTGGCAACAAAGTTGGGGGAGAGGAGGTAATCAGAAGAGATCCCGACCGCGTTTCTGTCAAGGCCGCAGTCGTTGATGCATGCCTCTGTCTCGATCCATCCGCTCATCGTCTCAACAACCACTTCCGATGTCTTGCATTGGTACTTCACAATCCCTTTCCTGGCCAAGTAGTTCTCCAGCACGCATCTCTTTCCTGCGTCGGAGATCGAGTAGGCGCACAGCTCTACTGGCAGCTCCTCGCACATCATATTGCCGAGGGCTCCGTTAAGGATCAGAAGGGAAGACAGAGCGAAAAAAGCGATCATCTTCAACAGGTTAACAGCCATGTTTGTTGTATCTCGTTACTTAGGAATGGAATGAAATTGAAGCTCTAGTGTTGTAGGAAGGAAGGAAGGCAGGATGATGGAATGTAGAGAGAGATGTATATATAGCTGGGATGGGAGAGGAAACAATTTAGTTACAAGTCAAACTGTGTGTGTATGTGGGTAACGGCCGACTCCATTCCCAGCTATAGAAAATGTGGAAGAAATTTAGATTTCTCCAACGTAGAACAATGAACATAGATTGATGTGAAAAGGGAAAGTAAATGGGGTGGCGGAAGTTTTAAGGCCTGCATTGTTTTCATTACCCTGGGACTATCTTTTTGTTTTCTTTCAACACCACCATAACTTGATATAGGGGTAGGATACTATGCTAACCCCTAAAGGGGTAGTGATTTTTGACACCCCCTTTATGATTGGCCAATTTTATTTCCAATCATTGGCAAGTATTAATTAAACTGATTTTTTATTTTTTTTAATCTTGTAATTTGGGGTCTCTCACCACATTGGAAAAGAGAAAGAATCTGGGGAAAAACGAAATCACCCCCATTAATTACATAATTAATTTCTCTCACTGGTACATTAATTACACGTACCACTCTACTGGTACACGTACCACTCCACTGGTACACGTACCACTCCACTGGTACACGTACCACTCCACTGGTACACGTACCACTCCACTGGTGCGAGCAATCCACAAGGTAGGTTAGAGTGAGAACAATACCAGTGCAATGATATTTTTCATAACAATGATAAACAATAACGGAGCAACAATGCAGTACCACTTCAATGATACAAATACCACTCCACTGGTACACGTACCACTCCACTGGTACGTGTACCAGTGGAGTGGTACGTGTACCAGTAGAGTGGTACGTGTAATTAATGTACCAGTGAGAGAAATTAATTATGTAATTAATGGGGGTGATTTCGTTTTTCCCCAGATTCTTTCTCTTTTCCAATGTGGTGAGAGACCCCAAATTACAAGATTAAAAAAATAAAAAACCAGTTTAATTAATACTTGCCAATGATTGGAAATAAAATTGACCAATCATAAAGGGGGTGTCAAAAATCACTACCCCTTTAGGGGTAGTCAAGCTAACCGATCCCCTTGATATAATGTGTTCTTATTCGCCCTCTGAACTTGTTATTCCAACTCTAACAAGTAACAAAGATACAACTAGATTATTAGAAGATCGAATCATGATCAAGAATCTAGATTCATTCTGGAGGAAGTGAGTTCGTCCCTGCAACTACAAGTAGAAACTATTGGGCACAAGAACAATTGGACCTAAACGCGGCCCAACAGTCTAAACTAACTCAAAAATAAAATTGGTGAACAAATTTCTTGGCCCACTAAGGAGCAGTCAACCCTTACCTCACAGAACTTCTTGCAGCAAGAGATGCTATCTTCTTAGTCACTTTAATAGTCTTGTTCCACGTGGTGGTAGAAGGGGATTATGAGGTGGTCGTCAATCAGACCAGACTTGGCGTTCTAGAAGATTCTATTGGAGGTTCGGTGCTCCGGGAGTTCAAGAATCTGCTTACTAGAAGTATTCCGGAGCATGACCAGTCCTTCCTTTAGGATTTCCCTAAGTTTGTTTAAGACCAAATCATTGTGGAATTATGTCGAATTCCAATATTGGAAGGGGTTTGAAAAACGTTGTTTGATCTCGGCCAGAACAAATCGCCTGGGCCAGATGGGTTCGTTGGTTTGTTCTTTCGAAAATTATGGTCTAGGAATATACGACTTTTGTAAGGAAGTCCATGAATTCTTACTTTTTCGATAATGTCTCATGGATGGAACAACATGCACATTGCGCTGATACCTAAAGTGAAAGTTCCTGATATGATGAAATAGTTCAAACCAATCACTTATTGCAACTTTAGGTATAAAATGTTGTCTAAGAGATCATCTATTCTTTTTCATTCCATATTCCAGAGGAAGTGAAGTTTAGTCGAATATTAATTAATAGGGTTAGTATTTCTGTATGACCTGAACTTTGACCAAAATAAACATCCTGGCCAATCTTTTCGATCTATAACATCCTGGCCCGAATTATACATCAAAATAAACAATTTGGCCATATCCGACTTTTGACCGTTAACTTGGACGGTCAACGCGCCATGTCACTTCCAACTCAGCAAATTTCAATTAACTTTATTTTAAATTTACACCTATTTCCATTTTCTTTCCTTTATCATTTTGAACGAAAAAAATAATAAAACACATTTTCAATTTCGGGACAAAACCCAACAGACCCCCGGTAAGCGGCGTGCGTTTTGACCCGAAATTGTAAATGTGTTTTTTTTTCAAAGTCATAAAGGAAATAAAATGAAAATAGGTGTAAATTAAAAAAATAATAATTGAAATTTGCTGAGTTGGCAGTGACATGGCGCGTTGACCGTTAGTCAACGCGTTTGACCATTAGTCAACACGTTTGATGTCCAAGTTAACGGTCAAAAGTCAGATCTGGCCAAATTGTTTATTTTGATGTATAGTTCAGGCTAGGATGTTATAGATCGAAAAGATTGGCCAGAATGTTTATTTTGGTCAAAGTTCAGTATATATAGAAATATTAACCCTAATTAATATGTATATCGAATAAAAATGATCTGACATTATTTTATTTATTATTACCGATAAGAAAATATCTCACACAAAAAAGAAAAAACAAGAAAGAGGGATTTCTTTGTATGATAAAAAAAATTTCATTCATGTCAGTTATTTCACAAGAAGATAATCGTGGATCGGTTGAGTTTCAAATAGCGTATTTTACTAATAGAAAAAAAAAATACAATACAAGTACACGAAATACAATACAAGTTTATCTAGAAATAGAAAAAATATAGAATACAAGTTTATACTAAATACATAATGTTTAATTTTTTAATAAAAAAATAATTCTGTAAATTATATTATTTACTAATCTCATATATATTTTTAAGCATTTCATTCGCGAGGAGCTAGATGAGAATGAATGACTAGTCGATTGAAAGGTCGTATGGCAGAGCTAGTATCAGAGGTGCAAACTGCATTTACACTAGGTAGAATGATCCAAGACAACATAATCATAGTCGATGAGTTTCTGCATTTATTTAAATGCCGAAAGGGTAGCAATTGGGATATGATGTTGAAAATCGACATGAGGAAGGCTATGATCTTGTCGATTGGGACTGTCTTGGGGTTGTCCTGGTTGCGTATGGGTTTAACCAAACATGGATAGGGTGGATAAGCCAATGCATTCAAATAGTTTGCTTCTCAGTCTTACTTAACGGGAGTCCTTCTGAGATGTTTCAGCCTACTCGTGGTATTCGTCAAGGAGACTCCATGTCTCCTTTCGTTTTCATCCTTTTGTTTAATGCCTTGTCCTTTCTCATCCAAAAAGGAATTGATAAATGAGGTATTCAGGCTATCAAGCTTAATCTGAACTGCACAACTATCTCTCATTGATCGTTTGCTAACGATATCGTGATTTTTAGTAAAGCTATCATGAGAAAAGTTGTCCATATAATGAATCTTTTCAAGAATTATGGAAGCATTATAGTGCAAGAAATTAATGAGGCAAAGTCCTCTATTTTCTTCAGCAAGAACACCCCAACTTCATAACAAGAACTTATTATCACTTCTCATTGTGACTTATCCCCCTCGATTTGTCATGAATAATACTTGGGAGTGCCTTCTGAGTGGGGCGCTCTACGAAAGAGACTTTCTCCTTATTAGAAAGGATGAAAAAGGATGATTCGTGTAATTCAAATGAGATAACAATCGATGTGTAAAACCCAAAGTTGTTGCAAAAAGATACATCTGTACATGAGAAATGATACTGAAATAGAGTCCGTAAATTCAACCATCCCTCAAAAGTTGTCAGGCGAAGAAGCAAATGCAGTAGTAGAACCATCATCCGCAAAAGGAAAAGCAGGGGAAGACAGAGGAGAACCGACTGGGGCTCCAATTGCTCCATTTCCTTCCCCAGCAGTTCCTGCAGCACCACCATCAACACCGCCTGAACTCTTGGGCAGAATGTACAATGCGCGACGAGAAACAGCATTTCCCCTGATGCAGATATCATGCAAGTTCATTCCTGCAGCAGTCACACCAACAAATATAATTAAGTCGTAATATTTTCAGCGTCTGGTTTAGAACATAGCAGGGACTTGCTGTGTAGGTAAGTAATTATGCATATAATTAATATGTTACCTTCAGCTTGAGCCAAGTTGGAGTAGAGATCGAGGATGTTGGGGCAATAGCTGAAACAGGGCTGGGAGCAGAGCTTGGCAACGAAGTTGGGGGAGAGGAGGTAATCAGAAGAGATCCCGACGACGTTTCTGTCAAGGCCGCAGTCGTTGATGCATGCCTCTGCCTCGATCCATCCGCTCATCGTCTCCATCACCACTTCCGATGTCTTGCATTGGTACTTCACCATCCCCTTCCTGGCCAAGTAGTTCTCCAGCACGCATCTTTTCCCTGTGTCCGAGATCGAGTAGGCGCACAGCTCTACTGGCAACTCCTCGCATATCAGATCGCCGATGGCTCCGTTAAGGATCAGAAGGGAAGACAGAGCGAACAAAGTGATCATCTTTAACAAGGAAGCAACCATATTTGTAGTTTCTCGTTACTTAGGAATGGAAGCTGTGTTGAAGATGTAGAAGGAAGGCAGGATGAAGGAATGTAGAGAGATGCGGATGTATTTATAGCTGGACTGGGAGAGGAAACAGTTTAGTTACAGGTCAAACTGTGTGTATGAGGGTAACGGCCGACTCCATTCCCTGCTATAGAAAATGTGTAAGAAAGTTAGATTTCTCCAACGTAGACCAATGAACATAGATTGATGTGAAATGAAAAGGAAATGAGGTGGCGGAACTTTTAAGGCCTGCATTGTTTTCATTACCCTGGGACCATTTTTTGTTTTCTTTCGACACCATAACTTGATATAATGTTTTTGTTTTGTTTTTCGCCCTCGTAACCTTCTGATTCCAACTCTATTCTAACAATGATACAACTCAGCCGGTTATTATAAGATCAAAACATGTTTAAGAATCTAGATTCACTCGGGAGGAAGTGAGTTATCCATGCAAGTAGAGGAGCCACCTATTGGGCACAAGACCTAAACGCGGCCCAACAGTCTAAACCAAATCTGAAAACGGCTACAGACTCGAAGACAAAATCGGGTGAACAAAGTTATTGGTCCAGTAGATAATTTGCTTAGGGTCCAACCAGTGACGTAGCCAGGATTTGAAGCAAGGGGGTCCGGTAAAGAATCTATCATGACCTTTTCTTATTTTGAAAAAGTTATCTATCAAGAATTTCATTTGTAATGTATCATGTAATTTATTTTTTACTCTCATTTAACAAATAATGATAATTGTTTTCATCTAGTAAAGGCCGTCAACTAGTGAACTAGAAATTAATTTAAGATATTAATTTTAACTTATTATTTTTTTGTATGAATTTTCTAATAAAATATTAATCTTTATTTTAAGTTGATAAGAATGAGAATTTTTTCCCAAAGCAACTCGATCCATATCACTATTATAGGCGGGTTCACTACTAAATATGTCCATTTTGTCTTGTTGATGACCCATTACCCAAGCCAAAGGGGTGTCGTGGCACACCCCCTTTCCATGCTAGCTCCGCCGCTGGGTCCGACCCAAATCAGAAAGGAAGGAAGTACCAAGCAGGCAACAAAAGCCCGACACAAGGAGAAGTGGCCAAAACGAGAAAATCAAGAAAAGAGACCTCTAACGGGAATTGGATTGGGTGCTAATCAATGTTGTCAAACCTGTTTATATTATTATCTTTTTGATAAGTGGAATGGTACGAACGGTGATATAATTGATTTATGTGGTTATGTCGGTTTTAATGGAATACATGAGAAAAGTGAAAAATCATCAACACTAAATAAATTAGTTAGGAAGAAGCAATTAGAAGAGTTCATTCACATAAAATAATTTATAGTTAGGAATTCGTAACTCAGTAAATAATTAGATATGTAAAAAATTAATGTATATAAAATGAATTTTATTAATATTTACAATAATTAATGTAAAATATAGTACTAGCTATATAATATATAAGGTTAATCACAAAGTCCATTGTAGCCTTTTGGTGCATAATTGAAACTAGTGAACATAAGGGATTTGGTCCATTGTAGCCTTCCACCACAAACAAAAACAGATATGGAGAAATGGGATCACCCTGTCTCAATCCTCTACTAGGGTAAAACGTTTATGTTTGATGGCCATTTACCAAAGTAGAGAAAGACACTGTAGCAACACAAGTCATGATCATTTGCACCCACTTCGAATCAAACCCCAACTTCAACATTAGAGCTTCCAAAAAATCCCACTCTACCCTATCATAGGCTTTAGTTATATCAAGCTTTGCTGGCATAAAACCCTTATAACCATTACTTCTGGCCTTCATCGAGTGAAAACACTCGAAGGCAATCATCACATTATCCGGGATCAGTCTCCCAGGCACAAATGCACTCCGATTTGGGACAATAACCTTGTTTAACACCCCTTTAACCCTATTTGCAAGTACTTTAGAGAGAATCTTATAAAGTACTTTGCATAGGCTAATAGGGCAAAAATCCACAGGAGTTTGAGGAGATTTCTTTTTTGGAATCAGGGCCAAGAGTGTGTGATTGAGGTGCTGTGGGAAGCTTCCCTCCTCAAAATACCCCTGCAACTATGTAGTTATATCATCTCCCACCACATCCCAATTCTTTTGAAAGAAAAGGGCAGGCATTCCATCAGCTCCTAGAGCTTTTAAGGGCCCCATAGACTTCAAAGCAGCCCATATCTCTTCTCTTGTTAGTGGTAGTAACAATTCCTCGTTCATGGCTGTAGTAACTTTCTGTGGTATTGCATCAATCACCATCCGAGCCTCTGTTCTTACTCCAGCAGAGTACAACTTCTTATAGAACTACACTATAGACTGAGCTACATCCTCCTGTCCAACACATACCCTCCCATCCTCATCCTTAATTTTCCTAATCATATTCTTAGCTCTTCTATCTGAGGCTCGTCGATGAAAGAACTTTGTGTTCTTATCCCAAAATTTTAGCCACTCATTTCTGGAACGTTGCTTCCAGATAAGCTCTTCCTGTAAGAGAATATCTTCCAGCTCATTCTCAAGTACACTTCTCTGAACCAAAATGGCCTCAGTCTTAGGCAATTTGTCAATTTTTGCGAGGGCCTGCTCAGCTTTGATCCTTCTTGATTTGAGGCTCCCAAATATTTGTTTGCTCCAGCTCTTGAGGCGTTCTTCACAGAGTTTTATCCTCCCTGTTATTGATTCCCTACTCACAGTTCCCAACCTTCCTTTATCACTTGTTTGCACTCCTCATGGTCCTGCCAAAAAAGCTTCAAATTTGAAATAATGTCCCCACTTAACATCCTCCACTAACACATTCGTTTTGAGTAAAATAGGATTATGATCTGAACCACAACGTCGGAGATGATAAACTCCAACTTCAGGGTAGAGTTTCCTCCATGAATCTGTTGCCACCATTCTATCCAACCTTTCCTCGAGAAAGGTGTCATCCTTGTGATTGTTGTCCCAGGTGTATGGTTTACCATAGAAACCTAGGTCTTCGAGCTGGCAATCCGCCAGAGCGCTATTAAAACCATCCATCTCATATCCATTGGCAGGTTGTTTACCATTCTTCTCTACATAATGTTGAACGAGGTTAAAATCTCCACAACACATCCATGGCAGGTCTGTTTGGTTTTTTAAGTGTCTTAGCAGATCCCATGTCAGATGTTTTCTGCTCATCTCTGGCCAACCATATATGCCTGTTAGCCGCCAAACGTTACCCTCATCTTCAATCTTCATGTCAATGTAATTTTCTGCATATCCTTTCACTTCCAATTCAACATCCTCTTGCCATAACACCATCAGTCGTCCCACCCTTCTCGTCGAGCCCACTCCAAAACCTTTGTAACCTTGGAACTTCTGCACAATGAGTTCCCACTCTTTCTCCTGCTTTTTGGTCTCCATAATAAAGACCACCCTAGGGTTTTCTCTCTGGATCAATCGATCCAATTTTCTAATTGCCAGGGGACTCCCCAAACCCCGGCAATTGTAGCTTAGATAACTCATTGAGCTGGGCGGGCCTGCTCCTCTCCAGGCTCCGCCACACCGCCATCCAAATTGTAATATGTGGTTTGAGCATGTTGGTTCCCAATTTCAGGGAAATTGAGCACTTTAGCTCTCTTGCTTACATCCCCCATCATGTTTTCTACAGGTTCCCCCTCTCTGCGGAATCAATTGCACCCCTGTGGCTACCTTCCCTCGGCCCTGCTCTTGCCTCCTCCACACTCGACTAGTATTTCTACCAGGTATCTGTCCTTCTACCCTACCCATCACGAACTTTTGTAGGGCTCCAGTCTGTTGTTGATCCTTCCTCTCCTGCTGTTTCAAGTCTTTGAGAGGTGCAAACCCTCCCCCAGCAGTCTATTTTGACTTTTCGGCCACTGGAGCCATGTGCGATTGTTCTTCTCCGTTTGTCCTCCTCATTAGCCTCGTTATCCCCTCAGTTTTTCTCATTTCTTCTTGCTCAAAAGCCATGTCATGGTCAGAATTTGACCCCACACTTTCCCATTCAAATTTTTGTTTAAGGGCCGCCCATACTTCCGCATCTTCTTTTTTGGCAGTGTATGACAGCCAATTTTTCGGCCCTGGGGCTGCCCCCCGCAAGTCATATCCATAGGGATCCACCTCTGGTTTCAGTTCCACCTGACACTTTAGCTTAGGATGCCCAATTCTACCACAAGTATAGCAAAACATGGGTAACTACTCATACTTGACCGGATACTCCACTAACTTCCCTGCAATGTTCAATTTCAGTTTCTTCTTCACGGGGTTATTTATGGATAGGTATACCCTCAGTCTCATATAGTCATCCCACATAGTTGATGAGCCATCATCAAACCAATTTAGGCCCCCAAACCTTGAAGCAATCTTCTCTGCCATCTTCAGTGTTCGCAGCTCCGCAGTGAAACCCATCACCCTTATCCACGAATCAATCATATGTAATTCCTCTGGTTTTGGCTTCTGTATTGTTGTGCTCACTTTGAACACAATGAGGGATTTCTCATAATGCCATGGTCCCCCAAAGCAGACCTTGTTCCTGTCATCCATATCCAGAAATTGAAAGGCGAACAACATATCCCCTAACTCAGTTATTTGGAAACCCTTACGTAGCTTCCAAGCTTTTGCCAAAGCTATTTTCATTGACTTGATGTTTGGTTTGGTTCTTTTTCAGATACAAGGCGTCCAATCAGCCCCAGTCTGCGAACCGCCTCCATTCGAAGCACATCGACATCAGCATTATCTACCTCCAGCGGTGCTTCCTCCTCCTCCAAAGTGATCTGGTGTAGCTGTTCCTCCAACTCCACCGTTGCTTGATTCTCTTTGCTTGTAGCCGTATCCATCACAGCTTCATCTGCCATTCTGAAACAGCTGCACAGCTCTCTTATTCTCCCCGCTCAAAACTCCTACACCGGACTAAAAACAAGAAGCCTGAAAGTTTCTTGCACTAGGGTTATCGTTGTATAAGCTATAAGATCTCTCAAAACTAGGTTGCACACAGGAGTGCAACGTATGAAACGATATAAATAGGCGACAAACACTGCCAAATCTCAACGCAAAAAGTCCTTATCCTTATAGAAATCGAAAATCGACTCGAGAAAACAGTGGGAAAACTCACGCTAAACCTCAGAAAAACCTAGGGTTTCCGCCGCTCCTAAACTCTCGCTAGACGAGAGAAAAACCCATCCTCATGTGTTTATAACTTTTTTCTACCCGATGATTGTTAACTGGTCAATATTTTCCCAATAATTTCCTCGTTCTGTTGTAATCTTTCCTATTCCTTTTTTGTACTCTATCGTTTCTACACCGATATCTTGCCTCTTCAATGATTTGCTTGTTAACTAGTCAAACCTATCGAAATATTGAGAATTTGCCAGTGTTAACTTCCATTTAGCAATTTTTTTAGTTATATTGACTTGACAACATGATACTGAGTTGGAAGAGACTCATGAAGGTCAACATTCCAAAATTTTAATATTTTAACTAAGAAAAGATTTACAAAATTAGTAACAATAACGTAAAAATGACTAATATTTTGATGCATTATGAAAAATTTGGATAATTAATAGAATTTTAATAGGTTTGGATAATATAAAAGAATCTAAAAAATATTTGGATAAAAATAGAAATTACCAGACACTAAAAGCTCAACAAAACTTTAACCTCTATCTTTTAACCTTTACATCTCAACCAGAGGTAATGCACCGATCTCTAAATACATAATATCCAAATGTTATAAGCTTCATAATGGTTAAATTTTGAAAATGAAATATAAATTAAATTCATTCATATGGAACCATTTGAAATGCACATAGATCAATAAAATTACAAATACTTAATATTAAACTAGGAAATAAATCCAGAAAATATAAAAGGATTTTATTCAATGAAGAAAAATTATTTTTTAATTGGAAAAATATATTGGTATTCAATAGTTATGCTAAGTTCATGGTTTAATTAAAAAACTAAGAAATTTAAAAAATATTAAGAAATTTATTTATTAACTTACCATAATTTGAGAAGAGTGTAACTAGGGATGGCAATGGGCCCACGGGCCATGGGTATCCAATAGAGCCCGCCCGACAGTGATGGGCTTAAACCAGCGAAAACGGGCTGGCTTTCGGTGTCTGGTGTACCTGCGGCCAGTGGATTGCAGTGACGGGCAGGGGACGGATTCAGAGATCCCCGCCCCGTATCCGCCCTGATAACAAAAAGACGTCGTTGTGTACATCATATATAAAAGGCGATTTTAGGGTTAGGGTCTGGAGCCTTCATTTTCGTAAACACCCAGCCGCCCTCATCCCTGATTTTCTCTGAAATCTGCCAAGGCGAATCTCCGATTTCTGCCAAATCTCTGCGATTCCGATGATTTCTCCCCATTTCTCTACTGAAATCCCTAGTAAATCGACGATCCCATCGCCAATAACCCCAAAGCTAGTCCTTAATCAAGCCCTCAATCACCTAAAATGTCTCAACCGACGCAAATCGCCTTTGAATCGTGCATGCAGACGAGTTCTTTCCCCGATCCACGAAGATAAGTATTCAATTCGTTCTTTCCTTAAATGATTTTTCCTTAAACGTGTATAAATAGGAGTCTCACTTCTTCGTTTTGTTCATCTGCAGTTCTTCGAACCCTAATTCCAGAAACCCTAGCCTTCTAGATTTGGAATCCCACTGCTTGTCCGTCATTCTCAGTAATTTTAGCATAATGTAGTTCATTATATGATTTGTTGCGGGTGCTTGCTTAGTTTTTTAGAATAGAAAACACTAATTTTGCCTACTTCTCTGTTTTTGCAGATTTCCCCTTTCCGTGCTGCTATTTCATCAAGCAGGTGGTACTTAAACTACAGTCTTCTTAGGTAACTTGTCGACCTAGCATGTTGTTAGTTTTTCATAGTTAAATCTGACTCACAATCACTAATTTTGCTTGCTTGTGTTTGTGCAGATTTCTCCTCTATGTTCAGGAATCTCATCAAGCAGCTGGTGCTTAAAATACAATCCGCTTAGGTAAGTGGTCGACCCTACCGTGTTGTTGGTTGTTCGTAGCTAAACCTTAACCTGTCAAATTGATTATGTTGTAAGTAAACCAAAGGGTGAAATCTGTAATGTGCTAAACTGGTAAATCGATCATTAGTCTTAGTAGCTAAACTGGTCAATTTATGATTGTAAGTTCGAAACTGGTAATCCTAATTTTGTATATGCTAAACTCAAGTACTGAACACATCTAAACTGTTAAGTACTTAAGTTCAAAACTGTAATATGATAGATTGCATTGGTAATGCTACTCGAATCTTTTAATCTGCTCAATACTGAAGTGCTTTATTGTATTCATTAAGTTGAATACAATAAACTCCAAATCCAGTAAACTTCTAATATGTAATCCTAAAGGCTAAAGTACTCGAACCAAGTAACACAACTGGACACTAGTCATATTTCTTAAGCATTTTTTTTATTTCTCCCTCTTAAACAGATGGAACCCCAACACGTTGAGAATGCTCCTGCTAATGATGTTGTTGCCCCTCCTCCTGGTAATACTAATAATGTTGAGGAAGATGTTCTTCCTCAACATCCCTTAGGTGCTAGTAGGGGATTAAAATCTGATGTCTGGCCTCATTTCACAAGGATGATGGTTTCTGGGGTATTGAAAGATAAATGCAACTACTGTAAGAAGGTGTTGGTTGGGAAATCTAGTAATGGTACTTCACATCTTAGGACTCACAGAAACAGATGTGTTCATAAAAAAAATTCATGATGGGAGTCAAAAGGTTCTTGGTGCTAACTATAGTGCCAATGGAACAACTGATATGAGTACCAATCAGTTTAGTAGTGAGGTGTCTAGAAAGGAGCACTGCAACATGATCTTGATGCACGAGTATCCCTTTTATGTTGTTGAGCACCTTTATTTCAAACGGTTTTGCTGCACCTTGAACCCTCTCTTCAAAGTCCCAACCAGAAATACCATAAAGAAGGACATAGTGACTATTTATGGTTTTGAGAGGTCTAAGATTCAAAAGGTTCTTGACGAAAACAAAGGGAGGATAGCTTTCACCACTGACATGTGGACTGCCACAAACCAAAAACGGACCTACATGGCTGTTACTGCCCACTATATCGACAACTTTTGGAAGTTGAGAAACCATCTTCTAATGTTTGGTTACCTCCCTGCCCCACACACTAGTGAGAGGCTGGCTGTAAAGCCAGCTCAATGGCTCCAATCTTGGAACATTGATAGTAAATTGTCAACAATTACACTTGACAATTGTACTACCAATGATTCAATGATTAATCTAGTGAAAAAAGGTTGGTTTTGTCTAATCTAATTAGGGATGGGACACTTCTTCATATGAGGTGCTCTGCTCACATCCTTAATTTGATTGTGAGGGATGGTCTTGATGTTCTGAAAGATGGAATTGAGCAAATTAGGGAGAGTGTGGTCTTTTGGACATGCACACCTAGGAGGGTGGAGTCTTTCCATGCAACTACCCAACAACTAAAACTACCTGTTTCTAAGAAATTGGTTTTAGATTGTCCCACTCGGTGGAATTCCACCTATGAGATGCTTTCTGATGCTGTAACATCCCGTTACGGCAAAACCCATATTTCGATCGCTAGAAATTTTCACGATTTAAAATCGAGCATTTCGACACTATATATATATATACTTCGTACATTTAATTCACATCATCATCGTCTATTTCCATTTTCCACCGAGAGAAGCAAAAACCAGAGCGAGCGGAGAGAACGTACAGGGGAACGTCGGGGGAAAAACTCCAAGTCTTGATTCTTGAGCATAAGTGATCCAAAAATCCCGTAAGTAATGCCTAATTCATCTATACATCGTGATTTATCGATTTAGAGCTTTAAAACGAGTTTTTGGTTCAGGAATTTCTTGAATTCCCGATAAGCCAAATTAGGGTTTCGGAGTATCCGGAAGCCGGATTGAGCCCAAATTTCATATACGAGCTTCCTGCAGCGAGGTAATCAATCCTCTATTTCTAATCCCTGAATTTCGGCTATTATTTAGGCCGGGGTCCAAACCGCTGAATTTAGCTCCGGCCAGGGTTTGATGTGTTTTTATCGAGAATTTGACCCGGAGCCCAGAACTAATATTGACGGGGATACTGCAGGGGATATTAGGACGGTCTCGGATTTTAATTCAGGGATCGTTCGTGAAATTGACGTTTTAGTACGGGAAGGTTAAACCGGTGTTTGAACGACCAGAACTGGTGAGGGATTAGCACGGCATACCGGGTTTGTCGTATCACAATAATTATATTGATGCTTAGAATTGATCTAGGTGAACTAGAATGGCATGATTAGGGGTGTATGAACTTTTGTGCTATATGTTGAACCCTGGATTGCTGTATGATATTATTGACTTGCCCTAATCGATATGAACCTTGTTTATGCTGATGATTATGTATATGTTGCAAATTGTGGGCTTTACTATTAATATGCTTTACGATGGTTCGAGAAGGTGATTAGGTATGATTTTTCATGATTGTTGTATTTGGATGCACAAGTGGGAAAATATATATTCCCTGGTGATATTATGATGTTTAAGGAGGATGACTTGCATGAGGGTTTATCCCGAGGAAGTGCAATTATATGACTCCTGATTTACCTATGTTGAGCCAATTATGGCCAGGTCAAGTACATATGCAAGTAATGAATTATGATTAAGCAAGATGAGATATGAATCATGTATAAGGATACCAAATATGAGTGTTGTGGTCTCACAGTCAACTACATAGTAATTAGGGCTCCCTATGCTATTACTCTATTATGATATGTATGATAGTCACACCTCTCATGTGGTGGTGACTGAAGAATTCTTATGAGATATGACCACACCCAGAGCGGTGTCGGGGTATGACTACACCCATAGTGGTGTGGGGTATGTATGACCACATCCGACGGGATGTTGGGGTATGTATGACTACATCCGACGGGATGTGGGGTATGTTTCCCGGGAGAGTTATTAGCATGGGAGTAGCCAGGCACCTATAAGTAAAACATGATAAGATGCATATGCATAAGTCAAGGTGGTTGAGTCTTTTGCTTATTGGGATGTCGGAGAGCTGAGATATGATCCCAGTGCTTTGGCTTGTTTGCTAGATGTATGGTAGGGGTATGCTCTGTTATGAACTCACGATGCTATGATTATCTCACTCAGCTATGAGCTGACCCTCTTTTATTCTTCTTCTCTGCTTATGCTATGTGTAAGCAGATCATCAGCAGCAGCAGTAGATAAGTGTTAGGTGGGAGAGGAGCTAGAGTTGAAGCCAAGATGAGGTATGGTCTTCAACTATTCTGTGCTTGGACGACTACTTGGGATTTTGGCCAGTGATCCACACCTTTTTGTAAAAATGTTTTGAGAACATTTTCATGTGCATACTAGCTTCGAATGTAGTGTAAGATATCCACAGGTGTGGAAAGTTGATGATATGTGTATATTTTTGTAATTGTCTAAGTTATGACGATTATGGCTTGTATTAGTATGGTATGCAGTTGTGTAGTATGAAACTGTGACTATGGCTATGAAAAGCCAACGCATATGGTTGTGATGAATTATTTTGCAGGATAATTTGCAAGAACTGTTAGCCCATTACGCGAGTAATTCATGTCGAAATTTTATTTGGGTAAATTTTGATAATTAATGTAACGCCCGAGATTAATTTCGCTGAAATTGTATGAACAATATGATTAGGCAAAACGTAGAGGGTAGGGTGTTACAGATGCTATCCCGTATAAGGAGGTGTTTGAAATATTGAAAATAAGGGAGGCTCAATATGAATCTGTGCCTACCAACGAGCAGTGGGATTTTGCTGTTGTTTTGGTTGGCAAACTTGATGTTTTCAAGGACATAACTTCGGTTTTTTCTGGTTCAAACTACCCAACAACGAATCAGTTTTTTGCCTAAGTTTGTGATTTGAGGTTACGATTGGTGAAATGGTTAAGTGACCCTAATCCGATGATCGTTTCTATGGCTGAGAATATGTGGAATAAGTTTGCCAAGTATTGGGATGATATTCATTTGTTGTTGGTCGTGGCTGTTGTGTTGGTTCCACGTTACAAATTGAAAATTGTTGAGTACTATGCTGGTAAATTTTATATTACCAATACAGATCTTGTTTTTGAAAGGGTGAGAATTGTGCTTGCTGACTTGGTTGTTGAATACCAAAGGAAATCCTCCAAAAACTCGCCTGTTACTTCTAGTGTGCATCCTTGTTCTTCAGCCACTGATCTAGATTTTGATCTATATGTGAGCCAAAGAAAGAAAACTAAAACAAATGTGGTTACTACCGAGTTAGATCACTATCTAGCTGAGTATGTTCATCGTAGAACACCAGACTTTGATTTGTTGGGTTGGTGGAAGTTCAATGGTGCCAAGTATCCCATTTTGCAAGAAATTGCAAGGGATTTACTTGCTGTACTTGTTACTAGTGTTGCATCAGAATCTGCATTTAGTTCTGGTGGGAGGCTTTTTGATCCCCATCGAAGCAGACTTGATCCTAAAACAGTTGAAGCAATGATGATATTAAGGACCTGGGTCAAGGATGATAGCAAAGGTAATATGCTTCTTTAGTTCGTGCCATGGTTTCTTTCTATTTCATTATTTCTTTCGAAGTTGACTAATTCTTGCATTCTTTGGTAGTGTCTGCCTCGGAAGTAAAAGCGTTAGAGGGGGTGTTCTCGGCAATGGCAATGGATGATGTAACGATAGAAGAGAGCACAGGTAAGCCTCTTTGAATTTTTGTAACTGTTAATATGGTTTGGGGATTTACTAAACTGTTTGTTTTTGTGATAGATGGAGCTGAAGTGTCGTCCCAGATGGGAGGAGATGAAGATGATACTGTCGTGAACCTTGTGGACTAGTTGTCTAGTTCTAGGTTTGTAACTGCTCTGCTCACATTTCCCTACTAATGCTAGCTACTTAGTTAAATTCTGAAAACATGTTTATACTGTCTAATTGCAGAATAGTGTCCATTAGCCATTAGTTGGTGAATTACAATTAATGGTGAATGATGGATTCTTGGTCTGCTGGAGAATGATGCATTCTTGGTCTATTGATGCATATTTGGATTGCTGATTCGTTACAAATATTGTTGCTGCTGATCTGCTGACATTGTTGTTATGCTGATGGAAGACGGATTGCCAGTTTTCTGATGGAAGAAAGATTGTTGCTGTTTAGTACTTTCTCTACTAGCTATAGGTTTGATTTTGTGTTGAACTGCCACATGTTCATTTGTGGTGTAGTACTGTAGTTTATGGGTTTGTTACCTCTGAGTTCGGATTATTGGTTTATGGGATTTTGTTACACTGTTTGGGTTCGTGGTGGGGGGATGGGGTTCTCAGTTCACTGAGTTAAGTTCTTAGTTGTTGAGTTTGCAAGTTCTGGGTTTGCTAGTTCTTGGAACAAGGTTGAATGCTATAAATGTTTGTTTTCAGTTCATTATCATTCTGCTTTATTGACTTGGATTTGATGTTTTGTAACTGTCTGTTTTTTAAGAATTCGGGCATCCAGTGGCCCGCGGGTTCACCCGTACCCACATGGGCTTGGGACAGATTTTGCGCACGTATAGCATAGTGGGCCAGTTGCGGGTAATACCCGCGGGCTTAAATGGTGGGCAATTTCCATTGAGACAATTGTAAGATATGAATCTCCAAAGTAGGCACCATGAAACTGTTTTTACACTGAAATAATAGATTAGGTCGACTTAATCCGAACTGAGGTCGACCTAATTCTAATTGAGATCGTCCAAAAAGTGCAAGTTACGGTGACTTACACTAGTGTATTATATATGGTTTTTTGTGTTATAGTGCATAAATTGAACGATTCTATTAATGGATGGCCAACAGTTCTATAACGACTAATCGATGAACCATAAATCACTAACTTTTGCGATTCAATATCCTATCCAGTTCTGAAAACATATTCTAATGCCAAATACCATACGTGTTAATATAATATACCCTACAATATTAACATTGAAGTTTATTCCCCAACAACAGGTTAAAAGATATATGATGAATGCAGTAATCACATCATTGTGAATTGTAAGAACTTAACACATCACTCAAATTGTACTTCTTTTATTCAATTTGTGTTTGAAAAAAGAAGATAAATGGATTAAAAGAGATAACCTTTTCAACTCAAGTTGACAAAAGAAATGGACATCCTACAGTAACTTGGATATTTATCAAGTTAGGTGACGTGAATAAATCATAACCATTAAAATAAGTGAGATTAAATCTAGACCATTGATTAAGGAAAAAAGAAAAAAACTAATAAATATTGGTTACCGGCACTATGCCGGTTTCTCCAAATTGGCTGATACAATTCCTTTTTTTAAGGGTTGATATCCCTTAATTTTATAGGTTTTTAGGGTAATTTCTCATTTTTAATTTAGTTGGCCAATGACAATAGGAAAATTTCGTGTACTTCTATGGAAATAAACTATATTAGGGCCCGGACTCTTGGCCGGGAGAGTTTTATTTTCATGTATACGTGTAGTAAACATTGATGTATATTTTTTTATGGTTCATGTTGTTGAGGATTGAAGTAACTACTTAATCTGGTAAGTTCTCCACGAATAATATAGGAAAGTATTTAATGTATGACAAACAACGTCCAACTATACTTACGTAAATACATATTTTCAAAAAATGTCATATCTATATAAAAATGTCTAAGAAGAAAATGATAAGAGTTGTTTTACATCATACATGCATAATCAAACTACAGTATACGATAAAAAATTTGTCTTTTCCATTTACTTTGAGTGTATTCAATGATATAATGAAACAAAATATATGTTTAGAATGCACTTAAAAAGAAACAAACTAACTCACACAGTCATGGTTCGAGTGGCATTTCATATAGAAAGCTAAATCAAACCGAAAAGAAGGCAAAAACTAAAAGCAGCATACCTAACATTTTGGGGGAAAATCCACAATAATAAAAGTCATTGTAGCTCTTACTAAAGTTAGAAAGACTTTGATTTAATGGTAAGTAAACAATTATATGCAGTGCTTAAGAGGGAAGAAGAGACCTTACATTGTTTATTAATATGCATCTTAGTTTCATAATTTTTACATCATTAAAATTTTTTGTGTTGAATAGAAACCCATCCATGTTTGGAGCCATTGTAAAATGTAAGTTATGAGGCAAATGAGAAGTCTCAAGCATCCACATGCTTGAAAAAATAAATCTATATTATCAAAGATAAAATCATATCTTGCATAAGAAAAAGAATACTAAATTAAACCCAATGTAAAAGTAACGATGAAAATTGATAGGACTTTGCTACTGTGACATGCATTTCATGGTGACATGCACTTTTCGGTCGACCTCATGTAGGATTAGGTCGACCTAATCTATTGTTTCAGTGTAAAAACAGTTTCACGAGGCCTACTTTGGAGATTCATCTCTTACAATTGGCTAGATTAAAATTGGAGATTAATGTCTTGTTTTGAAGCTGAAGTGTCCCATCTACACATTAAAGTACTTGGTAGGTCGATAGGAAGTCCAGAATACCATTTTTAAACTTGATCAAAAGGCTATGCCAAAACTGGGAAACTGCCTGAAAATGGCCAAGTCTGGGAATGTGTTTGTGAAGCCTACTTTGGAGCTCAATTTGAGAAGCATGAATGCGATTCGAGTCCAGGAGCCTCTTCCACGTTAAATTAGATATGGTTGTCTACAAAGGCAAGACATTGGATGAAAGATTGGATATATTTAAGGTTTCAAACAAAAGGCTCGAAGTTGCTACGAAGGCTATTTTTCTGGCAACTTGTCTATGCTCGTTGTCTGCCAGAAAAACAACCTTGTTTCTGGCAACTTGTCTGTGCTCGAAGTCTGCCAGAAAAACAACCTTCGTAGCAACTTCGAACCTTTTGTTTGAAGCCTTATAGATATCCAATATTTCATCCAATGCCTTGAATTAGTATATAAATATACCTAATTTAACGTGGTAGAGGCCCCTGGACTTGAGTTGCATTCATGGATCTCGAATAGAGCTCCAAAGTAGGCTTCAGAAACATGTTTCCAGACTTGGCCATTTCAGGCATTTTCCCAGTTTTGGCATAACCTTTTGATCAGTTTCAAAAATGGTCTTCTACACTTCCTATCGATCTTTTAATCACTTCAATATGTCGAGGGACACTCCAGCTTCAAAACAAGACATTAATCTTGAATTTCCATCTAGCCAATTGTATGATATGAATCTCCAAAGTAGGCACCATCAAACTGTTTTTACACTGAAACAACATATTAGGTCGATCTAATCCTAAATGAGGTCGACCGATGCCTAACTAAGGTCGACAAATCCTAAATGAGGTCGACCTAATGCTCAATGAGGTCGACCTAAGTCTAATTGAGGTCGACCGAAAAGTGCAAGTCACGGTGACATGCATGTCACCGTAGGAGCACCCAGATAGATATTATATCCACCTAAGGAATAATAAAGTAAGTCATGTTTCTTAGAGACCTCTCTCGATAGAACCACTCTATTATAAACCCATTTCGTCAAACAATTGTATCATATAGAGTTTTAAATTAAATTGAAGTGCTGATAATTAGTTATTTCAGCTCATGAATGAATTAATTATATCATTTGGTAAAAGAAAATAATTTATAAACTTGAGAGTTATTTAGTTTGTTGTGAAATCATTTAACTAAAGTAGGAAAGTGCTTTAGAACTGTTATTTAATTATTATTAAAAATTGCTATTTTTATTATATTGTCTAAGCGATCAATCAAAGAGTCTTTCTATACGATTTTGATAAGATGTCCCCCTACTGCACAATTAGTATGACTAAATCGTAATAAGATAATCATGTATTGAATTTGAATCGAAAGCGCAAAAGATTGTACTAACTCAAGTAGATTTTTAGCTACTCAGTACTTCATATTCGCATGTAGATAGCTACTTTAAAGAGTTCGAATGTTGATTGAGTTTGTTGAACTTTACCTCACAAAACTATGATATCAATCGCAAGATATGAGTCTTTTTGGAGAAATTGGGAGAATATGTTGGTGACATCAAACCTAACATGGATACCGTTGGATTTAAGTGATAAGCAACATTTATAGTCAATAGATAAGATATGAAAAATATATTTAGCATTCCCATAAATTGGTAGGAAGTAGTGAATAATTAGGAATTGAAAGATAGAAACAAAGTTGATTTAATAAATAACTGCAAATGATAATGTGTAAAAGAAAACAAATGCTTAGAGCATAGCTAGGCATGAGAGTGCTACATTAAACCCTCAAAGAGAAAGCAAGTAGCCATTAATAGTTAGTTGTGGATGTTAAAATAGTTAACTATGATGAATACTATATACTAGTGATTAATAATTGGAACTTAGCTTTAACATTGCATCATGTTGATAAAAATTATTTCATTAATTACATTATTGAAATAAGGGGTCGTATGGAAGTCTTGATTGTTTTTGTGAGATTGTTAAAATAAATACATATTTCATAATATAATACATATGTTTTTATTTTTTTCATACAAAATCATGAATTATTTGCTTGATTTAACTAAACTATCACTCAAATTGAATGATTAAATAATTTCGAATTTTAGCATAGACTGTCGAGATAATTGGTATCGGTGTTTGACATGTTTATTTTTCTTGAAATATATGGTACCACTGTTCTTATGTCACCACTGTTCTTATGTCGTCATTGAACACTTCATCAATACTTTAAATCAATGCGCAATATTCCAACAAATGATATTTGTGTTGAGATTTTAAAATTATCCTTCATTTATAAATTAGAAAAAATTCTAAATTAATTATTAAAATAATAAAATAGACGTATCAAACACCACAAAATACTTATAGGAGACTTAGCGGGCAAACTAACCGTGATAGAAAAGTACTCTGTAATGACTTAACATTTTACGTAACCTAAGATTAATATTCATTACGTAAAAGTACCTTCCATTACGTAAAGCTTCCGTAATGACTTAACACTTTACGTAACCTAAGGTTAATACTCATTACGTAAAATACACATCCATTACGTAAAAGATACGAAATGACAGTTGTTTCTGACGTAACAGTTAAATTAGAATCGTTACATAAGCCTTGCGTAATGACTTAACATTTTACGTAACACGAGCTAACATTCATTACGTAAAATGGTTGTCCATTACATAAAGCTTCCGTAATTACCTTTTATAACTGTTACGTAAGATAAGCAAAGGTTATGTAACCATTACGTAATGACTATTATATTTTACGTAAGGTATGGTAGGAAATTCCCTTTTACAATTACCTTTTATAATTACCTTTTACAACATACGAAACCTGCTATTGCAGGTAAAAAATTTGAAGTTACCTTACTTCAAGGTATGGTAGGAAATTCTCAAAAGATATAGAGAGATTCATATTTTTATAATTTGAAATTCGAAATATGTTAATTTATTAAAACTGAAAAATCAAAACAAAGGCAATAAGAAAAAAGTGCATTGTTAGTTTCTTATAATCCATCTGAGAGTTTAGTTGATTTAGATACGAAACAATATTCAAAAATGCAAATGGGTGGAGAGGCAGAGAGAGTTCTAAGTATATTCCAATTAAATACGAATATGAGGGATCTGTTAGCTTGCTAACCCCTCTATGGTGTCGGAACAAGGACACCCCTATTAATTATAGTTAATTATGGTATTAAAGTCGTGTAGCATTTAATAATTTTTGGAAATTTAAAATCCCATATTAATTACATTCCTTTTTTGAACTACCATTGCACTGATACAACTATCATTGCACTTGTACACTGAAGTCATATTAATTACATTTCTTTTTTTTTAACTACCACTGCACTGATACAACTACCATTGCACCTGTACACTGATATCATTGCACTGGTAGAACTACCAATGCACTGAAAAAAAGGAAAGTAATTCATATGAGTTGTTAATTCAGATATATTATTAAATGCAACACAAATCAATTATCTTAAAAGCCTACATTTAATAGGGGGTGTCATTTTTCCAACCCTTTTAGGGTAGTCATACTATCTCATCCCTGAATATGATGTGTTCATTGTTCTTCAGCTTAATTAAGCATCAATTTTATAATATACAGGAATTAAGTGTTGTGTAATTAGGTCGGGTTGAGTAATTATGTTCCGCAGCCATCTCCAAGCAAAGACTTTGACCTTAGGAGGGATTTTCAAGTTCCAGAGCCGTTTCCAATTCACTGATGTATAAATTTCACCCTCCTCTTCCACATTCCTATCCTCCCATAGCCTATAGGCAGATTTAACAGAGTACTCCCATGATTTCTCCTCTGCACAAATTCTCTTATCCTCCATAGGTTGTTGTGGGATAGGGATTTTTAGAATGTTGAGCCTATCTGTGGGATTAAAATGCGCCTGCAATAGATCAGTTCTCCAGCTTCTTCTTTCAGCCTCAATTAGCTCAGACACTGAGGTAGTATTGCTCTAAAGTTCTGTTGGGGAGGTTACTCTAAGATTAGCACTTGATGGGATCCACCTATCTAGCCAAATGTCAATCTTATGGCCATTTCCCACTCTCCACCTTGTACCTCTCTTAACCAAATCCTTTGCCGCCATTAAGCCACGCTAGATCCAGTTAGGGTTCCTTCCCACTTCTGCCTCTAGAGGATCACAATCCTCATAATACTTAGCCTTCATTACCTGTGCCAGCAGAGTATCAGGGTTTTTTATTAGGCGCCATAGTTGTTTTCCTAGTAAAGCCAGATTAAAACTCTGTAGGTTTTTAAACCCCATTCCTCCCCAATTCTTTGGCTTGCAGAGCTCTTTCCAGTTCAACCAATGGGTTCTCCCTTCCTCCTTTTGTTGTCCCCACCAGAACTGAGCAATAGCTCGCTTAGTTTCCTTGAGGGTGCTAGCAGAGATCTGAAAAACTGACATTGCATATGTCAGTTGGGCTTGTGCCACATATTTGATTAGGACCTCTTTCTCCCCACCGAGAGCAGCTTCTCTTTCCAGGTTTTCACCTTTGATCTCACTCTGTCCACAAAATAACCAAAAGTCTGTTTCTTAGAGCGACCTATAACTGTAGGCAACCCTAGATATTTCTGATGATACTCCACGATCCTCATATTCATGATTACTCCCAGTTCCCTCCTCCTTCTCTATCGAACATTAGGGCTAAAAGAGAGTTCAGATTTCTGTAAGTTGACTTGCTGGCCCGATTCAGCTTCATATATACTTAAGATAGCTCTCACCCTTTCACAGTCCCTCTCATTAGCCCTGATAAACAGGATACTGTCATAAGCAAAAAGAAGATGAGAAATCTGTGGTGCATTCTTTCTCACCCTGATTCCTTCTATTTGTTTCTCCCTCTCGGCCTTAGTAATTAAAGCTGAGAGACCTTCCACCACAAACAAAACAGATATGGAGAAATGGGATCTCCCTGTCTCAATCCCCTACTAGGGTAAAACGTTTATGTTTGATGGCCATTTACCAAAGTAGAGAAAGACACTGTAGCAACACAAGTCATGATCATTTGCACCCACTTCGAATAAAACCCCAACTTCAACATTACAGCCTCCAAAAAATCCCACTCTACCCTATCATAGGCTTTAGTTATATCAAGCTTTGCTGGCATAAAACCCTTATAACCATTACTTCTGGCCTTCATCGAGTGAAAACACTCGAAGGCAATCATCACATTATCCGGGATCAGTCTCCCAGGCACAAATGCACTCCGATTTGGGACAATAACCTTGTTTAACACCCCTTTAACCCTATTTGCAAGTACTTTAGAGAGAATCTTATAAAGTACTTTGCATAGGCTAATAGGCGAAAATCCACAGGGGTTTGAGGAGATTACTTTTTTGGAATCAGGACCAAGAGTGTGTGATTGAGGTGCTGTGGGAAGCTTCCCTCCTCAAAATACCCCTGCAACTATGTAGTTATATCATCTCCCATCACATCCCAATTCTTTTGAAAGAAAAGGGTAGGCATTCCATCAGCTCGTAGAGCTTTTAAGGGCCCCATAGACTTCAAAGCAGCCCATATCTCTTCTCTTGTTAGTGGTAGTAACAATTCCTCGTTCATGGCTGTAGTGACTTTCTGTGGTATTGCATCAATCACCATGCGAGCCTCTGTTCTTACTCCAGCAGAGTACAACTTCTTATAGAACTGCACTATACACTAAGCTACATCCTCCTGTCCAACACATACCCTCCTATCCTCATCCTTAATCTTCCTAAACATATTCTTAGCTCTTCTATCTGAGGCTCGTCGATGAAAGAACTTTGTGTTCTTATCCCAAAAATTTAGCCACTCATTTATGGAACGTTGCTTCCATATCAGCTCTTCCTGTAAGAGAATATTTTCCAGCTCATTCTCAAGTACACTTCTCTGAACCAAAATGGCCTCAGTCTTAGGCAATTTGTCAATTTTTGCGAGGGCCTGCTCAGCTTTGTTCCTTCTTGATTTGAGGCTCGCAAATGTTTGTTTACTCCAGCTCCTGAGGCGTTCTTCACAAAGTTTTATCCTCCCTGTTATTGATTCCCTACTCCCAGTTTCCCAACCTTCCTTTATCACTTGTTTGCACTCCTCATGGTCCTGCCAAAAAGCTTCAAATTTGAAATGATGTCCCCACTTAACATCCTCCACTAGCACATTCGTTTTGAGTAAAATAGGATTATGATCTGAACCACAACATCTGAGATGATAAACTCCAGCTTCAGGGTAGAGTTTCCTCCATGAATCTGTTGCCACCATTCTATCCAACCTTTCCTCGAGAAAGGTGTCATCCTTGTGATTGTTGTCCCAGGTGTATGGTTTACCATAGAAACCTAGGTCTTCTAGCTGGCAATCCGCCAGAGTGCTATTAAAACCATCCATCTCATATCCATTGGCAGGTTGTTTACCATTCTTCATTGCATAATGTTGAATGAGGTTAAAATCTCCACAACACATCCATGGCAGGTCTGTTTGGTTTTTTAAGTGTCTTAGCAGATCCCATGTCAGATGTTTTCTGCTCATCTCTGGCCAACCATATATTCCTGTTAGCCACCAAACATTACCCTACCCATCACGAAATTTTGTAGGGCTCCAGTTTGTTGTTGATCCTTCCTCTCCTGCTGTTTCAAGTCTTTGAGAGGTGGAAACCCTCCCCCAACAGTCTCTTTTGACTTTTCCACCACTGGAGCCATGTGAGATTGTTCTTCTCCGTTTGTCCTCCTCATTATCCTCGTTATCCCCTCGGGTTGTCTCATTTCTTCTTGCTCAAAAGCCATGTCATGATCAGAATTTGACCCCACACTTTCCCATTCAAATTTTTGTTTAAGGGCCGCCCATACTTCAACATCTTCTTTTTTGGCAGTGTATGACATCCAATTTTTCGGCCCTGGGGCTGCCACCCGCAAGTCATATCCATAGGGATCCACCTCTGGTTTCGGTTCCATCTGAAACTTTAGCTTAGGATGCCCAATTCTACCACAGGTATACCAAAACATGGGTAACTTCTCATACTTGACCGGATACTCCACTAACTTCCCTGCAATGTTCAATTTCAGTTTCTTCTTCAGGGTTTATTTATGGATAGGTATACCCTCAGTCTCATATAGTCATCCCACATAGTTGATGAGCCATCATCAAACCAATCTAGGCACCCAAACTTTGAAGCAATCTTCTCTACCATCTTCAGTGTGCGTAGCTCCGCAGGGAAACCCATCACCATTATCCACAAATCAATCATATGTAATTCCGCAGGGAAACCCATCTACCTCCAGCGGTGCTTCCTCCTCCTCCAAAGTGATCTGGTGTAGCTGTTCCTTCAACTCCACCATTGCTTGATTCTCTTTGCTTGTAGCCGTATCCATCACAGCTTCATCTGCCATTCTGAAACAGCTGCACAGTTCTCTTATTCTCCCCGCTCAAAACTCCTACACCGGACTGAAAACAAGAAGCCTGAAAGTTTCTTGCACTAGGGTTCTCGTTGTATATGCTATAAGATCTCTCAAAACTAGGTGGCACACAAGAGTGCAACGTATGAAACGATATAAATAGGCGACAAACACTGCCAAATCTGAACACAAAAAGTCCTTATCCTTATAGAAATCGAAAATCGACTCGAGAAAACAGTGGGAAAACTCACGCTAAACCTCAGAAAAACCTAGGGTTTTCGCCGCTCCTAAACTCTCGCTAGACGACAGAAAAACCCATCCTCATGTGTTTATAACTTTTTTCTATCCGATGATTGTTAACTGGTCAATATTTTCCCAATAATTTCCTCGTTCTGTTGTATTCTTTCCTATCCCTTTTTTGTACTCTATCGTTTCTACACCGATATCTTGCCTCTTCAATGATTTGCTTGTTAACTGGTCAAACCTATCGAAATATTGAGAATTTGCTAGTGTTAACTTCCATTTAGTAATTTTTTTAGTTATATTGACTTGACAACATGATAATGAGTTGGAAGAGACTCATGAAGGTCAACATTCCAAAATTTTAATATTTTAACTAAGAAAAGAGTTACAAAATTAGTAACAATAACGTAAAAATGACTAATATTTTGATGCATTATGAAAAATTTGGATAATTAATAGAATTTTAATAGGTTTGGATAATATAAAAGAATCTAAAAAATATTTGGATAAAAAATAGAAATTACCTAAAAGCTCAACAAAACTTTAACCTCTATCTTTTAACCTTTACATCTCAACCAGAGGTAATGCACCGATCTCTAAATACATAATATCCAAATGTTATAAGCTTCATAATGGTTAAATTTTAAAAATGAAATATAAATTGAATTCATTCATATGGAACCATTTGAAATGCACATAGATCAAAAAAATTACCAATACTTAATATTAAACTAGGAAATAAATCCAGAAAAGATAAAAGGATATTATTCAAAGAAGAAAAATTATTTTTTAATTGGGAAAATATATTGGTATTCAATATTTATGCTAAGTTCATGACTTAATTAAAAAACTAAGAAATTTAAAAAATATTAGGAAATTTATTTATTAACTTACCATAATTTGAGAAGAGTGTAACTAGGGATGGCTATGGGCCCGCGGGCCATGGGCATCCAATAGGGCCTGCGCGCCAGTGATGGGCTTAAACCCGCGAAAACGGGCTGGTTGTCGGTGTCGGGTGTACCCGCGGCCCGTGGATTGCGGTGATGGGCTGGGGACGGATTCAGAGATCCCCGCCCCGTATCCACCCCAATAACAAAACGACGTCGTTGGGTACATCATATATAAAGGGCGATTTTAGGATTAGGGTGTCGAACCTTCATTTTCGCAAACACCCAGCCGCCCTCATCCCCGATTTTCTCTGAAATCTGCCAAGGCGAATCGCCGATTTCTGCCAAATCTCTGCGATTCCGATGATTTCTCCCCATTTCTCTACTGAAATCCCTAGTAAATCGACGATCCCATCGCCAATAACCCCAAAGCTAGTCCTTAATCAAGCCCTCAATCACCTAAAATGTCTCAACCGACGCAAATCGCCTTCGAATCGTGCATGCAGACGAGTTCTTTCCCCGATCCAGGAATATAAGTATTCAATTCGTTCTTTCCTTAATTGATTTTTGCTTAAACGTGTATAAATAGGAGTCTCACTTCTTCGTTTTGTTCATCTGCAGTTCTTCGAACCCTAATTCCAGAAACCCTAGCCTTCCAGATTTGGAATCCCAGTGCTGGTCCGTCATTCTCAGTAAGTTTGGCATAATGTACTTCATTATATGATTTGTTGCGGGTGCTTGCTTAGTCTTTCAGAATTGAAAACACTAATTTTGCCTGCTTCTCTGTTTTTGCAGATTTCCCCTTTTTGTGCTGGTATTTCATCAAGCAGGTGGTACTTAAACTGCAGTCTTCTTAGGTAACTTGTCGACCTAGCATGTTGTTAGTTGTTCATAGTAAAATCTGACTCACAATCACTAATTTTGCTTGCTTGCTCGAATCTAGCATGTTGGTAATGCTACTCAAATCTTTTAATCTGCTCAATACTGAAGTGCTTTATTGTATTCATTAAGTTGAATACAATAAACTCCAAATCCAGTAAACTTCTAATATGTAATCCTAAAGGCTAAAGTACTCGAACCAAGTAACACAACTGGACACTAGTCATCTTTCTTAAGCATTTTGTTTTATTTCTCCCTCTTAAACAGATGGAACCCCAACACGTTGAGAATGCTCCTGCTAATGATGTTGTTGCTCCTCCTCCTGGTAATACTAATAATGTTGAGGAAGATGTTCTTCCTCAACATCCCTTAGGTGCTAGTAGGGGATTAAAATCTGATGTCTGGCCTCATTTCACAAGGATGATGGTTTCTGGGGTATTGAAAGCTAAATGCAACTACTGTAAGAAGGTGTTGGTTGGGAAATCTAGTAATGGTACTTCACATCTTAGGACTCACAGAAACAGATGTGTTCATAAAAAATTCATGATGGGAGTCAAAAGGTTCTTGGTGCTAACTATAGTGCCAATGGAACAGCTAATATGAGTTCCAATCAGTTTAGTAGCGAGGTGTCTAGAAAGGAGCTCTACACCATGATCTTGATGCATGAGTATCCCCTTTCTGTTGTTGAGCACCTTTATTTCAAACGGTTTTGCTGCACCTTGAACCCTCTCTTTAAAGTCCCAACCAGAAATACCATAAAGAAGGACATAGTGACTATTTATGGTTTTGAGAGGTCTAAGATTCAAAAGGTTCTTAACGAAAACAAAGGGAGGATAGCTGTCACCACTGACATGTGGACTACCAAAAACCAAAAACGGGCCTACATGGCTGTTACTGCCCACTATATCGACAACTTTTGGAAGTTGAGAAACCATCTTCTAATGTTTGGTTACCTCCCTGCCCCACACACTAGTGAGAGGCTGGCTGTAAAGCCAGCTCAATGGCTCCAATCTTGGAACATTGATAGTAAATTGTCAACAATTACACTTGACAATTGTACTACCAATGATTCAATGATTAATCTAGTGAAAAAAGGTTGGTTTTGTCTAATCTAATTAGGGATTGGAAACTTCTTCATATGAGGTGCTCTGCTCACATCCTTAATTTGATTGTGAGGGATGGTCTTGATGTTCTGAAAGATGGAATTGAGCAAATTAGGGAGAGTGTGGTCTTTTGGACATGCACACCTAGGAGGGTGGAGTCTTTCCATGCAACTGCCCAACAACTAAAACTACTTGTTTCTAAGAAATTGGTTTTAGATTGTCCCACTCGGTGGAATTCCATCTATGAGATGCTTTCTAATGCTATCCCCTATAAGGAGGTGTTTGAAATATTTAAAATAAGGGAGGCTCAATATGAATCTATGCCTACCAACGAGCAGTGGGATTTTGCTGTTGTTTTGATTGACAAACTTGATGTTTTCAAGGACATAACTTTGGTTTTTTCTGGTTCAAACTACCCAACAGCGAATCAGTTTTTCCCAAAGTTTGTGATTTGAGGTTACAATTGGTGGAATGGTTAAGTGACCCTAATCCGATGATCGTTTCTATGGATGAGAATATGTGGAATAAGTTTGCCAAGTATTGGGATCATATTCATTTGTTGTTGGTCGTGGCTGTTGTGTTAGATCCACGTTATAAATTGAAAATTTTTGAGTACTATGCCGGTAAATTTGGTATTACCAATACAGATCTTGTTTCTAAAAGGGTGAGAACTGTGCTTGCTGACTTGGTTGTTGAATACCAAAGGAAATCCTCCAAAAACTCGCCTGTTACTTCTAGTGTGCATCCTTGTTCTTCGGCCACTGATCTGGATTTTGCTGTTGTTTTGATTGACAAACTTGATGTTTTCAAGGACATAACTTTGGTTTTTTCTGGTTCAAACTACCCAACAGCGAATCAGTTTTTCCCAAAGTTTGTGATTTGAGGTTACAATTGGTGGAATGGTTAAGTGACCCTAATCCGATGATCGTTTCTATGGATGAGAATATGTGGAATAAGTTTGCCAAGTATTGGGATCATATTCATTTGTTGTTGGTCGTGGCTGTTGTGTTAGATCCACGTTATAAATTGTAAATTTTTGAGTACTATGCCGGTAAATTTGGTATTACCAATACAGATCTTGTTTCTAAAAGGGTGAGAACTGTGCTTGCTGACTTGGTTGTTGAATACCAAAGGAAATCCTCCAAAAACTCGCCTGTTGCTTCTAGTGTGCATCCTTGTTCTTCGGCCACTGATCTGGATTTTGATCTATATGTGAGCTAAAGAAAGAAAACTAGAACAAATGTGGTTACTATCAAGTTAGATCACTATCTAGCTGAGTATGTTCATCCTAGAATACCAGACTTTGATTTGTTGGGTTGATGGAAGTTCAATGGTGCCAAGTATCCCATTTTGCAAGAAATCGCAAGGGATTTACTTGCTGTATCTGTTACTAGTGTTGCATCAGAATCTGCATTTAGTTCCGGTGGGAGGCTTCTTGATCTCCATTGAGCAAACTAATTCCTAAAACAGTTGAAGCAATGATGATATTAAGGACCTGGGTCAAAGATGATAGCAAAGGTAATATGCTTCTTTAGTTCTTGCCATGGTTTCTTTCTATTTCATTATTTCTTTCGAACTTGACTAATTCTTGCATTCTTTGGTAGTGTTTGCCTCGGAAGTGAAAGCATTGGAGGGGTTGTTCTCGGCAATGGCAATGGATGATGTAACAATAGAAGAGAGCACAGGTAAGCCTCTTTGAATTTTTGTAACTGTTAATCTGGTTTGGGGATTTACTAAACTGTTTTTTTTTTGTGATAGATGGAGCTGAAGTGCTGTCCTAGATGGGAGGAGATGAAGATGATCCTGTCGTGAACCTTGTGGACTAGTTGTCTAGTTTTAGGTTTGTAAATGCTCTGCTCACATTTCCCTACTAATGCTAACTACTTAGTTAAATTCTGAAAACATGTTTATACTGTCTAATTGCAGAATAGTGTCCATTAGCCATTAGTTGGTGAATTACAATTAATGGTGAATGATGGATTCTTGGTTTGCATTCTTGGTCTGCTGGAGAATGATGCATTCTTGGTCTACTGATGCATATTTGGATTGCTGATGCATTACAAATAATGTTGCTGCTGCTCTACTGATCTGCTGACATTGTTGTTATGCTGATGGAAGACGGATTGCCAGTTTTCTGATGGAAGAAAGATTGTTGTTGTTTATTACTTTATCTACTAGCTATAGGTTTGATTTTGTGTTGAACTACCACATGTTCATTTGTGGTGTAGTACTGTAGTTTCTGGGTTTGTTACCTCAGAGTTCGGATTATTGGTTTATGGGATTTTGTTACACTGTTTGGGTTCGTGATGGGGGGGGGGGGGGGGGTCTCAGTTCATTGAGTTAAGTTCTTAGTTGTTGAGTTTGCAAGTTCTGAGTTTGCTAGTTCATGGAACAAGGTTGAATGCTATAAATGTTTGTTTTCAGTTCATTTTCATTTTGCTTTATTGACTTGGATTTGTTGTTTTGTAACTGTCTGTTTTTTAAGAATTCAAGCATCCAGTGGCCCGCGGGTTCACCCGTACCCGCATGGGCTTGGGATAGATTTTTTGCCCGTATAGCATAGTGGGCAGGTGCGGGTAATACCCGCGGGCTTAAAAGGTGGGCAATGGATATAGGGTATCCGCACCGTACCCGGCCCATTGCCATTACTAAGTGTAACGCAAAAGAAACACTTCCAAACCACGTGCACCGAAATTAGTGAATTACAAATGAAAGGTACGTAAAAGAACCAAACAAAAGATATAGAAAGATTCTTATTAGTGTATTGGGTGCGCCTAGGTTGCCTTGCATGACATCGTAACTTGTACTTTTCGGTCGATCTCAGTTAGGATTAGGTTGACCATATATGTTTTTTCAGTGTAAAAACAGTTTCATGGGTGCCTACTTTGGAGATTCATCTCTTACAATTGGCTTAATGGAAATTGGAGATTAATAGCTTGCTTTGAAGCTGGAGTGTCCCTCTACACATTGAAGTGCTTGGGAGCTCGATAGGAAGTACAAAAGATCAATTTTGAACCTTATCAAAAGGCTATGCAAAAACTGTAAGATATGAAAGATTGGATTTATGGAAGGCTTCACAAACACGTTCCCAGACAACCATTTTTAGGCAGTTTCCCAGTTTTGGCATAGCCTTTTGATTAGGTTCAAAATTGGTCTTCTGGACTTCCTATCAAGCTTCCAAGCACTTCATTGTGTATAGGGACACTCCAGTTTCAAAACAAGCATTAATCTCTAATTTCCATTGAGACAATTGTAAGATATGAATCTCCAAAGTAGGCACCATGAAACTGTTTTTACACTGAAACAACAGATTAGGTCGACTTAATCCTAACTGAGGTCGACCTAATTCTAAGTGAGATCGACCAAAAAGTGCAAGTTATACACTAGTGTATTATACATGGTTTTTTTGTGTTATAGTGCATAAATTGAACGATTCTATTAATGGATGGCCAACAGTTCTACAACGACTAAACGATGAACCATAAATCAGTAACTTTTGCGATTCAACATCCCATCCAGTTCTGAAAACATATTCTAATGCCAAATACCATACGGGTTAATATAATCTACCCTGCAATATTAACATTGAAGTTTATTCCCCAACAACAGGTTAAAAGATATATGATGCATGCAGTAATCACATCATTGTGAATTGTAAGAACTTAACACATCACTCAAATTGTACTTCTTTTATTCAATTTGTGTTTGAAAAAAGAAGATAAATGGATTAAAAGAGATAACCTTTTCAACTCAGGTTGACAAAAGAAATGGACATCCTACAGTAACTTGGGTATATTATCAAGTTAGGTGACGTGAATAAATCATAACCATTAAAATAAGTCAGATTAAATCTAGACCATTGATTAAGGAAAAAAGAAAAAAACTAATAAATATTGGTTACCGGCACTCTGCCGGTTTCTCCAAATTGGCTGATACAATTCCTATTTTTAAGAGTTGATATCCCTTAATTTTAGGGGGTTTTTGGGTAATTTCTCATTTTTAATTTAGTTGGCCAATGACAATAGGAAAGTTTCGGGTACTTCTATGGAAATAAACTAGATTAGGGCCCGGCCTCTTGGCCGGAAGAGTTTGATTTTCATGTATAAGTGTAGTAAACATTGAGGTATATTTTGTTATGGTTCATGTTGTTGAGGATTGAAGTAACTATTTAATCTGGTAAGTTCTCCATGAATAATATAGGAAAGTATTTAATGTATGACAAACAACGTCCAACTACACTAACATAAATACATATTTTCAAAAAATGTCATATCTATATAAAAATGTCTAAGAAGAACAATGATAAGAGTTGTTTTACATCATACATGCATAATCAATCTTCAGTATACGATAAAAAAATTTGTCTTTTCCATTTACTTGAGTGTATTCAATGATATAATGAAACAAAGTATATGTTTAGATTGTCCTTAAAAAGAAACAAACTAACTCACACAGTCATTGTTCGAGTGGCATTTCATATAGAAAGCTAAATCAAACCGAAAAGAAGGCAAAAACTAAAAGCAGCATACCTAACATTTTGGGGGAAATCCACAATAATAAAAGTCATTGTAGCTCTTACTAAAGTTAGAAAGACTTTGATTTAATGGTAAGTAAACAATTATATGCAGTGCTTAAGAGGGAAGATGAGACCTTACATTGTTTATTAATATGCATCTTAGTTTCATAATTTTTACATCATCAAAAATTTATGTGTTGAATAGAAACCCCTCCATGTTTGGAGCCATTGTAAAATGTAAGTTATGAGGCAAATGAGAAGTCTCAAGCATCCACATGCTTGAAAAAATAAATCTATATTATCAAAGATAAAATCATATCTTGCATAAGAAAAACAATTCTAAATTATATCCAATGTAAAAGTAACGATGAAAATAGATAGGACTTGGTAGGATTAGGTCGACCTAATCTATTGTTTCAGTGTAAAAACAGTTTCAGGATGCATACTTTGGAGATTCATATCTTACAATTGGCTAGATTGAAATTGGAGATTAATGTCTTGTTTTGAAGCTGAAGTGTCCCTCTACACATTAAAGTACTTGGTAGGTCTATAGGAATTCCAGAAGACCATTTTTAAACTTGATCAAAAGGATATGCAAAAACTGGGAAACTGCCTGAAAATGGCTAAGTCTGGGAACGTGTTTGTGAAGCCTACTTTTGGATATGGTTGTCTACAAAGGCAAGACATTAGATAAAAGATTGGATATCTTTAAGTCTTCAAACTAAAGGCTCGAAGTTGCTATGAAGGCTGTTTTTCTGGCAACTTGCTTGTGCTCGAAGTCTGCCAGAAAAACAACCTTCGTAGCAACTTCGACCCTTTTGGTTGAAGCCTTATAGATATCCAATATTTCATCCAATGCCTTGAATTAGTATATAAACATACCTAATTTAACGTGGTAGAGGCCCCTGGACTTGAATCGCATTCATGCATCTCGAATAGAGCTCCAAAGTAGACTTCACAAACACATTTCCAAACATGGCCATTTTCAGGCATTTTCTCAGTTTTGGCATAGCCTTTTGATCAGTTTCAAAAATGGTCTTCTAGACTTCCTATCGATCTCTTAATCACTTTAATATGTCGAGGGACACTCCAGCTTCAAAACAACCCATTAGTCTTGAATTTTCATCTAGCCAATTGTATGATATGAATCTCCAAAGTAGGCACCATGAAACTATTTTTACACTGAAACAACATATTAAGTCGATCTAATCCTAAATGAGGTCGACCTAAGCCTAACTAAGGTCGACCTAATCCTAAATGAGGTCGAGCTAATGCTCAATGAGGTCGACCTAAGTCTAATTGAGGTCGACCGAAAAGTGCAAGTCACGGTGACATGCATGTCACCGTAGAAGCACCCAAATAGATATTATATCCACCTAAGGAATAATAAAGTAAGTCATGTTTCTTAGAGACCTCTCTCGATAGAACCACTCTATTATAAACCCATTTCGTCAAACAATTGTATCATATAAAGTTTTAACTTAAATTGAAGTGCTGATAATTAGTTATTTCAGCTCGTGAATGAATTAATTATATCATTTGGTAAAATAAAATAATTTATAAACTTGAGAGTTATTTAGTTTGTTGTTAAATCATTTGAACTAAAGTATGAAAGTGCTTTAGAACTGTTATTTTATTCATTATTATTAAAAAATGCTATTTTTATTATATTGTCTAAGCATGTCTAGGCGAGCTAGGAGATAGACAAATGCCCAATGACAGCGTTACGCCAAACGTGCTACTGAACCTCAATAATTATAGCAAACTTTGAGAGCATCTTATAAATTTGATAACTTCTATTTTGGTAAAATTGATTACATCATGAAAGCGATCAATCAAAGAGTCTTTCTATACGATTTTGATAAGATGTCCCCCTACTGCACAATTAGTATGACTAAATCGTAATAAGATAATCATGTATTGAATTTTGAATCGAAAGCGCAAAAGATGTACTAACTCAAGTAGAGTTTTAGCTACTCAGTACTTCATATTCGCATGTAGATAGCTACTTCAAAGAGTTCGAATGTTGATTGAGTTTGTTGAACTTTACCTAACAAAACTATGATATCAATCGCAATATATGATGCTTTTTAAAGAAATTGGGAGAATATGTTGGTGACATCAAACCTAAAATGGATACCGTTGGATTTAAGTGATAAGCAACATTTATAGTCAATAGATTAGACATGAAAAATATATTTAGCATTCCAATAAATTGGTAGGAAGTAGTGAATAAGTAGGAATTGAAAGCTAGAAACAAAGTTGATTTAATAAATAACTACAAATGATAATGTGTAAAAGAAAACAAATGCTTAGAGCATAGCTAGGCATGAGAGTGCTACATTAAACCCTCAAAGAGAAAGCAAACAACCATTAATAGTTAGTTGTGGATGTTAAAATAGTTAAATATGATGAATACTATATACTGGTGATTAATACTTGGAACTTAGCTTTAACATAGCATCATGCTGATAAAAATTATTTCATTAATTACATTATTAAAATAAGAGGTCGTATGGAAGACTTGATTGTTTTTGTGACATCAAGTGGCCTGCGGGTTCAGCCGTACCCACATGGGCTTGGGACAGATTTTGCGCACGTATAGCATAGTGGGCCAGGTGCGGGTAATACCCGCGGGCTTAAATGGTGGGCAATTTCCATTGAGACAATTGTAAGATATGAATCTCCAAAGTAGGCACCATGTAACTGCTTTTACACTGAAACAACAGATTAGGTCGACTTAATCCGAACTGAGGTCGACCTAATTCTAAGTGAGATCGACCAAAAAGTGCAAGTTACGATGACTTACACTATTGTATTATATATGGTTTTTTGTGTTATAGTGCATAAATTGAACGATTCTATTAATGGATGGCCAACAGTTCTATAACGACTAATCGATGAACCATAAATCACTAACTTTTGCGATTCAACATCCCATCTAGTTCTGAAAACATATTCTAATGCCAAATACCATACGTGTTAATATAATCTACCCTGCAATATTAACATTGAAGTTTATTCCCCAACAACAGGTTAAAAGATATATGATGAATGCAGTAATCACATCATTGTGAATTGTAAGAACTTAACACATCACTCAAATTGTACTTCTTTTATTCAATTTGTGTTTGAAAAAAGAAGATAAATGGATTAAAAGAGATAACATTTTCAACTCAAGTTGACAAAAGAAATGGACATCCTACAGTAACTTGGATATTTTATCAAGTTAGGTGACGTGAATAAATCTTAACCATTAAAATAAGTGAGATTAAATCTAGACCATTGGTTAAGGAAAAAAGAAAAAAACTAATAAATATTGGTTACCGGCACTCTGCCGGTTTCTCCATATTGGCTGATACAATTCTTATTTTTAAGGGTTGATATCCCTTAATTTTAGGGGTTTTTTGGGTAATTTCTCATTTTTAATTTAGTTGGCCAATGACAATAGGAAAATTTCGGGTACTTCTATGGAAATAAACTATATTAGGGCCCGGACTCTTGGCCGGGAGAGTTTGATTTTCATGTATACGTGTAGTAAACATTGATGTATATTTTTTTATGGTTCATGTTGTTGAGGATTGAAGTAACTATTTAATCTGGTAAGTTCTCCATGAATAATATTGGAAAGTATTTAATGTATGACAAACAACGTCCAACTACACTAACGTAAATACATATTTTGAAAAAATGTCATATCTATATAAAAATGTCTAAGAAGAAAATGATAAGAGTTGTTTTACATCATACATGCATAATCAAACTTCAGTATACGATAAAAAATTTGTCGTTTCCATTTACTTGAGTGTATTCAATGATACAATGAAAGAAACTATATGTTAAGAGTGCCCTTAAAAAGAAACAAACTAACTCACACAGTCATGGTTCGAGTGGCATTTCATATAGAAAGCTAAATCAAACCGAAAAGAAGGCAAAAACTAAAAGCAGCATACCTAACATTTTGGGGGAAATCCACAATAATAAAAGTCATTGTAGCTCTTACTAAAGTTAGAAAGACTTTCATTTAATGGTAAGTAAACAATTATATGCAGTGCTTAAGAGGGAAGATGAGACCTTACATTGTTTATTAATATGCATCTTAGTTTCATAATTTTTACATCATTAAAAATTTAAGTGTTGAATAGAAACCCCTCCATGTGTGGAGCCATTGTAAAATGTAAGTTATGAGGCAAATGAGAAGTCTCAAGCATCCACATGCTTGAAAAAATAATTCTATATTATCAAAGATAAAATCATATCTTGCATAAGAAAAAGAATACTAAATTAAACCCAATGTAAGCTACGGTGACATGCATGTCATGGTGACATGCACTTTTCGGTTGACCTCATGTAGGATTAGGTCGACCTAATCTATTGTTTCAGTGTAAAAACAGTTTCAGGATGCCTACTTTCGAGATTCCTATCTTACAATTGGCTAGATTTAAATTGGAGATTAATGTCTTGTTTTGAAGCTGAAGTGTCCCTCTACACATTAAAGTACTTGGTAGGTCGATAGGAAGTCCAGAATACCATTTGTAAACTTGATCAAAAGGCTATGCCAAAACAGGGAAACTGCCTTAAAATGACCAAGTCTGGGAACGTGTTTGTGAAGCCTACTTTGGAGCTCAATTTGAGAAGCATGAATGCGATTCGAGTCCAGGAGCCTCTACCACGTTAAATTAGATATGGTTGTCTACAAAGGAAAGACATTGGATGAAAGATTGGATATCTTTAAGGCTTCAAACAAAAGGCTCGAAGTTGCTTCGAAGGCTGTTTTTCTGGCAACTTGTCTGTGCTCGATGTCTGCCAGAAAAACAACCTTTTTTCTGGCTACTTGTCTTTGCTAGAAGTCTGCCAGAAAAACAACCTTCGTAGAAACTTTGACCCTTTTGTTTGAAGCCTTATAGATATCTAATATTTCATCAAATGCCTTGAATTAGTATATAAACATACCTAATTTAACGTGGTAGAGGCCCCTGGACTTGAATTGCATTCATGCATCTCGAATAGAGCTCCAAAGTAGGCTTCACCAACATGTTTCCACACTTGGCCATTTCAGGGATTTTCCCAGTTTTGGCATAGCCTTTTGATCAGTTTCAAAAATGGTCTTCTAGAATTCCTATCGATCTCTTAATCACTTCAATATGTTGAGGGACACTCCAGCTTCAAAACAAGACATTAATCTTGAATTTCCATCTAGCCAATTGTATGATATGAATCTCAAAAATAGGCACCATCAAACTGTTTTTACACTGAAACAACATATTAGGTCGATCCAATCCTAAATGAGGTCGACCTATGCCTAACTAAGGTCGACAAATCCTAAATGAGGTCGACCTAATGCTCAATGAGGTCGACCTAAGTCTAATTGAGGTCGACCGAAAAGTGCAAGTCACGGTCACATGCATGTCACCGTAGGAGCACCCAAATAGATATTATATCCACCTAAGGAATAATAAAGTAAGTCATGTTTCTTAGAGACCTCTCTCGATAGAACCACTCTATTATAAACCCATTTCGTCAAACAATTGTATCATATAGAGTTTTAAATTAAATTGAAGTGCTGATAATTAGTTATTTCAGCTCATGAATGAATTAATTATATCATTTAGTAAAAGAAAATAATTTATAAACTTGAGAGTTATTTAGTTTGTTGTTAAATCATTTGAACTAAAGTATGAAAGTGCTTTATAACTGTTATTTAATTCATTATTATTAAAAATTGCTATTTTTATTATATTGTCTAAGCATGTCTAGGCGAGCTAGGAGATAGACAAATGCCCAATGACCGCGTTACGCCAAACGTGCTACTGAACCTCAATAATTATAGCAAACTTTAAGAGCATCTTATAAATTTGATAACTTCTATTTTGGTAAAATTGATTACATCATGAAAGCGATCAATCAAAGAGTCTTTCTATATGATGTTGATAAGATGTCCCCCTACTGCACAATTAGTATGACTAAATCGTAATAAGATAATCATGTATTGAATTTGAATCGAAAGCGCAAAAGATTGTACTAACTCAAGTAGAGTTTTAGCTACTCAGTACTTCATATTCGCATGTAGATAGCTACTTTAAAGAGTTCGAATGTTGATTGAGTTTGTTGAACTTTACCTAACAAAACTATGATATCAATCGCAAGATATGAGGCTTTTTGGAGAAATTGGGAAAATATGTTGGCGACATCAAACCTAACATGGATACCGTTGGATTTAAGTGATAAGCAGCAACATTTATAGTTAATAGATAAGATATGAAAAATATATTTTGCATTCCCATAAATTGGTAGGAAGTAGTGAATAATTATGAATTGAAAGCTAGAAACAAAGTTGATTTAATAAATAACTGCAAATGATAATGTGTAGAAGAAAACAAATGCTTAGAGCATAGCTAGGCATGAGAGTGCTACATTAAACCCTCAAAGAGAAAGCAAGCAACCATTAATAGTTAGTTGTGGATGTTAAAATAGTTAACTATGATGATGAATACTATATACTAGTGATTAATACTTGGAACTTAGCTTTAACATTGCATCATGTTGATAAAATTATTTCATTAATTACATTATTGAAATAAGGGTTCGTATGGAAGTCTTGATTGTTTTTGTGAGATTCTTAAAATAAATACATATTTCATAATATAATACATTTGTTTTTATTTTTTTCATACACAATCATGAATTATTTGCTTGATTTAACTAAACTATCACTCAAATTGAATGATTAAACAATTTCGAATTTTAGCATAGACTGTCGAGATAATTGGTATCGGTGTTTGACATGTTTATTTTTCTTGAAATATATGGTACCACTGTTCTTATGTCGTCATTGAACACTTCATCAATACTTCAAATCAATGCGCAATATTCCAACCAATGATATTTGTGTTGAGATTTTAAAATTATCCTTCATTTATAAATTAGGAAAAATTCTAAAATAATTATTAAAATATGAAAATAGAAGTATCAAACACCAGAAAATACTTATATGAGACTTAGCGGGCTAACTAACCGTGATAGAAAAGTACTCTGTTTTTCATAATTTTTATCTTCCTTTATGTTTTGAATTAATAAAGTACAACAAATCTGTCTAGTCTAATTGGTTACAATTCTTGTCTTTGATGGAAGAGACCATGGTTCAAATCCTAGCATTAATATCTTTTTATATGAAATAAAAAATTGATTGTGTAGACGAAAATACCCTTCCTACTTTCACTCTCGTTGCAGGAAATTTGAAATGGAGCATATCAACCTCTTTAAAATGTATTATAAGTAGTGTAGAAGATTTGAAAACTAAATCCAAATAAATTATGTAACTCATTATTATTATCTCTAAAATATACATTCATTACATAAATGTTACGTAACGACTCTTATTTCTTACGTAAAAGTTAAATCAGAAGTGTTACGTAAGACTTCCGTAATGACTTCATACTTTACGTAACACGAGGTTAATATTCATTGGTAAAAGGACCTTCCATTACGTAAGGCTTCCCTAATGACACTTTATAACTGTTAAGTAAAATACACATTCATTACGTAAATGTTACGTAACGACAATTGTTCCTGTTAAATCAGAATCGTTACGTAAGACTTCCGTAATGACTTAACATTTTACGTAACCTAAGATTAATATTCATTACATAAAAGTACCTTCCATTATGTAAAGCTTCCGTAATGACTTAACACTTTACGTAACCTAAGGTTAATACTCATTACGTAAAATACACATCCATTACGTAAAAGATACGAAATGACAGTTGTTTCTGACGTAACAGTTAAATCAGAATCGTTACATAAGCCTTGCGTAATGACTTAACATTTTACGTAACACGAGCTAACATTCATTACGTAAAATGGTTGTCCATTACATAAAGCTTCCGTAATTACCTTTTATAACTGTTACGTAAGATAAGCAAAGGTTATGTAACCATTACGTAATGACTATTATATTTTACGTAAGGTATGGTAGGAAATTCCCTTTTACAATTACCTTTTATAATTACCTTTTACAACATAAGAAACCTGCTATTGCAGGCAGGGTTCAAGAAGGCGCGCCTAGACGCACGCCTAGGCTCAATTATGCCATAGGCGGTGGAGGATCGCCTTGACTTGGTCATAGGCGTTGTAAAATGCGTTGGTAGCGCTTAGTAGGTAGGAATAGCGCTTAGTTTGCGCCTAGTGGAGAGAAGGCGTGCCTGGGCGAGCTTAGGCGGTTAAACCCAATACTCTTCGTTTTGTCCTTGAAAATCAGAAACTTGCCTCTTGCCCTAGAAAATCAGAAACACGGGAAGTAACATCTGCTGCCGCCCTAGCTCTCGCCCCATCTGCTACCGCCTTCCGCCCTAGCTCTCGCCCCATTTGCTGCTCTCTGCCGCCGTAGGAGAAAGTCATCGATCACTCTTCTCGCCTTCACACCGCTCCGCTACTATAGTGGGAAATAAAGTCGAAACTCGTCATTGCTGCTCCTTCCTTCTCCTCGGTACGTAGCACAAGCTTCTTGCCTCTATAAGCACCTATTAGCAGATGATTGGTCACTATTTGCTTGTTATTTGTTATGTTAAGTGTTTAATGTTAAGAACTTGGCATTGCTAATTTTATATGCACTTGGATTATATGAATTATTCCATAAAACAGGAAATATTTGAGAATTTTTCCATTTATGCTCTGAACGCCTAGCCGTGCCTAGGCTACGCCTAATCGGGCAAGGCGCAAGTCAGGAGCCGAGCGTCTGCCTTACGCCTAGCGCCTTTTAGAACCTTGATTGCATGTAAAAAATTTTAAGTTACCTTACTTCAAGGTATGGTAGGAAATTCTCAAAAGATATAGAGAGATTCATATTTTTATAGTTTGAAATTCGAAATATGTTAATTTATTAAAACTGAAAAATCAAAACAAAGGCAATAAGAAAAAAGTGCATTGTTAGTTTCTTATAATCCATCTGAGAGTTTAGTTGATTTAGATACGAAACAAAATTCAAAAATGCAAAGGGGTGGAGCGGCAGAGAGAGTTCTAAGTATATTCCAATTAAATACGAATATGAGGGATCGGTTAGCTTGTTAACCCCTCTATGGGGTTGGAACAAGGACACCCCTATTAATTATAGTTAATTATGGTATTAAATTTGTGTAGCATTTAATAATTTTTGGAAATTTAAAATCCCATATTAATTACATTCATTTTTGGAACTACCATTGCAATGATACAACTATCATTGCACTTGTACACTGAAGTCATATTAATTACATTTCTTTTTTTTAACTACCACTGCACTGATACAACTACCATTGCACCTGTACACTGATATCATTGCACTGCTAGAACTACCAATGCACTGAAAAAAAGGAAAGTAATTCATATGAGTTGTTAATTCAGATAGATTATTAAATGCAACACAAATCAATTATCTTAAAAGCCTACATATAATAGGGGGTGTCATTTTTCCAACCCTTTTAGGGTAGTCATACTATCTCATCCCTGAATATGATGTGTTCATTGTTCTTCAGCTTAATTAAGCGTCAATGTTATAATATACAGGAATTAAGTGTTGTGTAATTAGGTCGGGTTGAGTAATTTCGGGTTTGGAACTTCGGTTACGGGTCTGGTCATGTTTGGTTGGCTTATTTATGGTCAAATATTGATCCAACCCATTCGGTTTTGGGTCGGGTTACAGGTCATTTCGGGTTATGAGCGTTCTTAGAAAAAATATCAAACATGATTCATATTTTCTAAAAGAACACAAATTTTCACATATGCATGACAATAGTTTACCTAACACATGTCATTTAACATATTCTCAAATCCTCCCACGCGAATCAAATGAAATATAAATTGCGCAAATCGTCAAAAAACAATCACAAGAGTAATACTACTACAATAAATACATGATATTTGATTATTCTTAAACTCCAAACATGTCATTCAAATCCTTGTGAGTTTTTTTAAACATCTCACCAATTTATGAGTGATTTTATCATATTTTAGGAATAATATATTAAATAAAACGGGTCTAACGGGTCGACCCGCTAACCCATCCAACCGAACCAAAAAATTACGGGTTATCGGGTCATTCAGATTTCGGGTTACAAAAATTTCTAGTTTTTGGGTGGTTTCGGGTCGGGTCAACGGGTCAGGTTGTAATTTTCCAGGTCTACATAAAACTATTCATCTTAACTTATTTCAATTACCAATAGTGTAACAAAGTACATCCATAGCAAGTCATTTAAGAAAATCTTGAAATCAAACTACAATCAAAATATCGATTTAGTCTAATTCAATCAAATGCAACTCATTAGATATACATCCATCACCAACTCATTTTAAACGGGTACCCAGTCTCATTTAGAGAGCAATCTCCATCCCATGTCCCAAACCCGTACGGATTAACGGGTACCCATTACTCGTACGTGATAGACAACGAGTACCCAAACTACTCGTAAATACCCGTCCAATTGAGAGTAGCAACGTTGACTACGGGGAATGAGATCGCCGTGTCGGAAGGGAAATTGTCTCAACGCAAAACTAATGAGCCTAGGGAGATTTTCGCATCGGAGGGGAAATAAGGGCCATGATCAGGTGACTAAGGGGGGTCCCATTAGTCATGTGACTAAGTGCATATCAGCCATCCAACCTCATTTAAATCGAAAGGCTCAGATTAATCCAATTTATTGAAGTACAATATAGTAATTGCATTACTTTTTTATTTTCAATTATTAATTAATTAAAAAATAGTGTGCCCAGCTCGTATTCCCTCCCACCGGGGTTACCGTAACTCTCGCCCCGACGGCCACTTTGACTCAGCCGAAAACTTTTACTCTCAGCGGCGCCGGATTCCTTTGCTACCACCGGGAATAATCCCGTGCCATTCCTTTGCTGCCATTTTTATTACTTTGCTGGGGAATTTTCCCCCAAATGCAATGAGAGAGAGCCATTCCTTTGCTGCCATTTTTTTACTTTGCTGGGGAATTTTCCCCCAAATGAGAGAGAGATAGAGTTTTCCGGCGACCAGAGGAAATTTCTCGGCGACAGTGTTGGATTTGTGATGTTTGCTGACCTATTTTGTAATATTTGTATAGATTCGGTTTGTATTGTTTGTCATTTTTAGTGACATTTTGTACGGTTAGTATGCTTTATACTGTTTGTCGGTTTATTTTGTAATGTTTGTACGCTTTGTTATTTTGTAATGTTTGTCGGTTTTTTTTGTAATGTTTGTAAACTTTATTATTTTTGTGCACCATGTTTATAATTTTTGTCAACCATGTTTGTAATGTTTTTTTATGTCTATAAAACAACCTGGTTGACTTTTGGATGGAACTCCTCTATATAGGGATGGAGCCTCCAAAGTCAACCTGGGTGTTTTTTCCAGTTTGTATGGATTGTCGGTCTAGTTTGCCATTTTTGTCCACCATGTTCGTAATGTTTGTATGTCTAAAGAACAATCGGGTTGACTTTGAGACGGAGCCCTCTATATAGGGATGAAGCTTCCAAAGTCAACCCGGGTGTTTTTCCAGTTTGTATGAATTTTTGGTCTAGTTTGTTATTTTTGTCCACCATGTTTGTATGTCTAAAAAACACCTGGGTTGACTTTGGGAAGGAGCTCCTCTATATAGGGATGGAGCCTCCAAAGTCAACCTGGTTGTTTTTTATTTTTGTATGGTTTGTATTCTTTGTCGGTCTAGTTTGTATTTTTTGTACTGTTCATATGTTTGTAATGTTTGCAAATCTGTTTGTATGTACACAGTTATATTCCGTGTATGAATGAATACTAGTTACTAGCTTTCTCCTCATTTATCTTGTTTCCCGCAGTTATATTCCTTTATATTTTGATAGTAGTGACTAACAGTGGGAGGTCATACCTGTTATATTTCTTTAACATATATCTTGTAATTTAATTTATTTTAACTACTAACTTGGTTGGATTTGGTCCAAATTCAATTAATTCAATATATACCTTAAAATTGTTAAATCGAATGAAAATTGTAAGATTTTATGGATCTGAATCGCGAATAGTGTAAGATTTTAAGATTCATAGATTCTATAGTGAAATCAGAATGAGAAAAAATAAGAGATATCGTAAAGTCGTAGATTTTTGGATTTAAAACGAGATTTTGACTACCTTACCCATAGCTTTCAGAAGTGTAAGAGCGTGATTACGGATGGACAAAGAAACAAGTTCATGTATAAGAATGCAAAGGATAAATCAAGCACAAACGGTGGACAAGAATCATGTCACCAACCACAAATAACAAACTAGTTTGCTTGTCTAAGATAACATGACAGATGAGAATGAAGTCACCACATACACTCTCTAACGCAATGAGAATGGCCAATGAAGCGACACTGGAAGGTAAGAGATGTTGGCAACTTGCTTCTTTCCGATGATGTGGTTGTTTTTTCAAATTTGGATCTGAGTTTGATCTTAATCGGTGAAAGAAAGTAAATATTTTATTTTTCTTATAATTAATGATGAAGAATTAGAATAAAAAGTTAGCATAAATGATCGTGAAAAGGATTCAAATTGCACGTGAATATCTATAGCTAAACTTAATTAGATAAGACAAGTATCAAATGTGTAATTCAAATGAGATAACAATCCAAGTATAGCTCAACACCAATTTTTCCCTAAATGAAGGATATATCTATACATGAGAAATCATATCGAAGTAGAATCCGTTAATACATCAAATCCCCATTGAACTTCTTTTCCCCCCTCAGCCTTCTCAGAAGGTATCAGGAGAAGGAGCAAATGCAGTAGCAGTACCATCATCCGCAAATGTAAAAGCAGGGGAAGACAGAGGAGAACCGATTGGGGCTCCAATAGCTCCATCTTCTTCCCCAGCAGTTCCCATAGCACCACCGTCGAAAGCAGTACCTGAACTCCTGGGCTGATTGTACAATGCGCGACGAGGAGCACCATCTCCCCTGCTGCAGATATCATGCAAGTTCATTCCTGCACCAGCAGTCACACCAACAAATTAATTTAAGTTGTGATATTTTCAGCATTCCCCGTGTAGTGCTGGTAAGTAATTATGTTTGTACATAATATGTTACCTTCGGCTTGAGCCAAGTTGGAGTAGAGATCGAGGATGTTGGGGCAATAGCTGAAACAGGGCTGGGAGCAGAGCTTGGCAACAAAGTTGGGGGGGAGGAGGTAATCAGAAGAGATCCCGACCGCGTTTCTGTCAAGGCCGCAGTCGTTGATGCATGCCTCTGTCTCGATCCATCCGCTCATCGTTTCAACAACCACTTCCGATGTCTTGCATTGGTACTTCACAATCCCTTTCCTGGCCAAGTAGTTCTCCAGCACGCATCTCTTTCCTGCGTCGGAGATCGAGTAGGCGCACAGCTCTACTGGCAGCTCCTCGCACATCATATTGCCGAGGGCTCCGTTAAGGATCAGAAGGGAAGACAGAGCGAAAAAAGCGATCATCTTCAACAGGTTAACAGCCATGTTTGTTGTATCTCGTTACTTAGGAATGGAATGAAATTGAAGCTCTAGTGTTGTAGGAAGGAAGGAAGGCAGGATGATGGAATGTAGAGAGATGTGGATATGTATATATAGCTGGGATGGGAGAGGAAACAATTTAGTTACAAGTCAAACTGTGTGTGTATGTGGGTAACGGCCGACTCCATTCCCAGCTATTGAAAATGTGGAAGAAAGTTAGATTTCTCCAACGTAGAACAATGAACATAGATTGATGTGAAAGGGAAAGTAAATGGGGTGGCGGAAGTTTCAAGGCCTGCATTGTTTTCATTACCCTAACCCCCTGTTCTCGAAAGATGGAAGGAAAATGGAGGGGAGGGGAGGGGATTAGGAGGGGAGGGATAATTTGGAGGTTAAGGAAAATGGAAGGAAAATTGTGTTTTATGGAGGAAAGTGGGAAGGAAAATGTGTATTGGAAATTGTGATGGGTATGTTATTTTATTGGGTTATAATAGTAAAATAATTTGATTATATGTTAATATTATTTTCATGGGTTATAAATTGTGAATTAAATTTGTACTTTCTTGCTAATTTTGTTCACTATAAAAATGAAAAGTAGATGGTTTGAATTTTTTTTGTGAACCCATTGTTAAAATTTTGTTCTCTATTTTTTGGATTCATCAACATAGCAACTAAAAATGACGGGTGGGCAACGGGACGGGATTGGTACCCAATCCCATTTGGGGAGTAAACTCTAACTCCTATTCCAAACTCGTACGGGTTAATGAGTACCCATTACCCGTGGGACGGATAACCCGTATATAATCACAAATTATAAGATCGAGAATTGTATTCACTGAAAAGCAATGGGTCTGTTTGTTGCCATGAGCATAAATGGACAACACTGGTGTAAAAAACAAACGTTGGAATGGGCAAATGGCCATCCACTCTGTGGGTTTGTTAAAATGGAAAGCAATTCAAATGTAACCTGCAATTTCAACCACTTTTCCTAACAAACTTTCCAAGACCAAAACTGAAGAGCTAGTAGCAATGCACTATAAATATCAAACTTGATCCCCGTCCCAATTTCACCATATCATCACCAGAAGTTAGTTGGCATTATTTTGCTTCAATTCTCTCGCTTTTATTCTTTGGTATATAGGCTACAGATGCAGAAGAGACCTAACATTATCCAAATATGTCAAAAATAAGGTGATGATAATGCTAGACATACATCAATTTGTCCAAAATAAACGACATGCTAATATTGGATATACACAAATCCGTCCAAAAGTAAGTCATCTGCTGACAAACATAAATCCGTTCCAAATAAGGTCACCTGCTAACATTATACATACCCGAATTCGTCCACAAAAAGTACCTACTAGTACTAGACGCACATAATTTCGTCCAAAATGAGGCGACCTGCTAATACTTCCGCATACATCATGTTAGACAAAACAAAACACCTTCATACTACTTCAGAAGTCAACTTGCCAAAAGGCTTGCTTTTTTGCCAAATCAACAACAAACTGCTGGCGGTACTCATCTGGCAAGCCAAATAGAACCCTTGTGGTCCCCGGATTTTGGGACAAGTACTTATAACCATTCAACCTCATTTCTGCAGGAATGTCATAACGCTGCAATTCTTGATAAATTTCTCCCTCTTTGTAGATGTGAGTCTTTTGGTGTTCAAGGATCACCAATGACTTCTCTTTAATCTCGTTTCCTTTCTCCATTGCCTTGGCAGAACGTTCAGCAATCATATTCCCCATCTCTATACCTGCTGCCATTCTACTCATGTTGGTAGACATTACCTCTAGCTCGTTGACAGATACATCTCCCATAGTTGCTTTTCTTTTTTTTCCTTTTGAAGAGGCAGTTCCATGAGAGTCGACTGATGGTGAAGGATCAGGAGTGAAAGCAGATCTACCATCGGAGCTATATGCATTTGTCCCTTCACGAGGTGTAAAAGGTGAAGGAGTATAGGCATTCATACCTTCATCATCTTCTGAAATGTCATTCAAATCAATGTTGAATGATGAATTCCTCATATTCCAACGATCGATCCTCTCAAATGCACTCGCAGCTCCATCTCCAGTTGCTCTATGTTCACCATACAACTCAAACATCTTACCATAGTTGTTGATGGGCGTCCTGATCCATTTGCTAGCACTTGGATTCTCCTGCATCACAACCATTAGTTTTTATAGTTGTTTCCCTTACCCTCACTTGCAACCACTACCATAGTAACTATAAAATGAAGTGTAATAACTTATGTTGGGAGAATAGGTCATATACCTCAATTAGGCGCTCCCATACTTCCGGTTCAGCTGTAAACATTTTGGTTACCGGACTCCATGCAAAACCACTTGTGTTGTGGAATAAGTCTTTCACAGTTGCAAAGTGCTTCTTCAACGTCTTCTGCCTATTTTTAATTTTCTCCTTGTCGAAATTAAATGGAAACCGTACACGCAAAGAAGTAACAACATTATTGTAGGCATGAGAAGTGAATGTTCCCTCTTGCCTATTCCCCTTGCGTTGCTCGGCTAGAAAGGCTTCCAGCAATGCGGTATCCATATCCTCGGTCCAACATAGATTCTCCTTAGTCGATGCCTCCCCTTGAAGAGCCTGCTTTCCTTTTGCTCTTTTGCTCATTGTACCCACTTTAAAAGAGAAAGACTATTAGTCATCAAAATTCAACATAATGGCACAATAACAACTACTTTAGAGAAAGAAATTACCACCGAACATTAATTCAACATAAACCATCATTCTAATTTCTAAAACTGACACATAACATCAATTCAACATAAACCTCACAAAGCACATGAAAAATGTTTGATTCTTCCAAACTACTAACATAGTTACAAACATGGTCAACCTTGTTGCACATTATGTATATAATCATGCCACATGTGGTTTGCTATACTATCACGCAATTCTATCCCAGCTCTTGTTTCCTCTTCACATTGTGGCTCGTTTTGCCTTTGCCTCCTCGCTAGTTCTCGATCGACTTCTGCAATTAGTTGCTCATCTGGGTCAACTCCCATGAGGAAGTTATGTATAATACAACAAGCAAGGATAATGTTGGTTGTAGTGTCAAAAGAGTATTGAGCCTCAGCACCGGTGGCAATAATAGGGAATCTCTTTTTCAACACTCCAAAACATCGTTCAATCGAGTTACGCAGACTAGCATGGCGATGATTGAACAATTCTTTTTCATTCTTAGGAGCATTACGAGAATACTCCTTAAGGTGATATCGAACACGTCTGTATGGTGTTAATAATGACGCACGTAACATTAGCCCACCATCTCCGAGATAGAATTTCCCTATAGATTATTTGAAACAAATTAACAAAGTGGTTGATGATGCAAGTAATGATGAAACAAATAAAAAAAATGGTTATGTCATACCTTCTGGTATAACAAGCCCATGTGGTCTAGTCAATGCATCTTTTAAAATCCTCGAATCAGATGCAGTCCCTTCCCACCCAGCTAAAACATATAAGAATTGCAAGTCAAAGTTGCATGCAGCTAAAACATTTTGTGTAGGCCACTCTTTTCGACCTCTAAAACGAGTTTGACCGGCGCGATTTACTTTCACCCGAAAGTGGGTTCCATCAATAGCACCAATGCAATCCTGAGAAAATATGTATGCAGAAATCTAAGTATACAAGTTTTGAAGGAAGCCTTATGGAATTGAACTACATTATACAATGCAAGTGATGAGACATTACCTTGAAGTAAGGGAAAAATCTAGAGTTATTGGCTATTTTGGAAGACACTGGCGTTGTTGCATTAGGTTGCTTCAGGAATTCAGGTGCCAAACTTATCACCGCTCGCAAGACATTATGAAAATGCCTACTAATAGTCCCAATACTTCGGTGGTAATAGAAAGCCAAAGTGCGATACTTGCCACCAGTTTGGGCAAGAATAGACAAAAACCTCGCTACTTGCTCTTCCACAGTGGCACGCTTATAATCTTGCAACACTCCTGTACCTCGTAATTTTTCAAAGAATAGAACAAAGGCATCTACTCCCATGCGCAATATGGGACGACATGCAGCTTCTTGGTTACGTAATTCTTGCAAAAACTCGATCCTTTTATCTTCTCTAACTTGATAACTCAAAGATCCATTAGAGGCTTGACTATTTAATCGATGCAATGCAAAAACAATGTAGCAAATAAGCTGGATAACACACATATCTCTTTGTCTCTGCCAATTTTCCATAACATTTCTCCAACTATCTTGTTCTGTTCCATGCAAATCTAAAATCTCTTCCAAACCATCAGCAATATGCTCTTCGATCTCATTCGAATCTTGAGCTTCTCTATCCATCTAAAACTCAAACTGTACATTATGATTAAGTTGTTATGCTGATGTTGTGAAATAGAGTCAAGAAACACACTATTCATTACATTCACCGGCAAAATAAGAACTTTATTAACTAAATCATGTTGTTTACCCCTTTCTGATGATCTTGATATCATTAATTTGTTTGGTCTAAAAGGAAAAACTATAAACATAGTTACAAAGGTATGCAAGCTATGCAACGCATAACAAAAAAAAAAACAAAAAATTCAAGCTATGCAACGTATAACAAGGTTCAAAGGTTGTGTGAGAATTATACCAAATCTTCTTACAAACCTATTTAGCCATCAATCTGGACTTTCTATTTTTTTATACTGTTCTTTTTAAGGCAATTTTTGTTCCATACCCCTCCACTTCAAATTAAAAATAAAATCAATGGTTCGTTGAAGAACAACATCCAATAGTAAAAAAGAAAGATTAATAGTGGAAGTGAAGGTTCTAGTGAGGCCAGACCTAAATAAAATTGACATGTCTTAGCTTTCACCATTTGTTTTAAGTTTGGCCAGAAACCTTACCCCAATTTCTTTGTCACTTTCTTACCCTGTTCCTTTTCCATACGTTTGTGAAATTATGCTAAAGTGCCAAGGATGGAGACCATACTAGCTAGCTACCTCAGTCCTAACTACTCTCGCCCTCATATTAATTTACCATGGGAAACTAAATAATTGAAAGCTTTATTTAGTCCAAACAAAGAACAACGATCCATGGACAGCAGAGTTCATATAAGCACTAATTTCTAGTCGACAGCTGCAAAGAAAGAATAACTAGAGGTAGATCAACTATGCCGCCATTCAAAACATCATACATCTCGGTTAATTAGGCCACACACACATAAATAAAAAGCAGTAGCATGAATCAAAATGTTAAAGCACTCCACAAATGCAGCAGAGCAACATTACCTCCAGCAACTATGTTCCCGTTCTGATAGCAGGACCTCCAAGGAAACAGAATAATTGGGAGAGACGTTTAATTAGAAGGCCCAACAGTGAGCAAAATCCTGTACAAAAGAAAGATGAAAGAAATTATATATGAACCCTAGATGCTCTGATTTGGGGGAAAAGGAAAATTGATGGGTTTTTTGGGCGAAAACAAGGATTTGGATTCTTACCAAACTAAAGAAAGGTGCTGAATGTTGGAATTGATTCGTCGGTAAAGAAGAACGACGAAGGTGAAGGTAAGCCGGAGATTTTGTGGGAGGTTGATGGTGATTTTCGGAGAGGGGGATGAAGAACAGATCGATTAGAGAGAGAAGGAGAGAGCTTTCATCCCATGATTTTTTTGTTAATCTGCAGGATACAGATGAATCAAAGATGGAGCAGAGATGGAGATGAGAAAACCTTCATCTTGCTTTTGGAGAAGGGAAAGCACGCAGGAAGGAGAAGGGGAAAAGAGGGAGAGAAGAGAGAGGAGAGAGATGGCTGAATTAAATATGTAGTATTTGTTTTCTCTTGCTTTTGGAGGGACTGATGGTACAGTAATTTTTCCTTTCTTTTCTCTAACCCCTTTCTTTCAGAAACAAAGGAAAATACGTTGGGAATTGAATTTCCCTTCAAACACTTTCCTTCACCCTCTTTTCCTCCATAAAAAAACAGGGGGTAAGACTATCTTTTTGTTTTCTTTCAACACCACCATAACTTGATATAATGTGTTCTTATTCGCCCTCTGAACTTGTTATTCCAACTCTAACAAGTAACAAAGATACAACTAGATTATTAGAAGATCGAATCATGATCAAGAATCTAGATTCCTTCTGGAGGAAGTGAGTTCGTCCCTGCAACTACAAGTAGAAACTATTGGGCACAAGAACAATTGGACCTAAACGCGGCCCAACAGCCTAAACTAACTCAAAAATAAAATTGGTGAACAAATTTCTTGGCCCACTAAGGAGCAGTCAACCCTTACCTCACAGAACTTTTTGCAGCAAGAGATGCTATCTTGTTAGTCACTTTAATAATCTTGTTCCACGTGGTGGTAGAAGGGGATTCTGAGGTGGTCGTCAATCAGACCAGACTTGGCGTTCTAGAAGATTCTATTGGAGGTTCGGTGCTCCGGGAGTTCAAGAATCTGCTTACTAGAAGTATTCCGGAGCATGACCAGTCCTTCCTTTAGGATTTCCCTAAGTTTATTTAAGACCAAATCAATGTGGAATTATGTCGAATTCCAATATTGGAAGAGGTTCGAAAAACGTTGTTTGATCTCGGCCAGAACAAATGGCCCGGCCCAGATGGGTTTCTTGGTTTGTTCTTTCGAAAATTATGATCTAGGAATAGACGACTTTTGTAAGGAAGTCCATGAATTCTTACTTTTTCGATAATGTCTCATGGATGGAACAACATGCACATTGCGCTCATACCTAAAGTGAAAGTTCCTGATATGATGAAATAGTTCAGACCAATCACTTATTGCAACTTTAGGTATAAAATGTTGTCTAAGAGATCATCTATTCTTTTTCATTCCATATTCCAGAGGGAGTGAAGTTTAGTCGAATATTAATTAATAGGGTTAATATTTTTGTATGACCTTAACTTTGACCAAAATAAACATCCTGGCCAATCTTTTCGATCTATAACATCCTGGCCCGAACTATACATCAAAATAAACAATTTGGCCATATCCGACTTTTGACCGTTAACTTCGACGGTCAACGCGCCATGTCACTTCCAACTCAGCAAATTTCAATTAACTTTATTTTAAATTTAAAACTATTTCCATTTTCTTTCCTTTATCATTTTGAACGAAAAAAATAATAAAACACATTTACAATTTCGAGACAAAACCCAAAAGACCCCCGGTAAGCGGCGTGCGTTTTGACCCGAAATTGTAAATGTGTTTTTTTTACAAAATCATAAAGGAAATAAAATGAAAATAGGTGTAAATTAAAAAAATAATAATTGAAATTTGCTGAGTTGGCAGTGACATGGCGCGTTGACCGTTAGTCAACGCGTTTGACCATTAGTCAGCACGTTTGACGTCCAAGTTAACGGTCAAAAGTCAGATCTGGTCAAATTGTTTATTTTGATGTATAGTTCAGGCTAGGTTGTTATAGATCGAAAAGATTGGCCAGAATGTTTATTTTGGTCAAAGTTCAGGACATATAGAAATATTAACCCTAATTAATATGTATATCGAATAAAAATGATCTGACATTATTTTATTTATTATTAACGATAAGAAAATATCTCACACAAAAAAGAAAAAACAAGAAAGAGGGATTTCTTTGTATGATAAAAAAATTTCATTCATGTCTGTTATTTCACAAGAAGATAATCGTGGATCGGTTGAGTTTCAAATAGCGCATTTTACTAATAGAAAAAAAAAATACAATATAAGTACACGAAATACAATACAAGTTTATCTAGAAATAGAAAAAATATAGAATACAAGTTTATACTAAATACATAACGTTTTAATTTTTTAATAAAAAAATAATTCTATAAATTATATTATTTACTAATCTCATATATATTTTTAAGCATTTCATTCGCGAGGAGCTAGATGAGAATGAATGACTAGTCGATTGAAAGGTCGTATAGCAGAGCTAGTATCAGAGGTGCAAACTTCATTTACAGTAGGTAGAATGATCCAAGACAACATAATCATAGTCGATGAGGTTCTGCATTAATTTAAATGCCGAAAGGGTAGCAATTGGGATATGATGTTGAAAATCGACACGAGGAAGGCTATGATCTTGTCGATTGGGACTGTCTTGGGGTTGTCGTGGGTTCGTATGGGTTTAACCAAACATGGATAGGGTGGATAAGCCAATGCATTCAAATAGTTTGCTTCTCAGTCTTACTTAACGGGAGTCCTTCTGAGATGTTTCAGCCTACTCGTGGTATTCGTCAAGGAGACTCGATGTCTCCTTTCGTTTTCATCCTTTTGTTTAATGCCTTGTCCTTTCTCATCCAAAAAGGAATTGATAAATGAGGTATTCAGGCTATCAAGCTTAATCTGAACTGCACAACTATCTCTCATTGATCGTTTGCTAACGATATCGTGATTTTTAATAAAGCTATCATGAGAAAAGTTGTCCATATAATGAATCTTTTCAAGAATTATGGAAGCATTATAGTGCAAGAAATTAATGAGGCAAAGTCCTCTATTTTCTCCAGCAAGAACACCCCAACTTCATAACAAGAACTTATTATCACTTCTCATTGTGACTTCTCCCCCTCGATTTGTCATGAAAAATACTTGGAAGTGCCTTCTGAGTGGGGCGCTCTACGAAAGAGACTTTCTCCTTCTTATTAGAAAGGATGAAAAAAGGATGATTCGTGTAATTCAAATGAGATAACAATCGAAGTGTAAAACCCAAAGTTGTTCCAAAAAGATACATCTGTGCATGAGAAATGATACTGAAATAGAGTCCGTAAATTCAACCATCCCTCAAAAGTTGTCAGGCGAAGAAGCAAATGCAGTAGTAGAACCATCATCCGCAAAAGGAAAAGCAGGGGAAGACAGAGGAGAACCGACTGGGGCTCCAATTGCTCCATTTCCTTCCCCAGCAGTTCCTGCAGCACCACCATCAACACCGCCTGAACTCTTGGGCAGAATGTACAATGCGCTACGAGAAACAGCATTTCCCCTGATGCAGATATCATGCAAGTTCATTCCTGCAGCAGTCACACCAACAAATATAATTAAGTCGTAATATTTTCAGCGTCTGGTTTAGAACATAGCAGGGACTTGCTGTGTAGGTAAGTAATTATGTTTGTACATAATATGTTACCTTCAGCTTGAGCCAAGTTGGAGTAGAGATCGAGGATGTTGGGGCAATAGCTGAAACAGGGCTGGGAGCAGAGCTTGGCAACGAAGTTGGGGGAGAGGAGGTAATCAGAAGAGGAGGCAATAGCTGAAACAGTTTCTGTCAAGGCCGCAGTCGTTGATGCATGCCTCTGTCTCGATCCATCCGCTCATCGTCTCCATCACCACTTCCTATGTCTTGCATTGGTACTTCACCATCCCCTTCCTGGCCAAGTAGTTCTCCAGCACGCATCTTTTCCCTGTGTCCGAGATCGAGTAGGCGCACAGCTCTACTGGCAACTCCTCGCATATCAGATCGCCGATGGCTCCGTTAAGGATCAGAAGGGAAGACAGAGCGAACAAAGTGATCATCTTTAACAAGGCAGCAACCATATTTGTAGTTTCTCGTTACTTAGGAATGGAAGCTGTGTTGAAGATGTACAAGGAAGGCAGGATGAAGGAGTGTAGAGAGATGCGGATGTATTTATAGCTGGACTGGGAGAGGAAACAGTTTAGTTACAGGTCAAACTGTGTGTATGTGGGTAACGGCTGACTCCATTCCCTGCTATAGAAATGTGTAAGAAAGTTAGATTTCTCCAACGTAGACCAATGAACATAGATTGATGTGAAATGAAAAGGAAATGAGGTGGCGGGACTTTTAAGGCCTGCATTGTTTTCATTACCCTGGGACCATTTTTTGTTTTCTTTCGACACCATAACTTGATATAATGTTTTTTGTTTTGTTTTCGCCCTCGTAAACTTCTGATTCCAACTCTACTCTAACAATGATACAACTCGCTGGTTATTATAAGATCAAAACATGTTCAAGAATCTAGATTCACTCGGGAGGAAGTGAGTTATCCCTGCAAGTAGAGGAGCCACCTATTGGACACAAGAAAAATTGGACCTAAACGCGGCCCAACAGCCTAAACCAAATCTGAAAACGGCTACAGACTCGAAGACAAAATCGGGTGAACAAAGTTATTGGTCCAGTAGATAATTTGCTTAGGGTCCAACCAGTGACATAGCCAGGATTTGAAGCAAGGGGTCCGGTAAAGAATCTATCATGACCTTTTCTTATTTTGAAAAAGTTATCTATCAAGAATTTCATTTGTAATGTATCATGTAATTTATTTTTTATTCTCATTTAACTTCAAATAATGATAATTTTTTTCATCTAGTAAAGGCCGTCAACTAGTGATTAGAAATTAATTTAAGATTTTAATTTTAACTTATTAGTTTTTTTTATGAATTTTCTAATAAAATATTAATCTTTATTTTAAGTTGATAAGAATGTGAATTTTTTCCCAAAGCAACTCCATCCATATCACTATTATAGGCGGGTTCACTACTAAATATGCCCATTTTGTCTTGTTGATGACCCATCCCCCAAGCCAGGGGGTGTCGTGGCACACCCCCTTCCCATGCTAGCTCCGCCCCTGGGTCCGACCCAAATCAGAAAGGAAGAAAGTACCAAGCAGGCAACAAAAGCCCGACACAAGGAGAAGTGGCCAAAACGAGAAAATCAAGAAAAGAGACCTCTAACAAGAATTGGATTGGGTGCTAATCAAGGTTGTCAAACCTGTTTATATTATTATCTTTTTGACAAGTGGAATGGTACGAACGTTGATATAATTGATTTATGTGGTTGTGTCGGTTTTAATGGAATACATGAGAAAAGTGAAAAATCATCAACACTAAATAAATTAGTTAGGAAGAAGCAATTAGAAGAGTTCATTCACATAAAATAATTTATAGTTAGGAATTCGTAACTCAGTAAATAATTAGATATGTAAAAAATTAATGTATATAAAATGAATTTTATTAATATTTATAATAATTTATGTAAAATATAGTACTAGCTATATAATATATAATGTTAATCACAAAGTCCGTTGTGTGTTTATTTCTGGAGAATGTGTGAAAATACTGAAATCTAAATTCTGGTATGACTAGCCAGTTTTGAGTAATACTAATTACCGATCCCTTTCCAACTTGCTTGGTGGCCGGTACTAGTTGTTTCCTGCTAAACCGACCGATAGGATGTCGTCATGACAACCATTGTGCTAACCTTTTACGTGTTAGAGTATCCACGTCAATACAATTGCAAAATCAATTGCATATATGATTGTAGATGACTTCTCTAGGTAAAAGATAGAGCTTACCCAAATTTGAAACCTTTGTTCATAAGATTCAAAACAAGCACCAAAACCGCCATCAAATGTGTGAATAGTGACCACATATGAGAATTTTATAGCTACCCATTGGAGGGATTCTTGTTGGCGTGTATTTTTGGTTATCCTTTATTATGGGTCACACTCGTTGCCGTCATTGCCGCAAGCTAGGGCACAGCAAGGAGATGTCTTACCTGTTGATTGGTTTCCCCTCAGATCAAGGCAAGCCTAAGCAGCGAGAAACAGATCGTTCTCCGCCTGCACGCCAGCCTCACGGTGAGGCTGCCCCATGGGCTACTCATGTCGACACAGTCGACAATCCCATTCCCGGCTTGACGAGCGCTCACTTGCTAGTTTTGAAGCTGTTTTGAAGCTCCCCCGTACCGGCTCCAGACCTGACGGCTCATATGCCGGGTAATTTCACTGATCCCTACGAATGGCTTATTGATGCTAGTGATGCTAGTTGGCTTGATGGAATTGATCGTAGTAGTTCATATTCTCTTGTCTGCATTCCTAACGGCCGCTACATTCTTGTCGAAGGAATGGGTTCCGTGACATTAAATGATCGCCTTACCTTACGTCGTGTTCTCTATGTTCTCGAGTTTAAATGCAATTTCTTGTATGTTAGCTGCCTCTTGCAAGATAATGTTGTTGCTTTGGTAACCTTGGTTGATTTTTGTATCATCCACGACTCACGTTCCAAGACAGTGATTGGACTGGGCCGCTTCCGTGATGGTCTCTACTACTTGGTACGCGCAGCAGGGTGGGGTGGCGTCGTCTATTCCGGGTCGTGGGGTAGAAGCTTTTTCCGCTAGTGGTGATGAGAACTCTCTTTGGCGTCTTCAATTCCAGAGGGCGACCAGGAACAGTCCCAATTTCTCATCGGGCTCAGTCTCTTCTAGTTCGCCGAACCACTCCTCCGAGGTGAGTTCTTCCCCCCTTTCTATGTATGGATTCATCAGGCTATACCTCCAAATCCTCCGAGCCCATGAACACTCTCTGAAAATGTGTTCTTGTGTTTCCCTGAGATTGCAAAAAGGGCATCCATCACTGCCCTTCTGCATTCGATCTAAGATTTTAGCTCCTGTAGGAATTATGTTCTGCAGCCATCTCCAAGCAAAGACTTTGACCTTAGGAGGGATTTTCAAGTTCCAGAGCCGTTTCCAATTCACTGATGTATAAATTTCACCCTCTTCTTCCACATTCCTATCCTCCCATAGCCTATAAGCAGATTTAACAGAGTACTCCCCCGATTTCTCCTCTGCACAAATTCTCTTATCCTCCATAGGTTGTTGTGGGATAGGGATTTTTAGAATGTTGAGCCTATCTGTGGGATTAAAATGCGTTTGCAATAGATCAGTTCTCCAGCTTCTTGTTTCAGCCTCAATTAGCTCAGACACTGAGGTAGTATTGCTCCAAAGTGCTGTTGGGGAGGTTACTCTAATATTAGCACTTGATGGGATCCACCTATCTAGACAAATGTCAATCTTATGGCCATTCCCCACTCTCCACCTGGTACCTCTCTTAACCAAATCCTTTGCCGCCATTAAGCCACGCTAGATCCAGTTAGGGTTCTTTCCCACTTCTGCCTCTAGAGGATCACAATCGTCATAATACTTAGCCTTCATTACCTGTGCCACCAGAGTATCAGGGTTTTGTATTAGGCGCCATAGTTGTTTTCCTAGTAAAGCCAGATTAAAACTCTATAGGTTTTTAAACCCCATTCCTCCCCACTTCTTTGGCTTGCAGAGCTCTTTCCAGGGCCAAGAGTGTGTGATTGAGGTGCTGTGGGAAGCTTCCCTCCTCAAAATACCCCTGCAACTATGTAGTTATATCATCTCCCATCACATCCCATTTCTTTTGAAAGAAAAGGGCACGCATTCCATCTGCTCCTAGAGCTTTTAAGGGCCTCATAGACTTCAAAGCAGCCCATATCTCTTCTCTTGTTAGTGGTAGTAACAATTCCTCGTTCATGGCTGTAGTAACTTTCTGTGGTATTGCATCAATAACCATCCGAGCCTCTGTTCTTACTCCAGCAGAGTAAACTTCTTATAGAACTGCACTATACACTGAGCTACATCCTCCTGTCCAACACATACCCTCCCATCCTCATCCTTAATCTTCCTAAACATATTCTTAGCTCTTCTATCTGAGGCTCGTCGATGAAAGAACTTTGTGTTCTTATCCCAAAATTTTAGCCACTCATTTCTGGAAAGTTTCTTCCAGATCAGCTCTTCCTGTAAGAGAATATCTTCCAGCTCATTCTCAAGCACACTATCTGAACCAAAATGGCCTCAGTCGTAGGCAATTTGTCAATTTTTGCGAGGGCCTGCTCAGCTTTGATCCTTCTTGATTTGAGGCTTGCAAACGTTTGTTTACTCCAGCTCCTGAGGCATTCTTCACACAGTTTTATCCTCCCTATTATTGATTCCCTACTCCCAGTTTCCCAACCTTCCTTTATCACTTGTTTGCACTCCTCATGGTCCTGCCAAAAAGCTTCAAATTTTGAAATAATGTCCCCACTTAACATCCTCCACTACCACATTCATTTTGAGTAAAATAGGATTATGATCTGAACCACAACGTCTGAGATGATAAACTCCATCTTCAGGGTAGAGTTTCCTCCATGAATCTGTTGCCACCATTCTATCCAACCTTTCCTCGAGAAAGGTGTCATCCTTGTGATTGTTGTCCCAGGTGTATGGTTTACCATAGAAACCTAGGTCTTCGAGCTGGCAATCCGCCAGAGCGCTATTAAAACCATCCAACTCATATCCATTGGCAGGTTGTTTACCATTCTTCTTTGCATAATGTTGAATGAGGTTAAAATCTCCACAACACATCCATGGCAGGTCAGTTTGGTTATTTAAATGTCTTAGCAGATTCCATGTCAGATGTTTTCTGCTCATCTCTGGCCAACCATATATGCCTGTTAGCCGCAAAACATTACCCTACCCATCACGAACTTTTGTAGGGCTCTAGTTTGTTGTTGATCCTTCCTCTCCTGTTGTTTCAAGTCTTTGAGAGGTGGAAACCCTCCCCCAACAGTCTCTTTTGACTTTTCGGCCACTGGAGCCATGTGAGATTGTTCTTCTCCGTTTGTCCTCCTCATTAGCCTCGTTATCCTCTCGGGTTGTCTCATTTCTTCTTGCTCAAAAGCCATGTCATGGTCAGAATTTGACCCCACACTTTCCCATTCAAATTTTTGTTTAAGGGCCGCCCATTCTTCAACATCTTCTTTTTTGGCAGTGTATGGCAGCCAATTTTTCGGCCCTGGGGCTGCCACCCGCAAGTCATATCCATAGGGATCCACCTCTGGTTTCGGTTCCATCTGACACTTTAGCTTAGGATGCCCAATTCTACCATAGGTAAAGCAAAACAAGGGTAACTTCTCATACTTGACCGGATACTCCACTAACTTCCCTGCAATGTTCAATTTTAGTTTCTTCTTCACGGGGTTATTTATGGATAGGTATACCCTCAGTCTCATATAGTCATCCCACATAGTTGATGAGCCATCATCAAACCAATCTAGGCACCCAAACCTTGAAGCAATCTTCTCTGCCATCTTCAGTGTGCGCAGCTCCGCAGGGAAACCCATCACCCTTATCCACAAATCAATCATATGTAATTCCTCTGTTTTGGCTTCTGTATTGTTATGCTCACTTTGAACACAATGATGGAGTTCTCATAATGCCATGGTCCCCCAAAGCAGACCTTATTCCTGTCATCCATATCCAGAAATGAAAGGCGAACAACATATCCCCTAACTCAATTATTTGGAAACCCTTACGTAGCTTCGAAGCTTTTGCCAAAGCTATTTTCTTGACTTGATGTTTGGTTTGGTTCTTTTTCAGATACAAGGCGTCCAATCAGCCCCAGTCTGGGAACCGCCTCCATTCGAAGCACATCGACATCAACATGATCTACCTCTAGCGGTGCTTCCTCCTCCTCCAAAGTGATCTGGTGTAGCTGTTCCTCCAACTCCACCATTGCTTGATTCTCTTTGCTTGTAGCCGTATCCATCACAGCTTCATCTGCCATTCTGAAACAGCTGCACAGCTCTCTTATTCTCCCCGCTCAAAACTCCTACACCGGACTGAAAACAAGAAGCCTAAAAGTTTCTTGCACTAGGGTTATCGTTGTATAAGCTATAAGATCTCTCAAAACTAGGTTGCACACAGGAGTGCAAACGTATGAAACGATATAAATAGGCGAACACTGCCAAATCTCAACGCAAAAAGTCCTTTTCCTTATAGAAATCGAAAATCGACTCGAGAAAACAGTAGGAAAACTCACGCTAAACCTCGGAAAAACCCTAGGGTTTTCGCCGCTCCTAAACTCTCGCTAGACGAGAGAAAAACCCATCCTCATGTGTTTATAACTTTTTTCTACCCGATGATTGTTAACTGGTCAATATTTTCCCAATAATTTCCTCGTTCTGTTGTATTCTTTCCTATCCCTTTTTTGTACTCTATCGTTTCTACACCGATTTCTTGCCCCTTCAATGATTTGCTTGTTAACTTGTCAAACCTATCGAAATATTGAGAATTTGGCAGTGTTAACTTCCATTTAGCAATTTTTTTAGTTATATTGACTTGACAACATGATACTGAGTTAGAAAAGACTCATGAAGGTCAACATTCCAAAATTTTAATATTTTAACTAAGAAAAGAGTTACAAAATTAGTAACAATAACGTAAAAATGACTAATATTTTGATGCATTATGAAAAATTTGGATAATTAATAGAATTTTAATAGGTTTGGATAATATAAAAGAATCTAAAAAATATTTGGATAAAAAATAGAAATTAGCTAAAAGCTCAAGAAAACTTTAACCTCTATATTTTAACCTTTACATCTCAACCAGAGGTAATGCACCGATCTCTAAATACATAATATCCAAATGTTATAAGCTTCATAATGGTTAAATTTTGAAAATGAAATATAAATTAAATTCATTCATATGGAACCATTTGAAATGCACTTCGATCAATAAAATTACCAATACTTAATATTAAACTAGGAAATAAATCTAGAAAAGATAAAAGGATATTATTCAACGAAGAAATTTATTGGTATTCAATAGTTATGCTAAGTTCATGACTTAATTAAAAAACTAAGAAATTTAAATAATATTAAGAAATTTATTTATTAACTTACCATAATTTGAGAAGAGTGTAACTAGGGATGGCAATGGGCCCGCGCGCCATGGGCATCCAATAGGGCCCGCGCGCCAGTGATGGGCTTAAACCCGCGAAAACAGGCTGGCTGTCGGTGTCGGGTGTACCCGCGGCCCGTGGATTGCGGTGACGGGCTGGGGACGGATTCAGATATCCCCGCCCCGTATCCACCCCGATAACAAAACGACGTCGTTGGGTACATCATATATAAAGGGCGATTTTAGGGTTAGGGTGTGGAATCTTCATTTTCGCAAACGCCCAGCCGCCCTCATCCCCGATTTTCTCTGAAATCTGCCAAGGCGAATCGCCGATTTCTGCAAAATCTCTGCGATTCCGATGATTTCTCCCCATTTCTCTACTGAAATCCCTAGTAAATCGGCGATCCCATCGCCAATAACCCCAAAGCTAGTCCTTAATCAAGCCCTCAATCACTTAAAATGTCTCAACCGACGCAAATCGTCTTCTAATCGTGCAGACGAGTTCTTTCCCCGATCCAGGAAGATAAGTATTCAATTCGTTCTTTCCTCAATTGTTTTTTGCTTAAACGTGTATAAATAGGAGTCTCACTTCTTCGTTTTGTTCATCTGCAGTTCTTCGAACCCTAATTCCAGAAACCCTAGCCTTCCAGATTTGGAATCCCAGTGCTTGTCTGTCATTCTCAGTAAGTTTAGCATAATGTAGTTCATTATATGATTTGTTGCGGGTGCTTGCTTAGTCTTTCGGAATTGAAAACACTAATTTTGCCTGCTTCTCTGTTTTTGCAGATTTCCCCTTTTTGTGCTGGTATTTCATCAAGCAGGTGGTACTTAAACTGCAGTCTTCTTAGGTAACTTGTCGACCTAGCATGTTGTTAGTTGTTCATAGTTAAATCTGACTCACAATCACTAATTTTGCTTGCTTGCGTTTGTGCAGATTTCTCCTCTCTGTTCAGGAATCTCATCAAGCAGCTGGTGCTTAAACTACAATCTGCTTAGGTAAATGGTCGACCCTACCTTGGATTTGGTTGTAGCTAAACCTTAACCTGTCAAATTGATTATGTTGTAAGTAAACCAAAGGGTGAAATCTGTAATGTGCTAAACTAGTAAATCGATCATTAGTCTTAGTAGCTAAACTGGTCAGTTTATGATTGTAAGTTCGAAATTTGTAATCCTAGTTTTGTATATGCTAAACTCAAGTATTGAACACATCTAAACTGTTAAGTACTTAAGTTCAAAACTGTAATATGATAGATGACATTGGTAATGCTACTCGAATCTTTTAATCTACTCAATACTGAAGTGCTTTATTGTATTAATTAAGTTGAATACAATAAACTCCTAATCCAGTAAACTTCTAATATGTAATCCTAAAGGCTAAAGTACTCGAACCAAGTAACACAACTGGACACTAGTCATCTTTCTTAAGCATTTATTTTTATTTCTCCCTCTTAAACAGATGGAACCCCAACACGTTGAGAATGCTCCTGCTAATGATGTTGTTGCCCCTCCTCCTGGTAATACTAATAATGTTGAGGAAGATGTTCTTCCTCAACATCCCTTAGGTGCTAGTAGGGGATTAAAATCTGTTGTCTGGCCTCATTTCACAAGGATGATGGTTTCTGGGGTATTGAAAGCTAAATGCAACTACTGTAAGAAGGTGTTGGTTGCGAAATCTAGAAGGTGTTGATGCATGAGTATCCCCTTTCTGTTGTTGAGCACCTTTATTTCAAACGGTTTTGCTGCACCTTGAACCCTCTCTTTAAAGTCCTAACCAGAAATACCATAAAGAAGGACATAGTGACTATTTATGGTTTTGAGAGGTCTAAGATTCATAAGGTTCTTGACGAAAACAAAGGGAGGATAGCTGTAACCACTGACATGTGGACTGCCAAAAACCAAAAACGGGCCTACATGGCTGTTACTGCCCACTATATCGACAACTTTTGGAAGTTGAGAAACCATCTTATAATGTTTGGTTACCTCCCTGCCCCACACACTAGTAAGAGGTTGGCTGTAAAGCTATCTCAATGCTTCAAATCTTGGAACATTGATAGTAAATTGTCTACAATTACACTTGACAATTGTACTACCAATGATTCAATGATTAATCTAGTGAAAAAAGGTTGGTTTTGTCTAATCTAATTAGGGATGGGACACTTCTTCATATGAGGTGCTCTGCTCACATTCTTAATTTGATTGCGAGGGATGGTCTTGATGTTCTGAAAGATGGAATTGAGCAAATTAGGGAGAGTGTGGTCTTTTGAACATGCACACCTAGGAGGGTGGAGTCTTTCCATGCAACTGCCCAACAACTAAAACTACTTGTTTCTAAGAAATTGGTTTTAGATTGTCCCACTCGATGGAATTCCACCTATGAGATGCTTTCTGATGCTCACCCGTATAAGGAGGTGTTTGAAATATTGAAAATAAGGGAGGCTCAATATGAATCTATGCCTACCAACGAGCAGTTGGATTTTGTTGTTGTTTTGATTGACAAACTTGATGTTTTCAAGGACATAACTTTGGTTTTTTCTGGTTCAAACTAGCCAACAGCGAAACAGTTTTTCCCAAAGTTTGTGATTTGAGGTTACAATTGGTGGAATGGTTAAGTGATCCTAATCCGATGATCATTTCTATGGATGAGAATATGTGGAATAAGTTTGCCAAGTATTGGGATCATATTCATTTGTTGTTGGTCGTGGCTGTTGTGTTGGATCCACGTTATAAATTAAAAATTGTTGAGTACTATGCCGGTAAATTTGGTATTACCAATACAGATCTTGTTTCTGAAAGGGTGTGAACTGTGCTTGCTGACTTGGTTGTTGAATACCAAAGGAAATCCTCCAAAAACTCGCCTGTTACTTCTAGTGTGCATCCTTGTTCTTCGGCCACTGATCTGGATTTTGATCTATATGTGAGCCAAAGAAAGAAAACTAGAACAAATGTGGTTACCACCAAGTTAGATCACTATCTATCTAAGTATGTTCATCCTAGAACACCAGACTTTGATTTGTTGGGTTGGTAGAAGTTCAATGGTGCCAAGTATCCCATTTTGCAAGAAATTGCAAGGGATTTACTTGTTGTACCTGTTACTAGTGTTGCATCAAAATCTGCATTTAGTTCCGGTGGGAGGCTTCTTGATCTCCATCGGAGCAGACTAATTCCTAAAACAGTTGAAGCAATGATGATATTAAGGACCTGGGTCAAGGATGATAGCAAAGGTAATATGCTTCTTTAGTTCTTGCCATGGTTTCTTTCTATTTCATTATTTCTTTCGAAGTTGACTAATTCTTGCATTCTTTGGTAGTGTCTGCCTTGGAAGTGAAAGCGTTGGAGGGGTTGTTCTCGGCAATGGCAATAGATGATGTAACGATAGAAGAGAGCACAGGTAAGCCTCTTTGAATTTTTGTAACTGTTAATCTGGTTTGGGGATTTACTAAACTGTTTGTTTTTGTGATAGATGGAGCTGAAGTGTCGTCCCAGATGGGAGGAGATGAAGGTGATCCTGTCGTGAACCTTGTGGACTAGTTGTCTAGTTCTAGGTTTGTAACTGCTCTGCTCACATTTCCCTACTAATGCTCGCTATTTAGTTAAATTCTGAAAACATGTTTATACTGTCTAATTGCATAATAGTGTCCATTAGCCATTAGTTGGTGAATTACAATTAATGGTGAATGATGGATTCTTGGTTTACATTCTTGGTCTGGTGGAGAATGATGCATTTTTGGTCTACTGATGCATATTTGGATTGCTGATGCATTACAAATAATGTTGCTGTTGCTCTGCTGATCTGCTGACATTGTTGTTATGCTGATGGAAGACGGATTGCCAGTTTTCTGATGGAAGAAAGATTGTTGTTGTTTAGTACTCTCCATACTAGCTATAGGTTTGATTTTGTGTTGAACTACCACATGTTCATTTGTGGTGTAGTACTGTAGTTTCTGGGTTTGTTACCTCTGAGTTCGGATTATTGGTTTCTGGGATTTTGTTACACTGTTTGGGTTCGTGATGGGGGGGGGGGTGAGTTAAGTTCTTAGTTGTTGAGTTTGCAAGTTCTGGGTTTGCTAGTTCATGGAACAAGGTTGAATGCAATAAATGTTCGTTTTCAGTTCATTTTCATTTTGCTTTATTGACTTGGATTTGATGTTTTGTAACTGTCCGTCTTTTAAGAATTCAAGCATCCAGTGGCCCGCGGGTTCACCCGTACCCGCATGGGCTTGGGCTTGGGATAGATTTTGTGCCCGTATATGATGCATGCAGTAATCACATCATTGTGAATTGTAAGAACTTAACACATCACTCAAATTGTACTTCTTTTATTCAATTTGTGTTTGAAAAAAGAAAATAAATGGATTAAAAGAGATAACCTTTTCAACTCAAGTTGACAAAAGAAATGGACATCCTACAGTAACTTGGGTATATTATCAAGTTAGGTGACGTGAATAAATCATAACTATTAAAATAAGTCAGATTAAATCTAGACCATTGATTAAGGAAAAAGAAAAAAACTAATAAATATTGGTTACCGGCACTCTGCCGGTTTCTCCAAATTGGCTAATACAATTCCTATTTTTAAGAGTTGATATCCCTTAATTTTAGGGGTTTTTTTGGGTAATTTCTCATTTTTAATTTAGTTGGCCAATGACAATAGGAAAGTTTCGGGTACTTCTATGGAAATAAACTAGATTAGGGCCCGGCCTCTTGGCCGGGAGAGTTTGATTTTTATGTATAAGTGTAGTAAACATTGAGGTATATTTTTTTATGGTTCATGTTGTTGAGGATTGAAGTAACTATTTAATCTGGTAAGTTCTCCATGAATAATATAGGAAAGTATTTAATGTATGACAAACAACGTCCAACTACACTAACATAAATACATATTTTCAAACAATGTCATATCTATATAAAAATGTCTAAGAAGAACAATGATAAGAGTTGTTTTACATCATACATGCATAACCAATCTTTAGTATACGATAAAAAAATTGTCTTTTCCATTTATTTGGGTGTATTAAATGATATAATGAAATAAAATATATGTTTAGAGTGTCCTAAAAAAGAAACAAACTAACTCACACAGTCATGGTTCGAGTGGCATTTCATATAGAAAGCTAAATCAAACCGAAAAGAAGGCAAAAACTAAAAGCAGCATACCTAACATTTTGGGGGAAATCCACAATAATAGAAGTCATTGTAGCTCTTACTAAAGTTAGAAAGACTTTGATTTAATGGTAAGTAAACAATTATATGCAGTGCTTAAGAGGGAAGATGAGACCTTACATTGTTTATTAATATGCATCTTAGTTTCTTAATTTTTACATCATTAAAAATTTATGTGTTGAATAGAAACCCCTCCATGTTTGGAGCCATTGTAAACTGTAAGTTATGAGGAAAATGAGAAGTCTCAAGCATCCACATGCTTGAAAAAATAAATCTATATTATCAAAGATAAAATCATATCTTGCATAAGAAAAAGAATACTAAATTAAACCCAATGTAAAAGTAACGATGAAAATAGATAGGACTTTGCTACGGTGACATGCACTTTTCGGTCGACCTCATGTAGGATTAGGTCGACCTAATCTATTGTTTCAGTGTAAAAACAGTTTCACGATGCCTACTTTGGAGATTCATATCTTACAATTGGCTAGATTGAAATTGGATATTAATGTCTTGTTTTGAAGCTCAAGTGTCCCTCTACACATTAAAGTACTTGGTAGGTCGATAGGAATTCCAGAAGACCATTTTTAAACTTGATCAAAAGGATATGCCAAAACTGGGAAACTGCCTGAAAATGGCTAAGTCTGGGAACGTGTTTGTGAAGCCTACTTTGGATATGGTTGTCTACAAAGGCAACACATTGGATGAAAGATTGGATATCTTTAAGTCTTCAAACAAAAGGCTCGAAGTTGCTATGAAGGCTGTTTTTCTGGCAACTTGCTTGCGCTCGAAGTCTGCTAGAAAAACAACCTTCGTAGCAACTTCGACCCTTTTGCTTGAAGCCTTATAGATATCCAATATTTCATCCAATGCCTTGAATTAGTATATAAACATACCTAATTTAACGTGGTAGAGTCCCCTGGACTCGAATCGCATTCATGCATCTCGAATAGAGCTCCAAAGTAGGCTTCACAAACACGTTTCCAAACTTGGCCATTTTCATGCATTTTCTCAGGTTTGGCATAGCCTTTTGATCAGTTTCAAAAATGGTCTTCTAGACTTCCTATCAATCTCTTAATCACTTCAATATGTCGAGGGACACTCCAGCTTCAAAACAAGCCATTAATCTTGAATTTTCATCTAGCAAATTGTATGATATGAATATCCAAAGTAGGCACCATGAAACTATTTTTACACTGAAACAACATATTAGGTCGATTTAATCCTAAATGAGGTCAACCTAAGCCTAACTAAGGTAGACCTAATCCTAAATGAGGTCGACCTAATGCTCAATGAGGTCGACCTAAGTCTAATTGAGGTCGACCGAAAAGTGCAAGTCACGGTGACATGCATGTCACCGTAGGAGCACCCAAATAGATATTATATCCACCTAAGGAATAATAAAGTAAGTCATGTTTCTTAGAGACCTCTCTCGATAGAACCACTCTATTATAAACCCATTTCGTCAAACAATTGTATCATATAGAGTTTTAACTTAAATTGAAGTGCTGATAATTAGTTATTTCAGCTCGTGAATGAATTAATTATATCATTTGGTAAAAGAAAATAATTTATAAACTTGAGAGTTATTTAGTTTGTTGTTAAATCATTTGAACTAAAGTATGAAAGTGCTTTAAAACTGTTATTTTATTCATTATTATTAAAAATTGCTATTTTTATTATATTGTCTAAGCATGTCTAGGCGAGCTAGGAGATAGACAAATGCCCAATGACTGTGTTACGCCAAACGTGCTACCGTGCTACTGAACCTCAATAATTATAGCAAACTTTGAGAGCATCTTATAAATTTGATAACTTCTATTTTGGTAAAATTGATTACATCATGAAAACGATCAATCAAAGAGTCTTTCTATACGATTTTGATAAGATGTCCCCCTACTGCACAATTAGTATGACTAAATCGTAATAAGATAATCATGTATTGAATATTTAATCGAAAGCGCAAAAGATGTACTAACTCAAGTAGAGTTTTAGCTACTCAGTACTTCATATTCGCATGTAGATAGCTACTTCAAAGAGTTCGAATGTTGATTGAGTTTGTTGAACTTTACCTAACAAAACTATGATATCAATCGCAAGATATGATGCTTTTTAAAGAAATTGGGAGAATATGTTGGTGACATCAAACCTAACATGGATACCGTTGGATTTAAGTGATAAGCAACATTTATAGTCAATAGATTAAACATGAAAAATATATTTAGCATTCCCATAAATTGGTAGGAAGTAGTGAATAAGTAGGAATTGAAAGCTAGAAACAAAGTTGATTTAATAAATAACTGCAAATGATAATGTGTAAAAGAAAACAAATGTTTAGAGCATAGCTAGGCATGAGAGTGCTACATTAAACCCTCAAAGAGAAAGCAAACAACCATTAATAGTTAGTTGTGGATGTTAAAATAGTTAACTATGATAACACTATATACTGGTGATTAATACTTGGAACTTAGCTTTAACATAGCATCATGCTGATAAAAATTATTTCATTAATTACATTATTAAAATAAGGGGTCGAATGGAAGTCTTGATTGTTTTGTGAGATTGTTAAAATAAATACATATTTCATAATATAATACATATGTTTTTATTTTTTTCATACACAATTGTGAATTTTTTGCTTGATTTAACTAAACTATCACTCAAATTGAATGATTAAACAATTTTGAATTTTAGCATAGACTGTCGAGATAATTGGTATCGGTGTTTGACATGTTTATTTTTCTTGAAATATATGGTACCAATGTTCTTATGTCACCACTGTTCTTATGTCGTCATTGAACACTTCATCAACACTTCAAATCAATGCGCAATATTCCAACCAATGATATTTTTGTTGAGATTTTAAAATTATCCTTCATTTATAAATTAGGAAAAATTCTAAATTAACTATTAAAATATGAAAATAGAATTATCAAACACCACAAAATACTTATAGCAGACTTAGCGGGCTAACTAACCATGATAGAAAAGTACTCTGTTTTTTCATAATTTTAACTTCGTTTATGTTTTGTATTAATAAAGTACAACAAATTTGTCTAGTCTAATTGGTTACAATTCTTGTCTTTGATGGAAGAGACCATGGTTCAAATCCTATCATTGACATCTTTTTATATGAAATAAAAAATTAATTGTGTAGACGAAAATACCCTTGAGACCATGGTTCAAATCCTATCATTGACATCTTTTTATATGAAATAAAACATTGATTGTGTAGACGAAAATACCCTTCCTACTTTCACTCATGTTGCAGGAAATTTGTAAAATACACATTCATTACATAAATGTTACGTAACGACAGTTGTTCCTGTTAAATCAGAATCGTTACGTAAGACTTCCGTAATGACTTAACATTTTACGTAACCTAAGATTAATATTCATTACGTAAAAGTACCTTCCATTACTTAAAGCTTCCGTAATTACTTAAAACTTTACGTAACCTAAGGTTAATACTCATTACGTAAAATACACATCCATTACGTAAAGGATACGGAATGACAGTTGTTTCTGACGTAACAGTTAAATCAGAATCGTCACGTAAGCCTTGCGTAATGACTTAACATTTTACGTAACACGAGCTAACATTCATTACGTAAAATGGTTGTCCATTACATAAAGCTTCCGTAATTACCTTTTATAACTGTTACGTAAGATAAGCAAAGGTTATGTAACCATTACATAATGACTATTATATTTTACATAAGGTATGGTAGGAAATTCCCTTTTATAATTACCTTTTATAATTACCTTTTACAACATAAGAAACCTGCTATTGCAGGTAAAAAAATTTAAGTTACCTTACTTCAAGGTATGGTAGGAAATTATCAAAAGATATAGAGATTCATATTTTTATAGTTTGAAATTTGAAATATGTTAATTTATTAAAAATGAAAAATCAAAACAAAGGCAATAAGAAAAAAGTGCATTGTTAGTTTCTTATAATCCATCTGAGAGTTTAGTTAATTTAGATACGAACAAAATTCAAAAAATTCAAATGGGTGGAGCGGCAGAGAGAGTTCTGAGTATATTTCAATTAAATACGAATATGAGGGATCGGTTAGCTTGCTAACCCCTCTATGGGATTGGAACAAGGACACCCCTATTAATTATAGTTTATTATCGTATTAAATTCGTGTTGCATTTAATAATTTTAGGAAATTTAAAATCCCATATTAATTACATTCCTTTTTTGCACTATCATTGCACTGATACAACTATCATTGCACTTGTACACTAAAGTCATATTAATTACATTCCTTTTTTAACTACCATTGCACTGATACAACTACCATTGCACTTGTACACTGATATCATTGCACTAGTAGAACTACCAATGCACCGAAAAAAAGGAAAGTAATTCATATGAGTTTTTACTTCAGATAGATTATTAAATGCAACACAAATCAATTATCTTAAAAGCCTACAATTAATAGGGGGTGTCATCTTTCAACCCTTTTAGGGTAGTCATACTATCTCATCCCTGAATATGATGTGTTCATTATTCTTCAGCTTAATTAAGCGTCAATTTTATAATATACAAGAATTAAGTGTTGTGTAATTAGGCCGGGTTGAGTAATTTCGGGTTTGGAACTTCGGTTACGGGTCTGGTCATGTTTGGTTGGCTTATTTATGGTGAAATGTTGATCCAACCCATTCGGATTTGGGTCGGGTTACAGGTCATTTCGGGTTATGAGCGTTCTTAGAAACAATATCAAACATGATTCATATTTTCTTAAAGAACACAAAATTTCACATATGCATGACAATAGTTTACCTAACACATGTCAATTAACATATTCTCAAATCCTCCCACGCGAATCAAATGAAATATAAATTGCGCAAATCGTCAAAAAACAATCACAAGAGTAATACTACTACAAGAAACACATCATATTTGATTATCCTTAAACTCCAAACATGTCATTCAAATCCTTGTGAGTTTTTTTAAACATCTCACCAATTTATGAGTGATTTTATTATATTTTAGGAATAATATATTAAATAAAACGGGTCTAACGGGTCGACCCGCTAACCCACCCAACCCGAACAAAAAAATCACGGGTTATCGGGTTCGGGTCTTTCGGATTTCGGGTTACAAAAATTTCTAGTTTTTGGGCGGTTTCGGATCGGGTTGTAATTTTCCAGGTCTACATAAAACTATTCATCTTAACTTATTTCAATTACCAATAGTGTATCAAGCAAAGTACATCCATAGCAAGTCATTTAAGAAAATCTTGAAATCAAACTACAATCAAAATATCAATTTAGTCTAGTTCAATCAAATGCAACTCATTAGATATACATCCATCACCAACTCATTTTAAACGGGGACCCAGTCCCATTTAGAGAGCAATGTCCATCCCATGTCCCAAACCCGTACGGATTAACGGGTACCCATTACTCGTACATGATAGATAACGAGGAAAAAAATCCCAAAGTACACACGTTCTTAAAAAAAATTCCCAAAATACATGAGTTATAAAAAAATTTCCCAAAGTACACATGTTTGAGCATCACCGTTTTAGACAAACGCGGTGAAGATCATCACCGCGTTTGACAAACACGGTGAATACTTCATCGTTTTAAACAAAAACGGTGAAGTATTCACCGTTTCAAACCAAAACGGTGAAGTTTTCACCGCGTTAATTAACAACGGTGAACACATCACCGTTTTGGTCAAAAACGGTGAAGCCTTCACCGTTGTTAACTAACGCGGTGATCATTTCCCACGTTTCCCACCCCTGGTAGGTCAAAATTAGGTCGCAGCTACCACCTATTCACCGTCTGAGACAAACGCGGTGATAGTGTTCACCGTTTTTGACAAAAACGGTGAATAGTAGGCAGATTTTCCTATAAATAGCACACCACCAGCAGTTGTAAAAACATAACCACTCCCCTTTCTTCAAATTTCAGCAGCCAAAATCGAGCATAATACACAGAACAGAAATTTTTCGGTATGTTGAGACTTTTCGTATTATGGTCTAATTATGTTTTTAGTAGTTATAGTATGATTTAATTTTCGTATTATGTTGTTGTTAGTTAGTTGAACTTATGTTCGTTAGTTATAGTATGATTTAATTTTCGTATTATGTTGTTGTTAGTTAGTTGAACTTATGTTCGTTAGTTATAGTATGATTTAATTTTCGTATTATGTTGTTGTTAGTTAGTTGAGGATCGCCACGTCTTTGAGGGTGATCGTCATTTCCCCCTCCGCAAGGTGGAATGTATGGGTTTCGGGACGTCTTTGAGGGTGATCGTCATTTCCCCCTCCGCAAGGTGGAATGTATGGGTTTCGGGACGCCATCGTTCCGCCATTGCCGTAAGCAGCTCGTTGTCGATCTCGATCCGCAAGAAATGGCGCAACATTCCCAAACCGGTCCTCGCTATATAGGGCTCCAACCTTGGATGCCAAGCGGGCAAGTTATTGGTCCCTTTATGAACCACGGGAACAAGAGATTCCTAAAAAAAATAGGAAAAACATCAATTAATTAGATTAAATAAAGCAAAATAAAACATTAGAAAATAATAAAATAAAGCAAGTCAGTTCATCAAATTACCGGATTGTTATCCCAAATGGCACGGGAGCGATGCATTTCTTGATCGGTTAAGAGACTCGCATCCCTTGGGCCATAATGGATATACAATCGAGGATCGTATATCTCGGCATCCATCTATAAAAAAGTAATATAATCAGAGATTGTTTTGATAAAAAATAAATCAAATTTTTCGATTAAAAAAAAATCACAAACCAAAAACCTACACGAAGAGCCTCTTCGTCCATTATTGGCGGAAGCCGGACAGAGGTTCGACGGGTTTAGCTTTGTAAGGGACGGGAACTTAGCGGGACGGGGGCTTTAGGGTCAAACTCTAGTAATTCTTTCTGATGTGGAAGATCGGACTTAGCCGCAACCACAGAGCATACTTAGAACGAGACTAGAGCGGATAAATTGAGGGAGAAAGAAGTGAAATGTTTGTGGGGTGAGTTGAAAGTGAAAGGGGAAGGGGGTATTTATAGTTTGGGGGAAGGGGGGGGAGGAGCTGCTGCGCAGTTATTAGGGCTCCATTCACCGCGTTTGATGAACGCGGTGAACTCACCGCTTTAACCAAACGCGGTGAATGCAATGGTGACGTGGCGTGCTGTGAGGCGTCGGATCGTGGGAAGAAAACCACGATCCGCGTCTCACCGCATCTAACGGCCACGGTGAAAGCACATTGGCGCGGATTGCTGACGCAAACAAACACGGGTTATTCACCGTGTTTGTCTAACGCGGTGAATACCCCGTGCTGTCCACGTCAGCAACTTCACCGCGGCCGACAAAAACGGTGAAGCCTTCACCGTTTTAGTTTAAAACGGTGAAGGCATCACCGCGTTAAATTAAAACGGTGAGTACTTCACCGTTTTTAACGAAAGCGGTGAACCCTTCACCGTTTTAGTTTAAAACGGTGAAGTACTCACCGTGTTTGTCAAACGCGGTGATGACCTTCACCGTTTTAGACAAAAACGGTGATGCTCAAACATGTGTAGTTTTGGAATTTTTTTTATAACTAATGTATTTTGGGAATTTTTTTTAAAAACTAGTGTACTTTGGGATTTTTTCCAGATAACGAGTACCCGAACTACCCGTAAATACCCGTCCAATTGGGAGTAGCAACGTTGACTACGGGGAATGAGATCGCCGTGTCGGAAGGGAAATTGTCTCGTCGCAAAACTAATGAGCCTAGGGAGATTGTCGCATCGGAGGGGAATGAAGGACAATATAGTAATTGCATTACTTTATTATTTTCAATAATTAATTAATTAAAAATAGTGTGCCCAGCTGGTATTCCCTCCTACCGGGCGTACCTTTGCTCTCACCCCGACGACCACTTTGACTCAGCCGAAAACTTTTACTCTCATCGGCGCCGGATTCCTTTGCTGCCACCGGGAATTATCCAGTGCCATTCCTTTGCTGCCATTTTTATTACTTTGCTGGGGAATTTTCCCCCAAATGCAATGAGAGAGAGAGAGAGCCATTCCTTTGCTGCCATTTTTATTACTTTGCTGGAGAATTTTCCCCCAAATGCAAAGAGAGAGAGAGTTTTCCGGCGACCAGAGGAAATTTCCCGACGACAGTGTTGGATTTGTGATGTTTGCTGACCTATTTTGTAATGTTTGTATAGATTCGGTTTGTATTGTTTGTCATTTTTAGTGACATTTTGTACTGCTAGTATGCTTTATACTGTTTGTCGATATATTTTGTAATGTTTGTAAGCTTTGTTATTTTGTAATGTTTGTCGGGTTTTTTTTTTGTAATGTTTGTAAACTTTGTTATTTTTGTGCATCATGTTTATAATTTTTGTCAACCATGTTTGTAATGTTTTTTATTTCTAAAAAACAACCTGGTTGACTTTTGGATGAAACTCCTCTATAAAGGGATGGAGCCTCCAAAGTCAACCCGGGTGTTTTTTCCAGTTCGTATTGATTGTCGGTCTAGTTTGTCATTTTTGTCCACCATGTTCGTAATGTTTGTATGTCTAAAGAACAACCGGGTTGACTTTGAGACGGAGCCATCTATATAGGGATGAAGCTTCCAAAGTCAACCCGAGTGTTTTTCCAGTTTGTATGAATTTTTGGTCTAGTTTGTCATTTTTGTCCACCATGTTTGTATGTCTAAAAAACACCCTGGTTGACTTTAGGAAGGAGCTACTCTATATAGGGATGGAGTCTCCAAAGTCAACCTGGTTGTTTTTATTTTTATATGGTTTGTATTCTTTGTCGGTCTAGTTTGTATTTTTTGTACAGTTCATATGTTTGTAATGTTTGTAAATCTGTTTGTATGTTTTATTGCTCTAGTTTGTACTGTTCGTATGTCTGTATGGTTTGTACTGATTGTAAGTCCGGTTTGTATACTTCATAATTTTCCATAATACCCAAACTACCCCTGTCATTAATTAAATAGCCCTTCCCACTTTTTAACCATCAGATTGTTATATCCCGATCTAAGGGCTGGGAGGGGCTTAGTCAAGTGACCAAGCACCCCCATAGTCACTAGATCCTCTCTCGGGGAAATAAGGATTACCTAGTGGGAGGCCAAACTCTGATTAATTGAGTATACACAGTTATATTCCGTGTATGAATGAATACTAATTACTAGTTTTCTCCTCATTTATCTTGTTTCCCGCAGTTATATTCCTTTATATTTTAATAGCAGTGACTAACAGTGGGAGGCCATACCTGTTATATTTCTTTTATATTATCTTGTAATTTAATTTATTTTAACTACTAACTTGGTTGGATTTGGTCCAAATTCAATTAATTCAATATATACCTTAAAATTGTTAAATCGAATGAAAATTGTAAGATTTTATGGATCTGAATCGCGAATAGTGTAAGATTTTAAGATTCATAGATTCTATAGTGAAATCAGAATGAGAAAAAATAAGAGATATCGTAAAGTCGTAGATTTTTGGATTTAAAACGAGATTTTGACTACCTTACCCATAGCTTTCAGAAGTGTAAGAGCGTGATTACGGATGGACAAAGAAACAAGTTCATGTATAAGAATGCAAAGGATAAACCAAGCACAAACGGTGGACAAGAATCATGTCACCAACCACAAATAACAAACTAGTTTGCTTGTCTAAGATAACATGACAGAATGAGAATGAAGTCACCACCATAGTTAGTAAATACTCCGTTTAATACACGTATATGTACCCGTACGTACTTTATCCGTTTAAAAATTTCGTATCCGTATTATTGTCAAGTCGTTTCATTTTTTTCCGTTCATTGGATTGCTCCCGTATTAAACACGTATAAAACCCGTATAACACGTTTAATATCCGTATTTAATGAATTAAATTGTGAACTTTACTAGTATTTATATATTTATTTATTTTTAAAATAATTTATTTTTATATATTTATTACTATTAACGTACTATTAAACGTACCTTTAGCTTAGAGACGACGTAAAATACCCGTACGTATTTTTTACGTAACTCTCCCTTACCGTATTTTACTAACTATGGTCACCACATACACTCTCTAACGCAATGAGAATGGCCAATGAAGCGACACTGGAAGGTAAGAGATGTTGGCAACTTGCTTGTTTCCGATGATGTGGTTGTTTTTTCAAATTTGGATCTGAGTTTGATCTTAATCGGTGAAAGAAAGTAAATACCTTTTTATTTTTCTTATAATTAATGATGAAGAATTAGAATAAAAAGTTAGCATAAATGATCGTGAAAAGGATTCAAATTGCACGTGAATATCTATAGCTAAACTTAATTAGATAAGACAAGTATCAAATGTGTAATTCAAATGAGATAACAATCCAAGTATAGCTCAACACCAATTTTTCCCTAAATGAAGGATATATCTATACATGAGAAATCATATCGAAGTAGAATCCGTTAATACATCAAATCCCCATTGAACTTCTTTTCCCCCCTCAGCCTTCTCAGAAGGTATCAGGAGAAGGAGCAAATGCAGTAGCAGTACCATCATCCGCAAATGTAAAAGCAGGGGAAGACAGAGGAGAACCGATTGGGGCTCCAATAGCTCCATCTTCTTCCCCGGCAGTTCCCATAGCACCACCGTCGAAAGCAGTACCTGAACTCCTGGGCTGATTGTACAATGCGCGACGAGGAGCACCATCTCCCCTGCTGCAGATATCATGCAAGTTCATTCCTGCACCAGCAGTCACGCCAACAAATTAATTTAAGTTGTGATATTTTCAGCATTCCCCGTGTAGTGCTGGTAAGTAATTATGTTTGTACATAATATGTTACCTTCGGCTTGAGCCAAGTTGGAGTAGAGATCGAGGATGTTGGGGCAATAGCTGAAACAGGGCTGGGAGCAGAGCTTGGCAACAAAGTTGGGGGAGAGGAGGTAATCAGAAGAGATCCCGACCGCGTTTCTGTCAAGGCCGCAGTCGTTGATGCATGCCTCTGTCTCGATCCATCCGCTCATCGTCTCAACAATCACTTCCGATGTCTTGCATTGGTACTTCACAATCCCTTTCCTGGCCAAGTAGTTCTCCAGCACGCATCTCTTTCCTGTGTCGGAGATCGAGTAGGCGCACAGCTCTACTGGCAGCTCCTCGCACATCATATTGCCGAGGGCTCCGTTAAGGATCAGAAGGGAAAACAGAGCGAAAAAAGCGATCATCTTCAACAGGTTAACAGCCATGTTTGTTGTATCTCGTTACTTAGGAATGGAATGAAATTGAAGCTCTAGTGTTGTAGGAAGGAAGGAAGGCAGGATGATGGAATATAGAGAGATGCGGATGTATTTATAGCTGGACTGGGAGAGGAAACAGTTTAGTTACAGGTCAAACTGTGTGTATGTGGGTAATGGCCGACTCCATTCCCAGCTATAGAAAATGTGGAAGAAAGTTAGATTTCTCCAACGTAGAACAATGAACATAGATTGATGTGAAAGGGAAAGTAAATGGGGTGGCATAAGTTTTAAGGCCTGCATTGTTTTCATTACCCTGGGACTATCTTTTTGTTTTCTTTCAACGCCACCATAACTTGATATAATGTGTTCTTATTCGCCCTCTGAATTCTTACTTTTTCGATAATGTCTTATGGATGGAACAACATGCACATTGCGCTCATACCTAAAGTGAAAGTTCCTGATATGATGAAATAGTTCAGACCAATCACTTATTGCAACTTTAGGTATAAAATGTTGTCTAAGAGATCATCTATTCTTTTTCATTCCATATTCCAGAGGAAGTGAAGTTTAGTCGAAAAAGATTGGTCAGAATGTTTATTTTGGTCAAAGTTCAGGACATATAGAAAAAAAAAATACAATACAAGTACACGAAATACAATACAAGTTTATCTAGAAATAGAAAAAATATAGAATACAAGTTTATACTAAATACATAACGTTTTAATTTTTTAATAAAAAAATAATTCTGTAAATTATATTATTTACTAATCTCATATACATTTTTAAGCATTTCATTCGCGAGGAGCTAGATGAGAATGAATGACTAGTCGATTGAAAGGTCGTATGGCAGAGCTAGTATCAGAGGTGCAAACTGCATTTACAGTATGTAGAATGATCCAAGACAACATAATCATAGTCGATGAGGTTCTGCATTAATTTAAATGCCGAAAGGGTAGCAATTGGGATATGATGTTGAAAATCGACATGAGGAAGGCTATGATCTTGTCGATTGGGACTGTCTTGGGGTTGTCCTGGTTGCGTATGGGTTTAACCAAACATGGATAAGGTGGATAAGCCAACGCATTCAAATAGTTTGCTTCTCAGTCTTACTTAACGGGAGTCCTTCTGAGATGTTTCAGCCTACTCGTGGTATTCGTCAAGGAGACTCGATGTCTCCTTTCGTTTTCATCCTTTTGTTTAATGCCTTGTCCTTTCTCATCCAAAAAGGAATTGATAAATGAGGTATTCAGGCTATCAAGCTTAATCTGAACTGCACAACTATCTCTCATTGATCGTTTGCTAGCGATATCGTGATTTTTAGTAAAGTTATCATGAGAAAAGTTGTCCATATAATGAATCCTTTCAAGAATTATGGAAGCATTATAGTGCAAGAAATTAATGAGGCAAAGTCCTCTATTTTCTCCAGCAAGAACACCCAACTTCATAACAAGAACTTATTATCACTTCTCATTGTGACTTCTCCCCCTCGATTTGTCATGAAAAATACTTGGGAGTGCCTTCTGAGTGGGGCGCTATACGAAAGAGAATTTCTCCTTCTTATTAGAAAGGATGAAAAAAGGATGATTCGTGTAATTCAAATGAGATAACAATCGAAGTGTAAAACCCAAAGTTGTTCCAAAAAGATACATCTGTACATGAGAAATGATACTGAAATAGAGTCCGTAAATTCAACCATCCCTCAGAAGTTGTCAGGCGAAGAAGCAAATGCAGTAGTAGAACCATCATCCGCAAAAGCAAAAGCAGGGGAAGACAGAGGAGAACCGACTGGGGCTCCAATTGCTCCATTTCCTTCCCCAGCAGTTCCTGCAGCACCACCATCAACACCGCCTGAACTCTTGGGCAGAATGTACAATGCGCGACGAGAAACAGCATTTTCCCTGATGCAGATATCATGCAAGTTCATTCCTGCAGCAGTCACACCAACAAATATAATTAAGTCGTAATATTTTCAGTGTCTGGTTTAGAACATAGCAGGGACTTGCTGTGTAGGTAAGTAATTATGCATATAATTAATATGTTACCTTCAGCTTGAGCCAAGTTGGAGTAGAGATCGAGGATGTTGGGGCAATAGCTGAAACAGGGCTGGGAGCAGAGCTTGGCAACGAAGTTGGGGGAGAGGAGGTAATCAGAAGAGATCCCGACGACGTTTCTGTCAAGGCCGCAGTCGTTGATGCATGCCTCTGCCTCGATCCATCCGCTCATCGTCTCCATCACCACTTCCGATGTCTTGCATTGGTACTTCACCATCCCCTTCCTGGCCAAGTAGTTCTCCAGCACGCATCTTTTCCCTGTGTCCGAGATCGAGTAGGCGCACAGCTCTACTGGCAACTCCTCGCATATCAGATCGCCGATGGCTCCGTTAAGGATCAGAAGGGAAGACAGAGCGAACAAAGTGATCATCTTTAACAAGGAAGCAACCATATTTGTAGTTTCTCGTTACTTAGGAATGGAAGCTGTGTTGAAGATGTAGAAGGAAGGCAGGATGAAGGAATGTAGAGAGATGCGGATGTATTTATAGCTGGACTGGGAGAGGAAACAGTTTAGTTACAGGTCAAACTGTGTGTATGAGGGTAACGGCCGACTCCATTCCCTGCTATAGAAAATGTGTAAGAAAGTTAGATTTCTCCAACGTAGACCAATGAACATAGATTGATGTGAAATGAAAAGGAAATGAGGTGGCGGAACTTTCAAGGCCTGCATTGTTTTCATTACCCTGGGACCATTTTTTGTTTTCTTTCGACACCATAACTTAATATAATGTTTGTTTTCCGCCCTCGTAAACTTCTGATTCCAACTCTACTCTAACAATGATACAACTCGCCGGTTATTATAAGATCAAAACATGTTCAAGAATCTAGATTCACTCGGGAGGAAGTGAGTTGTCCCTGCAAGTAAAGGAGCCACCTATTGGGCACAAGAAAAATTGGACCTAAACGCGGCCCAACAGCCTAAACCAAATCTGAAAACAGCTACAGACTCGAAGACAAAGTCGGGTGAACAAAGTTATTGGTTCAGTAGATAATTTGCTTAGGGTCCAACCAGTGACGTAGCCAGGATTTGAAGCAAGGGGGTCCGGTAAAGAATCTATCATGACCTTTCCTTTTTTTGAAAAAGTTATCTATCAAGAATTTCATTTGTAATGCATCATGTAATTTTTTTTTTACTCTCATTTAACTTCAAATAATGATAATTGTTTTCATGTAGTAAAGGCAGTCAACTAGTGAATTAGAAATCAATTTAAGATATTAATTTTTGACTTATTAGTTTTTTATGAATTTTCTAATAAAATATTTATCTTTATTTTAAGTTGATAAAAATGTGAATTTTTTTCCCAAAGCAACTCCATCCATATCACTATTATAGGCGGGTTCACTACTAAATATGCCCATTTTGTCTTGTTGATGACCCATTACCCTGTTGGGACTTTTGGAGATGGACGAGGGTATTTGCACGAATGTCCGAGACCGGGTGACTAAGATTATGATAGAGTCGTGAACAAAGTTCACTTTCCGTAAAATAATATTTCCACCCTCAACAAGCCTAGGGTTACAGAAAATTTCTTCGTAGGATAAAACTATCACTACTTTAGAATCTAGGCTTAAGAAACTAAAGCATACTTAGAAGTATTTAGTAGGAAGAAGTATCGATTTTTGTGTGTGTGCCCTTTCACCGCCAAGTCCCTCTATTTATAGAACACGAAGCATTTTATTGCTTCCTTGCCAACTTATGCATCGATCCATGGCAACCGTTCCTTGTGGAGGGATGTGTTGCTTTGTCCAATTCAAAGCCAAGGCAAAACTGTCCCCATGCAAAGGACACGTATTTGCCTAATTCAAATGCATGGCAAAGGTGAAGAGATGTGTCTGACAACAAAAGTGGATGTTCAACTGCCATCCAAAATTTTCCAATGCACCACGTGAGGAAAATAATGAAAGTTGGCTAATTCAAAATTAATGGATGGTTAATTTATGATTAACCTAATCAGTCCAATAATTTAACCAATCAAATTTCCAACATTCCTCGGGATGATGCATTGTGTGCTTCAATTTCTGATAATGAGCTTTCCTCATTGAATTCAGCCTCTAACGTTGTATTAGAGGGGAATTGGGTGTCCCATGATCAGAAATTATATGGACTTTAAACCCATCCCTTTCACAGACTTGACTACCAAGTCTCTAGCTAACCCTTTCGTCAAATGATCAGCTAAATTCTCTTGAGTTCGGACATACTGTAAAGACACAACTCCGTGAGTGATCAATTCACGAATTTTACTATGTCTTACTCCCAAATGGCGAGACTTGCCATTATACATATGACTATATGCCTAAGCCAAAGAAGCATTACTATCACAAAGGATAGAAATTGGCGAGATTGGTTTAGGCCATAAAGGGATGTCATAAACCAAGTCTCTCAACCACTCTGCCTCTCCTCCGGCAGAAGCCAAGGCCACAAATTCTGACTCCATAGTGGAACTTGTGATGCAAGTTTGCTTTTTAGAAGCCCAAGAGATAGCACCTCCCCCAAGTGAAAAAACCCATCCTGAAGTTGAAGTATGATCTTGAACATCAGAAATCCTACTAGCATCAGTATAGCCTTCCAAGATAGATGGAAATCCACTGTAAGTCAAAGCATAATGTATTGTGCCTTTGAGATATCCTAGTACATGTCTCACTGCATGCCAATGATGAGCACTAGGATTACTCGTATACCGACTTAATTGTCCTACCGCATATGCGATATCTGGTCTTGTGCAAGTCATTGCATACATCAAGCACCCAACAACCTTGGAGTATTCTAATTGTGAAACAGGTTCCCCAGTATTAGGAAAAAGTTTCATACTTGGATCCATTGGGGTTTTTAATTCACGACAAACTTCACTATGAAATTTATCAAGTACCTTCTCAATGTAATGAGATTGAGTCAAAGCTACTTCCTTGCCGTTTCGCTTGATCTTGATACCCAGAATCACATCTGCCTCCCCCATGTCCTTCATGGAGAATTTAGATGACAAAAATTCCTTAGTGAGGTCCACTTGTCTTTGATTGGTACCAAAGATAAGCATGTCATCTACATACAAACATATGATGACTCCATTACTGGAATCATCAAATTTTGCATATACACATTTGTCAGCTTGGTTTAACTTAAAACCACTAGACAAAACCACCTCATCAAACTTTTGATGCCACTGTTTTGGAGCTTGTTTAAGCCCATACAATGATTTGATCAATTTGCACACTTTATGCTCTTGACCGGGTACAACAAATCCTTCGAGTTGTTTCATGTAAATCTCTTCATCCAAATCTCCATTCAAGAAAGATGTCTTGACATCCATTTGATGGATAATTAGATTGTGAATTGACGCAAGAGCAATCAACAATCTAATGGTGGACATTCGAGCAACAGGCACGTAAGTATCAAAGTAATCAATCCCATGTTTTTGTCTAAAACCTTGGATTACCAAACACGTCTTAAACTTGTCGATGGTCCCATCGACTCTTCTTTTCTTTTTGAAGATCCATTTATTACCCAAAGGTTTGCATCCAGGTGGTAAATCTACAAACACCCATGTGTTGTTCACCATGATGGAATCTTTTTCATCATTAACAGCTTCCTTCCAAAAGGCAGCGTCACGAGACTTCATGACCTCTTCAAAAGTTTTAGGATAATCCTCAATATTAAATGAATATAAATATTGTGAGTGTACTTCCTCTCTAGACCCTTCCACAAGATACATGTTAAAGTCTGGTCCGAAAGATTTTGCAATCTTTCTTCTTTTACTTTGACCAAGAATGGGTAAAGTCGATTGCGAAGCATCTTCCTCAATCCCCTCATTGACATGAGGGACTATGTCTTTTGGTCGTTGCATTGATGAAAATCGATTTTCATCAAATATGGCATCTCTTGACTCAATTATAGAATGAATTGAGTAAGCGTCATTTTGTTCTATTACGTAAAACTGGTATGCCTTAGAATTTTCAGCATATCCTACAAAGATACAATCAATGCCTCTTTCTCCTAACGTCTTCCTTTTAGGATCCGTTAGTCGCACGACTGCCCGACAACCCCAAACTCGAAGATACTCCAAGTTTGGCTTTCGTTTATACCATAGTTCATAGGGGGTAGTAGCATTCCTTTTATTGGGAACCCTATTTAATAAATAGCAAGCTGTTAGCATAGCTTCCCCCCAAAACCCATTACTCAAACCAGAGTAAGAGAGCATGGAATTGACCATTTCCTTTAGAGAATGATTTTTCCTTTCCACTATCCCATTTTGTTGAGGGGTAAACGGTGCAGAGGTCTCATGTATGATCCCCGTACTTTGGAAGTAAGCCGGATCATAGTATTCACCACCTCGATCTGTGCGCAAAGTTTTGATCTTTGCTTCTTGTTGTAACTCTACTTCAGCTTTATATATACCAAAGCGACTAAGGGTTTCATCCTTAGTTTGCAACAAGTACACATAGCAAAACCTCGAATAGTCATCAATAAAGGTGATAACATATTTCTTTCCTCCTAAGGTAGGAGTGCCATGTAAATCACATAGATCACTATGTACAAGTCCAAGCACCTTGGACTCCCTTTGCACGTTCTTAAACGGCTCTCTAGTGATTTTTGTCAACATACAAGTTTTACATTTATCATGTTGAGCATCAAAAGAAGGAAGAAGTCCTTCTTTAGACATAGTCATCATTCGCTTATAATTCACATGCCCCAACCGTGCATGCCATAAAGATGAGTCAATAAGGGTAGTCATGTAAGCGGAAACAATATTATCAATTTTATTAATAATATTCAACATAAACATACCATTATTATAATAACCAAATCTGACAAACACTCCGGATTTAGATAATACATATCTATCAGAGTCATAAACTTGACGATATCCAAGTTTATTTAGTACACTTCCAGAAACCAATTTTTTCTAATCTTAGGTACATGTAACACATCCCTAAGTACAAGAGTCTTTCAGGAAGTAAATTCAAACTCTACGGTGCCACGTTCTTCGACTGGAGTAGTTGATTCATTGCCCATATGGAGAACAGAACCGTCTACCACTGGTTTGTAAGTTTTGAACCATTTGCGATCCTTGCTTACATGTATGTTAGCTCCAAAGTCCACCCACCAAGCAATATCATCATCCTGTACAAAATATGCTTCATTAATTAGTGAAAAATATTCATACCCGAATTTGGATCAAATTCAAAATCAAAAGTGGAAATGCAACCTTGTGGGCCTTGATCGTTAGATCCTTGCCCAACATGACGGTTACCACTATTCTTTGATTTTTCCATGTGACAATCACGCTTGAAATGCCCCGATTTCCCGCACTTCCAACAAGTAGGCTTAGCTTTCTTGTTTTTGTCAGCCTTGGATGAGTTGTAGCCCTTGTCGCGATAACGTTTCTTTCCCTTCTTCTGGAAAGAAGACTCTCCAATCTCCATCATGTGACCGTTGAAGATTCTTTTGGCTTCACACCCTCTTGCACCCTGAGGTTTTCCTCTATGCGCAAGTGGGTACCGAGTTGGGTTAAATTCAACTCTTCCTTCTTGTGTTTAAGCATATGCTTAAAGTCCTTCCAAGAAGGTGGCAGTTTGTCGATTATACTCAACACAGCGATCGCCTCATCTATGTTCAGATTGTGTTGAGTAAACTGACCATAGATTCGAAGTAATTCGTTATATTGCTCCATCACTGGGCGAGAATCGCTCATCTTGTAAGTGTTGAAATTACTTACAAGAAACTTCTTGGTCGATGCATCATCGGCCAAATACTTTGCCTCTAATGCATCCCAAAGTTCCGAGGCATTAGCATACATTTCGTAAATGTCGAATAGGGAGTCCGACAAACCATTGAGTATGTGCCCTACACAAAGGTAGTAGTCATTCTCCCACTTCTTCATTTTACGAAGTCGCTTCTTCAATTCCTCATTGTCGACCCCTTCCTCCTCCAAGTTACATTCTGGACATCGGGTACTAATCACATACCCCACCTTGAGAGTAGTAAGAAGAAAACGCATCTTCTTTTGCCATCGACGGAAATGTTCCCCATCGAATTTCTCAATTTTCCCATGGAGAGAAGGTTCCTTGTAAGGAGAAGTACGAGCCATCGTACAAGAGAAATATTCTTTAGGATTGTTGGGACTTTTGGAGATGGATGAGGGTCTTTGTACGAAAGCTCGAGACCGGGTGACTAGGATTATGATAGAGTCGTGAACAAAGTTCACTTTCCATAAAGAATATTTCCACCCTCAACAACTAGGGTTACATGAAATTTCTTCGTAGGATAAAACTATCACCACTTTAGAATCTAGGCTTAAGAAACTAAAGCATACTCAGAAATATTTAGTAGGACGAAGTATCGATTTTTGTGTGTGTGCCCATTGACCGCCAAGTCCCTCTATTTATAGAACACGAAGCATTGTATTGCTTCCTTGCCAACTTATGCATCGATCCATGGAAACCGTTCCTTGTGGAGGGATGTGTTGCTTTGTCCAATTCAAAGCCAAGGCAAAATTGTCCCCATGCAAAGGACACGTATTTTCCTAATTCAAATGCATGGCAAAGGTGAAGAGATGTGTCTGTACAACAAAAGTGGATGTTCAACTGCCATCCAAACTTTGCCAATGCACCACGTGAGGAAAATAATGAAAGTTGGCTACTTCAAAATTAATGGATGGTTAATTTATGATTAACCTAATCAATCCAATAATTTAACCAATCAAATTTCCAACATACCCAAGCCAAGGGGGTGTCGTGGCACACCCCCTTTCCATGCTAGCTCCGCCCCTGGGTCCGACCCAAATCAGAAAGGAAGGAAGTACCAAGCAGGCAACAAAAGCCCGACACAAGGAGAAGTGGCCAAAACGAGAAAATCAAGAAAAGAGACCTTTAACGGGAATTGGATTGGGTGCTAGTCAAGGTTGTCAAACCTATTTATATTATTATCTTTTTGACCAGTGGAATGGTACGAACGGTGATATAATTGATTTATGTGTTTATGTCGGTTTTAATAGAATACATGAGAAAAGTGAAAAATTATCAACACTAAATAAATTAGTTAGGAAGAAGCAATTAGAAGTGTTCATTCACATAAAATAATTTATAGTTAGGAATTCGTAACTCAGTAAGTATTTAGATATGTATAAAATTAATGTATATAAAATGAATTTTATTAATATTTACAATAATTTATGTAAAATATAGTACTAGCTATATATAATATATAAGGTTAATCACAAAGTCCATTGTAGCCTTTTGGTGCATAATTGAAACTAGTGAACGTAAGGGATTTAGTTCAAATCTTATGTTGTGTGTTATTTTTGGAGAATGTGTGAAAATACTGAAATCTGAATTCTGGTATGACTAGCCGGTTTTGAGTAATACTAATTACCGATCCCTTTCCAACTTGCTTGGTGACCAGTACTAGTTGTTTCCTGCTGAACCGACCGATAGGATGTCGTCATGACAACCATTGTGCTAACCCTTTACGTGTTAGAGTATCCACGTCAATACAATTTCAAAATCAATTGCATATATGATTGTATTGCCACATAAACATTTTTTGCAATCTAACTCATATTAATATAAATGTACTTACATCAACGCAATTCATTTGCAATTGCATATATATAGTTAAATATTGGTAGGTAGAGCACTAGAGCGGATTTATGTCATAATCTTTTTGAGAATGAAGTTGCCATGCAAAATGTTTGGTTGCTGGAAACATAGATCTTCATCTTGAATTGCATAGAAAACTAGGGCATTCTTGGAAGCTTTATAGATTAGGGCTAGCTAGGGGATTGCCTAGGCTAGAAAGTAAATCAAACCTTATTCTTCCATCCATGCACCTTAGCAAAGCAAAAGAGCTCGTCCAAAACCATACATAACTAAAAACTGACATCTATAACTTCATATGGACTTGTTTGTACCCTCAAATATTGTAAGCTTTGGTGGGATATACTAAGTTGTTATCGTAGATGACTTCTCTATGTAAAAGATAGAGGTTACCCAAATTTGAAGCCTTTGTTCATAAGATTCAAAACAAGCACCAAAACCGCCATCAAATGTGTGAGTAGTGACCACATATGAGAATTTTATAGCTACCCATTCGAGGGATTCTTGTTGGCGTGTATTTTTTGTTATCCTTTATTATTGGTCCCACTCGTTGCCGTCATTGCCGCAAGCTAGGGCACACCAAGGAGATGTCTTACCGGTTGATTGGTTTCCCCTCAGATCAAGGCAAGCCTAAGCAGCGAGAAACAGATCGTTCTCCCCCTGCACGCCAGCCTCCAGTGAGGCTGCCCCATGGGCTACTCGTGTCATCACTGACGACAATCCCATTCCCGGCTTGACGAGCGCTCACTTGCTAGTTTGAAGCTGTTTTTCCGCTCCCCCGTACCGGCTCCAGACCTGAAGGCTCATATGCCGGGTAATTTCACTGATCCTTACGAATGGCTTATTGATTCGGGTTGCAACGAACACATTGTTAGTGATGCTAGTTGGCTTGATGGAATTGATCATAGTGGTTCATATTCTCCTATTTGCATTCCTAACGGCCGCTACATTCTTGTCGAAGGCATGGGTTCTGTGACATTAAATGATTTCCTTACCTTACGTCGTGTTCTCAATGTTCTCGAGTTTAAATGCAATTTCTTGTATGTTAGCCGCCTCATGCAAGATAATGTTGTTGCTTTGGTAACCTTGATTGATTTTTGTATCATCCACGACTCATGTTCCAAGACAGTGATTGGACTGGGCCGCCTCCGTGATGGTCTCTACTACCTGGTACGCTCAGCAGGGTGGGGTGGCGTCTTCTATTCCGGGTCGTGGGGTAGAAGCTTTTGCCGCTAGTTGTGATGAGCACTCTCTTTGGCATCAACATTTGAACCATCCCTCTATTGAGAAACATACCTTGTTGCGTAGCATTATTGGTTCGAAAGATTCTTGTTTGGTTAAGATGTATTGTGATTCTTGTTTGCGGGAAAAAGAGACATACCCCGTTTTTCCTTCTAGTTCTACTACAATCGTGGCTGTTTCAAGTTTATTCATGTGAATATTTGGGGGGATATAAGACCCCTTCCTTGAATGGTTCTCGGTTTTTCTTTACTGTGTTAAGGATTTTACCAGAGCCACTTGCGTTTATTTTCTTAAGTACAAATCTGATGTCGAGTAGTATATTCACTCCTTCTGACAGATGGTTGTCACTCAATTTGATCATCCCGTTAAACAGGATGGAGTTTTAGACTTCCTCTCTCCGATTGTACTATGCCGAACATGACATCCTCCTCCAAACCTCCTGCGTTAATACACCACAACAAATGGGGTGGTTGAGCGTAAACACCGTCACCTTCTTGATATTGCTCGGTCTCTACGGTTTCACGCGGGTCTTCCTGTTCGTTTTTTGCGTGAGTGTAAACACAAACATCTTCTTGTTGGGTCGTGCTCCTCCCTATACTCATCTCTGTGAGTTTGGGTGCTTAGCATATGCTACGGATACCAGCTCGGGTTTGGATAAATTTACTGAACGAGCTCATCGTGGCGTTTTTGTTGGGTATCCACATTCTCAGAAGGGTTACGGGATATATGATCTCACCTTGCGGCGCATATATACATTACATGCCATTCACTTTGCTTAAACCGAGTTTCCTTTTTGCCAGCTTGTTTCGTCAACTCCCCTTGCTACTTCCCAGTCCATCTCGCTCCCTTCGGTTGCTGATTTTGAGGGGGAGCTTGATCCGTTGATGGTGGATTGCTTGAATACGGCTAAGGACGTCACGGAGAGCTTTGACATGGGCGACGACCCCACTGCTCCTTTGCATGGCGTGCATGGAGGGCATAGTAACGACGCAACGCACGAAGGTCTTGATGGTGACGAGGAGGAAACCGATGGTAATGATGTTACCTCTCCTGTTCAGCTCAAACCCACTCCGCCACTGCCTCTTGTGCCTCGCCGAGGTGATCGTGATCGGCGGCCTCCAACGAAGCTTGCTATTTATGATGTTGATTTCCCGGGTCTTCTTCTCATGCAGCTAATTATCCCATTTCCAACCATGTGATTTATCACCGTTTTACTTAATCGCATCGTGCCTTCCTCGCTACCATCACTCAAGTTGTTGAACCTCTTCACTTTCACACAGTCGTCCAGTATGCTTGCTGGCGCGAGGGGATGATCAAGGAGATCGTGGCTTTGGAAGCTAATGGTATACGTGGACGTTGAAATTCTTACCACCTGGCAAGTGGGCCATCGACTGCAAGTGGGTCTACAAGATCAAGTATCATCATGATGGTTCCTTGGAGCGCTACAAGGTGCGTCTTGTCGCCAAGGGCTTTACACAGGTTGAAGGTGTAGACTTTTATGATACCTTCGCTCCTGTAGAAAAGCTTGTTACTGTTCGTGTTCTCATTGTTGTTGTTGTTAGTAAAAGGTTGGCCTCTCCACCAGCTTGACGTCAACAACGCGTTCCTTCATGGCGATCTTCGGGAAGAAGTTTATATGAAGATGCCTCATGATTTTGCTGCAAAGGGTGACAATCGCGTTTGCCGACTACATCGGTCTCTGTATGGTCTCCGTCAAGCCTCCCGAAACTGGTACAACACTTATTTATGTGGACGATGTTGTGCTTACAGGTAATGTTGCAGATTTCCTCTCTCGGGTTAAGTCTTTTCTTCATGATCGATTCAGCATCAAAGACCTTGGTCCCCTTAAGTACTTTTTGGGTATTAAGGTAGCTCGTTCTCCGGCCGGGATTGTACTTAGTCAGCGTAAGTATACTATGGATATTCTGAACGACGTAGGTGTTGTCGGTGCTCGACCAAGTTCTTTTCCCATTAAGCAGAATCACACTCTCACTCGTCCCAAATCTAACACTGACGAAGTCGTCGATGCGAGCTCTTATGGCCATCTCGTGGGGCGCCTCTTATATCTCACTGTCACGCACCCAGACATCACCTTTTTTGTTATCATTCTGAGCCAGTTTGTTCATGCTCCTCTTCCTGAACATATCACAGTTGCCCATCGTGTGCCCCGGTACCTCAAGACTGCCCCATGTCAGGGAGTTTTATTCCCTTCCGATAGTTATTTAACTCTTACAACTTATTGTGATGCAGATTGGGGTGGTTGTCAGACCAAACTACAAAAAAGACTGTCATTAGTGACGAAAATTAGTGACGACAGCCGAAGTTCGTCACTAACAATTATTTTTACCGACAAAATTCTATTGTCATCAGTAATGTTTCGTCAACTAGCTTTGTATTTGCGACAAAAACTAACCTCATCGGTAAAGAATAAAAAATCATCACTAAGCTCATTATTTGGAGGAAAATTTGGGTGCCACCATTTTTTCCGAAGAATAAAATATTGTTGTCAGTAATGTTTCGTCAAGTGATTGTGTATTTGTGAAAAATTTATATGACGTCAGTAAAGACGAAAAAAAATTCGTCAATGTTGACACCTAAAATTAATTTGGCTGAAATTAAATGCCGCATTAATTAGTCTCGGCATTAAATTCGATACCGCAGATAAAAAAAAACGGTGTCTCTTGGAGTCGAGCGGTGTCGCGGAGAGTTAAAACGATACCGCGAGACAGAAAAACGGTACCGCAAGGAAGCTAAGCGGTCCCGTGGAAACGTCACCGCTTACCGAAAAACAAAAGAGGCCGCACGTTTAGTGTGGGTGTTGGAGAAGGAGTTTTTCTAATTAATTATTATATTATTTTTATTCCTTGTTGGAAGGGGAGAAGCGGTACCGCATGGGGACAAGCGTTATCGCGGAGAGTTAAAACGGTACCGCGGATTTAAAAACAGAGCCTTGATAAGCGGTACTGATTAATTAAAAGCCATATCGGGTAAGTGACCAGAATCCGCGCAGCCCAATGCGAGTGCAAACTCGCGGCGGTTCCATGAATTGGTATTTTTTGGCTATGCTAGCGGTGTCATTTAATTAAAATCGGTATCGTGAGTAAGCCCAACGGTACCGCTGTACTAGCAAACGACAGTGTTTAATAAAAAACAATGTCGCGAAAGGAAGAGTAAACGGAGCTGTTTTGGCGCTAACGATGTCGTTGGTTAACACAGGAGTTGGACTAGTGAGTAGTGACGGCTGGATTAATTAATTAACATTTTTAATGACTATTTAGGACGGTGTCGTTTAGTTGAAAACGATGCCCCAAGAGGAAAGAAACGACACCGTGGATTTAAAAACGATGTCGCGAGTAGGCCAAACGATGCCGCAATAGTTAAAACGGCAGTCTTAAATTTAAAACGGTATCGCGAAGTTCAACAACATTGCAGAACTAGAAAACGATGTTGTTTAATTAAGAATGGCGTCGTGAAGTGAGAGTTTGACGGCATGTCAACAATGATGTCCGGTTTAATTAATTAATATTTTAAGGATTATTTTAGACGGTGTCTTTTAGTTGAAAACGACATAGTGGGAGATATCAACACTGTCGCGGTACTGAAACGATGTTGTTTAAATAGAAAACAACGTCGCAGTGGCGAGAGTTAAGCAATTGTGGATTTTGGCTCGGTGTCGTTTTGGCCAAGTTTCCGCGTGTCCAAGCAGTTTCGCACTCGTGGGAGTTACTCAACAAGCAGGAAGTTACCTACACGGTTGACAGGAATGAAGACGTGGGAGACAGAGGCGCGAAGGCAGTTACTACGACTGCGGGGAGAAGAGCGAAGTATAAAGATTGGGAAGAGAGAGAAGCAAGGGACAGCAAAATCAAATCACAAACTGCACCGTCGCATAATCTACCTTTTTCCTCTAGTTTCGTAGAACCGCTCTGTCAAAGAACTCCTTTGCAGAGTCGTAGATCGTAGCTTGTAGTCGTAGTCGTGGAGCTCTCCAGAGGAACCTCCATAGGAGTAGAGGTAACGTAACTTAGAGCACTCCCGGTTTGGTTTCTCGTTTATCGTTGAACACCCTCGTTCGAACGTAGTTTGGAGAGGTGGTGAACCGAGTAACGGTTGTCTTGGTTAGAGGTCAAAGGTGCATCGATCAAATCAACATCGCCGACACCGGCGCTGGATATTTGACGGTTGTTGACACGCCAAAACACAACACCAATCTGCGACCAAGTGCAATCGCAGACCGGGAATGCAGTAAAGTGGCAAGTTATATTATCAACCCAGGGTCTAGATCTACTGCTTACTTATTGATTATCTATTATCTAGCCAACTAAGTTAAGTGTTTGTTGTTTAAAAGCAAAAGCAGAAAGAAAGCAGGAATTGGTACGGTTTTCTCAAGCAGGTAAGAGTCACTCGGGAATGAGTCCCCCTAGCTCCTTAGTTAGGTTTCAATTGTATTTCCCTGGGTTGATTTACTGTTGATTAGACTACGGAAGATCCGACAGTAGCTTGGAATCTCTTAAGCTGATCAAGCCCTCTCAGTCTAACTACCCGGCAGACGACTAGTCTTCACCTGGATAGAAAGCCGAAGCAGTAAGAACAGAACTCCACTACTAGAATTGGATTCTAGTACAAAGCAGTAAACTGGCTAACTCTCGTATAGCCAATCTCCTACTACCGAATGATGAGACTCTAGCAACCTAATCAGATTCTATCTATCTCAGATTGCAGCAGAAATCAGGAAAAGTTTATCAGACTTCAATTGACTCAATAAACATGCATCATTCGATTAAAATCAAACAGTAATATCATCCCAAGTCATTACAATCAAATCCCTAACACATAGAACTAGGGTTCTTCATACCCAAGTGAGAGAAGGGTTCTACTCCATAGAGAGAGAGAGAGGAAAACAAGATACAAAGCAGTCATACTCATTACAATGGGAAGAATCTGCTCTGGGATGATGATTTCCACTCCTATGACAATCTCCAAGCTTGATTTGATGAAACCCAGCTCCAAGATAGCTTCTAGGATGTGTTCTTCGTACTTTCTCTCTCTAGGGCTCTATTTTTGCTCAAAAAGTCCGATTCTCTCACTTGCAGCCCGAAATTGGGTTAAAACCAGGAATTCCCGACTCACACGGGCTGGGCTGTGAGAAACAAGGTTTCTGATGAGATTGGGATTAGGGAAATTAGCTAGATCAATTAGGGATTGATCTAGCTAGGGTTGGGGAATTGTGGGAAATTGAGAATTAGAGGGGGAAGAAGGGATTGTTGCTGCGCAGCTTTTGGGAAGAAGAGAGGGAAGGGGTCGGCTGTAGGGAGGAGGGAAAAGAGAGTGAGAGGAGATTAGGTTTTTGATTAATTCTTGCTTAATGAAAATAATGCCTCCAGTACAGAATATATAATCCCCAAATCTCTATCTACTACCCCAACTAATTAAACATAGCAATCAACTCCCTATTTATTCCCGAATATCCCAAATAATACTCTGAATCATAAAAACCGACAATAATACGAATTAACAAAATACTGCAAATAATGTGTTTCCCACAAGGGCCACACGGCCGTGTCACATACCCAGTTTCCCGTGTGAGGTCAAAACGCCGCGTATCGATTAGTTGCCCTTCAGGCTTCCTACACGGCCAGGGTCACACGGCCGTGTGGATCACCCTGCCTGGCCGTGTGAAGCCTCGCAGAATTCCACACGGCCAAACCACTCCTTCACACGGCCGTGTGGATATCAGGGCAAGCCGTGTGAAGGCTCCCACAATCCCACACGGCCAAATAGGTCACTTGCACGGCCGTGTGAATTGTGGGTGTGCCCGTGTGGCTTCCTTTTTGACTTGCCTCACGCCCGATCGTCGTCCAATCGACCCCGAACTCGCTCCTAAACCTTCATTCACTTGCTAGGACCTGAAATATCACAAACAAACACAACCTAGCGTGAAATCGGCCTAAAACACGAGAATTACCATCTCAAACGACTCCAGAATAGGGGTAAAAACATGTGCAATTAACGGCTTATCAGTTGTCTTGGTTTCCGTTTAATCGATCAAATCAACGGCGCCGACATTCGGCGGCGGATATTTGACGATTGTGTTGACTTTGTGTTTACTTGAAAACAGTGCGCATTGAACGCGTGAGTTTCGCCAGCGAAACAAATTGGCACACCTGGTGGGACGCGTGTGTTCGAATGGCTCCGCGACGAAGGAATCAGGAAGGGGATGTTCCGCCCAGATTTGTGGAGGAACATGTGGCCAACATTGAAGGAGGCCAAGGAATTGGTGCTGAAGACATCGGCGGGTCCGCCAATCCACCGTCCACGGCTGGGCCGACTGAAGATTTGTCAACCGCCATTTCATGGAGGAAAACCGTCGCATGTTTGCTAGCCTCAATAATGAGTTCGCAGGCTTCAAAGGCGAGTTTGCAAGCTTCAAAGCCGAGGTAAGTCAGCATTTTGACGCTTTAACTACACGATATGATTCTCTTGAGCCTCGTGTTGATAGGCGTTTAAGCCAACTCTTTGAAGTTGTGACTAAAAACAGGCATGATTTTGATGTTTTTGTTGATAAAAATTTGCGTGATATGAATGAAATCAGGGAGCTTTTGGGTAGACTAGTAATGCAACCTAGGGATTTGCCGTTAAATGGCGAAAACAATCTAAACAGCAAAACTGGTTTTCCAAACAACAGTGCTTGAATTAGTCCGCCAAGACAAGGAGTTCCGCCGACACCGGTGGTGAACCCACCAACTCCGCGAGTTAATCTTGGCGAGACTAGCACTGCGGCTAACACTCGGGTTGAACCACCACAGTTTCACGGTGGGGGTCCACAAAATATCCCAGAGGCCAGACCCTACGTGGCTCCAATGAGCGGTACTGTTGGTGGAGGAACGATCAACATTGATGGTGTTCCGCCACGCGGTTACCCGCAATACGTGCCTCCTCCTCCAAACGGCATGGCATGGATCCTGGTGGATTCATACCACAACGGGGGCAAGACGTTGATGTGATTCGAGATCAGGTAGCACAGATGTTGGCAGATCAGTTTGGTTTAGGGATCAGGCCAGCAATGTCGCCGGTATACCGAAAACCATATCCGGATTGGGTTGATAGATACTACCCCTTTCCACGTGATTTTCGCGTGCCTGATTTCATCACCTTCAGCGGAACTGGGGATCAGTACACCGTCGAGCACGTTGGACGATTCACGGTTCAGTGTGGTGATGTGAGTGATTTCTTGAAGTTGCGTTTGTTTGGCAACTTGTTGACCGGTCCCGCATTCGCGTGGTACGTCAACTTGCCATCGAACTCGGTTCAAACTTGGCAGCAAATGGAACAAATGTGTAACATCTCGTTCCGGCAAAACCCATATTTCGATCGCTAGAAAGTTCGCGATTTAAAATCGAGCATTTCGACACTATTTCGGCGAAAATTGGATTATCAATCGATGGATAAGTATATATATTAGAAAGCTGTCGGCATATAAATATGCCCGCCCCATTATAATTCTCATCACCATCATCATTTTTCCTTTTCCTTTGCCGAGAGAAGCAAGCGAACAGATCAGTTTAGGGGAGGCACGAGGAAAAATTCCAAAGCTCCAATCTTGAGCCCTAGTGATCCAAAAATCCCGTAAGTAATGACAAATTCATCTATACATCGTGATTTCTCGATTTAGAGCTTTAAACGAGTTTTTGGTTCAGGAATTTCTTGAATTCTCGATAAGCCAAATTAGGGTTTCGGAGTATCCGGAAGCCGGATTGAGCCCAAATTTCATATACGAGCTTCCTGCAGCGAGGTAATCAATCCCCTAGTTCTAATCCCTGAATTTCGGCAATTATTTAGGTCCGGGTCCAAATCGCTGAATTTAGCTCCGGCTAGGGTTTGATGTGTTTTATCAAGAATTTGATCCGGAGCCTAGAACTAATATTGACGGGGGTACTGCAGGGGATATTAGGACAGTATCAGATTTTAATTCGGGGTTGGTTCGTGAAATTGACGTTTTAGTACGGGAGGCTAGAACCGGTGTTTGAACGACCAGAACTGGTGAGAGATTTGCACGGCATACCGGGTTTGTCGTATCACGATAATTTTATTGATGCTTAGAATTGATCTAGGTGAACTAGAATGGCATGATTAGGGGTGTATGAGCTTTTGTGCTATATGTTGAACCCTGGATTGCTGTATGATATTATTGACTTGCCCTAATCGATATGAACCTTGTTTATGTTGATGATTGTGTATATGTTGCAAATTGTGGGCTTGACTGTTAATATGCTTTACGATGGTTCGAGAAGGTGATTAGGTATGATTTTTCAAGATTGTTGTATTTGGATGCACAAGTGGGAAAATATATATTCCCTGGTGATATTATGATTTTTAAGGAGGATGACTTGCACGAGGGTTTATCCCGAGGAAGTGCAATTATACGACTCCTGATTTACCTATGTTGAGCCAATTATGGCCAGGTCAAGTACATGTGCAGGTAAAGAATTATGATTAAGCAAGATGAGATATGAATCATGTATAAGGATACCAAATATGAGTGTTGTGGTCTCACGGTCAACTACGTAGTAATTAGGGCTCCCTATGTTATTACTCTATTATGATATGTATGATAGTCACACCTCTCATGTGGTGGTGACTGAAGAATTCTTATGAGATATGACCACACCCAGAGCGCTGTCAGGGTATGACTACACCCATAGAGGTGTGGGGTATGTATGACCACATCCGACGGGATGTTGGGGTATGTATGACTACATCCGACGGGATGTGGGGTATGTTTCCCGGGAGAGTTATTAGCATGGGAGTAGCCAGGGGCCTATAAGTAAAACATGATAAGATGCATATGCATAAGTCAAGGTGGTTGAGTCTTTTTCCTATTGGGATGTCGGATGGCTGAGGTCTGATCCTAGTGCTTTGGCTTGATTGTTAGATGTATGGTAGGAGTATGCTGGTTATGAACTCACGATGCTATGATTATCTCACTCAGCTATGAGCTGACCCTCTTTATCCTTTTTCTCTGCTTATGCCATGTGTAAGCAGATCATCAGCAACAGCAGTAGATAGGTGTATAGGTGGGAGCTGAGCAAGAGTTGAAGGCAAGATGAGGTATGGTCTTCAACTATTCTGTGCTTGGACTACTACTCGGGATTTTGGCCAGTGATCCACACTCAGCTATGAGCTGACCCTCTTTATCCTTTTTCTCTGCTTATGCCATGTGTAAGCAGATCATCAGCAACAGCAGTAGATAGGTGTATAGGTGGGAGCTGAGCAAGAGTTGAAGGCAAGATGAGGTATGGTCTTCAACTATTCTGTGCTTGGACTACTACTCGGGATTTTGGCCAGTGATCCACACCTTTTTGTAAAAATATTTTGAGAACGTTTTTCATGTGCATACTAGCTTCTGATGTAGTGTTAGATATCTACAGGTGTGGAAAGTTAATGATAGGTGTAAATGTATGTGGTTGTGTAAGTTATGACCATTATGGCTTGTATCAGTATGGTATGCAGTTGTGTAGTATGAAACTGTGACTATGGCTATGAAAGTCCATGTATATGGTTGTGAGTATATATGTTTGTCTATGAATGCATGGATTCAGATGAATTATTTTGTAGGATTAGATGGAAGAACTGTTAGCCCATTACGCGAGTAATTCATGCCGAAATTTAATTTGGGTAAATTATGTAAATTAATGTAACACCCGAGATTATTTCCGCAGCAATTGTATGAACAATATGATTAGGTAATACGTATAGAGTAGGGTGTTACAGTTTGGTATCAGAGCCTGATTCCCTCTTTTTGCTGTTATGGCGTACTATACCCTATGGGAGGTTAAACACTCCTACAGAGGGGAGTACCCCATAATGACTTAAACTGGGAATTGAGTTTTACATAATTATGTGTATTGGTATATTGGATGAAATTACATGCATCATGGTTTTCAAAATTGAGTTTTGAACTCATTGTTTTCAAGTAATTATTTTGGAAAATTTTTGTTTTAACCAAGTGAGAGATTTGGTGAAGAATGGATTTTGTGTGGATCAATCTAAGGCCAATATTTCCTTGTAGTTCGAACGGAAGCTGTGACAATTTTCCTACTGACCAGTCGAGAGGAGTGGGGGCGGTTGATTCAAGACCGCCAGTATTAGACTATGCAAAGATGAAGAGTTTGGGTGGTAGGGACTTTAAAGGAGATGTGAGTCCGGATGCTGTGGTAGAGTGGTTGAGGGAGATGGAAGATGTGTTTGAATATCTTTATGCGACCCTAGAGGAAAAGGTACAATATGTTGTTTTTCTCCTAAAGGGGTACGCGAGGAGCTGGTGGTCCTCAGTCTCTAGATTAATGGTGAACGAGTTCAGTTCACCTGGGAGGAGTTCCTGAAGGCCTTTAAGACAGAGTTTCTACCCGAAGCTTTTATCAGGGCAAGAACAATGAATTCGCCAACCTTAAGCAGGAGAATATGACAGTTACTGAGTACACCATCAAGTTTGTTCGACTACTTTACTTCGAGGATGGGTTGGCGGATACTGAGCATAAGAAGAAGATGAGATACTTGCATGGTCTACGCCTAGGATTGAAAGAAAAGATTCACAGGGTTGATGAAGAGAGCATGGCCACTATCAAGGAGGCAGCACTTAAGTATGAAGCCTATGAAGTTGAGGGTAGAGAGGAAAACAAGGCCAAAGAAGAGGAGAAGAAGAGGAAGTTTGGAGTAAATTATGCTGGACCTCGTTACCCACCCAGGAGAGGTCCTAGCAGTTTTGGGAGAACATCAAGTCAATCTATGTCGGGAACATCATACATGGCACCAATTTCCACAACCACACAATTTCCATTTTGTCAAGTTTGTCAGAAGAGGCATCTTGGAGAGTGTAGGAGATTTTCTGGTGTATGCTTTCACTGTGGCCAACCTGGGCACATCATGAGGGACTGTCCGCATTCGAGAGAAGTAAGAGCTACACAGTCCGAGCCTTCAGTGCAATTTAGTAGAGCCCCATTCAGGGGTGGTTACCAGTGAGGCCGTAGTGGATTTCAGAGTGGTCGTGGTGGTTCACAGGGTGGTAGAGGTGGTTGTCGAAATCAGCCATCAGGAAGTGGTACGCAGGGTACCAGAGCACAGGTAGCACCGAGGGTTTATGCAATGACTCGAGGTGAGGCAGAAGTGGCACCAGAAGTTGTGACTGGTATGCTTTCTATCCTTGGCAAGCAATTATATGCTTTGATCGATACTGGTTCCTCTCACTCATTCATGTCATATACATTTGCACATATGCTACGCTTAGTTCCAGATAACCTAGGTTATACCTTATGTGTTAAAACACCTGTGGGAGATACCTTGAAGGTAGACTCAGTTATTAGAAGTTCCTTCATTTGTGTGGAAGGAGCTTTCCTAGCAGCAGATTTAATTCTGCTACCTTTTGATGAATTTGATGCCATCCTTGGAATGGACTTTCTTGCAACACATGGAGCTGTTGTGGATTGTCAAAAGAAAGAAGTGTTATTCAACACACCAGATAAAGGTCATGTTGTATTCCGAGGCATTAAGAAAAAGGAGACTCATGGTTTTCTTTCTGCCTTGGAAGCTTTTCGATTAGTGAAGGAAGGTTGTGAAGCCTTTCTTGCTCAAGTTACTGTTGTAAATGATAAGAAGGTTGAGAATGTAGAGGTGGTAAGGGAGTTTCCTGATGTATTTCCCGAAGAACTTCTCGGCCTTCCACCAGAAAGGGAAGTAGAGTTTGATATTGAATTGGTACCTGGCACAACACCAATTTCAATGGCACCATATAGAATGGCACCAATTGAGCTGAAGGAGCTTAAAGAACAATTGCAAAAATTGCTAGACAAGGGGTTTATTCAACCTAGCATCTCACCTTGGGGTGCACCGGTTTTGTTTGTCAAGAAGAAAGATGGTTCCATGAGAATGTGCATTGACTACCGGAGGTTGAATAAGGCGACAGTGAAGAATCGTTATCCCCTTCCAAGAATAGATGATTTGTTTGATCAATTGCAGGGTGCATCAGTCTTTTCTAAGATTGATTTGAGGTCTGGATACCATCAATTGAAACTGGCAGATGGAGCAACCTCAAAGACCGCTTTTAGAACAAGATATGGGCATTATGAGTTCTTGGTAATGACTTTTGGACTCACTAATGCACCAGCGGTATTTATGGCTCTTATGAACAGAGTTTTCCATGAATATCTTGATAAGTTTGTGATTGTGTTCATAAATGATATTCTCATCTATTCTAAAAGCGAGGAGGAGCACAAAACTCACCTTAGAATTGTGTTGCAAATTCTAAGGGAGAAACAATTATATGCAAAATTCTCAAAATGTGAGTTTTGGCTGAAGGAGGTAATATTTCTGGGACATGTAATTTCTGGAAGAGGTGTCGAGGTGGATCCGAAAAAGGTGGAAGCAGTGGTGAGTTGGGCTTCACCAAAAGATGTGTCTGAGTTGAGAAGTTTTCTTGGCATGGTTGGTTACTATCGGCGGTTTGTAGAAGGATTTTCCAAAATTGCTGCACCATTGACTAAACTGTTGAGGAAGAATACCAAGTATGTTTGGGATGAATCATGTCAGAAGAGTTTTGATGATCTGAAGAAGAAATTGACCACAGCACCAGTACTGGCTTTACCTTCAAACCATGGAGAGTTCGTGGTGTATAGTGATGCCTCATATCAAGGACTGGGTTGTGTGCTAATGCAAGATGGAAGAGTTATCGCATATGCCTCTAGGCAATTGCGTCCTTGTGAAGTAAATTATCCCACTCATGACTTAGAATTGGCAGCGGTGGTATTTGCTCTCAAGATTTGGCGACATTATTTGTATGGTGAGACTTTTAAAATCCTAACTGATCCCAAGAGCCTGAAGTATATTATGGATTAGAAGGATTTAAATAGTCGCAAGAAGAGATGGATTGAACTTCTAAAAGATTACGATTGTACCATTGATTACCATCCAGGTAAAGCTAATGTAGTTGCTGATGCCCTAAGCAGAAAGGGGAAGAAGAATATAAATGATCTGGTTGAATTAAGGGCAATGAATGTTGATTTGGAAGTGGATGGTGTAACAGGGTTACTAGCACGGTTGAACATTCGACCTTTATTGCACGACAAAATTCGTGAGAAGCAGAAGGAGGATCCAGAGTTGTCAAAAATCATTCAAGACATTGAGGAAGGTAAAGAAAGCCCATTTGAAATGGGAGATGGCATGTTGAAGATGAATGGAAGGGCATGTGTTCCTAATGTTGATAACTTGAGGAAAGAGATCCTAGATGAAGCTCATTCTTCTGCTTATGCTATGCACCCAGGAGCAACTAAAATGTATCACACGATCAAACCATATTTTTGGTGGCGTGGGATGAAAAAGGAAGCGGCTGAACATGTTTTCACATGTCTGGTATGTCAGAAAGTTAAGGCAGAACATCAAGCTCCTGTGGGAAAACTGCAACCACTTCCAATTCCAGAATGGAAGTGGGAAAGAATCACAATGGATTTTGTATATGGTCTCCCATCATCAAGGGGAAAGGATGCAGTATGGGTTATTGTGGACCGACTTACCAAATCGGCTCACTTTTTACCCATCAGATGGAAATCATCACTGGAGACTTTGTCTCAACTATATATTAAGGAGATCATCAGATTGCATGGTGTGCCAATTTCTATTGTCTCTGATCGAGACCCAAGTTTCACATCTCGGTTTTGGCAAAGTTGACATGATGCCTTGGGAACTAAACTGCATTTTACTTCAGCTTATCATCCTCAAACAGATGGGCAGAGTGAACGAACTATCCTAACTTTGGAGGAATTACTTCGATCATGTGTAATGCAATGGGAGGAATCATGGATTGACCATTTGCCCCTGATTGAGTTTGCTTACAACAATCAGTACCATAGTAGTTTGGGTGTTCCACCATATGAAGCACTTTATGGGAGAAAATGTAGAACACCATTATGTTGGGATGTAGAAGGAGCAAGGCAAATCTCAGGGCCAGAGATAGTTCATATCACAGTTTATAAGGTCAAGGGAATCAGGGAGCGTTTGAGGGTGGCTCAAGATCGACAGAAAGTTTATGTGGACACGAGTAGGCGTGAAGTTAATTTCGAAGTGGGTGAGAAAATATTTCTCAAAGTTTCACCCTGGAAAGGCGTAATGAGATTTGGTAAGAAAGGGAAACTTGCACCTCGATATATTGGACCTTATGAAATCATAGAGAAGATTGGACCAGTGGCATATAAACTGGCATTGCCTCCAGAACTATCTCAAATCCACAGTGTATTTCATGTTAGTATGCTGAAGAGATACAAAGTGGATCCTTCCCATGTTATACAAACAGAGGAGATCGAGTTGGGTCCAGATTTGACTTTTGAGGAGGTTCCAGTTGAGATTGTTGATTTTCATATTAACACACTTCGTAGGAAGGAAATTCAAATGTTAAAGGTTGTGTGGAGGAATCAAGAAAGTGAGAGTGCTACCTGGGAGACTGAAGCAAGTATGCGAGAGAAGTACCCTGAGTTGGTAGTGACATACTATGCAGGTTAACAATCTTGCTTAATAAGTTATGATTTGAACTTGCTGATGTGCTTTTGTTGTGATAGCCCAATATAGGTTTTTAAAACCTAAATATGGGAACTTGAGGTGTTATGTGTTTAGTTATGTAATTCAGATCTCCTGACCTAAAAGTTAGGTAGTAACAAGATTTGTGATAGTGTAGGTTAGGGGGGAACGAGCGGATATGTACTATAGACTCAAGGATAAATTTCAGGGACAAAATCTTTGAAGGAGGGGAGAACTATAACATCCCGTTCCGGCAAAACCCATATTTCAATCGCTAGAAAGTTCGCGATTTAAAATCGAGCATTTGGACACTAATTCGGCGAAAATCGAATTATCGATCGATCGGATAAGTATATATATTAGGAAGCTATCGGCATATAATGCACGCCCCATTATAATTCTCATCAACATCATCATTTTTCCTTTTCCTTTGCCGAGAGAAGCAAGCGAACAGAGCAGTTCAGGGAGGCACGAGGAAAAATTCCAAAGCTCCAATCTTGAGCCCTAGTGATCCAAAAATCCCGTAAGTAATGCCTAATTCATCTATACATCGTGATTTATCGATTTAGAGCTTTAAACAGAGTTTTTGGTTCAGGAATTTCTTGAATTCCCGATAAGCCAAATTAGGGTTTCGGAGTATCCGGAAGCCGGATTGAGCCCAAATTTCATGTGCATACTAGCTTCTGATGTAGTGTTAGATATCCACAGGTGTGGAAAGTTAATGATATGTGTAAATGTATGTGGTTGTGTAAGTTATGACGATTATGGCTTGTATCAGTATGGTATGCAGTTGTGTAGTATGAAACTGTGACTATGGCTATGAAAGTCCATGTATATGGTTGTGAGTATATATGTTTGTCTATGAATGCATGGATTTAGATGAATTATGTTGCAGGATTAGATGGAAGAACTGTTAGCCCATTATGCGAGTAATTCATGCCGAAATTTTATTTGGGTAAATTTTGTAAATTAATGTAACACCCGAGATTATTTCCGCTGCAATTGTATGAATAATATGATTAGGTAATACGTATAGGGTAGGGTGTTACAAAATGTTCCATGCCCAATTCTACCGTTCTGAGCCAGAAGTAACAATGGCAGACTTAGCACGAATGCGCCAGCAGCCAGCTGAAAAGTTAAAAGGGAAACGATACTGTAAATGGTACAACAGTGCATCTCATTAAACTAACATGTGTGTTGTGTTTCGCAACGTTGTGCAGGATGCAATTGAGAAAGGTCGGTTCAAGTTCCCAGGATCGAGGAAGGAGGCCATGATTGTTGACACTGACCCGTTCTCAAACATTGTCGGCGTCAACATGGTCAATCCCGATTTCTCTAAGATCAACCTGCCACGCTTCAAGCTAGTGGTGGATACAATGCCACCGCCGAGTGGTAATTCTCATGTGGCCTAGGGTGCTTCATCCTCCCAAGTGCAGGAGGGGCCACGCTTGGATCCAGCTGAGGAAGAGAAGCTGTGTGCCCAGTGTCGCGGAAAGCTAAACATTGGGGGAGCAAGACCGAGCCAGTCGGTCCACCAGAGATTGGGACCACGACAGTTCAAACTAAGGTACCCCTCGTATGAACGTATTGTCGAGGGAGTACGTGCACCTGCATGGGGAAGAGGGAATTGTAGGCAGTGGGTTGCTCAAAGTGCCCCACCTTTCAAAACTCTACCTTTTGGACTTGCCCAACCTGTAAGGGGTTCCCCACCTATCAAGAGAACCTTCAGGATGCCAAATGTGCCACAGGGTGGTTGACACACCTACGACGTCCGTCGTCAGCATCCCATCGCGGTTAACGGGATGACAAGGACGCAGTATCGAAGGTACCTCCGCAATAATGCTCAAGGAAGGAGGATTGCAAACTTGCAAGCGAATGTGAACGTGGACAACTCTGCCACGGGTCTGAGAGTGACTGTGGTTGGTGCTGGAAAAGTTGTCGAGGACAAGCTGGACGGGAACGATCAGGGAGTCCCGAGAGAGGCTAAGTACTATGCTGAGTTGGATGACTCCTTTATCGAATAGGAGATGATGGAATTGGAGGAGCCGAAGTCGAAATTTGATCGAAAAAACAAGGATGACGATGATGATAACCAAGGTGCACCCATGACGATCCAGTTCGGAAGTCTACCACCAGTGGTGGTGAACAACTACATCTTGCCTTTGATTTTCCACATTAATTTGGAAAATCAGGGAGAGGATGGCGAGGTCGTGATGGAGGTTGAAGAGCTGGACGAGGCTTCTCAAGAGGTCAACGTCGCTGAACGGGTGAGCCGTTTTGCCCAACTGACTTTAGAGAAGGAGAATGAGGAGCCAGCACCGGCAGAGCTAGTTGGCGAGTCTGCGGATCTTCCAATCGAGGCTGAGCCGTGGAGTCCGATGATGGCTCACACGAAGGACTAATTGATTTGGTAGTAGAGTCGGCCAAGCAAAACAAGAGTTCGCAGCAAATTCTTAAAGAACTGTACGAAGCAGGCCACAAGGCTGTTGGGCCACTAGGCGAAGATGGGGGAAGATATCCTTTTTACGTGTTGTACCAAGGCCCAAAAGAGTCAACAAGTGTGCCACTGGAGAGCATCACGCGGGGATCAGAGTTTGACGAGGTAGATAAGTCTACCCGGGCTGCAGAAGCGAAGGGGAAAGCTGTGGACGAAGGAACCACGGGTGAAGAATCAAACAAGGTAGTTGTTTTCAATGAGCAGGAGCCAAATATGTTGCGTCATTTGAGGCCTCTCTACATCAAGGCCACACTTGATGACGTAGCAATGTCTAGAGTCTTAGTTGACAATGGCGGCGCAGTAAATGTGATGCCAACAAGGATGATGAAGAAGTTGGGCAAGAATAGTAATGACTTGATCCCAACGAAAGTGTTGGTGACAAGCTTCAATGGTGGGTCCACTTCCGCCAGGGGAATCCTCCTAGTTGTCGCGGGAGTTGGATCACAGAAGCGGATGAGTTCTTTCTTCATGGTGGATGGAATGATAAGCTACAATGCACTACTTGGCCGGGATTGGATCCACACCAACAAGTGTGTTCCTTCATCGTTGCATCAGTGTTTGCTGCTCTGGAATGAAGACGTTGTCGTTGAGGTGGTATAGGATGACACAAAGCCGGTTGTTGTTGGGGCCAACGTGGCAGAAGCTTATTTGTACCATGGGGATTTTGAACCACTTGAGATCAGGAGCGGGGAAGGAGGAACGCCCAAGGTCATAGTGTCAAGTGCAAAGGTGTTGAGTAAGGCGTGCTTGGACCCACTGTCTGAGATTGTGAGACCAACGATGCTTATATTAGGTGGTCTACCAAAATCTGAGTAAGCCACCTCAAGAGAGGGTGGCGAAGGCCGAAATCACGGCCTTGCTAGAGGGTTTGCTGATCAACGGTGATGGTTTCAGTCACGAGGTGGACGAAGGATTTAGTGTTGTTTGCGATATGGTGGAAGAGATCAACCTTGGCGCGGAGAAGGATTCACGTCCAACAATACTAGTTTTTCAGGATCTGAAAGGTACGAGTTAATTGTGCTTCTAAATGGCTTCAAAGATTGGTTTACATGTGGTTATCATGAAATGTTATATGAGCATGTTGCAATCATTCTTCTTAGCCAATTTATCTATTTTTATTCTAGTTTGTCGAGTAAATGAAGGTCTTGAGAAACACATACGCTAATGGCATTGCACCAACAAGATCACTGTCGTTGGAGTGAAGTCGTGCTATGTGGTTTTTCTGTTGGCCAGAGTTGTCAAGTATGTCCAATCAGCTTACCCACAATGGCGAGGGAGATTGGGTTTGAATTTATTTTTAATGTTGATTTCTGAACTTGATATTCGAGGAAGAAGGAATGAGAGGCTAGATTTTTGGCCTAGTTCACGCGGTAAAGTGGTGCCGCTTTATTTTTCTTTTCGTCTCAACAACATTGTTGGGGGGCACAGTGCTGCTGAAGTAAAAAGAGTATTATACATGGCCAAAAAAATTATAAGGTAGAATTTCATTGGAGCTAACATCGTAGTTAAAAAAACAAGAAGATGAAAATAGCTACGTACATGCTCGGCGCTTCGCGGAATCATGCGGAGGAGGTACAATGAATTCCTCATCGTGTTCATTATCGTCAGCATCATCAACCTCGCACTGGGTTATGCGGCTGATGACGTTGGCAGTCGGATCGTTAAAATATTGGACTTCTTTATCCTTCCAGGCCAATTGAAACGACGATGTTACTGCGCCCTCTATTGCATTGAAGTGCTTAAAAGCGTTAGGAAGCAGGTAATCCTGACAGGATTTCACATTCGCAATACTCCTCTCCGAGAGCGCTGCGAGCCGCGTGTACAGCCGCAGATAGTTCTTTGAGAAGGCAAGAGGGATGGGCCATTGTTGCACAAGGCCAAACTGACGTGCGGCGAAGTGGGGATTATAGACTTCGAGGCTGAGAGCGGTCGAGGCTTCAGGGGCAAATAGCATGTCTCTCGCTACTAACCAGCGAGCCCATTCTTCCACGTACCAGTTATAGTCTTCGAGGGAAGTATCTTCTTGGAATGGTTTTTGGGTGAAAGCAAGCTTGAATGAGGGAGGGCCAAAAATCCGAGCTTCAAATGGGGTAAAGTTCTCGATGTCTCTGGCCTGGTAGAAATTGGGGAAGTATGTGGCGAAGTCTTTCTTCAGTGGGGCGGCTTTGGCATAGTAGTGGCCGTATGAAAAGATCGCAATGTCGTGGGCCATCTCGGTGGGAGCAGCCAACGAGCTTCAAACGGCGGGAAAGTAAGCATATAACCACAACTGCACTAGCCAAAGGGGACTTATGCCAGTGACCTTTTTAGCCTCGATGGCTTTTTTGATCTATTTAACCGTTAAGTACATACCCCGATAGAAGTGACACAACACCGTTTCAGCAAGGTTGTCGCATGTACCGGCAGCAATTTGATAGGTTGTCTCGATCGCTTGCACTGGTTGACTGCCACTGGGACAAAGAAAAAATTTATTCAGCTAGTAATGGATAAAGTAGGCCCGTTCCTCATCTGTGATCGGCGTCGCAGGGTCAGTTGGTGAATTGGTGTTGTAGAGAGAGCGGTAGGAGCAATCAAAAGGAATAGGGTTGTCGCGATTGAAAGGAATTCTGGCGATCGTGGGAGGTCGATGTTGGGAGAGGCCAGTTAATGCGAGGAGATCGAGCATAGTGATGGTCATGGTTCCCAAAGGAAATACGAAGCTGTTGGATTCAGTATACTAGAAACATATGGCAGCCTTGAATAAATCTGCATCCTGTAGAGGAGGATGGGCGCAGTGGGATAGGAAGCAATCTATGCCGGCATCTCTCCACTGAGAAGTAGTGGTCTCATCGGCAAGCAGGCGACAGTACCATCTCGCGAAGTCTTTTTCAGAGAGAGGCCATGAGGATAAAGTCTGTTTGGGGGGTAAATTACGGAGTAGGTGAGCAACGAAGGAGTAACCGAGCTTGAGCAGTGGGGTAAGTGTTCAGCTTGGCTATGGTTGCATCACCAAGGTCGCTTATGGCAGGACCGTGCAATCCCTCTCCCTTGTCGGTTAATGAAAGGGTGTCAAGCTCTATGGCCGAAGAGCTATCCAAATTCCTCCATCTACTCTCTAGATCATCAAGACTGCATACGTGGGCCACGAGGTCGGGCGGTGGTGGCCTGCCAAGAAAAGAATCAGGTATGTTTAGTCATTCTGAAGATCGGAAGGGTAACTCCCGGTCACCTGCCGAGGCAAGTAGCGGCATCATAGAAAGCGAAAGGGAGACAAATCAGCTTGTGTAAAACTACCAGGAGCAGGTACGTTATCTTTTATTCACAAGATTATGGTTGCAAAACAATACATGCCAAAAGTGAAACCAAACAATGAAGCAAGAACATAGATATGCAGGTCGTTACTCGCCCGCAAGTTTGCATGGGGCATATGTACTACCACTATCTATATTTAATGTTGCAGTTTAAATGGCGAGTAACGAGAAGGGAATAAGAAATTCAGTACCTCTTTTGAGGAGGTATGCGGCCGCCGGGAGCCATGTCGGTGTCTTGGTAAATTGTTGATGGGTGTATTTTGTATGCTAGAAGAAGAAGTTAGTGGTGGTTTGGCGAGTGTTGCCGCTGGTTGGCAAGGTTGGAGGTGAGTTATGGAGTTGTCGGTTCTGTTATTTATAGGATAATCGTGCCTTGATTAGAAGTACTAAACTTATGAGGAATAGGATTGCCTGGTACCCTTTTCATTGTGGGAGCCTCATCGTGCCTTGCAAACATGGCCGCATATTTTCAAGGCTGGCAACTCAAGTGCACGTGTGAATTGTTTGATAAAGGGTTGGTTTTTTTTCTTGTCCAGGAAAGAGAGAAACCAAAGCAATAATGCAGGTCCAATTCAATTGTACATAGTTAATATTAGGCCGTGTGGTTTTTGCCTATTGTGGTGGGTTTAAACCTAAATTGTCCTCTGCAACATTGGACAAGCAAAATACAAAAGAAAGGATTGAGTGTTGAGGTTTGGAACTCCTTGTGTTGGCCACAAATCCAATTTGGCCTAGTTGAATATACATTAATATTATATTCAAAGAAAATTTGTAAGGAAAAGTATATAGGGTTGTTTTGCTCACAAGTCACAGCCTTGCGGGGTGGGGACGAATCCATTGCGTTTTGGTAAAGTTTTCTGCAGTGTTGCGGGCAATAGTTGGTTGCGTGTTGTGTAATGAGTAAGAAACCAAAAAGCATCAAAGCGCTGCCGTTTGGTCAAAATCAGCATTGAGGGTTTCTGAGCGAGAAATAACGCGTCACTGGAATGGCCTTAACAACATTGCAGGTTAATACAACAATGTTGCGCATGAAAAATGGCCAAAAACGTCGCCGTTTAGCCACTGTACTGCTGTGATTAAAACAAGGCTATGTCGTTTCGGCTGCAGGCTTACACGACGTTGCGACAGTGAAAGCTGACAGGCAAAGTCGCGTATTGCAGGTTTGCCCTTTTTCTTCATTGCGAGCTCCCATGGGCACAAAACGTAACTTTGCCAAGCATGGTTGCTACTTATTTCAGGGCAACGTAGGTCCTTTGGAAAGTCCATTTAATCTTTTAACAATGTTGCAGAGCCGTGCATGGCACTGAAATCATCTTTGTGAGGATGGGCTTTAAATTGATTCAATATTTGATTTATTTTAGGCGAATTATATTGTTCTCAACAATTTGGTTCATAAGGCGAATTATATTGTTCTCAACAATTTGGTTCATAATTCTTATAAACCAAATTGTGGGGACATTTGTTGACACCTAAAATTAATTTGGTCAAAATTAAATGCCGCATTAATTAGTCTTGGCATTTAATTCGATACCGCGGGTAAAAAAAACGGTGTCGTTTGTCGAGCAGTGTCGCGGAGAGTTAAAACGATACTGCGAAACAGAAAAACGGTACCGCAAAGAAGCTCAGCGGTACCGTGGAAACGACACCACTTACCGAAAAACAAAAGAGGCTGCGCGTTTAGTGTGGGTGTTGGAGAAGGAGTTTTTCTAATTAATTATTATATTATTTTTATTCCTTGTTGGAAGGGGAGAAGCGGTACTGCATGGGGACAAGCAGCATCGCGGAGAGTTAAAATGGTACCGCGGATTTAAAAACTGAGCCTTGATAAGCGGTACCGATTAATTAAAAGCCATATCGGGTAAGTGACCAGAATCCACCCAACCCAATGCGAGTGCAAACTCGCGGGGGTTCCATGAATTGATATTTTTTTGCTATGTTAGCGGTGTCGTTTAATTAAAATCGGTACCATGGGTAAGCCCAACGGTACAGCTGTACTAGCAAACGACAGTGTTTAATAAAAAACAATGTCGCGAAAGGAAGAGTAAACGGAGCCGTTTTGGCACTAAAGATGTCGTTGGTTAACACATGAGTTGGACTAGTGACGGCCGGATTAATTAATTAAGTATTTTTAATGACTATTTAGGACGGTGTCGTTTAGTTGAAAATGATGCCGCAAGAGGAAAGAAATGACACCGTGGATTTAAAAACGATGCCGCGATTAGGCCAATCGATGCCGCAATAGTTAAAACGATAGTGTTAAATTTAAAACGGCATAGCGAAGTTCAACAGCATCGCAGAACTAGAAAACGATGTTGTTTAATTAAGAACGGCGCCACGAAGTGAGAGTTTGACGGCGTGTCAACAATGATGTCCGGTTTAATTAATTAATGTTTTAAGGATTATTTTAGACGGTGTCGTTTAGTTGAAAACGACATCGTGGGAGATATCAACACCGTCGCGGTACTGAAACGATGTTGTTTAAATAGAAACCAACGTCGCAGTGACGAGAGTTCAGCAATTGTGGATTCCGGCTCAGTGTCATTTTGGCCAAGTTTCTGCGTGTCCAAGCGGTTTCGCACTCGTGGGAGTTACTCAACAAGTAGGAAGTTACCTGCACGGTTGACAGGAATGAAGACGTGGGAGACAAAGGCGCGAAGGCAGTTACTACGACTGCGGGGAGAAGAGCGAAGTATAAAGATTGGGAAGAGAGAGAAGCAAGGGACAGCAAAATCAAATCACAAACTGCACCGTCGCATAATCTACCTTTTTCTCTCTAGTTTCGTAGAACCGCTCTGTCAAAGAACTCCTTTGCAGAGTCGTAGATCCTACCTTGTAGTCGTAGTCGCGGAGCTCTCCAGAGGAACCTCCATAGGAGTAGAGGTAACGTAACTTAGAACACTCCCGGTTTGGTTTCTCGTTTCTCGTTGAACACCCTCGTTCGAACGTAGTTTGGAGAGGTGGTGAACCGAGTAACGGTTTTCTTGGTTAGAAGTCAAAGGTGCATCGATCAAATCAATATCGCCGACACCGGCGATGGATATTTGACGGTCGTCTTGGTTTCTGTTTAATCGATCAAATCAACGGCGCCGACATTCGGCGGCGGATATTTGACGATTGTTTTGACTTTGTGTTTGTGTTTTCTTGAAAACAGTGCACATTGAACGCGCGAATTTCGCCAACGAAACAGTCACCTAGTCTATTTTTGTATGAAAAAAATTTCAACATCATTATTATGTGATGATTGCAATTGTGTCGCAAGTAATATTTAGTCCATTATTTGTTTGTTTGAGATTATTGTACTGAATCATTGCTAGTGCAATAGAAACTGAATCATTGCTATTTATTTGAAGGTTAGTATCCTAAGATGTCTTTTAGACTTTTATGGGATGAGTTAGGGTGGCAACTAAAATTTTAGTAGCCACCATGGCTACATCACTATCTGCCGTTCATTTTTCTTGTTTTCCTCTTTTTTTAATCTCATTGTTAATTTTGTTTTAGGGTAATTTTGGAATTAAAAAAGAGTCCACACCTGATTATTCTATATATGCTACTCAAACCCTAATCTACCATCCCTCCATACCAACCCTAGACGACGGCATCACCCCTCCACCCACCGCCGCCCACCTCCACCCGCCCTCATCCCCTCCCCCCACCTCCGCCCACCTTCCCTCCCCCCACCTCCCCCCACCTCCGCCCGCCCTCCCCTCTCTTCCACTCTCTCCCCCCACCATCCGCCCGCCTCCTCCGATCCCTCCCTCACTCCCTCTCCAATTTTGGTTGTTCTTGTGCATTTCCGGCGGACAAACAAGCCAAGTCCGGCGTCGCCCCTCCTCCCCCCTGCACACCGTCTGGAGGCGCGTGATGGCGGTGCCACAGTCGACGATGACGCCGCCGTTCCCGGCCTCGTCGAGCTCGAAGATCGAGGCCGGAATCGAGAGCAGCTCCCCGCCGACGCTCATCCCGCTCAGGGCGACGTAGTAGAACGTATCGACCTTCCTGCTCTTCATCAGATTCGCCGTCACGGAGTCGGCGGGGAAGGCGGAATTGAAGTCTAGGGTTGAGGAATAGGTGGAATCGCGGTTGACGAGGCAGTAGGAGAACGAGGAGGAATGGTATGTTTTTTTTTAATGGTAGTCATTTTTTTTCAGTAGTCATTTTTTTTTAAATGGTAGTCATTTTTTTCATAGTGGTAGTGTTATTGTCGTATTGGTATAGTTTTTTTCGCATTGGTATTATTTTTGTCGCATTGGTATTGATTTTTTTCGCATTGGTATTGATTTTGTTACATTGGTATTGATTTTGTTGCATTGGTAGTGATTAAATCTGCAATGGTATTGATGTTTTGTGAAATGGTAGTGTTTTTATTTCTTGAATGGTATTGATGTTTTGTGAAATGGTAGTGTTTTTATTTCTTGAATGGTAGTTTTCGTGTAATGGTATAAATTTATTTCTGCAATGGTTGTTTTCGTGTAATGGTAGTGTTTGTCTAATGGATTGGTACTGATTTCGTTTTTTTTTTTTTTTTTTTTTGCAGAAAGATTGAGAAAAATATGGAAAGGAAATCTGGCGGGAGATTACGGAAGTGAGAGAAAGAGAGATTTTTAATTAATAGATTTTTGTAACTACCTTAAATGTAATTTATTAAAAAATTAATTAATATAATTTATTTTTCCATACCCAATTTACCCTTAGTAACCACGGTGATTACTACTTTGTAGTAATCACCGTAACCTGTCCCAGACTTTTATTATTGGACCATAAATTTCACGAGTTTGATCTGGATTGCACACCTCTAATAACGAATAAATTTATGTTGTCGGTAATAACAAACATTACTCACACTACTTATAATAGAAGAATATTTATGTGAATTTGTATTGTCTTTGGAAATATTTAGGAAAAACATAATGCACACACGGCTAAAACCAATAGCCACTCTGAAAAAAATGGTAAAGTCTAAACTCTAAACAATGACACCTTAAAACCATAAACCAAATGGTAAAGTCTAAACTCTAAACAATGACACCTTAAAACCATAAACCAAATTAACATTATACAGTACATGAACAATGCAATTTATTATACAGTGGCCCATCTAACTAGGCTTGGCAGGCCGGGGCCCAAAAGCGGGTATCCGCCCGAAGCCCGCCCGATAAGGGCCTTGAATGGTTGATTTTTTGGGCCCGTCAACGGGTGGCGGTTAACCCGTTATCCGTCAACCGTGGGTTTCGGGCGGTGGTGGTTCGTCCAGTATCCGCCCCGCGACCCGACCGACGGGTTACCCGTGCTGAATACGACGGCGTTTGGAAGGAAGTATATATTCTCCACTTTCCCCTTGAGAAACCCTAGCTGCCGCCTCACTTTTCATTCTTCACCAAAAACGGAAACCCTAGTTTCCTTCTTCCTCTCAATCTCTCTGCCTCCTCAGTAGTGATTAGGGATCAGATTGCTAGATAATCGCGATCTGGCCGATTTTTCGCCATTCCCCCTCATCAATTCCTCCATTCGACCAATTGCATGGCTGGAAGAGGCGAAGAGCAACCATCCGACGAAGATTTCGTCGGCCGCAGTCCAAAAACGAGGCATTCGAAGTTCAAATCGCGGATTCTTCGAGTCGAAAAGATAAGTTAATTCTGGGTTGCTTTCTTTTCTTTCACCTATCTTCCCTGATTCCCCGTTCCCCCAACTCTATACTAACTCTTCTTGTACTGGTATATATAGGGGGGATTCAGAGCGGAGGGGTCGTTTCTCGCCACGCCATCTTCTGAAATCGAGAACAAGACCACCCCAGTCGAGTCCACAGAGAGTGAGAGAGCAGAGATCGAGGGATTTAGCCGAGCCTCCAGAGTCCAGACAAAGTCCAGTCATCGAGGGTAAGTTGCTTGGTCTCTCGTGTATACTTTTTATTAATTTATGGGTTAGTGGTGTCAATACAGACATGCATGCATTCATTTGCAGTTCTAACTTTCTTTGTTTTCGTTGTAATTGTTCACTCTTGTTTGGCCTAGGTTGGATCTGGTTTCGAGAACTGAAGTGGAACAAAGTCCAGTCATCGAGGGTAAGTTGCTTGGTCTCTCGTCTATACTTTTTATTAATTTATGGGTTAGTGGTGTCAATACAGACATGCATGCATTCATTTGCAGAATTGCAGTTCTAACTTCTAAGTTCTAATGCTTTGTGTTCGTTGTAATTGTTCACTCTTGTTTGGCCTAGGTTGGATCTGGTATCGAGAACTGAAGTGGAACAGAGTCAGTGAGCACTTCAGTGAGCAGTGAGGGTCAGTCTACTGTCATTGGGTACTCGACAGTCCACATAAAAACTACAATTGAGAAGGTAATCCCGTCCTCCTCTCCTAAGCCTCAACTCACTGTGTTGTCTGTTTGATTATAATGCTGTTGTGACAATCAGTGGATAAGTAATGCTAATAAGTAAAATTAATGAAACTGTAATCGTGATTTTGATGCTAAAGATTTTTGTTTGCAAGTGTAGTCTTGTCATTGTGAAATGTGAATGTAACTAAGTTAATAAATAATAACTAAGGCTTAACTGCTTAAGTAGTAATACATAAATTTTTTATGTTCAGATGGAAGGTGCTCCTACTGCTATAAATGTTGACCTTGCTCCCAATGTCAATGTCCCTGAACAACCTGTCCAACCTCAACCTGAACAACCTGGTAATGTTGAGGAGCTTGAAGCTCAACGTAAGTTAACCTCTGATGTGTGGCCTCACTTCAACCGAGTTAGGGTTAATGGGGTTATGAAGGCTAGGTGTAAGTACTGTCGTAAATCCCTTGGTGGGGAAACAAGTAATGGAACTTCACACCTAAGAAGCCATATCAAAACATGTATCCAAAAGAGGATACATGATGGTTCTCAAAAAATACTTGGCCCTAACTATAAACCTGCTGGAAATCCTCAACTCTCTGCTTCTCAATACAATTATGAGGTTTCTAGGAAGGAACTTTGTTCAATGATTCTGGTCCATGAGTACCCCCTTAGCCTTGTTGATCATGTGGGTTTCAAACGTTTTTGCTGTTCTCTTCAACCTCAATTCGCTGTTCCTAGTAGAAACACTGTCAAAAAGGACATTTTGAGTTTGTTTGGTGTTGAAAGAGGTAAATATCAGACCATTATTGATGGTAATCTGGGGAGGGTTTCTGTTACAACTGATTTGTGGACTGCCAGAAATCAGAAAAGGGGTTATATGGCAGTAACTGGTCACTTCATTGATAATTCTTGGAAGCTGCGTAACATAATGCTGAGATTTATGTATGTTCCAGCCCCTCACACTAGTGAAAGGCTTGCTGATAGGTTGTTTGATTGTCTTTTGGATTGGAACATTGATGGTAAGTTGTCCTCAATCACATTGGACAACTGTACCACCAATGATTCCATGATTTTCCACATGAGAAATAAGCTTCTGAGCAGTGACTTGTTGCTTGATGGTAAATTGGTTCATATGAGGTGTTCTGCTCATATTCTGAATTTGATTGTAAGGGATGGTTTGGATGCAATCAAGGATGCTATAAATTTGATTAGGGAGAGTGTAGTTTACTGGAATTCTACACCTAAGAGGGTTCAAACCTTCTTCGAAGTTGCTAAGCAACTTAAGCTGTCTGTTGAGAGAAAATTAGTCCTTGATTGTCCAACCAGGTGGAATTCCACCTATCATATGCTCTCTGTTGCTATTCCCTACAAGGATGTGTTCTTTCGTTTGAGTTTGAGAGACAATCATTACACATCAGTTCCTTCTAGTGAACAATGGGAATTTGCTTCTACTGTGATTGGGAAGCTGGAAATCTTTTCTGAGATTACTGAGTTGTTCTCTGGTTCCAAATATCCCACTGCCAATCTGTTTTTCCCCAAGATTTGTGATCTCAGACTTAAACTGAATGAGTGGGGTGTTGATCCCAATCCTGTGATATTTGGAATGGCTAGTCAAATGTCCATGAAGTTTGATAAGTATTGGGATGACATACATCTTTTGCTTGCTGTATCGGTTGTTTTGGATCCTAGATATAAACTCCATGTGATTGAATACTATGCTGGAAAGTTTGGGAATACAGAAACTGATTTGGTTGCTGAGAATATCAAGCAAATGATATGTGGTTTGATTCGTGATTATCAAACCAAAGCTGAGAACAAATCTGGTTCTGAAACTGGAACTTCTTCTGGTTCTGGATCTGCCTCTGCCACTGAACTTGACTTTGAACTCTTTGTAAGTCAAAGGAAAAAGAGTAAGACTTCCTTGATTACAACTGAGTTGGATATGTATCTTGCTGAGGATATCATTCCTCGCACAGCAGAGTTTGATCTGCTCTTGTGGTGGAAATTGAATGGTTTGAAGTATCCCACCTTGCAATCAATTGCAAGGGACTTTCTGGCTATCCCTATTACTTCTGTGCCTTCTGAGAGTGCATTTAGTTCTGGTGGGAGGTTGTTAGACCCTCACCGGAGCAGGCTGCATTATTCGACTGTTGAGGCAATGATGTGTACTAGGAGTTGGATAATGGAGGACATGCAACGAGGTAACATGCAACTAAAACTCTCAAATTTATTGTTTTACGTTTAACAACAGTATGTACTCATTGAACTGGTTCTCTGCAGATTCGGAGGCTGCTGTGGAGGCATTGGATGGACTCTTTTCAACAATGACAGTCGAAGATACAACTGTGGAAGAGGCAGAACCTGGTGGTAAGATCAATAGATAATTTTTCCATAATTCCATTGTGTGTTCTAATTTTTATTAGTTCATTTAGGAATACTTACCTTTGCATTGTTTCCCTTTTTCAGATCCAGAACTCACCTTAATGAGATCACCATTTGCCCATGAAGACTGATTGGTAATCTGCTGTGGGACCAAGGTAAAGGTCTTTATTTGTTGTCGTTGATGCAGACGTGTTATTCATTGGACATTTACTAACTGATTCATTCCTCTTGTATGTTCTTTACACAGTTTCAATTGATGTCTGCTAGACTGCTGGTTTACATCGATTGGAATGAGGGTCAGGGGTGGTCGGGTGGATGATTGCAGATTGCTCAATGATTCGATGTTGCTGGAACCTAGATGGAATGTTGCTGCGCTGCTGTTGCTTGGAACACATTTCATTCTACAGTTTTTTCTTAAGAATTAGACATTTAGAATTCAGAGTCTGCTGATACTTGTTGGTTGTTTGGTTGATTTGATAATTTCTATCAGTGATACACGAAATAAATGTTTGTTTTTGGTTGTTGTTGCTGAGCTGCTGGTGTAGTGGCAACAATTGCAGCTTGGCAAGCTTTTTGTTTTTCATTTCAAGTCCTTTTGAGTCTTTGACAGATCAGTTATTAATAATACAGTGAGAAGAGTCCAGTTTTCCAGAATATTTTCAATTTTTTGTTCATGTTTTAGCGGGTACAATGGACCCGCGGGCACCCGAATACCCATTGGGTTTTGGGATGGTTGCCCAACATGGCCCGAATGTCCGTTTGGGCCGGGGACGGGGATACCCGAGGCCCATGGTGGGCGGGCAACGGATCCGGGGTACCCGGCCCCGATCCGCCCCGTTGCCATCTCTACATCTAACCAAACGCCTCATACTCCTTTAATTGAGAAGAGAAAAAGGAAAGAGATTACATTCTACAAATACCGATTTGAATTGAGAGCAAGGTATTTTTATGAGCACTTCTACTATGATATATAGCATTGGTGCTTTAATGTACAACTTGAAGTTGTACCATAACATTAAATGTATAAGTTTATGTTGTACCAGAAAGGAATTTGTATCATTATGTTATGGTACAACTTTACAACTTGAAGTTGTACCATCACATAAAGGTACAAGTTCAAGTTGTACCATAAAAGAATTTGTACAAAAAGTATAGGTACAATATGAAGTTATACTATAACATTAAAGGTACAATTTCAAGTTGTACCATAAAGGTTAAAACCTATAGCATCAATACTATATAGCATTGTAAAATTCCTCATTTTTGATGGATATGAAGTTACCAATTCAACTATTATTCTTTTGCACCATTAACTCCCGAATAAATTCAATAATAATTTTACTCCTGTGAACCAACACATAACTCCGTCTCATCTAAACCATTCATTTATATAGGGTCTTAATCACAACCGTCCAAGTTAATTAAAACCCTAGTTTTGCTCTACATTCTTCTCCGATCTCTCTGCTACATTACCTTCACTTCCTTCATTGTTTTGACTCTCTGCCTTCTCTTACTTCCTGCGTACCACCTAGCAGTCAATTGCTTTGTATTTTGATTTTCTCCTTTTGGCAGGGTCGCAGACTTCCTTTTACTCGTCAATAACAGTCGGTGACGGGGGAATTTAGGTCCATTAACTTTGAGTAGGGCTGGTAGTCGGTCGGTATCTAGTATAACGGATACCGATTACCCGATATTCGGTATACCGGAAACAGACAGTGTACCCACCAAATACCAATACCGAATGTTAACCGGAATATCGAATACCGAATAGTCAATAACAGTCAGTGACAGGGGAATTTAGGTCCATTAACTTTGAGAGTTTGTTTGCAGATCTTCGTACCATCGATCTTTTATTTAATGATTAATCCTTATTCTTTAACCTATTTTTGTTTCTTTGCTTTCAGAATCTCTAGAGAAGACAAAAGGGTTGTGGGGTGTTTCCCGCGAAAATCAAATACCACCACCAGTGCCGAATTTGTTTCCGGCGGTGTTGATTTGATGGTTTCGATGTGGAAACCTTTGCGGTGTCGTTTGATCGGACGCACCACCGACTACAAAAATCAAGACGACTTTCAAATATCCACCGCTGGGCGATGTTGATTTGATCGGTGCAGCACTGACTTCTGAAAACGAAGACGATTGTCAAATATCTACCGGGTGGTGTTGATTTGATCGAGGCACCTCTGACTTCTAACCAACGCGACCGTTACTATAGTTAACACCTCTCCAAACAATGTTCGAACGAGGGTGTTTGAGTTTTTGGGGGAATCTACGTTAAAACTACATTTATGGAGATTCCTGTGGAGAGCTTCGCGACTACGACTACTGCTACGACTATGGAGATCCTTCCTGGAAGGAGATCTCCGCGAAGGAGTTACAAAGAAAAGGTAAAGTTTGAACAGAGTTTATCTATGTTGATTTTTTGGTTGTCTCTCTCTCCCTGATCGCGTGATTTTATCTGAAATCACAAGCGTAGTTTTCACACTCCGTGGAACTGCTTCCTCAACTGCTCCATCGTAAACTCCCACGTGTCTTCGCTCTTCTCCAGGGGTCGTAGTCATCAACTGCTTTGATCTTCTCTTCACTCCCAAATCTCACGTGCAAGAAAATAAGTCCGTTATTTTCATGGGCCCGCAGCATCGTTTACGCCTCCACCAACAAACTTTCCATAACGACGTCGTTGAACCATTCACGACATTGCTCAGCTTGCAACACCGTCAAGCTAACGACATCGTTGAGCTCCACGATGTTGTTTTGGCCTTGCGGCATCGTTGAATTTCTCGGCGTTGTCGAACTCGCAACACTGCTGAATTTGCGACCGCGACATCGATCTCCGCTGCGATGTTGTTTAACTAGCGGTATTTTCAGCCTTGCGACACCGCATTAATTTAATATTTCACGTACCGCAGCATTGTCGGGCTTAATTGTGGTGTCCTTTTCTCTCGCGGCGTCGTTTTTAGCCCAAACAACACCATCTAAAATAATTATTAAATAGATTAATTAATTAAACTGGCTCATTATTGTCACGCGGTCAAATTCTTATCCCTCGGCGCCGTTTAATCTTTCCGCGACATCGCTTTTCACTAATTAATGCCGACTTTGAACTGCTCCGTCCCGGTCCCATCGAACAATGTCGTTTTCATTCCGCGACATTGTTCTCTACCAAACGGTACCGTTTTCTCATCTTGCAGTGTCGTTGGGCTTGTCGTACCACCCTCGCCAAAACCCAACAAGCTGTGGTATAGTTTTTAACTAAACGACATTGCTTACCAAAGACCTCTCGCGGTATCGTTTTCTAATCCGTAGTGTCGTTGGGTTTACTCGCGGTGCCGTTTTTAGCCAAACGACACCGTTTCCCAGTCTCGCGATGTCGTTGAGCTTTGAGGTTCGCGGTACCGTTTTCTCTCCTCTTCCGAAAAGGAATAAACTAACACGTTCCTTTTCCACTAACAACACCAACATGCCTAGTGAATCTGACATTGTTTTCCCCTAAACAATGTCATTTTAAGTACCGTGGCGTTGTTGAGCTTCCTTGCGGTGTCGTTTTAACTCTCCGCGATGCCGCTCGACTCCAAACGACACCATTTTTTTGTCATGCTGTATCGAATTAATGTTGAGACCAATTAATGCGGCATTTAATTCAGGCCAAATTAATTTTAGGTGTAAACAATGCCCCCCACAACTTGGTTTATAAGAATTTATGAACCAAGTTGTTGACACAATTTCGTCACCTAGAAATAAATTATCAAAATGGCCATAAACTTTACAATGCTAATGAGGGAAGTCCTACGCCATATTTGGCTCAACCTGCAGCAAGCAAAGCAATGATTATATGGTTACTGTTGGGTGTATGGCTCGGGTCCAGTCACGCCAAGGAGCCAGCGCGACGCCGCCCCAGACGGGTCAGACGCGTTAGCACCAATTGTGCGCCCACGCGAGATGTTCGACCGCGAGGAAGCCTCACCTGTGGACATGAACTCCAGACGACCGAACGACGGCGTTTCGACAAAGCGTTGACTAGACCAAGTCTACCTCGAAAACGACACCGTATCCCCCGAAGAGTGGTCACATCATATTCCTAGGTACAATCATGGGTAAATCTCCTAGTCCTAGGTAGAAGTATGGTCTAAAGTTCTGACATGTCAGTAGTCTTGTCACCATGAAACTCACCCATCACCATGTAGCCTATAAATATGGCATTTACTCCGGTGTGTGAAGGGATCGCATTTTTACTCTCTCACTAGACTTGCGAAGAACTTCCTCTCTCTAAGAATCTCCTCGTCCCTAAACCCTCTGTTGCTTACTCTTCTCACCCCTTTTTCCCAAGTCTACCTCCTACCCCCAGTTGAACTCAAACAATTGGCGCCCACCGTAGGGCTAGAGTAGAGAAGCAACAAGACAGAGAAGTCATCAATGGCAGAACAAGACAATAACATCCCTAACGAAGCAACCCCGATCAAGGCAATGACGAACTCAGGGTCATTCGCTGAAACGAGCAACCTCAACGTGGTCCTGATCGAAGAGGAAGAGCCAGAGCTGACAGCCAAGGAGGTCCGCCAGCAAATGACCAAACAAAACGAGGTCATCGCGGACATGCAAGCGAAAATGAACCAAGTGATCACGCTGATGATGAGCAAAGAGACCGCCGCGACCACGTTCGAGCGTCAGGCGACGACACTGCCACCGCCTGCAGATTGCCAAACAGTCAGGCAAGCTAACCCACAATCCCGCGAGCAGGACCCGCCAGAGAGAGTGGATCTGACTCTCCTGGAACAGCACCTATCCCCGCAATATCGCGCTCCGCCCAAGAAAACCTTGCACCAACCACTGTGCGCGGAAATTATGACGGAACACCTAAGCGGGATCCCACCCACCCTGCCCATGTACAACGGGACGACAGACCCGGAGGACCACGTCAGCAGCTTCTGCCTGCGCATGCAGCTGCAAACAAACTCCAACGCGACATTATGCAGAACCTTTCCGTCCACATTTGTGGGGATATGCCTAGACTGGTATAACCGCCTCCCTAACGGAATCATCCGCACCTTTGAAGAGTTCATACTACTCTTCACAACGAAGTTCGCTTCCCAAAAGAGAAGGCAGCTCCACCTTAAGGCGTTGATCGACCTAAAACAGAAGGATGGGGAGAGCCTGCGGGCATTTTACGCCAGATGGTCGAGGACCGCTATGGCAGTGCGCGACCTGACTCCAGAGACTGTCGCCCTCCACCTCATGGAAGCGACCACTAACGCGGAACTCAAACGCGCGTTGGCAAAAAGACCTTTCATCTCATCCTCGGAACTGGAAACCAAAATCGAGAAAGCCATTACCCTGGAAGAAACCCTGGGAGCAGGATCGTTCCGCCGCTACGAACCAGCAAAACCTCCTCGAGAGGAACAAAGGAGACGAGAGCCACAACTCCCGCTCCCGCAATACCATAGTGGGTATGGCAAGCAACAAGCTCCGCAAGATCCCCCACAACGCAGGCGCTCACCGAATAGGCGCCCGCAGACGAGCTTCACCCCCCTCAACGACTCAGTAAAGAACATATTCCACCTCATTAGAGAGAAGGGGTACCGCGTCAACTGGCCGGCGTCAATAAGAGCCCTAATGCACACGCGCGATCACAGAAAGTACTACAACTTTCACCGAGAGCCAGGACACATGACGGAAGATTGCTTCAACCTGCGCGTGGAAATAGATGGACTCATTAAAAGAGGATACCTGGCAGAATACATAAGCGGAGCAGAGGAGCGGAAAGACCAGCAAAACATCCCGCCGCCGCCTCCCTAGACATACTACAAAAACACAACGAGATCCTACATTGTCCGCAAAGAAATAGGGGTCGTCACAATTGAGGGGGACAGACAAAAGAAAAGGACAAAGCGAGACCGCGCGGTTGAATGTGCAACAACAAGAACTGCGGTAAAGTGCGATCTAAGCTCCCGAAACTCAGATCTTCCACGAGGGATCGCGTCAGAGGAACCACTAACTATAACGGCACTCGTCGCCGCGTGCAAAGTACACGCCTACTCATAGACGGGGGAAGCGCAGTCGACGTTTTTTTCAAGCGCACATTGGACCAAATGGACATAGACCCGAGTCTGATCCAGCGGGCTCAAGGTAACTTAGTGGGATTCTCCGACACAAGAGTCGCGGTCATCGGGGAAGTCACACTACCAATCGTACTTGGTGACGACGTTGTGGACTGCGACTCACCACACAACGGTATATTGGGCCGCCCATTCCTAGCCAAATTTATGGCACTGGCACCCACATGCCACCAAAAACTCAAATTCCCCACCAAGGTGGGAACCGGAGAGTCGTGCGGCTCACCATGGTCCGAGGGTAAACAACAAATCCCGCGCCCCATCGCACCACAAAGACAGACAAACATCATCGACACCTGCACTGACGAACCCCGCCCAGAGTCAATGGACTCCGACTTCGAGGTCGCGCTAAACCCAGAGGAGCTAAGCAAAAAGGTGCGCATCTCTACCCATGTCCCAGGAGACATGATCCAGCCGTTGGTGAAACTACTACAAGAGTATCAAGAGCTCTACGCCTAGTGCACAGAAGACATGCTAGGAGTGCCAAGGCATGTGGCGCAGCATTTCCTCGCGATACCAGACACCGCAAAACCCCGACAGCAGACGTGGCGCACGTTCACGGGTAAGAAGTTGAAGGCCATAGGAGAAGAGGTGGCGCGGCTACTAGCCGCCGGTCTCATCCGGGCTGTAAAATACCCAAAATGGTTGGCAAACGTCGTCCTGGTGAAAAAGTCCTCAGGTGCGTGGAGGATGTGCGTAGACTACACCACCATTAACAAAGTATGCCCGGGGGACCCATACCCACTTCCGTGCATTGACCTGCTAATCGACGCGACATCCAACCACGAAACATTATCGTTCCTAGATATGTTTTCAGGATACCACCAGATCCCAATGAGTCGCAAAGATGAGAAAACCGCGTTCATGACACCATTCGGCAATTTCTGTTTCACAGGGATGCCATTCGGCCTGAAGAACACGGGCGCCACATACCAGCGGATGATCGATACAGTCTTCGCACCCCAGATCGGGCGCAACATCGAGGCCTATGTGGATGACCTCATCGTCAAGACAAGGAGTGGAGGCTCCCATCTAGAAGACCTCTGCGAAACATTCGAGGCACTACGCAGAAACATCCTCAGACTCAACCCGCTGAAGTACGTCTTAGGCGCGGAAGCCGACAAATTTCTCGGTTTCATGATAACAAAACGCGGGATTGAAGTCGATCCCAAGCAAATCACACAGTGCAATAACTGCACGCTCCAAGAAGCGCCATAGAAGTACAATCGTTGAACGGCAAGCTAGCCACGCTAGGACGATTCATCCCAAGATCCACCGATAAGTGCGCTCCATTCTTCCAAACCCTAAAGAACGGCGCCTGATTCAAGTGGACCCCGGAGTGCGAAGCCACATTCAACGAGTTCAAACTGTACTTGGTATCACCCCCTGTATTGACCGCCCCCGGGCTTAATGAAAATCTGTTTTTGTACTTGTCTATGTCCGCTCGAGCCGTCAGCGCAGTGTTAACCTCGCGCAGAGACGTGCAAACAGAAAGGCCGATCCATTACACATCGCGGACATTAGCCAACGCGGAAACGAGGTACTCCCCGATCGAGAAGGCCGCCTTGGCCCTAGTGAACGCGTCGCAAAAGTTACGCTCCTACTTCCAATCACACGCGATCACAGTGCTCACGAACCTGCCGCTGAAGAGAATTCTAAGCTCGATGAAAGTGTCAGGGCGGATGACGAAATGGGCGGTCGAATTGTCAGAATACGATATACAATATGCACCAAGGCCAGCAATGAAAGAGCAAGTCCTCGCCGACTTCATCGCGGAAGGACTAACGTTGTGCGAGAAAAACGATGAGGTGTGGGAAATCTACGTCGATGGGGCGGCCAGCAAACACGGAGCGGGGGCAGGCGTTGTCATGAAAATGCCCACATGAGTTATTCACGAAATTGCCATCCGCTTCAGAACCCTCAAAACCAACAACGCCTCGGAATACGAAGCAATACTTGGAGAACTAACAGCCGCTAGAGACCTAGGCGCAAGGGCGATACGGATTCTTTCCGACTCCGCCATCGTTGTCAACCAGTTGAACGGAATCTTCAACGCCAAAGAGGACACGCTGGCCCAATATATCGAGAGTGTGAAAGCGCGGGAATCCCAATTCGAAGATGTTACATATGTCCAAATACCGAGAGAAGAAAACATGCACGCGCACGCACTCTCCAAGCTCGCCACGGCAACGGACTTCGACACGACAAGGATGGTCTCCGTGCAAAAGGAAGATCAAGACACGCTACACAGCGTAAATACAACACAAAGGGAAGAAAACGACTGGCGAACACCGATTATCGCGTTCTTGACAAGCGGCGCGGTACCGGAGGACACGAAGGAAGCCTGGGCCCTCAGACAGAAAGCCGCCCTTTGCACCATCATTGACGCCGCACTCCACAAGCGCTCGCACTCGGGCGTATATATAAAGTGTGTAAGACCGGACGAGGCGCAAGCAATCGTGCGGGACATACATGAAGGCAATCGTGGCTCGCGCAGCATGGAACGTAACATCCTCCTACAAGGGTATTACTGGCAACGAATAAAAAAAGACGCGAAGAAATTTGTTGAACAATGCCACAAATTCCAGCTGAACGCGCGGCAGCATCACACGCCATCCATCGAGCTCCAAGGAAATGTCAGTCCCTGGCCCTTCACGCAGTGGGGCGTAGACCTACTAGGACCATTCTCCACCGCGAAAGGCAAACGCAAATACATCATTGTCGCCGTGGACTACTTCACCAAATGGATAGAGGCATAAGCGCTAGCATCAATCACTACTCAACAGGTGGTACGCTTTTTGAAAAACAACGTGCTCACCAGTTTTGGAGTCCCAAATTCGTTCGTATTCGACCATGGCAAGCAGTTCGACTGCGCGGAAGTCATAGACTTTTGTGACGAAGTAGGCCCCATAGCCCGATTCGTGTCAGTAGCGTATCCCCAAGCTATTGGCCAAGCGGAGGCGGCAAATAAATCAATCTTACACGGCTTACATACCCACCTTGGGGATGCAAAAGGCAACTGGGCAGAAGAACTACACACAGTCCTATGGGCGCATCGAACAACGTTCAAGGCAGCAACAGGCGAAACCCCATTCGCGCTAACCTACGGAAGTGACGCGGTCATCCCGATTGAGACGGTGATACCCACGTACCGCATCACCATGTTCAACGAAAAAGACAACAACGAAGCTCGACTCACGGACCTCGAGCTAACTTCTGAACGACGAGAGACGGCCTCTATCAAGCTGGCCGCAACAAAGGCCCAAGTCGCGAAATAATACAACGCCAAACTGGTCCCACACAACATTCGAATCGGAGACCAAGTGCTGAGGCGCAACTTTCGCCCCGACGCGAAACATGGAAAGCTAGCATCAACATGGGAAGGACCATACCTCGTCCACGAGGTCGTCGGCGCCAATACATTCAGGATTAGCATGCTGGGCGGCGAACCAATCCAGCGTACATGGAATGCCCAGAATCTAAGGAAATACCACAAGAGGTTGTAATCACCACCCACATGTAACCTTGACATCCGATTGGAGTAATGAGAATTTCCTTCCCCCATACAATAGCAACGTAACCGAACTGTCATGAACCGAGCTACAAAACAGAGCACACATATGATGCGCGATATGCCACGCAACCACGAGTTGCAATACAAAATAAATAGGAGCTACAAAGTATCCATGTAACCGCGCGATCATGAGTCACGCTACGAACGCATAAAACGCATATGATGCGCAAGTCATGAAGCAATCGCTATCACAATAGTAACGTAACCGCGCGATCATGAGTCGCGCAACAGAACACGCATTTGATGCGCAATCTGTCACGGAACCATAGGTTATAAAGTAAAAGGTAAAGAGGGAAGAAGAAAAAGGCAACGCGAAATAACACAAAAATGTTTATATATATTTGGATTTTCCCACCGGGAGATAACAAACAACATAAAAAAAGAGAGACGGAACATAAGCAGTGATGATCCTCCAGGCCTACACTTAATCTACAACAATGTTGCCAGTAGTAGTTGCCTCTTCCTCCTCTTCCGCCGCCGCGTCCACAGCCCCCTTTTCCGCTGCCGTGTCGGCTTCCGCATCCTTAGCTCCGGACAATTCATCTTCACCTTCCTCATCTTCTTCATCTTCCGACTCGGTGTCGGGCTCCAGTGACCTCTTTTCGCGCAACCACATCTGCAGGTGCTGGACCATGGTGCGAGTGTTCCAGTGGACCCCTGGATTTTCCGGACGCACCTTCTTGCGAATCGTGATCACAGTCTTTGTCATCGCGTCCGCCAAAATCTTCCCAAATAAAGAGGAAGATTTATACTGATGGACCGCGGCAACCTGCGCTGCACGCACAGCCTCGGCTTTGGCCACGTCATGAAGGCGGACCAGATCCTCCTTCTCCTTTTGGAATTCCTCCCTTTCTTGTTGGAACTGTTCGGGAACGCGCCTCAGCTCCTCCGCGTGATCCGCTTCCATGTGCTTCTTCTCCACTTGGAACTCGACCCGCAGCTCCTCCCGAACACGCACCTTCACCATCTCCATATCCTCGTTGGCCTTAGTCGTCGCTATCTCTGCGCGACCTTCTGCTCCTACGAGCTTACCCTCCAGCTGCACGATCCTCGACTCATCAGCCTTCAGCCGCGCGCCTACTCTGGCCTGCTCCTGCTGAGCGCGGAATGGCCAGCAAACCCTACGTCCACAACGCTAGGAAACTTAACCAAATTCCTTAGGCAAACAAAACCCAACACACGCGAGTTTAGCATAAAACTTACCGCGAAGTGAATCTGCGCCAGGTCCTGCAGGGGATCCGATTTCTCCAACCGAGTGGGGACGTTGAGCATAGGCCCAAGTGCCCGCAGAGCAGCCTTGGCAGCCGAACTGTTGCAGGCCGCGCTAGTATGAATCTGCACGTCTCGGAAGTAGTCAATGGCGGCCATTTCCGGCAGCGTCTTCTGGACGATCGCCCTGGAGGAACTGGCCGCCGTCACCTTCTCGGCGCGCGGGGGCTCACTTGCCCGCACCACCGGTTCCGCAATCACCAAGGGTTGCGTGGTCACCCGCGCAACTTTCTGCGACCTATCAGCAGCTAACGGTTGCTCCACCTCCTTCCGCTTCACGCTGCTGGAACGCGCGCCTTCTTTCTTCTTCCTCTTCTCACCGCGTGGAGCCCGCGGAACCTTCAGAACGTCGTCGACCGACATCATGCTCACCAAGTTCGAGAAGTCAACACATGCGCTAATATATCGTAAGGGGGCCTTTAATATGACAGAATGCAAAAGGAAAGAACACAACTAACCATCAGCAAAGAGCTCCTCCAAACAGGCCGCGCAGACCCCGCCAATGTATAAGTTAATCCTCTGCAACAAAGAGCTCCTCTGAGTAATAGCAACAACAAAGTGAGAAATAAGGTTGTAGAAGAAGGAGAAGAATCTCGAAGAAGAACTGAACGAAGAGAGAAGAAGCAGAGCCTGAAAATAGCAGAGTGATCTTTCCCTAATTGGCCGACTGATACTTAGGGGTCGTTTGCTTCAAGGATTTGGTACATGGATTTGGTACCAAAAAACCAACTATCAAGAATTTAGGTACAATCCGTTGTTTGCTTGCATCTTTTTTGGAGACCAAATCCGTGGGGCCCACGGATTTTAAGGGTCCAAATCTGTGGACCCCACGGACTTATAAATCCCACATGTTGATGTGGGATTTGGAATATGGCATAAATCATTGATGACATTTTACCCATATATCCTCATGCAATTTTAATATTCCAAGGTTGCCCTCAAATTTAACTATTATACATTATAATTAAGAATAAATGAATAATATAAACGTTCAATTAATATGCAAACATGAGTTAGATATTTTATATCATTTCTTGTGTTCTAGTTTTCTTTGACCTTTTCATGGAACGTGTAATTCTTTGTTCTCCCGATTCTAATATATGTTGTTATATGTTACTTTTGAAAAGGAGGACAAAGAATTGGTAATTGATTATGTTACGTTAAAAGTTAAAACGGAATTTTTTCGTTTATTATTATTGTCCATGTGACAACATTATGCTTATTAGTATGTATTATCCTTGTTTTGTGTACATATCATAAACATGTCAAACATATAGAAAATGATAGTAAGGTAATTTTGAAGTTTTGTCCTTGTTTTGTGTACATATCATAAACATGTCAAACATATAGAAAAGGGTAGCAATGTAATTTTTGACTTCAAGTAGTAAATCCCACACCTTTAAATCCATGATAAAACATCCCAACAAACAAAGGATTGTTACAAATCCATGATGCCTCAAATCCTTGATAAATCCTTGGGTTTTTAAATTACAAAACTCTCGTTTATAAATCCATGAAGCAAACGACAACTTATAGTCGATAGAGGGAAACTGAAGGGTTAAAGTTGCATCGGGAATCGTAACCGTCAGAGCATTTCAAATTTCAAAATCGCCGCCTAAACAGAGCACTCAGGCAATGACACGTGGACACCTACCCTACACAGACTGTAGCCGCTGACGTCACAAGTTCCGCACACCGTCTGGGGGGCATGGCATACCCGCGAATAGAAAAAATCACACCCAAATTCAACCACAAGAGCCACGCGTAGCCGCGTCAAAAAACCGTGGACCCACTCCGCGGAAAACACGAAGCACCCTCGAACCCAATCTCAAACCTAAGAGTCTCGCGGAGTTAACCCAGACCCGAGCCAATCTCACGGAAATCAAACAGGCGGCATCCGCAGATTACCGCCTGATGGGGGGCAATTGCTGGGTGTATGGCTCGGGTCCAGTCGCGCTAAGGAGCCAGCACAACGCCGCCCCAGACGGGTCTAACGCGTTAGTGCCAACGCGACCAAAGCCGCGCCCACGCGAGAAGTTCGAGCGCGAGGAAGCCTCACCCGCGGACATGAACTCCAGACGAGCGAACGACGGCGTTTCAACCAAGCGTTGAGTAGACCAAGTCTACCTCGAAAACGACACCGTATCTCCCGAAGAGTGGTCACATCATAGTCCTTGGTACAATCATGGGTAAATCTCCTAGTCCTAGGTAGAAGTATGGTCTAAAGTTCTGACATGTCAGTAGTCTTGTCACCATGAAACTCACCCATCACCATGTAGCCTATAAATATGGCATTTACTCCGGTGGGTGAAGGGATCGCATTTTTACTCTCCAACTAGACTTGCGAAGAACTTCCTCTCTCTAAGAATCTCCTCGTTCCTAAACCCTCTGTTGCTTACTCTTCTCACCCCTTTTTCCCGAGTCTACCTCCTACCCCCAGTTGGACTCAAAACGTTCAACTCTCAAGATTAACTATCAAGCCCAAACCATATTCCGATGAGTACATAAAATCAACCGTGATTTACATTTACTTCCAGCTTTCCTTGCAATGTTGTGCAGTCAAAACACATTTGCTTCTCTTTTCCTGATCTTTTGCTCCAAACAACGCTGCAGCTTGCAATGCTCCATCCTTGGCCAGGCCAGCAAAACTGTTTTGGCCGTAACGGCCATATGGATCTCGCTTTTAAGAAGTACTAAATCCATATTGCAGTGGAGCAGCCGCAACATTGCTCTGGCCAATTATATCATTTATTATTATTTAACTTGTCCGGCCCAACACCACAATGCGGCAGCCGTCAAACAATACTGTTTTGGCTCACAGTCTAACTTTTACGCATCAGTCATCACCGCAACAATATCATGGCCAAGCAACATTGTTTTGGTCAATCATCTTACGCAACATTGTTGCAACAGCCTGCAATGTCGTACGTAATTTAACCTAACTGGCCATTGTGCGGCTTTGGCCTAGCACACATGCCACCGTTTTTATCCTTACCCTGACAACACTTGCAACACTTTTTTTAACCCAACAACGTTGCCAGGCCCTACGGTACCGGTTAGGCTAAAACTACAGTGCTTGAAGATTCTTCTTTTTACCATATTCTTGTCGCACAGCTGCAGCAAGTATCAACCTTGCTTTCTTTTTTTTTTTTCCTTCTCTTTTTTGTGTTATTTATCATACGGCCATAAAAATCTATATATATATATTATTTGGCCACAATATTTCAACAATGTTTCTTTTATTCTCACAACACTACTTGTCCCAAAACGGGTTCGTTTCCTTCTTTTTCTTCATGCCTCACAAAATCTGTGTTGTTGCTCCAGTGCACTAGGATAGGAGCAGAACACAAAAAGAACTTTCACACCGCTGCAACCCTTTCGCGGCACCGCTTTGGCCAAAACAATTGTGTTGGGATTTTTTTAATTCATATTTGGCCAACTATTAGTCACGCCAACAAAAATTCAACCACGTTTTGGCCACAAGAAAAATCCGACTGGTGTACTTCCACCCATAACCTTGCTCACGCCTCACAGTGCTGCTTTGGGAGAGACACTCGGAGTAAAACAAAGTTGTTTCACGGCAACAGTCTCCCCCCCAACAACTCTAGATCTCCTATAGAACTCTACAACGGTAGATTTGTTTTGCTCATTGTTGCGGCGACTAAAATTACATCGCCACCAATGTGGTTGTTAACCCTCATCACCGCTGGCCTTTTATCTTCCTTGCCGCAAAGCAGCAACCAGCGCCAACAACGTCGCAAAACCTCAACAAAAATATTATTATTTGTTATATGGACAACAACGTTGGTACTTCAACAGCATTGCTCATGTAATTTTGTATGGGTTTTTCTTTATTTAGGGGTCATTTGCTTGTTGGATTTGAAAAATGAGGGTTTTGGCCAATAAAAACTTTGGGATTTATGTTGGATTTATTGGATTATGGATTTGAAGAGTCTAATGTTTGCATGATAGTTTGATGATGGATTTGTGTTGGATTTGTTAAATAAATAACTAACCATCAAGGATTTGCAAATGCCAAATCAATATGTGGGATTTACAAGTCCGTGGGGTCCATTGATTTGATTCCAAAATAAAGACCTAATCCGTGGACCCACCAGATTTAGCACCCTTCAACAAACAATGGACTTATGTTAAATCCATCAAACTTGGGATTTGAGTACCAAATCCATGACCCAAATCCAACAAGCAAACGACCCCTTATTCTTAACTTGGCCCAAAGTGAGTCCCAAATATCATCAACGCCGTTGGCCGCTTTGTTCCAAAGTCCAAACGGCAGAGTTTCCATCATTATTTTTTTTTGCAACGTTGCTCAAAGGAACAAAACGACAATGTTTCAGTATTATTATTCAATGCCACCAATCAGCCAACAACGATGGACTGCATCACTGCTTATCGCTTAGGCTCATTGGTGCTGTTTTGCGGCATTTTTTTTCAACGACATTGTTTATCCCTCTATCACTGTTGAGACAGGGTGCGGATAGTAGGGGTGGGAAACGGTGTGGTCCGGTCCAGACCAGACCATAGATACGGTCTGTGGTCCAGACCGAGAGGTTGGAACACAGACCATGGACCAGACCATATACTATACGGTCCAGACCAGACCACACCTGTGCGGTGCGGTCCGGTATGGTCTGGACCAGACAGACCATGTTAAAAAAAATTAACTCTTGTTCGCCCTCCAACCCTTCACCGGTATCTATAAAAAAAAATCTAGTGACCAATATGCTAGTGAAACAAAAAAAATTGTGATCGTATTAAATGAGAAGAAATATGAGGATAGAAGTGGTTTTTTTTCAATTTTCAAATAGCCTTATTTCCCTATTCCTCTTTGTGCTACCGCTTCTCTCCTCTCTCGAGTGATCTGAAGGTTCTCCCAGTTGATAACCTTTTTGATGACGTCGAGGTAATTTCGAACCACTAAGATGGTCGCATATCTCTCAATAATTTTCCTTATCTCATCAAGGTGAACGAATTTTTTTGTAGTGTTTAATTTTTATCGACTCCATAGTCTAGACATTATCTGTGAGTATTATTTATGAGTCTTTCTAATTTTTGTGTGGTACTTTGATAAGGAGATAACATATAAGCGATCAATTTTCAATTTGTTGGCTCTCAACTAGATGAAGAATCAACTAACTTTGTTCTTCAAATACACATATGGAGGTTCAATTTAGTGTTATTTTTGTCCAAGGTAGTAGGTAGTATGTCGCGGTCTGTTACGGTTTACTGCGGTAGACCGCGGTCCACACCATTTCAGACCACGCACTAAAGGAGGAGACCGCAAACCAGACCAGACCATAGTTCTGGTCTCACGGTCCAGACCAAACCATACGATACGGTCTAGACCGCGATTTCCCATACGGTTTGGTCTGGATTCCCAGCCCTAGCGGATAGTATAACAACACCCCTGATGTTGTTATTATAACAACAGAATTCATTAAGGGTAAATAAGTAAATTAACAAAAAATATCAAATTAAAATTAAATAAATAATCCCAAACCCTAATCTACTCCATCTATCTCGTATCCAATTTCTTCCGTTCTTCCCCATCTCCCTGCTGTTCTTCCACCACCGCAGGCGTCGCAAATCCTTTATTCCTTCTATGTTCCGGCGCCGATCAATCCCAGGATACGAGCGCGGAGGGAGGTCATGTTCGACGTCAGCGGCAACCCTCGTCTTTCATGGCTTCCATAGCGACCTCGGTAAGTCCTTGCTTCTATTACCTCAAGTCGTCGAGAATCAACGGCTGTAAGCTCCTCTCCACCGCCGTCCCGGTCCCGATACGCTCGTCGACAGGTTGTATCGGTGTGAGCGGAGGCTCAGACGATTAGCCTGGAGATCTGGAAGAGTGAGGAGAAGGTGATGTCGTGGTCCCGATGCGCCGCCTGTGGTTGATGTCGTTTCCGAGATGGAGCCAGTTGCCGAGGATTGGGATGGAGGGAGGTTTTTGGTGGTGGTGGTGGATTTGAGGAGGAAGATGAAGATTGTGGTGGTGATGGCCAAGGAGAAGCTGAGAGAGCAACAGAGGAGAAGAGAGCCTTGCTTCTACAGGAGAGGATTCTACAACAAGTATGCTGTCAAAATAAACATCCATAGAGAACAAGTTCCCATTAACTAACTCCTCACAATGGTCCAATAAACCATCTCTGAAGATACTGAGTGAACCTTTCAGCTTATTAGTAGCCCTCCTCCCTGCTTCCCTGCCTTCAATGAGCTCTACGCTTTCTTGACGAACTTGAAAATGGCTTTCCACAAGCTGCTCCCTGCCTTCAATGTTCATGCCACATCGCTGTCTGCGTCGGCGTGAGCTGTCGGAGATTTGTCGTCCGGGAGATGCACCTGAACCATCCGATCTTCAATCGCATCCTGGCTCAGGCCGGGGAGGAGTTCGGTTTCGCCAACGCCGGCCCGCTGCGGATCCCCTGCGACGAGCTGTAGTTCGAGGAGATTCTGAAATTGGTGTCTAGATCTGATTCGATCAGGAGGTTTTTGAATTTGGGGGAGATTCAACTGTGCGCTCACTCTTGTGTTGTTCTGGTTTTCTAATAATTGACACTTTTGATTGTTAAATGTAGTGATCAACGGTGCGGTGCGCTCGATCTTGACAGTTTTGTTTTCAATCCAAAAAGCAGCAGCAAAGGAACGCGATACAAATCCGGATTACTTCAAACAAATACTCTATTTTGTTTGGTAATCATCTGATTTTTGATTGGGAATTGAAAAATGAGGATTCTGGGTTGATTCTTTTTTCCTATTTAACATGTAAAGGCTGTTCGAGAGACTATGAATCATTGTGAAGGGGTTTTTAATATATTTTAGTGTATTATTGTGTTTATCGTATGCATTTAGGAGTTATCGATATGCAGATCACTAGTCTTTAATAAACACATCAGAAACCTCCTAATGCAGACCACAAACGTGATAAAAAAAACCACAAAAAAGAAAACCAAAAACCTCCTAATGCATACAACAAATTTCCTAAAACAAACCACAAACCTTACAAAGCAAACAACAACATTTGCGAAAACACACCAGAAACCTCCTAATGCAAATCACAAACACGGTAAACCAAACCACACAAAAAAGCAAACCACAAGTCTTTCATATGAACACCAGAAACATCCTAATGCAGACCATACAAGTGATAAAAAACCACAAAAAACAAACAAAACCTCTTAATGCAAACCACAAATCTCCTAAAACAAACCACAAACCTCACAAAGCAAACCACAACATTTGCGAAAACATAAAAGAAATCTCCTAATGCAAACCACAAACACAGTAAATCAAACCACAAAAAAACAAACCATAAATGCCCCAATGCAGACCACAAACATATTAAAACAAACCAGAAACCTCACAAAGCAAACCACAGAATTTTCAAAAACACACCAAAAACCTCATAATGCAAATCACAAACACGTTAAAGCAAACCACAAAAACAAACCAGAAACCTCCTAATGCATACCACAAATCTCTTAAAACAAACCAGAAACCTCACAATGCAAACCACAAATTTTTTGAAAGCAAACCAGAAACTTCTCAATGCAAACCACAAACACGATAAAGCAAACCAAAAACTTCTCAATGCAAACCACAAACGCGATAAAGCAAACCACAAAAGGCATACAAAAATGTGAGAAACCAAACCATAAATCTCACAATGAAGACCATAACATCCGGTGGTCGTTGACCGTTGACCGGTCAACGAAGTTCGTTGACCGAACTCCGATGACCGTCAGTGAGCAGATTCTGATGCCGATAGGCATATTCCGGCCCCGATGACTAGATTCCGACGCCGGTAAGCATATTCCGACCACGGTGAGCATATTTCGATGACAAAATAGCATATTCCGGTGACAAAAAGCATATTCCGGTGACCGGCGACCAGATTCCGGCGACCGGTGACCGAATTCCGGCGACCAAAATTTTGGGCAGGAAAAAAAATTTATTTTATATTTTTATATTTTTTCATAATGACAATTATACCCCTGCTTTGATTTTACACTAGGTCAACTCAACTAATAAAAAGTCATCACAACCCTAACTTCCTATTGGTTGGAGACTAGTGTTGTTACAATAACAACAAAAGGAGTGTTGTTATAGTATCTAGTCCCGTTGAGACAAGAGAAAACAACACCGTTTGCCATCTTGAACCATTAACAACGCCGACTTCTTTTTAACAATGTCGCTTGATTATATTTTTATAATAATAATTTTCTCCTTTTTATCTCTCTCTCTCTCTTTTATATATTACGTGGTATTTATTTTGTAGTAGCTAAATAAACAACACACTAGACTTTGGCATAAATCATCATGCCAAAGGTCCATACCCACTGCCAACTCCATTGATCAAACCAAACAAGCCATCCGTAAATACCCTGATTCATCCCAGTTGGCTTCACATACGTTGGTTTTGATGTTTCGGAATCAATGTTGGCTTGCAACTCTCCAGTTGGTCCAGCTCGAACATCCTTGTTCGAAACTTCACGAGCCTGATTTGACATCATCTTAGCTTCGCGGAATGGAAAACCATAAGCATTTTTGGCTCTAGACAGGACATTCCCGTTTTTTGGCACCTTTGTCTTGCCAATTCTACCATGCGGCAACGCTTGCCTAGACTGGTCTGATTTTGTCAGCTTCGCACTCTCACCATGTTGTTGAGGGAGTGAGCACTGAGGCTTACGAACTTCGCCATAGGCATTGGACTTGCCCCCTGTCCAAAAATCATGGAAGCTTTGTGTGTGGCAACTCCATGTCGGGTTTGATTGAACTTGCCCCCCTGTTCACTCAGTGGAGGCTTTGGGGACACTTTACATGGATTCTGTTGATTAATGCCAACTTTGGTGGCATTCGGTTTTTTCATGTGGCTACCACCCTACCCTGAATAATGTCAGTGATAACCCTGGTATGATTTTCCCTAGAGCAGGGTGGATTTGGCAAATTTCTTTGCCACTCGATATGTTGTTTCTCCTTCAACCGACCATGTGGTGGGATCACATGCCCCACTCGCGGTTTAGATTGAACAACATTGCAAGGTTGTTCTGACAACACATCAAAGTGGAGCTTTCCATACTTAACATGCTCGTGAGTGGACCGTCCATCCAAATTTTTATTTTCAACGACACTTTTTATCCTCAAGTTGCGACTCTGTAAGTCATCTCCAGCTTGTGTGTCCTTAAGAACAATGTTGTTCACCGAAAAAGATATGTTGGGTTTCCTTGCTTCTGGCAACAGTGTTGTAGCCATAATCGGCGATAGAGTTCGATTGACACTATCAGGTCTACCACATTGATTAGTTCACGGTTGGCTCCCATAAATTCACTACCAGCCATACATTGCAAGTTGGATTGTTCAATATTGATATGAGCAACGTTGGATTGATCATTACTTTGGTCACGACACTGCAAAAGCGATCGATCCACAGAAATTGGTGGATAACACACTTGCTCGCTACTCACACGTGATTGATTTTCTAAATCATCTGTGGCTTTACATATTGACATATTAAAATCAGAAAAACAATTATCCAACTTATCTCACCATCGATCTATGTCTTTTTCAGATTTATCCATTTTCTTTTCAAGATCTATGTCTTGGTGAAACTCCTTCATGGATTGGCGAAACTCCTCCATGGATTGACGCAACTCCTCCATGGATTTACGTAGATACAAGAGTTCAGCATGTAGCAGCTCCTCCATCCCTTGAGTACATCTATCTCCCTCGTTCGCCTGACCAACTTCAATGTCGGGCGCCTCCTCCTCCACAGGTGCGTGTGGAAGATCACGATCTTGTTTTTCTCGACGCGGATCCGTATTCACATCAAAACACGCGTCCCACCAGGTGTGCCAAATTGTTTCCCAGCGAAACCAAATATCCACCGCCGGTGCCGAATTGTTTCGGGCGATGTTGATTTGATGTTTCGCGATGGAAACTCTTGCAGTGTCGTTTGATCGGTTGCACTGTTGATTGATGAAATCGAGAGGACAGTCAAATATCCACGGTCGGACGATGTTGATTTGATTGGTGCAACTCTGACTTCTGAAAATGAATACGATCGTCAAATATCCAGCGGATGTTGTTGATTTGATCTATGCACCTCTGACTTCTAACCAAGAACGACTGTTACTCGGTACACACCTCTCCAAACTACGTTCGAACGAGGGTTTTTGAGTTTTTGGAGATCTATCTTACCACTACTCCTATGGAGATTCCTGTGGAGAGCTCAACTATGGAGATCCTTCCCGGAAGGAAAGCTCCGTGAGGGAGTTACAGAGAAAAAGGTAAAGTTTGAATAGAGTTGATATGTGTTGATTTTTTGGTTGTCTCTCTCTCCTTGCTCCGATGATTTTATCTAAACTGCTTCCTCAACTGCTCCGTCGTAAACTCCCACGTGTCTTCACTCTTCTCCATGGTGTCGTAGTCATCAACCGCTTTGATCTTCTCTTCACTCCCAAATCTTACGTGCAAGAAAATAACTCCGTTATTTTCATGAGCCCACGACATCGTTTACGCCTCCACCAACAAAGTTCCATAACGACGTCGTTGAACCCATTCACGACATTGCTCAGCTTGCAATACTGTCAAGCTCACGACGTCGTTGAGCTCCACGATGTTGTTTTGGCCTTGCGGCCTCATTTAATTTCTCGACGTTGTCGAACTCGCAACTCCGTTAAATATGCGACCGCGACGTCGATCTCCGCTGGGATGTTGTTTACTAGCGACATTTTTAGCCTTGCGACACCGCATTAATTTAATATTTCACGTACCTCAGCGTTGTCGAGCTTACTTGCGGTGTCGTTTTCTCTCGCGGTGTCGTTTTTAGCCCAAACAACACCGTCCAAATAATTATTAAACAGATTAATTAATTAAACCGGCTCATTATTGTCACGCGGTCAAATTTTTAACTAAACAACATCGCTTACCAAGACCTTTCGCGATATCTTTTTCTAATCCGCAGTGTCGTTGGGTTTACTCGCGGTGCCGTTTTTAGCCAAACGACACTGTTTCCCAGTCTCGTGATGCCGTTGAGCTTTGAGGTTCGCGGCATCGTTTTCTCTCCTCTTCTGACAAGGAATAAACAAAAATATTCCTTTTCCAATAACAACACCAACAGGCCGAGTGAATCCGACATTGTTTTCCCTAAACAATGTCGTTTTAAGTACCGAGGTGTTGTTGAGCTTCCTTGCGGTGTCGTTTTAACTCTCTGCGATGCCGCTCGACTCCAAACGACACCTTTTTTTGTCATGCAATATCGAATTAAATATTGAGACCAATTAATGCGGCTTTTAGTTCAGGCCAAATTAATTTTAGGTGTAAACAGGTGGTCATTGGAGTGGTAACTGTAGTGTTTGTATACAGTGGCGGACCTAAGGCATGCCAGGGTGTGTCGTCCGACACACCCTCGCTCGAGAATTTTACGAAGGACCTACATATTTTTGGTACAAAATTTTTTACTTCGGAATAGCCGACACACCCTCAATAATTATAGCCGACACACCTTTATTATACTCGAAGAAATTATTATCCAAATGAATCAATCTTAATCATAATCCTTTTTAATTTTGTTTAAAATAACTCATAAAGCATAATCCTATCCTTCCTATTAAAAAAAACACTCTTCGCCCATACAATATACATTACTATCAAGTCGATTTATTCTATGCAGTTATAGATTTGCAGCTGCAAGAATTGAATACTCGATTTGGTGAGGTGAACACTCGATTGTTGGACTGCATTTCTTGTTTTAGTCCAACTAACTCTTTTGCTTCTTTTGATAAAGCAAAGTTGATAAGTCTTACTGAGTTTTATCCCGAGGAGTTTCCATCCAATGTGCTCTTACGACTTCATCAACAATTGGGGGCTACATTTCTCATGTCAAGGAAGATAATAGCTTTGATGGATTTCGAGGAATCGACGAGCTAGCTAGGAAATTGGTGGAAAGGGGAAATGACACTCTTTATCCTTTAGTTTACTTGCTGTTAAAGTTGGTGTTGACCTTACCTGTGGCAACTGCAAGCTGCGAAAGAGCATTTTCAGCTATGAAGATAATCAAGAACGATCTTCGAAATCGGTTGAGTGACCAATTTATGAATGATTGTTTAGTGGTGTATATTGAAAAAGATTTGTTTTGCAGTATAAGTGATGAATGTATTTTAGAGACATTTCAGCAGATGAAAAGTCGTCGCGGTTCGTTGTAAACATGACATTATGAACTTTATGAATTAATTTCTTTTAATTTTAAATTAATTTTAAATTTAATTATTATTTTATTTTATCGGCGACACACCTCTCCGACAATCCTGGGTCCGCCACTGTTTGTATATGTTAACCGCAGTGGTAAAGGGAGGTCATGATGATTGAAGGAGTTGTGTCAGATGATCTACGGCGACTTGTAACGTTAAGCCTAGCCAGATGAAGATCTTTCCGACGCAGATCAAGGGATGATGGCGATCTTCCAGTGGTCACTGCCCAGTGGTTACTCAAGGAATGGAAAGAGCTTCTAAAGCCAGATGAAGCGGTGATGTAGATCTTTCGAGAGGCAAAAATGCAATTGTCGCCCTCAAGGGTTGTGGGAACTCCTGTAGTGTCTGGCGGTGGTGTTCTTTAATTTTTTTCTTTTTACCTTTTATCAATGTAAAAATATTGTTCTTTTTTGAAAATGAATTTTTGATGACCTTATAACTTATAGAGACAACTATTCATCATTTGAAAAAAGATAATATCGTCAACTTCGTCAATGTGAAAATGCATTAGTGATGACCAAATTATTTATAGAGACGACTATGTATCATTAGAAAAACAAAAACTTGTGAGCTTCGTAAATGATAAAATGTATTACCTACAAGATTATTAATTATCGCGACGATTCTTTACCATCACAAAGAGAAGTTGTCAAGTTTGTCAATTTGGAAATGCATTAGAGATTACTCATAGCCGTCACAAAATAGCATTTCGGGCGGCTCATCGCATAGAAATTATTTGTGACGCTCGTATTTGAAATGGAACGCGATGGCTTCAAGGTGTTGCAAATGTGCTTTTGCGACGAGATTTGGCCTTTACTGACGAAAGCCTCTGGTCACTAATTACCGTCTTTTTGTAGCGCCGCTCCACTACTGGTTACTTCGTTCAGCTGGGGTCAGCTCATGTTTCGTGGCGTACGAAGAAGCAGCGTGTGGTTGTCCACTCCTCTGCTGAAGCCGAGTATCGCGTCATGACCAGCGTTGTTAGTGAGGTTGTTTGGCTTCGTTTTCTCCTCATCGAATTGGGCGTTCCTCAAACAGCCCCTACTCCGTTATACTGCAACAACCAGGTTGCCCTTCACATTGCAGCCAATCTCGTCTTTCATGAACGCACTTAGCATGTGGAGATGGATTGCCATTTTGTGCATGAACGTGTTGTTGGATGCGAAGTTGATCCCTTGAAGATTTCTTCTTCCTCACAGTTTGCGTAAATTCTCACCAAGGCATTGTGCGCTGATCAGTTTCATTCTCTTTTATCCAAACTGGGCATTTGTGGCTGATAGACCGTCATTTACACATGTTTTTACCCCCATTCTTACACCGTTTGAGGTGTTGATTCTCGTGTTTTAGGCCGATTTCACGCTAGGTTGTGCTTGTTTGTGATGTTTCAGGTCCTAGTACGTGAATGAAGGCTTAGGAGCGAGTCTGGGGTCGATTGGACGAAGAACGGACGAATGGCGAGGTTTTTGGGGAGCTGCACGGGCAGACCAGGGAGGCTGCACGGCCGTGCACGTGAGCAATATGGCCGTGCGCTTTATGCCGAGGACACGCACGGGCAACCCCTGAAGCTCGCACGGCCGTGCACCCTGGCCGTGCGAGAGGGCTGAAGTTCGACTAAATGACACGCTGCGTTTTGAGTTGCACGGCCAGAATGGTGATATGCACGGCCGTGCACCCTGGCCGTGCGAGTCGGGAAATCTGGTTTTAAGCCAAATTCCGAACCAAAGAGGGGGGGAGCTGGGTTTTTGGATCCCAAACACCCAAGGGACGAACCCTAGAGAGAGAGAGCGACTTGGGAACATTCTTGGAGCTATTTTGGAGGATTTCTTCGCCATTGGAGCTCGGGAATCAAGCTTGGAGATGGAGATTGAAGATCTAGATCAGATTTCTGCAGTCTCTCTCTTCTCTATGGAGTAACTTCCCTTCACTTAGGTTTTGAGGAACCTTAGTTCCATGAGTTAGGATCTTTCTTGTATGAAGTTTTGGATGCTATATTGTTTGATTATAATCGAATGATGCATGTTTATTGAGTCAATTGAAGTCTGATCAACTTTTCCTGATTCCTGCTGCAATCTGAGATAGATAGAATCTGATTAGGTTGCTAGAGTCTCATCATTCGGTAGTAGGAGATTGGCTATACGAGAGTTAGCCAGTTTACTGCTTTGTACTGGAATCCAATTCCAGTAGTGGAGTTTTGTGCTTATTGCTTCAGCTTTCTATCCCGGTGAAGACTAGTCGTCTGCCGGATAGTTAGACTGAGAGGGCTTGGTCAGCTTAAGAGATTCCAAGCTACTGTCGGATCTTCCGCAGTTTAATCAACAGTAAATCAACCAAAATGAATTACAACTTGGACCTAATTGAGGAGCTAGGGGGAATCATACCTAAGTGAGTTCCCAAACTGTAATTAGTAGTTTTACTTAGTTTAGTTAGTAGAGTAGTTTAGTTAATCTATCATTAATCTAGTTTGCTAGATAATGAACTGAAGCTGAGTAATAGTAACTCTAGAGACCCGTGGATTCGATATTTATTACTTGTGCCACTATACTGCAGTCCCTTTCATTGGTTACACTTGGCCATTGTTAGGTGTTGTGTTTTAGAGCATCAGTGGCCTTCATGCCTCAGCTTGAGGGGGAGTGTTGGTGTTTTTTTTTTTTGTTATCCTTTATTATGGGTACCATTTAGTAATTTGGTTAATCCCTAATTACCCTAATTATCCTTTATTATGGGTACCATTTAGAAATAGGTAAAATCATGCTACAAGAGTGTAACCTAGCAGCATATATACGGACTGAGGCTGTAAACACCGCACCTTACATGGTTAATCATGTTCTAGTTAGAGCTAGCTAAGCTTAACAAAACTCTCAATGATTTGATAAAAACAAGAAACCATATCTCAGTTATTTCAATTCCTTAAGTAGATATGCTACTATTTGAATACAAAGGAGAGCCGATGGAAGCTTGAGTCAAATATGTTGAATGCATTTTTCTTGAATACTCGAATATAAAGCGTATAGAGTGTTGGATATAAACTTTCCTTTAAGGTAGAGGAATCTATCCATGTAGTATTCAATGAAATTGAGGCTTGCATCGAGAGTTAATGATAGTGCACAGGACGAAAATGAGGCAGATGATGTATTACTTCTTTCAAGTGAACCATCTTCTATGAGAATTCATGAGGATGAGCGAACTGACGATGTCTTGAATGATCCATCAATCGAAGGAACTAGTCATTGGTGATCCAAATGCTCCATTACAAACTTGAGCACAGGCTAAAGCAGTGTTGGCTCTTCTTGCACACAATTTACCTTTTGTTTTGTTTTATTTATTTTTTTTTGGTATATAGGCTCTTTCGATCAAAATTAACATCTTGTTGTGCAAGAAGAATTGAACCAATTTACTAAGGCAAAACTCGAATTATCAATAAAGATCAGCATAATCATCACATAACAAGCATAGAATAATTCTGAAATGATTGAACAAGTGTAACTCAAATGAGATAACAATCGAAGTGTAAAACCCAAAGTTGTTCCAAAAAGATACATCTGTACATTAGAAATGATACTGAAATAGAGTCCGTAAATTCAACCATCCCTCAAAAGTTGTCAGGCGAAGAAGCAAATGCAGTAGTAGAACCATCATCCGCAAAAGGAAAAGCAGGGGAAGACAGAGGAGAACCGACTGGGGCTCCAATTGCTCCATTTCCTTCCCCAGCAGTTCCTGCAGCACCACCATCAACACCGCCTGAACTCTTGGGCAGAATGTACAATGCGCGACGAGAAACAGCATTTCCCCTGATGCAGATATCACGCAAGTTCATTCCTGCAGCAGTCACACCAACAAATATAATTAAGTCGTAATATTTTCAGCGTCTGGTTTAGAACATAGCAGGGACTTGCTGTGTAGGTAAGTAATTATGCATATAATTAATATGTTACCTTCAGCTTGAGCCAAGTTGGAGTAGAGATCGAGGATGTTGGGGCAATAGCTGAAACAGGGTTGGGAGCAGAGCTTGGCAACGAAGTTGGGGGAGAGGAGGTAATCAGAAGAGATCCCGACGACGTTTCTGTCAAGGCCGCAGTCGTTGATGCATGCCTCTGCCTCGATCCATCCGCTCATCGTCTCCATCACCACTTCCGATGTCTTGCATTGGTACTTCACCATCCCCTTCCTGGCCAAGTAGTTCTCCAGCACGCATCTTTTCCCTGTGTCCGAGATCGAGTAGGCGCACAGCTCTACTGGCAACTCCTCGCATATCAGATCGCCGATGGCTCCGTTAAGGATCAGAAGGGAAGACAGAGCGAACAAAGTGACCATCTTTAACAAGGCAGCAACCATATTTGTAGTTTCTCGTTACTTAGGAATGGAAGCTGTGTTGAAGATGTAGAAGGAAGGCAGGATGAAGGAATGTAGAGAGATGCGGATGTATTTATAGCTGGACTGGGAGAGGAAACAGTTTAGTTACAGGTCAAACTGTGTGTATGTGGGTAACGGCCGACTCCATTCCCTGCTATAGAAAATGTGTAAGAAAGTTAGATTTCTCCAACGTAGACCAATGAACATAGATTGATGTGAAATGAAAAGGAAATGAGGTGGCGGAACTTTTAAGGCCTGCATTGTTTTCATTACCCTGGGACCATTTTTTGTTTTCTTTCGACACCATAACTTGATATAATGTTTTTTTTTTGTTTTTCGCCCTCGTAAACTTCTGATTCCAACTCTACTCTAACAATGATACAACTCGCCGGTTATTATAAGATCAAAATATGTTCAAGAATCTAGATTCACTCGGGAGGAAGTGAGTTATCCCTGCAAGTAGAGGAGCCACCTATTGGGCACAAGAAAAATTGGACCTAAACGCGGCCCAACAGCCTAAACCAAATCTGAAAACGGCTACAGACTCGAAGACAAAATCGGGTGAACAAAGTTATCGGTCCAGTAGATAATTTGCTTAGGGTCCAACCAGTGACGTAGCCAGGATTTGAAGCAAGGGGGTCCGGTAAAGAATCTATCATGACCTTTTCATATTGTCGTCGGTAAAATGTTTTCATAAAATGTTTATATTATTGATGAAGCATTAATGTGTCGGAAATATTTGGTATTACCAACGATATTTATATAGTCATCAGTGATATTTCTTCCCATAAAATTGCATTTGTGACAAGTACGTATTGCGTTATAATTGTTAGCTGTTTGTGACGAGAGGAAGATTATTTGTAACAAAAATTCATCTTGCACATAATAAACTCGAATTGCTTGACTAGCTGAAATGAAGGGATCATCAGTTCAAAACTTTCGTGTTGTGTTAATAGATACAATATCGTGACCATCATTCTTGTAACCAATACCTCGAGCTGTGTCATACCACTCACATTGAAATAGTGCAACTAGAAACCCTCATGTATAACGAAACTCAATGACATCTGTGAGAACGCATGGCAAGGAATTGCACCATCATCCCCCCCCCCCCTCCGCCCCACCAAGACACCACTGTTCTAGCTGCTTTTGGTTGTCTCGCATTCTCTAATTTTAAATATTAATCCATTTATACAATAGCTTGTATAGTGCAAGACTCGTTTGTCTGGCTCTCGAGCTAAAGATAATGAAGAATGATTCAAACGTTCAACTTTATCATTGTGCATTCTTGTAATAAGCCGTCATCGTAAAAAAATGAATCAACTAGAAAGTTCCTTTACAATTTGTATATCCAAATTGTGAATTAAAGTAGAAGTGTTGTAATAAAAATTTCATCTATCATCTAGTACAAAAATGCTATTTTTTGCTTCCCACGCTTAAACGATGCTTAAGTGAGTCAGACGATAGGCAAGGCCACAACGACCGACTTACGCCTAGCTCCTTGAAACTTGACCCTGACTATGAACCCTGAGGACCCTTAACCCTTTAGTACCACAAAATCCTAAACCCAGAATCCGTAAAACCGAGAACGCTAAACTCATATCCTACGAGAAGGTTTCGAAAGTCCCACTATTATCCACTAAATAAAATTACCGTACATATTAGTTACTAAATTTTTTGGTATAAATGTTAGTAAATATATTCTTGTGAAATATATTGACTATAAAAATTTGAGTAAATATTATTCAATAAAATAAGTCGAGTAAAATTATTCAGTAAAAAAATCATGTAATATTATGAAAATATGGATATATCGATGACCATTGCCATTATCACTGTAGATGCTTACTTGGGAGTTACTTGTAACCCCTATTCCTACATTTGATAGCTCTTTAATGTTTCATTATCTCGCATTCATATAAGGATGTGTTGTTTACCAAGGTGTGCCTATAAATAGAGCACACCATTGTATCAAAAGTGAAGAATGAATAAGAAAGTTCTCTTCACCTCTCTTCTTTTGTGCCTTTCTCTAATTTTCTCTTGTGGTTGTTTATATTTTTTATTAGTTTAATAACACGTTATCAGCACGAAACTCTGCCAAATTATCATTGGTCGAAGACTCTCGACATAATCTAATGCATTGAGGTAAGATTTACAATATGATCAAGATTTTATTGTAGCCATCCAAAATATTACAATGGAGGCTACTTATTTCTCATAGTAGGCCATCCATGTACATAGTATGTCTATTTTCTATGAATATTTTGGATTTCAATTTTATTCATATTATCTATTACCTTATTGTATATGTTACTTTTGTAAAATAAAGTTTGTGCCTGTTGCACCATCATAAAAGAAAAATTACTCAGGTAGTAGCACTATCATAAAAAAATTACTTCAGAACTTAATGTTTCACTTCTTTCTTGATGCCTAAATGGATCTTTGGTCACTTCTAGTGATCTTAGGATCCTAATGTTGTTTGATGAACATAATTTGTTCATGCAAAATTACTTTTCCACTTTTTCAACATTACCTTCCTTGCCCATAAAACGATATTAAATCTTTCAATTTAACTTATGTCTCTAAGCAATAACTGCTTTGGGAAGCTCTTCAGGAGCTCCAGTAATATTCATATCATCAACATAATATGAGATCGTCACAAAGAATTGATGCAAGCAATTCTTTCATATCACGAAAGATAATAACAAAACTCACATCATAGAAACAATATGAACTTGGCAAAGAACACTCATAAAACACAAATCATACTTTAAAATAAAACACAACACAACACATAAACCAAGAATTTAAAATCCTTAAAGCACATACAGACAACACAACTATATATGCACAATGCAAATGCTCTAATACACTCTATTTGAATTTAACCTTTTAAGATTCATTCATCCTACTGTTGTAGGTGTTCACTTAGACGAGTATTTCACATTCGTCTATATTGTCTCAACCCATACAGGGGATATTCTTAGTCTATTGATATATGTTCTTGAGAACTTTGCTTGTTTACTTCAGGTAAATTAATCCTTCTGGGAGTTTCAAATAGATATAACATCTTCAGGGAATTCAAACAAATAGGCTATCACAACAATTTTCAAACATAGATTTAAACATTATTTTGAAAAATTAGTTCCATCCATCATAGGGGAGCATAACTCCTCTCAAACAATGATAGGTCTCTTCGAGAAACCCATTGCAAAATATTGTGTTATATCTATCACAATTTCGTACTTTCCAATAGCACAAAGATTTGTTTGTATCCCGCTATTTTTATCCTTTTCAGGTATAAGGACTTATGGCACTTGAACACTATGCTCCACGAGTAAGTTTCATGATTTCTTTCTATATTGGCCAATAACATCATCATTTGCATGAAGCAGTAGAGTTTTACTCTTGATCCTCACTTGTATATATCATATTCAAATTTCGTCAACAATGACTTCATTACAGTTCCAATATTGTAGTCGAATATGTTTTGTGATCTCATCGCTTTCACACTTTTCAGACACATGTGTTTTTCTTGGTTACTCTTCTTGAGTTTTCATGTCATCGAGTTGACCATTCTAATTACAACTGCTTTTCTTTCTCGAGGATGTTTATCATTGGAACTGATTGGTCTATCACGTTTCATGCGCTCTTTTAGACACATTTTTTTATATTAGAGTATCCAACAAGGATATCAAATTTAGTTGGAGCATTCACAGCTAGTATATGTGACTTGGTCACTTCGTATAGTCAGTAAAGGCATTTGATAGTTGGTAATGATAATTCATCTTATGAACTTCAGATTCATGTTTCTTATATTGAGGATCAGAACTAGATAATGATAACTCATTCCAACTCATCTCTTTGTCTAGCAATTTTAACTCTCCCCCTTAATGTTGGAAAAGTAATCGATTAAAACAATAATTTCGCAATTTGTTTTCCATTTGGGATTCATACCCAACACAAATTCTCAATCTCCAATGAGAATCAACTTAAGATACTGTGGTGGAGCAATTGGGATGTATGCGACACACCCCTGATATTCTCATATGGGAAATGTTAGATTTCCGACCAAAACCATTTGTAAAAGGGGGAAACTTATGATAACTTGCTAGTTAGATGCGAACCAATACTATCACTTGCTAGCTAGCATGTCCTCGATAAGAGACCGGAAGGCTTAGCTTGTTCTCATAAGCAAACTTATGTTTGATTGGGTAACCATCTAAATGTATCCATAGTGAGGCAACTAATCTCGTAGACATCGGGTTGCGGTCAGATAAAATACATGTGATCATCCATTTGATGCATCAACCCATAAAATTCACAAATGATCCACATGACTTATATATCGTTCTGCATACACGTCCATAAAATCTTAAGAGAATTGCCAACTCTTTTACAAGCGATGATCAATTGTTCTATTTTTCTTGAGAACAAGCATGACATAATAACTCTTGAAGAATTCTTTGACTTCTCATATGATGTTATCATAAATTCTGGAATAATATTTTTCTTTCACATCATGATCCGGGATGGTCTAACCAGACCAACCAAATTACCAAGTTATCAAATCTTGTAAACTTCTGGTTTACATATACCAATGATGGGCTTATCCCGTTCAGATCAAGTTACCGGATGAGGCCTGCACTAATATATGTACCGATGCAACCGAATCAATTGATATTCAAAGTCAATTTACTTTATGGTAAACTTCCCATTTCCAGTGTTATCGTATGAGTCATTGTTACTTGTAAATGATTTAAAAAAAAATTTTGTAGGGGATAACAAATGATTTATAAACTCTACATAGAACTATGAGGCTTACACTATTTTATAAAAATTTAGAAACATTTTATCCGCCTTTGACAGGCAACCATAGTATACCGTATGTAAAAACAAAAAAAACTCAAGGCGTGATATATCTTTAGATAGTATATACTATACTAAAGTCGAGTATTATCACGAGAATATCATTTATAATATGTATCATACAAGCTATACTCCTTCGAAGACATGTTTAATCTAGTTTGGACCAACATTAAAATCACCTTCCAGTCCATCTATTAACCTCACCATCACCAACAGACCCATTATGTATACGCAAGGTTGTCAACCCGCGGGTCGACCCAGACCTAGTCGAACTAGTGGGTCATGGGTTAATGGGTCACTCGTTTTATCCCGGTTTAGCCCGAAAATATGGAAAGAGTCATTAATCAGGTTGTCAACCCGGTTTGGCCCATTGACGCGGTTGAACAAGTGAGTAAAAATCTAGCATATTTTTATCCGATTTTAAATTAATGGATTGTGGTTTTGGTGACATAGAAAATTTGGGACCAAATCAGCAATTATCCTGCCTCCTATCCAACAAAGAGATGCGCTTCCAGCATAGACTCTAGAGTCCAAACCTAAATCTAACGCTTCCCTTTTCTTACTATTCCTTCTCCGCAACGACAAATCAATAATCCTACCTTCTTTCTCTCCCTCCAACCTCCGATCCTTCATCACTTCTTCTGCTTCTTTTCGGGAAAGGGGTAGAGAAGCTGGCGGGAGCCTCCCTCTGCAACAAGCCCAGATTGTGTTCTTGGAAAATGTTCCACCGCTCCTCCATCTTCATCGTCTCCTCTCCTCGACTAGAGCGGAGCTTCATAATGACGGCGTTGAAGTCAACCGCCCGGTACTCACTGGGTCAAATCGTCCGGGTTTGCCTGGTTTGGCCTAGCTTTACCGTGTTTGACCAAATCCGGACCAAAGTTCTTCTGGGCTGTAGGAATCCGTTTTCATGGCCGGGTCCGGGCTAACTCGGGCAGGGGCGAAGCTAGGATCCAGAGATCGGGGGGCCGAATTTTTTTTATAGCATCCGTCAAAATGTTCTAAGAAGATAAACAATAATAATAATAATAATAATTCATTCATTCATTATAGAAACCCAAACAATATTTTAGAAACCCAAGCAATATTTTAGATAATTAAAAGATATAAACATGTGTTATAAACTCAAATTTTATGTAATGGTCTATTCAAAATAAATAGTAAATGACCAGCATACTTCATCTTTAATTATCTGGTTTGAACTTTAAAATTAGAAACTATATGAAGATGAAGTACAAAAGTTAAGTAGTTAGTTCAAATTTTAAGCAAAAATTAAACCAAAAAGAGAAAATCTGCAAAAATATGGTTCTACCAGGGATTGAACATGAGTACCTGGAAGATACTAAGAGATGCTTTCCGCTAGACTAGAGCTAGTCAAAGGTTATCATTTTTGCGCGGAACTGTAATTGTATAATAGATAATTTCTTCTGAATTTCCAAAATTCTCGATATTTTTACACGCCATCTTCAGAATTCTCGGGGGGGCCGGGGGCCCGCTTTTGGACAAAAATCGCATGTTTAAAATGACGGTTATGAAGCAAGTGCACTGAATACACCCAAAAAAGTGAGTGCACCAAAGACATCACCATATATATATATATATGAGCTGCAACCCAGACAACAGCCAATTATCGTCACCCAAAATATTAAAGCATTTTTAGATTCCCACCCCATCCACATAACGTAAGCCTTCCTCAACGTACAACTAACCACGTCAGCACCTTAATAACTTCGTTCTTTCTCTTCCCCGAGAAAACCAACCGGCCCTCCTATCCTACCTTTTTCCCCTTAAATCAAGTCCAACCGTTTCCTTCTTCTCAAATTTACAACGTTTCATCCAGATTTCTCCTCCCTTCCGCGACCCTTGCTCCACCCCGCCGTTCCATCTTCTACCTATTTCTTTCGAAACCCCAATAACTACCTCTTCCGACCCTTCAATTTCACCAAGAATGGGCTTGGCAATGTCGCTCAGATTGTTTGCCAGGGCTACGGCGGAACATTAGCGGCATGCAGAACGACTGGATGGCGGCAATGAAGCGACAAAGGAGCACCGGTAGAGCATGCGTCGACAGAGGCAGAGGCTGGAGAAATTGTGATTAAGAGAAATAGAATCAGACGATGGAGATACTCTCGCGGGAAAGGGTTCCAGCGAACTGTTTCCTGGTGGATGTATTTATTTATGTACAAAACAGAGGATGCAACCACGTCGATGGATTGATCTATTACATTGACATAAGATTCAAAGACACCCTTTGTGCAGCGGCGACAACCTGCTGGTGGTGGACTCGAACTGTGTCTTGAACTTCATGACCGGGGATTTTGGACACCTCATCCAATATTATTTACATCAACCCAACCAATCAAGTATGCCCTCTGTTCTGCCCAGGGTAAGTTGATTACCACTGGTAATTTCAATAAACATCTCTCCGCTTTTTTAATCACCATTCAACAAGGATCTTCTAGATAGGGAACTTAAATCTAATATATGCATGAAAGCATGAATTTTTTTGTCATTTGTAGGCGTCCCTGCTTTCTCTTTATTAGAGTGTTTTGTTATACACACATAAGTGACATCAGCTTAATTTGGCCCTGCTGTAGCTTTTGCAGAAGCAGCTTCTGGCTGGAGCTTTTAGATAAGTACTTTTCATAAAAACAGTTTAGTGTTTGCCTGTAAAACTATTAGAAGTGCTTTTTTTAATATGAGCAGTTGTGTAAAATGACTATAAAGGACATATAATATAAAATAAAAATAAAAATTCTAAACAATAAAAGTAGTCAAAATGGATCTTGTTAGATTTCTTTTATATTAAATAATATGATTTTATAATTTATTTTATTTTTAAAGTGATATAAATGAAGGAAAATTATATTTTCTGAAATAAAATTAAAATATAGTAAGGATAATCTTGTATTTTTAAAACAGCTTTTCGCAGAAGCTCCAAATTGGAGCTTCTGCTTTTACTTTATACAAAAGCGCTTTTCGGCTTTTCAAAAGCCGAGATTTTAGAGGAGTTTGACTCTGCTTCAGCTTTTGAAGCCGAAAAACACCTCTAAAAGCCGGGCCAAACATAGGCATCATATCTACCCAGGCAATCAAAGCATGCCTACCTAATTATCCCTTTCTTCTGCTCCGTTGAATCTCTTTTTGCAGGTTGAAAGTTTAGAATCACTTGCTATATATGTCGTTTTCTTACAGTTCCAGTAGCAATTATATTCACTAGCAATTATATTCATGTTTCTTTCTGCACTTCTTATCACCATCCATCATATATACTTTTTGTATTTCCCGACCCCAAGTGCATTAATTTCCTACATGCATGATTAAGTTGCTTTGCTAACTCATCTGTTTTACAGGATAAATTTCTTGCTGCAGAGTAATAGTACATCTCAAATTTTTACTTGGGAAGGATAACTGATATATGTGCTTCCCATGTAGAAGGTTATTGGTTCCCTCTAATATATAAAGCTATAAAACTTCTCCCAATCACTTACATTATGTGTTTTCAAGAAGATTGATACATAAATCAACCCGCAGTAGTTAGTAATGGCTTTCCTCATTGTTTCTCATGCAACAAATGCTAGAATACAATTACTTATACAAGGAGACGGACGAAACCATGATAACTTATGCTGCATAAGTTTAATATATATAAAGAAGAAGTGAGGTTATTGTGGATTGAATTCATGGATTGGTTCACAAGGATTGGTAGATGGGATTCATGAATTCAAGTGAAATCTAAACATTGGACCAATATGTAAATTTTAAAAATTGTAGGTACGAAAATCTCATAAAATTTAGATACCAAAACATAATTGTTCAATGATTTTACATTAGAATTAAATTTGGGTATCAAAATGTAAAATATAAATTATAGTAATTAAGTTGTAATTTAATTAAATTTGGAGTATCAAAATATAAAATGTAAGAAGAAGTGAGGCTTAATATATATAAAGAAGAAATGAGGTACTAAGTTGTAATTTATTAGGCACACATTGCAAAGCTAGGTGGTGATGCCGCGCCTTGTCGCGGGGCGGAGATGGCCTATTGGTAGTGGTGGATATATAGCCCGGTCCGGTTAAATTGGCTTGAATTGATCCGGTCCTGGTCCGGTCTTTTCGGGAATATAAGGACTAAAGATTGGATTGGATACAGTTTGGTCTTGATCCGGTCTGATTTAACCCGGTCTAGTCCCAATTCGTTCTTGATTTTAGATTGACCTTGTGGAAATTTGAGTGGCCTGAGACCTCAAAAGGTGAGGAGTTGGTTAAGTTTTGGGTGTTGGGCTCTCTTATCCAGTCTTTATCCGATTTTCGATCCGGTTCCAAACGGTTTTTTACCTCAAATCTAAGCTTGAAGATGTGATTGGATTGTTTTCTATCTGGTTCTGGTCCGGTCCCGGTACGAGTTATACGGTCCGGTTTCGGGTAAACCCTAAAAGCCCGAACCAAATACCAGCCCTACCTATTGGCATGTATTATGTGGCCCGTTATGGTGTTTTGTCAGTATTATTAGTCTATACCTAACTTTTTGTTAGCAAGTTTGTTAGTAATATTGACTTGATAATATGATCTTGACTGAGAAAAGATATATAGCGGTGAACATCCAATTTTGAAAATTTTGATATATACCTAAACCCAAGTAGACTCATTGATTATGGGTAGGGTATGGGTGACGTATATGTGGTTTAGAAGTTTGTAGATGAGTTTGGGTAGGGTATGGATACTTATTTCCATAATCTGAATGTGTATGAGTTGGGTATGGATATCCATGGATTCAAGTGAAATCTAAACATTAGACCAATATGTAAATTTAAAAAATTGTAGGTACAAAAATCTCATAAAATGTAGATACCAAAACATAATTGTTCAATTAATTCACATTAAAATTAAATTTGGGGTATCAAAATGCAAAATGTATAATATAGTGACTAAGTTGTGATTTAATTAAATTTGGGTATCAAAAAGTAAGTTTTTATGCAATAGTAAACTTACTTTAGCTAATGATATATACCTAAACCCAAGTAGACCCATCGATTATGGGTAGGGTATGAGTGACATATATGTGGGTTTGGAAGTTTATAGATGGGTTTGGGTAGGGTATGGATACTTACTTCTATAATCTAAATGTGTATGAGTTGGGTATGGATATCCATGGATTCATGGATTCAAGTGAAATCTAAACACTGGACCAATCTGTAAATTTTAAAAATTGCAGGCATGAAAATCTCATAGAATGTAGATACCAAACATAATTTTTCAGTGAATTTATATTAAAATTAAATTTGGAGTATCAAAATGCAAAATATACATTATAGTGATTAAGTTGTGCTTTAATTAAATTTCAGGTATCAAAAAGTAAGTTTTTATGCAACAGTAAACTTACTTCAGCTTTATATATATTGATATAATAGTATATTACAGTCTGTGGAAGCGACGGAGAGGAGCAAGTAACCTTTATTTTCTCCGTTCCATAGCCTTTTCTCTACTCCCTCAAATTATTTTATGTTCCTTGCGCTACATAAGACGCTGTAGTGACTATAATCCTAGCATAAAATAGGGTAGGTGAAAATTTTAGGATTTTTCTACGGTGACATGCATGTCACCGTGACATGCATGTCGACCGAATGGACTAATTCATGTATGTGGGGTTCCGAGACGAGGTCGACCTCTTACATAATACGGTCGACCGCTTTGGTGGTCTAACAGAATGAAAGGTCGACCCAAATATCTCATAGGCCGACCCTTGTGCACCTAACAGGTCGACCGCATTATGAAGAGGTCGACCGCCTTCACACTGTATCCGTATTGGATATGGATTCCAGCACCAGAAAGGTTCCACAATTGGACAAGGAAACGAATTGGGTCGACCCATTGACGTCCTAAATCTCTATAAATACGAATATAAGTCCCCTTCAACGCCTCCAAGTCTGAATTAGGTTTTTTTCCGATTAAGAGCCTTTGTGAAGAAGATCGTTCACGGTTGCTGTTGTACGTGTTGGAAGTGGTCGACCAGGTCTAAGGTGCGGTCGACCTAATGTAGCATTCGTCGTCTTCTTTTCTAATGCGTGATTTCCACCGGCTAATTTGATATATTGTTGGGTGAAGAATTCCATTCGGTCGACCGTGACGTCAACCAGGTGGACCTGACGAGACAATTCTTCGTATTTGAATTTAGGCCACAACACTTGGACTTTTGTACTTGCGAGGTAACCCAATTGGTCGACCTAATGGGTTTCAAGGTCGACCGTTTCTGTTTTTTTGGTTATTCAACCTGAATGTCGACTTTGGCTTTGTTTGTATGACTATGTTGTGCTTGAAAAGGTCGACCGCGCCAGATATCTGGTCGACCTATCCTTTTTTCGGTTTAATTTTGAACTTACTTTTTGTTGTTAATTGTTATTTTCCTGCTGGATAGGTCGACCTAGGAATAAAAGAGGTCGACCTTAATGGTTGTGGTAGTCACTATATGTCTTCCAGGTCGACCTAATACTTTGTCAGGTCGACCACGTCTTTGTTTTTTGGTCAATTGTAGAAATTTGTAGTTGAATTATGATTTAAATTTTTCTTTAAAAAGTTTAGACGATGACGCATGATGAGAAACTGCATCAAGATTTGGGTGAAATCATGAAATTGTTGAAAGCCACACAAGAGAAGCTGGTGGTGTGTCAAACACAAGTCAATGACTTTCAGAAGTCCATGCGTGATAGAGTGGAGCAATTGTCAGTTTGACTGACAGATATGACTGGGATGATGCATGATGGGTTTGAGAGGCTAGAAGGTGCTATCAAAGATATAAGTGCAGAATGAATGGAGAATGGCGGAAGAAATGGTAAAGGAAAGAAATTTGACTTTGGTAAAGAGGAAGAAGACCATGATGACTCTGAAAATTGCTACCAGAGCATAGACGATTTATTGAAAGAGCACATTTTAAAGGTGTCCAAGTATATTCATATGTGATTGAAGATATTAGTATTACTATCATTAGTGCTAATTTGTTTTGTTTATATGTTTGACAGAGTGAAACAACGAATGGCAGCAAGGGTTCCTCTCCTAAGTACAAGAGACCGCGATATGAAAGTGACTCCTACACCACTCCACAGAAGGATCAATTTGTAAGAAAAGTATTATTTAGTGATGATAGCAATGAAGATGAATCTAAGAGTCCTTTCGAAAAGTACGGGGTAAGTTTACGTTACATATTCATCTATAATGTGTGTTTGTGTTCATATGTTACTTTAATTTTAACTATGATTTGTAGGTCATGAAAGTAGAGGGTCTAGAAGGATTCACCAAAAATCTTCAAAATCACGTTGAAGACTTGTATTATGTTGTTACTAAAGAGAAGGCTGGGGACAAGAATTGGGACAAGTAAGACGTTTTTTAGTACGTGTGGTCGACCGTTTAGGTCATGAGGTCGACCGTTTGTCCAATAAGGTCGACCGTGACAGTGAACAGGTCGACCTGTACGTTGCAAATCACAATTGACATTTCTGTTATTTTGATTTTTGCAATTTGACCGTTGTGGACTTTTTTTCTGAAAACGTGCAACGACATTATTTGAGTTCGGTCATTAGCGAGAATAGCTGGGTTTGCTCATCAATAAGTACTATACTACTACGACTTTCGTATAAATTGTGCACTATTTATGTTACGATTTACGATGATTTTGTGTTTGATTGTTGGATGGTAGGTAGTGGATTTGTGTGCAAGGGCACTAACAATGTTTGAAAAACATGATGTGAAAGAGCCAAATGTGTGGTATTTGCCAAATATGTTTTCGGTAACAGCCGTAGTGTCAAATTATTTGTCATAACCTAGTTATTTATATTGTACCATGTCAATATATCTCAACTAAAACATGGTGCAGAAAATGGTACGCGCTTACATGAAGACCAGACAAATTCGGAACAAGTTGATGAATGATGGCGTGGTCTTTATGCCGAATGTCAGTGCATGCCAGAAGGTTAGTCTAGTCAATGTCCCTATATCATTAAATTTTGAAAGTGCATTTTTTTGTATTCGCTGTTTATAACATATAGTGAGTGTTTCGTTGCTAGATATTTATGCCAGTTCTTGACGATGAAGCACGTCATTGGTTTCTGTATCTCGTCAATGTCCAGCAAACAACTGCATTTTTGCTTGACAGTCTACCTTCAACTAGTGAGGCGAATCGTAGGCGTAAATCAGCACTATGCAAGAAATTGGTAAGTGTTTCCTATAATTTTCTGACTACTAAGCGTTACGTATTATGCTACAAGCTTAAACTATTCGTTATTTGTGTGTAGTTGTCCAATTTGGATGATATTTTGAAACCGGAGCGCATGAGCAATGTAGTAGTACCAAATTTTGGAGATTTCAATTTTGATGAGCTACGAGTTCAACGGCAAAGGAATAGTACTGAGTGTGGTGTGCACGTCATGCAGTGGATGCGCTATGGATCCAAGGATCTTGATAGAGTGGTGAGTATATCGTCAAACAAATAACTTGTTTAATTTACACTTTTTTTAGTTGTAACGAAATCTTACATGGCATAATGCAGATAGGAGAAGAACACAAATTACCGGCTCGAAAGGAGATTCTATGGTATCTAGCTACACATTTTGAAAACCGTGCACGAGAAAATCTTTTCTAGCATGTAGTTGATGAATGCATGGAACGAGGCAAAGAGAGACAGAGTTTAAACAAAAAAGCAAAGAAATGAAGTCGTTAAGTTACAATGTTGCATTATTTGGACCATACATTGAATTTGTATTTGCGAGATCGTTTCATTTTGGATTTTGAATGTTTATCGTTTATTAGATTTGTTATACAATTATGGATGTGACTGAATTTACGATTTCAATCGTCTAGAACAAGTGGTCGACCACATACTCAAAGCGGCCATACCCAAAGGCAGAGCACAGGTCGACCTCGTGACGCTTAAGGTCGACCTATGACACCGTAGCAAAGTCAAAAACCATGTAGAATATGGATGGAATCTCGTCTGTTTGGCCTTAATAAAATACGGTCGACCATTCGTGTCAAGAGGTCGACCTGTTTCACATTTATAAACTATGGTCGACCATTTCAGTAAAGAGGTCGACCTGTTTCACATGTATAAACAACGGTCGACCATTTGTGTAAAGAGGTCGACCTGTTTCACATTTACCCAAGACGGTCGACCATTTTTGAAAAGAGGTCGACCGTAATAAATCATGTCCTTGTACAATTAGGATTTTGTCTACTTGTCCTTGTCGAATTATGATTTTATATATCTTTCACCAATTGGATAAGGAATTCGTCTACATTATCTATAAATAGATGCGAGTCTTAAGACTTTAATCGTACTTCGATTTATGCAATTTGTTGGAGTGAAGTTGTAATCTCATCGCTCTTATTGTGATCGGGTGTTGGTGGCGGTTTATTTTTATTCCGGTAGACCGTAACAATAAGTGGTCGACCTCTTTGCTAAGGTATGTCTCGCATGTGCTTGTTAATGGTTGTATGTGGTTAAAGTTTTCCCACCATCCGGTCGACCACCTCCACCATCCGGTCGACCGTACTTTTGTAATTATATGATTAGGTCGACCTTTCAGTAAATTCAGGTCGACCGCATGTTTGTTATTTAGTAATAAGGTCGACCGTACAGTTCATTCAGGTCGACCTGACGAGAGCTAATTGTGTATGTTTTTGACATTAAGTTCGTATTCCGATCATTGCAGGATGGATAACAGAGATGATACAGATGATAGAGATGATGATGAGATTAACTTCGATGAGGAACCTAAGGATGCTCGAGAAGGAGCTATGAATAATTCAGATGATACAGATAATACGGATGATGAAGTGGTTGGGGATGATAATGAAACCGAGGGTGCTGAAGAAGAATTTATGGATGATGAAGAAGCTACTGAATATGAACAACAAATTCCTTCCGTGGAGTTCCAAACATTAGAAGATGCAGAGAAATTTTACGATTCCTATGCTAAAGCAAAAGGATTTAGCGTTCGACGTAGAGATCTTCGGAGGAGTCGTCGAGGAGTAGCAATTGGGAGGACAATGGTATGTTCGAGAGAGGGGACTAGAGATAAGATGCATATAGATAAAGAAGGTCGGACTCGACAACATCGTAAGATGACAAGACATTCTTGCAAGGCATCGTATACTGTACGCTTTGATCGGAATAAGAAAATGTGGGTTGTTTCTAAGTTTGAGAGGAAGCACTCACATCGTTGCTGCAATGAAGAAGAAACTCAATTCCTTCGGTCTCATCGAAATGTGAGTGAAGGAGACAAGGCTCTGGCGATAGGGATGCGACAGTCAGGAATAAAACAACGCAACATTGTTCAGTTCATGAAGAATAAAGTTGGAGGATATGAGAATATGGGGTACACTCCAAAGGATTTGGACAATGCTGTTCAGCAATCCCGAACAGTTGATGACGATCTAATAGGAGATATTAACCGAACATTGGGTTACTTGCAAAGTAAACATACCTCTGATGCGGGCAGCTTCTTCAAGTACACAACCAACGATGAAGGTGAATTAGGCAATCTCTTCTGGTCGGACTCCACATCTAGAGCAGATTACCATTTTTTTGGGGATGTCTTGGCGTTCGATGCATGCTACAAGCGCAACAAGTACAATCGACCATTTGTTATGATGGTTGGTGTAAATCACCACCACCGTAACATCATATATGGTTTTGCCCAGTTGGATAACGAGACAATCCCCAACTATGTTTGGTTGTTGAATACTTTTCTGGAGTGTATGAACTCTAAGATGCCCACTTCAGTGATCACAGACGGAGACAAGTCTATGCGTGGTGCCATTGCTACTGTTCTGGTTGGAGTGCCTCACCGTCTTTGTATTTGGCATATTGAGACAAATGCGACAACGGTCGTTCATAATAAGGAGTTCGTTAGCGCATTCACTTACTTGGCGAAAGCACGAATTTCGATTGAGGAGTTTGAGAGGCGTTGGGCGCATTTGATTAGTCAGCATGGTTTGTCTGCAAATAAGTGGTTGCAGGATTTGTACGCTGACAAATTACTGTGGGCAGAGGAATACTTGAAGGATATTTATTTCGGTGGACTCCAATCAACCTCGCGATGTGAGTCATGTAACCATTGGATAAATGGGTATGTGGGAACTCAATACAGCTTGCAACGTTTTGTTCAAGGCATTGATGAAGCACTGGAGGGGATGCGTTTCACGGAGGTGCATGATGATTATAATTGTAGGCACACGAGGTTGGTCTGCAAGCATTCCCTTCGCACTTGGGAAATGCAAGCTGAAAGTATCTACACTCATCGTACATTTGCTATCTTCAAGTCTGAACTAGAGAATGAAGCTTCTTATGTATTAGCGGAGAGAAGAACTGAATCAGATGGGACAGAGACATTCATACTGAAGAACTACATGAACCCATATCGGATAAGGCGGTTAACATTTACTACGTCCAATCAAGATCTAAAATGCGAGTGTGCATTATTTGAATCTAAGGGGTTTCCATGCAGACACATGCTTACAGTAATAAAAAAATATGGGATACACCGCACTACCCTCGTCGTGGTTCAAGCTTCGATGGACCCAAAATGCGAAGACACTAAATCGTCATCCTGGAGTTGGAGGTGATGTGGTAGAGAAAGTTGGTCGACTGATAAGACATGGAGGATTGGCTCTAAAGTGTAAGCGTTTATGTGACATCGCGTGTGGTAGTGAATCTGCTTTTAATCATGTCTCTAAGACATTGGACGACCTTACTCAATGGGCAATTGAGTTCGCGAGGGAGAGAACCGACAACACCACACCGGCAAACCCTCCAGCACCCCTTCGAAGTGTGAAAGATCCAAAAATTGGGAAGACCAAGGGGACATTCAAGTCAGCACGAACTGCATCGGGCAAATGTTTAAGAAAGTGTTCTAAATGTGGGAAATATGGTCATTTTCGCCCTAAGTGCCCGAAACAAAGTCCCAAAAAAGGATCTTAAATTTCATCTATTGTTTTTTAGGAGTTTATTTATTTTTTAATAACTGTGATTGCATTGTATTTTCTTCGAATTATCTTAATAATTTATGAGTTAATTGATTGTTGGTTGAAATAAACAATAGCAATAAACGGTCGACCTAATACAAATTTCGGTCGACCTGACCATACACGGTCGACCGAACAAGTTAGTGCGGTCGACCACGTATTTAATTCGGCCGACCAAACCGGTTTATTGGCAACATCCACCCAAACCTCCCCCAATCCCCTATTTTAAGAAACCCTCCCCCACTCATTCTACACCACAATCAGAACCCTATCCCACCACATCCACTCATTCTTCCTCTCCTTTCCCTTCTTCATCTTCTTCTCCAATTTCCAAAAACTCCATTTTCCAAAAACTCAAAGGAAACTCAATTCCATTTCATTCTCATCACTTATAAGAAGAACAAGGTATAACTTTCAGTCCTCTTTTTCATTTGATTCGATTCTTGTCTTCTTCTTTGGTATTTTGTTGTTTTCAAAAAATCTAAAGATGGAAAAGAGGGATTCTTCCTTCTGTTCGCCAGAAGCGGTCGACCTTTTCATATTCGTGGTCGACCGCATCTGGCTTTCATTCGATTTTTTCGTTTGTTGTATAGACTGAGGTCGACCTATGATGATATTGAGGTCGACCTGTGAATTTTTGCAACGATTTATGGCCTTATTATTTAGATCTATAGCTTGAAAAGAGGGATTTTCCCTTCTGTTCGCCAGAAGCGGTCGACCTTTTCATATTAGTGGTCGACCGCATCTGGCTTTCATTCGATTTTTTCCTTTGGTGTATAGACTGAGGTCGACCTATGATGATATTGAGGTCGACCTGTGAAGTTTTGCAACGATTTATAGCCTTATTATTTAGATCTATAGCTTGAAAAGAGGGATTTTCCCTTCTGTTCGCCAGAAGCGGTCGACCTTTTCATATTCGTGGTCGACCGCATCTGGCTTTCATTCGATTTTTTCCTTTGGTGTATAGACTGAGGTCGACCTATGATGATATTGAGGTCGACCTGTGAAGTTTTGCAACGATCTATGGCCTTATTATTTAGATCTATAGCTTGAAAATAGGGATTTTCCCTTCTGTTCGCCAGAAGCGGTCGACCGCATCTGGCTTTCATTCGATTTTTTCCTTTGGTGTATAGACTGAGGTCGACCTGTGATGATATTGAGGTCGACCTGTGAAGTTTTGCAACGATTTATGGCCTTATTATTTAGATCTATAGCTTGAAAAGAGGGATCTTCCCTTCTGTTCGCCAGAAGCGGTCGACCTTTTCATATTCGTGGTCGACCGCATCTGGCTTTCATTCGATTTTTTCCTTTGGTGTATAGACTGAGGTCGACCTATGATGATATTGAGGTCGACCTGTGAAGTTTTGCAACGATTTATGGCCTTATTATTTAGATCTATAGCTTGAAAAGAGGGATCTTCCCTTCTGTTCGCCAGAAGCGGTCGACCTTTTCATATTCGTGGTCGACCGCATCTGGCTTTCATTCGATTTTTTCCTTTGGTGTATAGACTGAGGTCGACCTATGATGATATTGAGTCGACCTGTGAAGTTTTGCAACGATTTATGACCTTATTATTTAGATCGATAGATTGAAAAGAGGGATTTTTTCTTCTGATCGCCAGAAGCGGTCAACCTTTTCATATTCGTGGTCGACCGCATCTGGCTTTCATTCAATTTTTTCTTTTGGTGTATAGACTGAGGTCGACCTGTGATGATATTGAGGTCGACCTGTGACGTTTTGGTACGAGTATTTAACCTTATTCGGACTCGTTTCAATTTAGCCGAGGTCGACCTATGATGCTTTTGAGGTCGACCTATGAAGTCAAAAGTTCGAGTTGTGCCATTGTCTTTGAATTATTTGTGCGAAATTAACACTGGTCGACCTCTTCTAATTATGAGGTCGACCGGATCTTTTTGCACTCAATTGGTACGAGCATTTGGGTCATTTCGGACTCGTTTCAATTTAGCCGAGGTCGACCTATGATGCTTTTGAGGTCGACCTATGAAGGCAAAAGTTCGAGTTGTGCCATTGTCTTTGAATTATTTTTGCGAAACTAACACTGGTCGACCTCTTCTAATTTTTAGGTCGACCGGATCTGTTTTGCACTCAATTGGTACGAGCATTTGGGTCATATCGGACTCGTTTCAATTTAGTCGAGGTCGACCTATGAAGGCAAAAGTTCGAGTTGTGCCATTGTCTTTGAATTATTTGTGCGAAACTAACACTGGTCGACCTCTTCAATTTATGAGGTCGATCGGATCTGTTTTGCACTCAATAGCAAAAGCATTTGGGCCCTTTTAGACTCGTTTCAAATTAGACGAGGTCGACCTATGATGCTTCCGAGGTCGACCGATGAAGTCGAGTTATTTGTGCTAAACTTGTTGAGGTCGATCTGTGATGATATTGAGGTCGACCTCGGGCCATTTAAATCGATTGAAAGCCAGATGTTCATGGGGAGTGCAGTGCAGGACATTAGGCCACCTTGTAATGCACTCGAAGACACAAACGTCTGTTGCCTTCACCGAGTTCTCCTTTGCTTGTCGGTGACCGGCATAGGGTTGCAAAGGATAACTCGGTGAAGGCAGTAGACGTTTGTGTCTTCGAGTGCATTCCAAGGTGGTCTAATGTCCTGAACTGCACTCCTGATGAAAGTCACATCTGGTTTTCAATCGATTTAAATTTTCCGAGGTCGACCTATGCTTCTTCTGAGGTCGACCTATGAAAGCAATTTTGTACTTGAATTGTTACGGGTTTATATCGACCCATTCTCGTTTTAAATTAACTGAGGTCGACCCATTCTCGTTTTAAACTAACTGAGGTCGACCTATGATTCTTCTGAGGTCGACCCATTTCTCGTTTTAAATTAACTAAGGTCGACCGCTTTATGGAGTGGTCGACCGCGTATTGTTCATTTCGAAAATGTGACTAACGTGTATTCTTGCTTGTTTGATCGTAGGATGTTTGGCGGCAAAAAGAAAAGAAAGGCACAAAAAGCTGCTGCCTCAAGTTCGGAATGGGAAGAGTTCAATCCCAATCTGTTCCAGACCAAGGAGCAAAGTGAGAACTATGAAGATAAGAGAATGCACAACCGCAGAATGGCTCCGGGAAGGCCATTAACGACGGATGCGTCTTCTCATTTCGAGAATTACGGGTTTCTGGGACCCTTCATCGAGCAGGAGTGGCTGAAGGTAATATCACTCAATGTACCATACTACCCAAAACTAGTACAATACTTCTACAACAACATCGTCTACGAGCGCAATGCAAATGGATCCATTCACGCATTCAAATCCTATGCGAATGGGGTGGCGATGCGCATCAGCAAGAATGTGTTGGCGCAAGTACTGGAGGCTCCAAACGAGGGGAAGAGAATCAATTCTTACGGTTCTTGGAATGAAACACATTTCACGAGAGCCAAGCAAATCCAGACGGTATGTGGTCTTGATGAAGAGGAAGATGCTCAGGGGCACAATAGGCCAACGAGTAACCACCTGACAGTTCAAGCCAGAGTTCTTCACCACATGCTTTCCTACAACATTCTGCCAAAGGATGGACATCGGGAGACAGTCACCTACTTCGACATGGAGCTCCTCACCAACCTACTGTTAAACGAGAAGGTGAACTTGCCATACTTGATCTTTAACCACATGCTTACTGCTGCAGAGAGTTCAAACAGGAATCTTCCCTATGGGATGATCCTCACTGTGCTATTTGAGCATTTTAATGTGAATTTAAGTGAAGAGGTGGGGTTAAGAATCTCAAGGCAGGAGTTCTATACTATTTCATCTCTGAAAAAGATGGGCTTTGAGCTGCGTAATGGTGAGTATGTCAGAGTAAACAATGCTCATGGTGGTGATGATGATGATGATGATGATGAGGATGATGATGGTGATGAAGGAGCTCGAGACGAGCCAATGGCGGAGGCACAAAGTTCAACTCCACCGATCACCTTACAGCGTGTGTGGGAGCACATGGATGGCATGTACGAGTACATGGGCCAGATGTCCACCCAGATGACTGGCATGTACGACTACATGTGGCAAATGACCGCCGAGATGAGCACAATGCAGGTGACCGTGAATGAGATGCGAGATGAGTGGCGATCTTTCAGCGGAAGATACATGCATCCCACCACATCCGACCACCATCATGCTAGCACCACCAATGAAGAAAATGTGGATGAGAGAGAGGGGGGAGATGAGTAGGAGAGAGGAGATTTTATATTGTGTGTTTTAGTGGTCAAAACGATTGTTGATTGTTATTCTGTTGTTTTTTTTAGTTTTATTCTTATGTGTGAACAATTATGATTTATGTTTTATTTTTAGTTGTTATGCTATGAATTGATGAGTCCTTGTTATAATTATTTATGACTAATTATGATGGTTTGAAACATAATTTATACGATTAAAAGAACCACACAAATTGACATACATAAGCAAAAAAGACACGGGGCATATGTTGACTTTCTTGTATTCGGTCGACCTCGTACCGGATTAGGTCGACCGCGAAACCAACACTTGATCTTCATTTTACGTCAAATGATTGGACACTTTGATAGAACACTTATCTTCTATCTGGTCGACCTCTTTCCTTATCCGGTCGACCATTTTGTTAATGACTGCCATCAAGTGGTCGACCTATATACCTTAGGTGGTCGACCATGTTGTTTCTGACGCCAACGAAATGGCCGACCCAGGTTTTATTCTGGTCGACCAAAAATAACAACTTAAACTAAATGCGGTCGACCAAGTGGTCGTTGAGGTCGACCGCAATGCTTTCTCGTGCTGCCCAAATTAGTCAATTCGGTCGACCGCCTTCAGGAATAGGTCGACCGAAAAGTGCATGTCACCGTGACATGCATGTCATAGTAGGCATACCCAAAATTTTAATTGTGGTGGCTATTGGGGTGCCTGTTATTTTTTAGTGAAATCGATTTTGAGTTGTTTTCATTTTCTTTGCAGCTTTAACAATTAGGCATATGCTTATTTGGGTTCAAAATGCCTATGAAAGGATGCTTATTGGAATGTGAATCATCATTCACTAATTGCACTACTTCTTTCCATTACTAACTCTACCATGTTGCTAGCCTTTGTCATATATCATCCAAGTTTAATGACTTTGCAATATCTCATATTATTCTCACATGGTAAGGATGAACGACACCCAAATATTTCATATCAAGCTCTAAGGATACAAATGATCAATGAGAAGAATGTGACCTAATGTAAATTTTAGAGTTATAAACTTCAAACAAGAATGTAAGAATCAAGCTCATTGCTATTATGTGTAAAGTTATTCCAACAATATGTCTTATTGCATACGCAACATTAACACCAAGGTATTTTGGATTCTTATTCGAGAGGTGATTCAGATACAAGTTTGAGTGAGAAAACATGTGATTTTAGAATCCTCACATACATCTAAGTCAATTGCTGAAGGAGAATTTGGACAAGAAATTTCTTAGAAAAACATGCGCATGTAAGTTATGTTCCATAGTTTTACGTTAAGAATCATTAACTCATGTTTTGTTCGTTCATTATTATTTTCCAATTTATATTATTTTTGATAATTTCTTTCATTATCAATGTAGTGGCAATTTAATTTCAAAATTGATGTCTACATCATGATCATTTATTAGTTTTCGTAGTTGTGAAAGATAAATTGTATGGTCATCTAGAAATAGATTAATTATATGGTCCTTCAAAAATAGATTCAATAATATTTACTGAAATTCCATATCCTAAAGCAAATTCTAAATGTTATGAAGTATTTACAAATTTTATGTTTCATGGTCCATGTGGCATGTGACGTTCAAGTACCTAAAGCTCCATGTCCAACTAATGGTATCAATTGTGGGCAATAGAACAAATCCTAAATATTGTTCATAACTTCGAGCTAAATTCTATTCCAATATAAAATGATTTGTATTGTAAATATTTTTTTATTAAATTTTAGTGCTCAATGAAATGCAGGAAAACAAGGAAAAGATTCATGAAAAGCAAGAGAAGAAAGACGAGGCAATTGAAAATGCAGATCGATGTGTCACTGGTTGAGATGATGAATTATTGGTGGAGATGTTGATGTTGCTCATGACGGAGGAAAATATTTAAAAAGAAAACGTGCAGTAATCTCTAACAATGATGACTAAATAAAAGGGTGATTTGAAAACGTCATTAGGAGTCTAATCCCTAGCATGGATTTTGTCTTCCATTTCATAAAATGGATTTTTGTCGATGATCGTCATTAGAATGTCAAAAAACAGTATGAGCTATTTGAATTGTTTAAGTATTTTAATGTCTTTAGTAGTCATTTCTCTTTCATGGGGCTTTTTCTATTTTCGTAAAAAAAAAAAATTATTCGATACGTTATTAGAATGTCGAAAAAAGGTATGATCTTTTTTATCATTTTGAATTGGTTAAGTATTTTAATAATTTAGACTTTCTTATTCTACCCATCAATTTAAATGTTGCGAATATTCAAATTATTTAGATTTTCTAATACCACCAAAAAACGTGTATCTCGCATACAAGTTGCTATTGTACTTTACGCGATTGGTGACTGAATCCGGCCAACTGGTCGGGCCTGTGACTTGTATATATTATTGTATTTACTTTTTTTGGTAAATTTATTATATTTACTTTTGATGAAACTAGAAGGTTTGTTATAAGTGATGTATTTCTGACACGCCATATCATCACAAAAAAATCTACCGTTTATTAGTAAAAGTATTCGTCATTTTTCTGCGTCGTGAATGTTTTCATTTCTGACGTTGTTCTTTAGTGTTTCGACGAAAACATTGCGTCGGTAATAAGAAAATTTTTGACGGGGCGTCAGTAATAGGTTATTAGCTACGAGACTTTTTCTGACGACGATCGATGACCATATGTCGTCGGTAAAACCTATTTCTGACGCAATTTAACTTTTAACGACGGAAAACGTGTCATCAATAATGAATGTCTTTTTTTGTAGTGATTGCTCTCTCAATTCACGAAGCAAGATGCTTATATGAATCAAACTAGGTTTTGTATTCAACTGGGTAAAAAATTGAGTTTACAATGTAAAACAATGACTTAAATAGAGCTAGCTACGGTTACAAACTAAGAACGAAAAACCTAATTACACTCAAACACGAAATCAGAACACACACAAGCCAAAGAGTAAAAGGAATCCCAATCTGAGAAGGATTTGGATCGCTTGTTGTGCATGCTTCCAATCGAGGCTTCATATTATCTTTGAGCTCTTCGTTCGAAGCCTTCTACGGATCAAATCGATCAGCCAATTCCTTGCCTTTATAGTAGAAAACCTGTAGTTTGATGTGGCACAAAGCTCTGGACTCAACTCCCACCCATTTGTCTCAAAGAGGCCTTCAAAGTTGGGTTATCAAACTGTCTCCAACACAGCCAACAACTAGCAGATTTTCGGTTTTGTCATAGCAACTTGAGGAGCCTTGAAAATGGCTTTAATGACTTGTCCCTGACCCTACAAGCCTTCAAACACATAGAGAAGCACTTGCACTTCAATTATAGACCCTTTCCTTGAATTTCCATCGAGCCATTTGGGACGACCAAACTTGCAAAGTAGGTAACCTGGAACTGAACAAAGACTTGAGCCAAATTTGAGGTTTCTTGTTAGTGATTGAGATCTCTTCTTGATCAAGCAATTCTGAGTTGTTGATTGAGCTAACTAGGATCATATCATACCTTGCGAGTGTCCTCGGATCTAGCAAATCGCTATAGAGATAAATAAGGGAGGGGCAAACCAAATACGAACAAAGAAGTTCATTTCGTTGGTTCAGATGCCACTTGTGTTCACTTCATGGAGAATAATGAATCTTTCAGTTGTTTTCATATTTTAGTTCGGGTCAAGAAAAAAATAAGAGGGTAAAAATTAAATACGAGCAATGAAGTTCGTTTTGTGAAACCAAATTCTCAAAACAAATAATGAATAATAGTAACTAACGACGGAGTGAGAGAGAGATTTGGATGTGCCCACCACCAAAAAGCCTCATTTCTCTCTCTTTTCCCTTTACAATCATTTGCCACTCTATTGAAAATCTTTTTTAGGTTTAAAACATGATTTGAATTGTTGAGACTTCATTAATGTGATTTTCTTGTTCTTCGATGAATACTACTGTAGTATTTATGTTGTCCCACCTTGCGTGTGTTCTCGGATCTAGCAAATTGCTAAAGAGATAAATAAGAGGGTCAAACCAAATACGAACAAAGAAGTTCATTTTGTTGGTTTGGATGCCACTTGTGTTCTCTTCATGGAGAATAAGAGATCTTTTTTGTTTTCATATTTGAGTTGAGGTGGAAAAAGGGGTTAAAAACCAAATACGAACAATGAAATTCGTTTTGTGAAACCGAATTCCCAAACCAGAAAAAATTATTAATAATAACTAATGAGAGAGTGAGAGAAAGATTTTGACGAGTCCACCACCAAAAAGTCTCATTTCTCTCTCTTTTTTCCATTACCGACATCCCTCGCTCTTTTTTTTCTATTTTTTTTCTCTGGTTTGCTTCCAAACATAGATAAAGCAGGGGAAATGAAGTTGATTGAATCAGGCCTATCTTATGAACCATTGCCTCTAAAGTTTGAAAAATTACTATAAGCCCGCTTAATGTACAGTAAAAGTAAAAATGTGTTCCTTGTAATACTATATTCCCTCTCTGCCACTATTTGAATAAAAGTAGAAAACAAAAGAAAAAGAAGAGAAGAAGTAGTTATGTGGGTCCGGTGCTTCGGGAGTATCATTAGTTTTTAGAATCTTTGTAAGTATGTATAGAGCTTAGTGCAGTTTCTAAAGCCGCCAACAGTGCTTCACATAAAGCGGCGCTTAAAGCACTGTTTGTCTCTCCTAGAGTTAGAGTCTTTCAACTTTTTAGGATGGCTTCACTAAGGTGTCGCTTGTAGGGGATTCCTGAATAATTTTGTTTGTATAATTCTTATCTTCTCTTGATATCACTCAGAAATAATAATAATAATAATAATAATAAAACAACTATGTGGGTCCTACTCACACCCCCATCTAAATATCTCTTTGATTTTTATTTCTCAATCATTTCATTTAGTTTATTTTCACTTCTTTTATTTTATTCCTAATTTATTTCCTCTATTTTCTCGTATTCCTAATTTTATATTTTGTGGTGTTCAAATCTATATATTTGTTTATATTTGGTTTTACATCTTTAGTCATCTTTTCTTGCCGTTAATCGAATAGAATAATCCTCGATCTTCTTATCAACTCACTGAAAATTGCAGAAATAGATGTGTCATTTCGTTGTGACCAAGTGAAGATCGGTCGAGGCCTTATGCAGAAGCTAGATTAGAAATGATAGTAATCCGTTGTCAGGCATACCCTTTACTTTCCTTATACTTCATGTTATCCTTGAGTGCATGTGACAGTACACTAGCAGCCCTGCAACAAGTCGACCGTTCAAAAATTATTTTCAGTAAATAAGATCCGTCAATCACTCATTTAAGTTCTTTCCTAAAAAGTCAACACATATCTCTAGATCGCTAATGGTTTCACTTACACTGTTTTTGGGAGAAGGGGTAGTAAATGAAGGGGGTGCATATTTTGGCGGGTAGAAGGGAATCCTAACAAAAATTCACCTATTTAGATGTTTTGTAACCGTAGATGAGGGGAGCATTTGACGGTTATTTCAGTATTTTTCTCCCCCCCCCCCCCCCCCCACCCCAAATGGGGTGCAAGCAGGGCTGCAAACGAGCCGAGTCGAGTCGAGTTTTTGCTTAGCTTGAGCTCGGCTCGTTTATTAATTTTTCAGCTCGAGCTCGGCTCGAACTCGAATTTTGATAATCCAGCTCGAGCTCGAGCTCGGCTTGAATAAAAATAATCTAGCTCGAGCTCGACTCGGTAGAGCTCGATAAATGCTCATTAACATAGCTTGTTAAGCTGAGTACAAGCTCGGCTCAAGATGAGCTCGATTTAAAATCATTTTTGCTGGAAAAATGTATAAACATAAGAATTTAAATGATAGAAAGAACACTAGAAACTAGAAATAACATCTAAATTTCATACACATCTGTATTATAAGACAATGTTCATGTTTAAAAGAGTAATTCATCCTTCCACAAGCTCAAAACAAAGCAGCTCGCGAGCTTAGCTCGACAAGCCACCGAATCAAGCTAGCTCGCGAGCTTATCAAGCTGAGCATGGTCTAGCTCAGGCTTGGCTCGTTAACTAACGAGTTGGCTCGCGAGCCGGCTTGTTAAATAACGAGTCGAGTGTCGAACGAGTTTTTTCCGATTCGAACGCCGAGTTGCTCGCGAGCGGCTTGGCTCATTTGCAGCCCTAGGTGCAAGGGAGAAGAAAGAAGGGTGGAAGGTGGGTCTGACGTGGGTCTGGAAAAAAGAGAAAGTAGGATCCGATGGAGGAAAAGATTAGAGAGAGATAGTGAGGTCTTTCCAATATTTGTTTTATATATTTTAGTATAACAATAATAATCATATTAAAACTATACTTTATTATTCATTTTGCACCCTCCTACTTTTTCTTCTAAACAACAATGTACACCTCAATTTGCACCCCTCTTAAATGTACTCGCTCCTACAATTTGCACATCGAATTTGCACTCCCCTCGTTGCTAAACATAGTGTTAAAGATACAGTAGGAGAAAGAAAAATTGCCTAAGATTCGAGTGTGTGGTGTAGACACTACAAAAAATATGGTCATTTGTAACCATAGGATTTTGTTCCAAAAGCTCCAGATTCGTCACAAATGTATATTTGGGACGACATACGGCCGTCTCTCTCCGTCGCAAATACAAGCGTAACTAATACTTTAGACGTGACAAGCCGTCAGAATAGGCTATTTGCGACGGTAGAGTGTTGTCCGTAATATGAATCAGGTTGTCAGTAATGAATTTTGATATTGACGAAGCTGACGACATTAATTTTTTTGACAAATTTTTTTGGTATTTGAGATAATGGGATGTCGTCTCAAATATAATGATAACTTTTTTACGAAGATATTTGTGACCAATGCCATCTTTTACTACGATGGGTTTTATGTAGATTTTTTTTATTTTTGCTATTTACTATTAACCATCCAAATTTTGGTAAGAAGATATTTGTGATGTCTATGCTTATATTTTCATCAAAATGAACCGCACCAAAGATTTTATTAATAAACACGATAAATTTTAAGTTTATTATATTTGATAAACAAGATTCAAGACAATCATACAAAAATATAGAAGGAAAAATAGCAAATTTACATTGAAAAGACATGATGAAATTTGTTTCCTTTCTATCCATGGGTGGACGTCGTCTACTCGTCTTTAACACCGCCGTCTACTCACAAAACCTCTTTCACCCTTCTGACTTCGATAAGCACAGAACATCACCGCTCAAGTCTTTTCTGTGGTGCCGTTGTAGCTTGGTTGCTAATAAGACTAGAAGATGAAATGTCATAACCTTTTGAACATAGATATGACATTAATAACTCATGCAGATCCACATATAAGAATATAAATATATAACAAACTAAATCACTGAAAAAAACCTTAAGGTCCAATCATATGCATACAAGTCTATTGAAGTAAAATCCCCGTTGTGGAACAAATCAGAGGTGATTTTTTGTTTCTTTCCCTGATGAGAAAGCGAGACGTGGATGATGGTGTCGATTCGAATCTGGTCGTTGGACGTGGTCAGAAGAGATTTCAAGCACCAGACACTAGAAGAAGACAAGGAGAAAGAGCCGCCATGGACAACATGACAGGAAGAGAAGGGAGAAAGAGAGACATGGCGGCAGGGTTAAAATAGAAACCTTCATCGGCCGGAAGAGTTGAATTGGGAAGAGAGGAATAGGAAAGGACGATTACAATTCTTGGCTACAGATGGGGCGAAGGTGAGAACTGAACAAAAATGATAAGCCTAGTGTCGGCGGAAAGAGGCATTAGGGTTTTTTTTACTAACTTTTAAAAGTAAAATTATATCAGTTTCCCCAATAACAAAAATAAAAAAATTCACTAACTGGAATACGGTTGTAGATATCCTTGCGTTATATTTATCATGAAGGAAATATTACTCCTTTTACAAAAAAATAATAGCTCCACGCCTCCACCCATTTCAAACCATTAAATATTAATACTTAATATCAAGATCAGATTAAGCTGGGACCTTTATATTTTTTATACTGTTAAATAATGTAATACATAATACCATATGGATAAATTTGGGTAGCATAGAAGTTTTAGAGATAAGTTGATAAATATTTAGATGAATTATTCAACTTCAATTCCTAAACCTCTTGTTAATTTAGGTTTATTTGAAGGATAGCAAAATATTCAAATATTTGACCAAAGGAAGATGGCAAATAGTTGATTATGGAGGAATGTATGCAATATTGTATATTGGGTATTAGGGTATAAGGTTTATCTTTTGAATATATGACTTACAATTTAAGGTACATTGTTGGATCTAGTATAAAAAGTGTACATATATAGTATCAAGGTTAATATAATAAAGTATATGGCGAATGATAAATTTGGCTGCAAAATCTTTGTCATATGTCCTTTTCTATTATCGACAGTAATGTTTTTGTTAGCGACATGTAAATTGGTTTTTTTTATCATAATTACAATCACAAATTAAATTTTTGTGACGAGAATTTGATCTTTACCAATGAGAATTGGTCATTGTCACAAATACGCTAACAACAAGATTTTTATTTGTCACAAACAATGATGATGCTAGTTTTTTCCTTCGAGAAAATAGACTTGGTGGCGGAGATTCTTGTTTTTACCAATGCAATACGGCCTTTGTCACAAATATACACCTGGCTGACGAAACATTACTGACGCCAAACAAAATCCGTCATAAATATTGATTTAGTGATGAGGGTTCTTGCATTTACCAACGGGATGTATTGTTTGTCACAAATACACAACTAGTTGACGAAACATTACCGACGATGGTAAAAGGGACATCTTCTTGATAATTTTCGTCAGCCATTGCATCTCTTTCATCATTAACATTATAGTACTTTGTTGTATCACAATCACCTCTGTTATGGATGTACATTACTCTCATTTTCTCAGCAAGTTTCAAATAGGAAGTGTAGGTACTATGACCTACATCCACATTTGCCTCATTTTCCTTGCTCAATGCATCTGCTAGGGACAGGAATTTGCCTGCATCTTGGCTATTGTCAACAACATCCTGTGACGGCCCAAAAAAAATTCCAAATCTTGAAAACAAGAAAGTTTTTGAAAATGATTTGATAAATTTTGTATGGATTGTAATATAAGTAGAATTAATAAGTAGTGCCATACTTGGACTTAATATATTCCCTGTGTGTTTCCTCCACATTTTCTAGATACCACAAATCGCCATAAATAGCAAGGACACTAATATCTTGCACGAGATCGAGTCACTCTCTTTTGAGTTTCCGACACGCTATGAATATACCTTCCACTTCCACCTTTTGTATCGATTTTAGATTCATCAACATATTACGCCCGTCATTTTGGTTGTCCACTTTGCTATTTCGCTTTAATCTCTTAAAACAACTCCAACGTACGCATGACCCTCTCTCGTGGAAGTATCTGTATCAAGATTGATGTTGAATAGAAGAAAACAAAAACTAATTAGAATTTATTTCATATTCATAGAAGTTAATAATTGAAAACTCACCCTCCACTCCATAGCAGTCGACGTGGTAGTATATGCCTCAGGACGAGGATAATTTTTTTTTTATATTTACTGTGTAGATAAGGGACTTACTATACGTAGACGAACATAACATTGTATGTCAAGAATACCTCCCCAAAGATAACCCTGAAATTCAGGCTAAGGTTTTCAAATTCCTTATTAAAATCTTCTACTGTTATATAGCACCAATTCCACCACGACCAAACACATCTCGCATGTGCTCGAGCTTTCTTGTCAAAAAGCCTGAACCTCCATCGGTGTCATGGTTTCTAGAATGTCAGTTTTTTATTTTATTTTGTGAACTTCTACCAAAATTATGTGAACTGTAATAGTTTGCTGAAAAGAGCTACTTCTCTGGAGGTTGTCAGATGGGCGAGAATGAAAGATTTGTCGCTCGTAGTTGCTCGATCGAGGGAGATGAAAACTTTGTCACTTATAATCGCTTAGCCCGAAGAGATGAAAGTTTTGTCGCTCGTAGTCGCTCGACCCGGAGAAATGAAAGCTTTGTCGCTCGTATTCGTAGTCGCTCAATCCGAAGAAACCAGTATGTTGCGTGGCTTAAGAGATATGGCTACTGTAATTGCTCGGTCAGGGAAGTTCAGGTTTTCTTGTTCATTAGATTGTTGAACTTAATAATTATGGTAGGTGTGCTTTAATTAAATTTGAGGTATCAAAAAGTAAGTTTTTATGCAATAGTAAACTTACTTCAGCTTTATATATATTGATATAATAGAATATTACAGTCTGTGGAAGCGACGGAGAGGAGCAAGTAACCTTTATTTTCTCCGTTCCATAGCCTTTTCTCTACTCCCTCAAATTATTTTATGTTCCTTGCGCTACATAAGACGCTGTAGTGACTATAATCCTAGCATAAAATAGGGTAGGTGAAAATTTTAATTGTGGTGGCTATTGGGGTACCTGTTTTTTTTAGTGAAATCGATTTTGAGTTGTTTTCATTTTCTTTGCAGCTTTAACAATTAGGCATATGCTTATTTGGGTTCAAATGCCTATGAAAGGATTCTTATTGGAATGTGAATCATCATTCACTAATTGCACTACTTCTTTCCATTACTAACTCTACCGTGTTGCTAGCCTTTGTCATATATCATCCAAGTTTAATGACTTTGCAATATCTCATATTCTAGAATGTCAGTTTTTTATTTTATTTTGTGAACTTCTACCAAAATTATGTGAGCTGTAATAGTTTGCTGAAATGAGCTACTTCTCTGGAGGTTGTCAGATGGGCGAGAATGAAAGATTTGTCGCTCGTAGTCGCTCGATCGAGGGAGATGAAAACTTTGTCACTTATAATCGCTCAGCCCGAAGAGATGAAAGCTTTGTCGCTCGTAGTCGCTCGACCCGGAGAAATGAAAGCTTTGTCGCTCGTATTAGTAGTCGCTCGATCCGAAGAAACCAGTATGTTGCATGGCTTAAGAGATATGGCTACTGTAATTGCTCGGTCAGGGAAGTTCAGGTTTTCTTGTTCATTAGATTGTTGAACTTGATAATTATGGTGATTGTAGTTGTCCAGACTAGGGAAATCGAGGTCTTGATGCTTGTAGTCACTCGACCCGGCAATATCGCAACTGCGACGGTGGTGGTTATTACGAGGTGGAGAGTTAGGACGACGAAGACTCGCACTCCTTGTTATCCGTGGAATAGTCCCACGTAACTTCTTCCAACCCTTTATAGATGAAAAAGAGAAAAGGTTAGAACATTAGGAGTATGAAATGAAATGGTTTAGTTGACTATTGTAAAGAAATGATACTGGGACTCTTATGTTCAGAATCTTAAATATTTTTTACATGATAGAAAAGTTAGAGGATCTTGTTTCTTAATTGAGGTAATACTTTCGTGGAAAAATAAAACCATATAGACGAATCAGTAATGAGAACGAACAAGTGAAGTGAGAAATTACTTTACGAGAGGCAGGACAGGAAATTTATCGACACGCATATGGTATTGGGTTACTATCTATCACATCATCATCATCGTCATCATATTATTTGGCTTGTTGTAAAATTTTCACTAGATAAGCTCGCTAGCTTGTGTTTCACAAAGATGGAAGATAACACTCTAAATATGTTTTATGATAAATTTAACAAAATGTAGCTCTTACAACATAATTAAAAAAAGAAAAGGAAAAATATATTTTGTTTTATATAAAAGTAATTGATTATACATCTATTATGCTCAACAAACAAAAAGATCAATTAGAATTTAACCAGGATTTTCAACTGAGATGGAAAAGAGAGAAGAAATAGAGAATATGGAGAACTCACGAAAAATGCAGGTCTACCTCTCATTTGATAAATAGGAACATCTAAGCAGCTATATAAGAATCGAGGAAACACATTTAAGAATAAGGTGAAGTAAACAATAAAAAAAATGGACACGTTGATCAATGAATAGTTATTGATGAGGGGAACAACAAACAAAAAGGTAACGTGAAAAACTTGATTTGAATTGTTGACACTTCATTGATGTGATTTTCTTGTTCTTCAGTGAATACTAATGTAGCGACTTTGTTGTCATACCTTGCGGGTGTCATCGGATCTAGCAAATCGCTAAAGAGATAAATAAGGGAGGAACAAACCAAATACAAACAAAGAAGTTTGTTTCGTTGGTTCGGATGCCACTTGTGTTCTCTTCATGGAGAATAAGAAATCTTTCAGTTGTTTTCATATTTTAGTTCGGGTGACCGGGGGGGGGGGGGGGGGGGGGGGGGGGGGGGGGTAAAAACCAAATACGAACAATGAACTTCGTTTTGTGAAACCAAATTCCCAAAACAAAAAATGAATAATAAGAATAACTAACGAGGGAGTGAGAGAAAGATTTGGATGAGCCCACCACCAAAAAAACCTCATTTCTCTCTCTTTTTTCTTTTACAACATCTCTTACTCAGTTGAAAATCTTTTTTGGGTGTGAAACTTGATTTGAATTGTTGAGACTTTATTAATGTAATTCTCTTGTTCCTCAATGAATACTACTGTAGCGACTCTATTGCCTCACCTAGCGGGTGTCCTCAGATCTAGCAAATCGCTAAATAGAAAAATAAGGAGGGGCCAAACCAAATACGAATAAATAAGTTCATTTCGTTGGTTCGTATGCCACTTTTGTTCTCTGCGTGGAGAATAAGAAATCTTTCAGTCGTTTTCATATTTGAGTTCGAGTGAAAGAAAAATAATGGGGTAAAAACCAAATACGAACAATGAAGTTCGTTTTGTGAAACCAATTTCCCAAAACCAGAATTGAATAATAATAACTAATGAGCGAGTGATAGAATATCAACTAATAAAGGAGTGAGAAAGATTTGGATGAGCCCACCACCAAAAAAGACTCATTTCTCTATCTTTGTTCTTTTACAACCATTTCTCACTCTCTTTTTCTTCTTCTTTGGTTTGCTTCCAAAAGTAGAGAAAGAGGGGGAAAGGGAGTAGATTGAATGGGGCCTATCGTAGATGAGTCACTAGTTCATTTAGAGGATTGACTCGCTTTTACTATGACTCCAATAAGTGGCCAACTGTAACCACATATTGGGAAGCAAATTAGTGGAATGAAGTCTTAAAATGTCAAACCAGGGCCTTAGATGTAGTATTACTCATTGAAATAGTTTCTAGTGAAGTTTACTAAACTTAAGTAGGCAAAGCAGGTAAATTGATTTGAATTCATATGCAAGAAAATCACTCGGGTATGTTTCCCCTAGTTCATAGTTAGGGCGATGTTGTTTACTCCCTAGTTCGTTTCAGTTGATAATTTTACGATGGGGAGTCTAGATTAGTTCAAAATCTTGATAAAAAGCAAACTAAACCCTCTTGAATAGAATACCCGGAGGGAAACTATCCCCAACCGAAATAGAATACCAAGGCAATACAGCAAAGACACACTACTGGATTGAAATCCAATAGAGCAGTGAATCGATTCACTATTTGCGCAATCAAGTCACTACTACCGATTGAAGGCACTCTATCAACATAATTAGGTATTCCCTCTCCTAGGTCAAAACAGTAATTGAAGAATGTGATCGAGATTCAAATAATTTTATGGACAAAACTTCAATTGGATGAATAGTATCGTCTTACAAACCAAAGGGAAAACACAATCAATACTAACACATGGAACTAAAGTTCTTCATACCGAAATGAGAGATTGGATTACTCCATGTATATATATATATATATATGGCAAAGGCTAGCGTACGGGCGTACGCTAGCGTACCGTATGCCCCATTGAGTTTTCCTATTTGGACAAAGAATTAGTCGGAGTTTGGGACATGATACTACACCCAAACCTCTAATGGGTGAATCTCAGTCCCCAATTCACTTATCCAGAGCATGTGATTCGTTTAATCTTAAAAATGAAAATCAACGATTCTGATTCGTCGAATATATATACACCATATATATATATATATGGAGAGAGAGAGAGAGAGAGAGAGAGAGAGGAAAGTAGTGGGTGAAGCAGTCATGCTCATGAAGATGATAACAACTGCTCCGGGATGTCGATCTTCACTCCAAGGGACAAAATGTGAGCTCCAATAGTGGAAGGAGGGCTCAAATTAGCTCCAAGGGGTGTCTTTTTGTCATTTGCTCTCTCTTTAACTCTATTATTGCTATAAAAAATCAGATCCCCTTTCAAAATTTCGAAATTGGCACTTAATCCTGCAAGTGGCTAAAACACTGGCACGAAACACGTCCGTGTTTTTCCATCTACATGTGTTTCTTAAGCACACACTTTTTCACTTACGAATCCTTCTGGGAAGACACGACCACGGTCTTCAAGAAAACACAATTTTTTTTATTATGCTATGGCCTTGTTTCGTCTCGGCATACGTTACATGGCCCATAATGCTTGAAACATGGCCCATGTTTTTCTTATCCTTTGGTCGTGTTTCTCCTCGGCATGCGTTACACGACCTATGTTTTTCTTGGATGGTTTACCAGGTTTCTGGCTGAAACACGAGCAAGAAACAAGCATGTGTTTCTCTGAGGTTTGTCAGGTTTCTTCCTCATTCTCTTTCCTAAGTCACCAACCGACCTCTGATTGACCCAAAACTTGCGCCTAAGTCTTTCTTCACATACATACTAGGACCTAAAATATGACAAAAGAACACAACCTAGCGTTGAATAGGCCAAGAAACGCTAAACGTCATGTTAAAATCAAGAAATGGGGTGTAAACGTGTACAAATACGTAGTTATCAAGGATCTCCCTCTCAAGTTATAGTATATTTTTTGCTGAGTTTCTGTACAATGTTACAACATATATTTATAGGCTTGCTCCTATAAACCCTACCTAATATAGCTTATATTTACAATATGACCCTTATAATTAACACCCTTAGACTAGACTTTCATGTACCACATTAATATATGTTCATGCATATGGGGGACAAATTGCGTGTGCATTTGAGCATAAAAAATTCAAAATTTTAGAATAATGTCACACTCACCACAACAATTTAAAAGTTCATCTGACTTTGAGTTGTTAGTCTTTGCATTGAGAATTGAGATGTTATCTAGGAAGGTTATTTTAGTGGCTATGAAGGATTTTTTTAACATAAGACTAAAGACCATTTGAAATATTCAGATACAGTGCTTATCACTATCGTTTGTGAGTTCTTATATTCCTCCAAAACCAATCTTCTAATCTTGAAAGCAAAAAGGGGTTAAATTGAATTGTATCTCTATACATTCGAGAATCCTACCATGAAAAAACAATAAAAAAGATGTTGTCATCATAAATAAAGTGTGGGTAAAGCCACATGTGAGGCAATCACTCATTGCATAGAGGAAATAGGAACGGTTCAACTGAGCATCGGTTCGTGACTGTACGATGTGAGTTATCTAGTATAATCTCTCACCAACGACAGTGTCGTTTGAGAATTGTGGTTGAAGGTAGGGGTGGGCATCAGTTCGGTCAAAATCGAACAAAAATGAATCATATGGGTCCCCTCGCTTGCACTGCATCTCCACACATATAGAGGTAAAGTAGTTAAAAAAGCCCTTATGCTAGTGCTAATGTTCAAAAATTGCTCTTGTTTGATCAAGGCTACGTATAAACCCACTTGTCTAGCGGTAATACCATTAATTTTGAACCTAGAGGTCTAACGTTTGAATCACTTAAGTAGTACTTAATTACCAAAAAGTAAACATGTATCACCTTTATAAAAAAAGGCAAAATACAGTTGTATATCCACAACTATCAGGTTTGTGACAAATATATCCACAACTATTGAAATACACGAAATATTCATTTTCATCCACTCAAATAACTCCATCAGTTAACTTGATGAATGGACAGATAGTGGATGCTTAGTTGGCATGTTTTTGACCCCACTAAATGATGTGGATTAAAAGAGAGAAAAAATTTAGGCAAAATACAATTGTATATCCACAACTATCAGGTTTGTGACAAATATATCCACAACTATCGAAATACACAAAATATCCACAAATCGGAAGGTTGTGTGACAGATCTATCCACTTTCGTCTGAAACTAAAACGGCATGTCAGACGGCGTTAAATTGACTAACGGAATGTTGAATCGATGCCATCTCACCTGCCACAAAAGCCAAAAAGCAACCAAACTTTACACTGTTATCTGTTAGACCTCGCTGCTGCATTCTTCTCTGTTGGCGATTTGGTTAGATTCAAGCTTTTTTGTTTGAGATTCAAACTTGATATTACCATGCCGCCGACTGCATCGAAGCCGTCGGAGTAAAAGGGAGGCAATGGTTGGGGATTGTGGTTGGAATCAAAATCTGGGCGTGGGGTAGGGTTATTTGGGGGTGGAGACGTCGATCGGAGGAGGATCAGTGGTTATCGAGAGTGTTTTTGGGTTGGATTTTTAGTCTCGTCGTCTGTGGTTTTTAGGGGTTTTAATTTTTTCTCTTTTAATCCACGTCATTCAGTGGGGTCAGAAGCATACCAACTAAGCATCCACCGTCTGTCCAGTCATCAAGTTAACTGACGGAGTTAACGGAGTGGACGAAAATGGATATTTCGTGTATTTCGATAGTTGTGGATATATTTGTCACAAACCTGACAGTGGTGGATATATTTGTCACAAACCTGATAGTTGTGGATATACAGTTGTATTTTTCCTTTATTCAACTAGCCTATTTGGCATCTACGTGCAAAGTTTGGTTGCTTTTTGGCTTATGTGGCAGGTGAGATGGCATCGATTCAACATCCTGTTAGTCAATTTAACGCCGTCTGACATGCTGTTATAGTTTCATACAGAAGTGGATAGATTTCTCACGCAACCTTCCGATTTTTGGATATTTCGTATATTTTGATAGTTGTGGATATATTTGTCACAAACCTGATAGTTGTGGATATACCGTTGTTTTTGCCTAAAAAAGTACAAAATTGGCATGCTACGTATTAAAGCTACTATGTTGCTCTCTTCATAAGCGCTCTAATACCAGCCTACTATGATACCACTATGAAAACGCGGATCTAGAGTGTATGTGATATGGTTCGGGAATTGGGAATCCGATTTAAGTATAGGAATTTGAGAAATATTGGGAATAGAATTAGTTATTTAGAGAATAGCTTAGAGTAGAAGAAAGAGGGAAGAGAGAGGGAGAGGGATTGGCCGAACCGACAAGTTCGACGAACGGAAGGGAGAGATCGAGAGTTTAGGAAAATTATACTCATGATTATGCTTTCTGAATCTAGTCCGTAGTTACAATATACAAATCTCAACAAATTTCCTTAGAGGTTGTTTGGGTGTGGGTTTTGGATGAGCGATTTCTTCCAAATCCCTCATTCAGCCGAATTTTACTACATTCATTTGTTTGGAAAGTCATAAAAATCAGAGATTTTTCACCTGCCGGATATAGTAAACACACATATGTAGGATTTGAAAATAGTTGAACCCATTCAGCTATTTTCAAATTCGTCATTATTTTCTTATACTTCCATCTATAATCCTCAAACATAAATGCTCTTCCATCTCTTCCCCAACAGTCAATCTGTCGTCGACCACCACTATTGGAGCTGGGAACACCGTTGGAAAAGACAACATTAAAGCTGGGAACGTCATGGATTAGCGAGGGAGCAGGAGACTGAATAAGAAGTAGGAGGCTGCTTGATTTCTAGATATTGGCGCAAATGTCTGAGGCTCGCGCGGTCGCTGGGGAAACGATATATCTGTTTGGAGTTTTCGAGTTGGGGCGTTTTGGAGAAAGAAAAACCAAAGGGATGAGGGAGATGAAGGGGCAATTTGTCTTTCTATAATTAGGGTACAAATCCTAGATGTTTAAACAAATAAGTGAATTGGCTCAAATAACTCATTTAAATTTCTTGAATTTGTAAGTGAATTAGTTGGACTTAATTCTCTCACAAGCCTCTCACACCAAATTTACTCATCCAAACGAGTACTTAAATTGCACATAATTACCCTTAGTACGAGAATACCAAATAACACTAAACCCCCCCTAAAAAGCACTAAAATATTTCAGCAATAACAAAAATATCACAAATCATAAATAATTGTTTAAATATCAAAATGAATGGAAACTAGTTTCCGTCAGATTTACATAGCTATATTCAACTCCACTCTTCATGGTCTATGAGTTTATAGGGAGGCACCAATGATCTTCCACCTATTTTTTGTGCACTATTCGTACTTTTCTAAAGACCTCCCAACCCAAATGTTATAATCTTTTGGAAATTCTTTAATCCTATAAGTCGGCCAACAATTATTATTATTATTATTATTATTATTATTATTATTATTATATAACTAATGGTGCAAGTGCTCTCCACTATTCATGACGAAATTTTAGAGAATAATTACTTTTTTATGCCGCAAGTACTATTCGCAAGAGGTAATTATCATTATCACATACACCAATTTCACCATAAGATCTGTTTAATATTTTTATTATATTGAGGTTTTTCAAAGTTAGTTTTTTTACTTAATGAAATAATTATATTTTCTTAACCTGATTTCATTTCATACTTTTTATTGTGAGACTAAACAGTACCAAAGATATGTGTAACGCTATTCTTTACAAGTTACACTACAAGAAACCCGATCTAGAGAGATAAATAATCAGACGCAATTATTGTTTTAGTCTCCATAACTATCTTTTTGAAGCAAAAATATTATTTGTCTCTACATGTTATTGTATTTGTCTCGAATTCCATTAATAGAGGCAAATACTATTTGTATCTGTATTTGTCTCCAAAAGACAGAGGCATATGATTCAAATAATATATTTGCATCGAAAGACATATAGAAGCAAATAAGGGACATTTAGATGCAAATAACCTCTCTCTCCGAAGCCTAGTTTTCATGGAGTGTTACATAATCAAATGTTCTATTTCCTTAATGTGATTTCATCATTAGACCATAAACTCTTTATCATTAGACCACATAGTGACCACACAGTATGAAAATTTTGTGTAAAACTATTCTATAACAGTTATGAAATTAAAAGTACGAAAGATATGTGACGCACTATTCTATAATAGTTATGTAATTACAAATATATTATAAAAATCTCTCAGTTTCATCATAAACTCTATATCATTAGATCAAATATATAATAAAAAGCTCCCAGTTTTATCATAAACTCTTTATCATTCGATCACATAGTACGAAAGGTTTGTTTAGTATACTATTCTACAACTATTACGTAGTCGAAAGCAACTATTATGTAATTATTACACATATGTTAATCAAGCTCCCAAATTCATCATTATTTATATAATATAATTTGCATTACAAAAAGGTTCTGTAAGGAAAGTTGTTTTTACATAATAATTTGATCAAATTTGATACTTTTCTTAACTTGACTTTATTATCAAACCACATATTACAAAATATTTATGTACTATAAAATTTATGCAATTAAAAATATATTTTATAAAGCTCCCAAATTGAACATAAACTCTTTATTATTTGTGTTACACTTAGGTTTGTATGGTCCGTGGTTTTATACATAATAATTGTTTAGTCAATTACAATATTTTGTTAAATTAATCTTATTATTAGATAAAAAAAAATATGAAAGAAAGATATGTATAACACTAGACTATGACAGTTACGTAATTACAAATATATTATATAAAACTGCTGAAGAGGTAATTATTCCTTACATATCACTTAGAAAAGCATATTGCAATTATTCTATAACTAAATTTTATTATTAACTAAAAAAATTATCATCTTATCAATTTGCAATACATAAATGTTAAGCAAGGTAAGTTATTCTTTTACATAACATACATTGTAAATCTTATGGAGGATTTTTTTTATACCACTTAAACAAACATATGGTTTACGTATTTCGTGACAATTAAAAAGTATAATTAGTTTCTTACTGCATCCAATCAAGGCAAAAAAACTAGTCATGTTTAAATCAAATGTTTGTGCAAGCAAGGCTACCAAATTAATAAGAGTTATCTATAGTAGAGGTACATTACCGATACTTGTATCTTCCGTCTCAGATAAATCAGTTTAGAATTTTTTCTTTCCGTCATTCCGATACATTGAGGATTCTTTGAAGAACGACATCATAATTGAAAATTGAAACTCAAGCACAATGAATTTATAACTAAACTTTATTAGATAAGACAAGTATCAAATGTGTATTTCAAATGAGATAACAATCCAAGTATATCTAAAACTCAATTTGTTCCAAAAGGGTACATCTATACATGTGAAATCATATTGAAGCAGAATCCGTTAACAAAACTCAGATCAGAAGGTATCGGGAGAAGGAGCAATTGCAGCAACAATAGTACCATCATCCGAAAAATTAAAAGCAGGGGAAAACAGAGGAGAACCAACTGGGGCTCCAATGGCACCATTTCCTTCTTCAGCAGTTCCCATAGCACCACCGTCGATTGCAGCACCTGAACTCTTGGGCAGAATGTACAATGCGCGACGAGGAGCACCATTCCCCATGTTGCAGATATCATGCAAGTTCATTCCTGCGCGCACCATTGTGATATTTTCAGCGTCTGGTTTAGAACATTGCAGGAAGTTGTACATAGTTGAGTAATTATGTACAAAATATTTTACCTTCAGCTTGAGCCAAGTTGGAGTAGAGATCGAGGATGTTGGGGCAATAGCTGAAACAGGGCTGGGAGCAGAGCTTGGCAACGAAGTTAGGGGAGAGGAGGTAATCAGAAGAGATCCCGACGGCCTTTCTGTCAAGGCCGCAGTGGTTGATGCATGCTTCTGTCTCGATCCATCCGCTCATCGTCTCAACAACCACTTCCGATGTCTTGCATTGGTACTTCACCATCCCCTTCCTGGCCAAGTAGTTCTCCAGCACGCATCTCTTCCCTGCGTCGGAGATGGAGTAGGCGCACAGCTCTACTGGCAGCTCCTCGCACATCATATCGCCGAGGGCTCCGTTAAGGATCAGAAGGGAAGACAGAGCAAAAAAAGCGATCATCTTCAGCAAGGAGGCAACCATGTTTAGTTGTTTCTGGTTACTGTAGTGTGTATTGGTAATGGTGAAGGACTGAAGAATGTATGTATTAGAAGGAAGGTAGGATGATGGAATGTAGAGAGATGTGGATGTATATATATAGCTGGGCTGGGCTGGGCTGGGCTGGGAGAGGAAACAATTTAGTTACCGGTCAAACTATGTATGCAAGTAAAGGCCGACTCCATTCCCAGCTATAGAAAATGCAGAGGAAAAATTCATATATGAACATAGATAGATGAGAAAGGGAAAGGAATGAGAAGGCAGTTGGGATTTTGGCCGGATACAGGCTTTCATTTTCTTTTTCTCGTTTTGCTCTTTTCGTTTCTGTTCTGGATCGATTAGGGTGGCGGATCTTTTAAGGCCGTATTGTTCGCATCACTTGCCATATGACATCTCTAGCTCTCTCGTGAATATCACATCAGGCATCAGCTAGCTGGCTAGCAGTAGCATACATGCGTTATGATTGTGAAGACGTATAAGGGACAAACATGCTGCCACGATGGCAACACGACGGGTGGACACGTGGCATTGGGCATTAGACTCGTCAATGGGTAATGGACAGATTTGTTTTCTGTGTTTGCTGAGACTCTTAGGGGTTGTTTTCAGGAGAGTTTGCGGGTGATGGTTCACTTAATTAGCTCTGGAGCAAACGTTACGTTCTGCTTGCAGGAGAGGAGAGGAACCTTGCCGCTCTAGATTCGCACCCATGGCATCAAACTGTCTGATACAGTTTTCATTCTTCGGGTATTACTAAGCAGACTTCTTTTCATCTTTCTCTTCATTTCGTAAATGACAGATTACTGATTGTTGTTATCAACGGCAGTTGCTTACATACAACATCTCGTAAACAACAATTTTTATAGCTCAGCCGCTTAGGGCATTCCAGTCCAGATGAACTAGCTGTATGTTTAGGACCAATGTAAAGCAAAGCTCCATCCAACAGTGTGAAAAGTTAATATCTTAACAAAATAGTTAACAGCGATGATATGGGAACGGCGGCAAAGACAGCAGAAGGAAAGGAAGACACATCAAGTTGTTGGAGGAGGTACGTAGTAACGTAGTTAACATCGTCGAATGACAGCCAAAACAGCATTCCATTACCATAATAAGCGACATGAACAGACTAGACACAGAGTAGCATATGCTGTCAAATCATGATGTTCACCGCCAATCAGACTGGTAAATCTCTCCAGTATAGTTTGACAAGCCACGGATAATATCATATATGGGAACTTTCTGCTCAACTCCCCCGGCCGGCCCCGTACCACATTCATTTCAGCAGCTCTGAGTTCAACAAACATGGGTGCCGCAGAGAAAAGGAAGCGGTACATCCAAAAGCCAAAATGAAACTTATATCCTAACTTCATACTAACTGCAAAAATCCAGTCCTCTGAACAAAAGATAGAAACAGAAACAGGGGAAACCCTTGGACCTCCTAATAACAGAGTGCCAATTCAACAATGACATAGAATCAAATGCCCCTCGTGCTTACTAGTTCCAGGAAGATAGAAAATGGCATCAGGCAGATTGAACTTCACCCTGCGCAGCAGCTTCCGTCGTTGTCGGACTTGGGGAGTCTACCAATGTTTGATTCAAATTTTTTAAGCCTGGTAGATATTTCCAGCAACGTTTATGTACTCCGCTAATCTTCTTGGCAGCTGCGACTGGTAATCCTGCATTATTAATTTACCCGTGAGATAAGCATCTGATAAAAGGTTATCTAAAAGAAGCAGCTCACAGTATAATTATGCAACAGGTGGTCTTTAACATGGCTAACGATGTTGCTGCATTGCCCAATGCACAAGAATATCAATAGATAAACCTATTGGTTCTTGCGAACAAGGGCTTGGTGCATTGGTATTACCACTGGTCTTAGAACCTGGAGGTCACAGATTCGGCTGGAGATCATAGATAAACCTATAGCTCATTTCCTTTCAGCTCCACTTCTAATCATTAATATCAAGGAAGCTATCATCAGAAACTGAGTATGCAAACTCTACTTGATTTGGCTTATTTTGACTTCACCAGTACGTTTGGTTCACATGTATTGGAGCCTGCTCATACCATTCAAGAGTGAACTGATGACAACCATTTTGAGGCCTAATCAATGGTCTGACCTCTAATGTAGTATTTTCTAAGGACAGGTATATCAGTATAACTAGCAATAGCATCCACACTTTGACCTCACAACTTCAAAACTGAACAGACTAAAAGGGCGAAATAGCCTATAAATACTAATCACTATCCATGTTAATTACCAACCCTGTTTAACAGCATCAACTTAAAACAGACTATGATTTGTTTCAACATTTGTTTTATCAGTTCTGACCACCATTGCAGAGACGTTTTTGCTGGTATTGATCCAGATTTAGATGCTCAAGTGGAATTTGGAGCATTTCAAAAACTAGGAGATCCAACTACAAAAAGACAAGTAGTTTGATACAAGATTTCTCTGTTATTTTTCGCTTCTATTTTCTTTTTTTAATTTCACTTTGAAACAAGATAACGGAGACATTTCGAATCTTGCTCTTTTTTATATTTTCTACAGGGAACATATAGGGAATGATCCTAAATAAACAGGTATGGAAGCTATAATTGTAAACCACGATCGAATCTATGGAAGCATTGGTTTATACATTCCTCTTAGTCCTCGGGGAATTATAACACTAAACCCCCTCAAAAGAAATCAGGGAACCAACCCACCAATACTCAACCAAAAATGGCATCCACTGAGAGTAATGAAAAGGCTGAAAGTTCAGTCAACACTTACCGTCTTTGTAAGCAATCCCCCATGCCTTGCCATGTCTACCGTCCTGCAAAGGACCAACCAACATCAAAACCCTAAACCCATATCAACGAGAACCACATAACCTTAAACGCTATCAATACTCCCTGCCCTCTCCACTTTCGACAAATCTATCATCTAAACCACAGAAATAGATATCAAAATGAATTAAAAGAGGGGAACAAACAGAAAAGAAACCTTGTAAAGGTTGATCTTGGTGATCTCATAAGAGACACTGGTCCAATGAGATTTGGCCAAGTGGTAACCGAGACCCCAATTGGGCAAAAATTGAGCGACCTCGAATAGGTTTTTCTTCTTACGTCGCTTCGATTTCTTGGAAGGGGTAGTAGTGGCAGATGGGGTTTGAGCCGAAGACGGAGCCGAATTCGATGAAGTGCTGAAGTTTCTTAGCAAATTGAAAGAGTAGCGCAAGAAATTTAGGGTTTGATTTGAGGAAGAGGCTCTGTTGGCCAAGCTAGTCGCCATTTTCAGCTCCACGGGCGGCCAGTGTTTTCGCAGGTTGGACGGGAAGCAAGACGCTGGGTTTCTGTGCGTTTGGATGTTGTTCTTATTTACTAAAATCCAGTTTGCTAAAGGGAAGAAAGAACCCTAGTCAGAAAAGTGTCTGGATTGGGGAAAGGAAAAGAGAAACAGACCTAGAAAAAAAATATATATTATGTAATCCTTCGTTAATATATGATAGAGTTTTGTGTACTTTTCTCCATTTCAAATTTCCGAGAGTGAAAGTAGGCAGGTCATTTTTGTCTTTACACATTTATTATTTAAATCATATAAAAAATAGCAATATCAAGATTTGAACTCGAGTCTCTTCAAACAAAGATAACAAGCACAACCAGTTACACTAAACAAATTTATTGCATCCTTTTTATACAAAAAATAGACAAAGTTAATCTCTGAAAATCAGAGGACTTTTTGATCATAATTAGCAAGCTCACTAAGTCTACCATATGTATTTTTATCGAGCTTGATACTTCTATTTTCATAGTAGAGTTTCATGAAATTTTCTCAATTTTAAATTCCCGCTCCCTCCTTAATTTTTGCTAAAGGTAAATGGGTGATTGGCCAACATGGAAGAAACTAATTATGTAACTACTGTTGTATCCTCGCATTTTTCAATTTAAATTTAAATTTTATGTTTTTTTTATCTTTGTTCTTTTCTCTTACTAACTTCCACCGAAATTTCATCCATCGTGCAATAGTTTGCGCCTTTCACTTCCCAGTACAAGACTGTTATTGAAAATCAATCTTCAGGTATCTCTTGGCACTACGGTTTTATTGTTGGGGATTTTAAGCTGGGCGAGTAGAAGATTTCAACTTCGATATCAATTCATGGCGAATAGAATGGAGTTCATCAATAACTGAAGTTGTAGAAGAAAGATTAGAAATTGAATTTTTGGTTGAATATATGCCTCTTGAGATAGAAATTTGGTTGTACAACGGAGAGTGGTGGCTATTGGATCTTTAGGTTTATGGTTTTTGCAACTGTCATAACCTATTTCTATCTTAAAACGAGGAATCATTGATTGATTGTTTGAATTCTTTATTCAACCTACTGGAACTAATAGATAAGGAGTTTCTAATTTTGCGCCTTATTACTTTGATCGAGTCTATTCGTATATTGGAGATAACCCTGATTTTTTCGTTTGCTCTCAAGTTGTGATGGTCCCCTCTTAGCTGAGTTTTTAGTATATAGATGACTTGAATCAGCAACTCTCTATTTCTTTTTGATTAGTGACATATTGTTTCTAAAAGGAGAGCATTGAACCCTTTATATAGGATTGTGAGGTTGAAGATTTAGTTTCAAACTATCTATGGGTTGTGTGAGAATTTCAGTGAGCTTTTATACTCTATATTTCTTGATTGTCAAAGAAAACTAACCAATAGCATTTTAACAGGAACTTAATTAGCATTATGAAAATGGGCTCAATGATACATTTTTATATTTTATATTCTTAAATGATTATGATATTTCTCCGAATGTTCGACCTATATATTATTTCTTTATGTATCATCTCGATCGAATAATTATCAATAAAATTAAACGGGTTAATAGACGTAAAAGTAACATAAAAATACAAATAATCAAATATGAGCATTCCGGCCAAAGGGCCGGGTTATAAGCTAGTTATTAATATATGAATGACCAATGACCTACCACATTAGATACTCATTTGGGAGTGTTACATGTAACGCATTTTTCTACATCATTATCACTTATTCATATGCATTGATATAAGAATGTAGTGGTTACTAAAGTGTACCTAAAATAGAGCACACTATTGTATCAAAAGTGAAGAATGAATAAGAAGAACTCTTCCCCTCTCTTCACTTGTGTCTTTCCCTCTCTAATCTTCTTTTGTAGTTGTTTATATTTTCCATTAGTTTCATAACACGTTATCAGCACGAAGCTCTGCCAAATTATCATTGGTCAAAGACTCTCGACATAATCTAATGCATTGAGGTAAGATTTACAATATGATCAAGATTTTATTATAGCTATTCCAAAATATTCCTATGGAGGCTACTTATTTCTCATAGTAGGCCATCCATGAATATTTGTACCTAGTATGTCTATTTTCTATGAATATTTTGGATTTCAATTTTATTCATATTATCTATTACCTTATTGAATATGTTACTTTTGTAAAATAAAGTTTGTGCCTATTGCACCATCATAAAAGAAAAATTGCTCACATAGTAGCAATATCATAAAAAAAAAGTTATTATCAATTATTGGTTGATTTCTGAATTCCTAAATTGTATGTGATGCAATCAAAGTCACGCAGCTTTCACTCGAACAAGAACAAGGATAAAGATGGACTCCAATCGGACGGAACTTGCTTGTGGAAAGGGGCAATTGGTATGTCAAACCAATCGGACAATCCCAGCTAGAAGTAAAGGGCAATTGGAAGGGGTAGAACTCGCCACAATCGAAGTGGATATCCGATTGATAAGAGTTTGCTCTAGCTCTCTCCAGAATTCGCTCAATGGAAGAAAGTAGGGCTAGAAACCTCAAAGGAGGACTCGGCAAAAGCCTTGAATAAATTAGAAGTTTTGTGATAATTCTCTAAGGGCAAACCAACGTGTTCAGCCCTTTAAATATGCAAAGTACAACCCAAATCCGACTCCAACATGGAAAAACACTCAAAAACCGACTTTAAAACAAGGAAACTCGGAAACAGCCCAGCAAACCCGTTAAGCCCAAACCGTTAAGCCTGGACCCGTTAAGTAAACCCGTTAAGGCTGGACCCGTTAAGGCTACTTCTTGCAATCTGCCTTCTCTTTAGCACTTCCTTCTTCTTCCACGACTTGAATCATCATACATGCTTTGGACTTCAGTAGCTCCACATCCATGTCTCGAAAATAGCACTCCAAATAAGTAGCAAACTTCTCTTTGAGTGCCTTAGCCTTAGCTCGAGTGATTGGCCCCTTGATGTCCTCATCAGTCCCTCCCTCTTCAAAAGGATTTGACCTCAAATCCGAGTTATCATCTAGGTAAGGTGCAAGGTCAGCCATGTTGAAAGTAGCACTGATTCCAAACTCACCTGGCAAAACAACCTTGTAAGCATTCGCCCCCACCTTTGCAAGCACTTGAAAAGGACCTTCACATCTAGGCAGCAACTTGGATCGTCTCTGCTGTGGGAACCTCTCCTTCCTCATATGAATTTTCCACTTTTTGAGGTACACGGGCATAATGCTCATGCACAGGCAGATTGCATGCAGTTTGCCTGTGCAAGTCAGATTTTTCAGCTTTTGCACTTTCCTCCATACCCAATCTCCCACTTCAAAGTTCCGAGGCTTCCTATGCTTATTCACATTTCTCGGCCTTTTCACACCATCCATGTTCACTTGTTCCTTCAAAGGCAAAGGCACTAGATCCAAAGGAGTAAGAGGGTTAAAGCCATACACAAGCTCAAATGGAGAAAACCTGGTGGTAGAATGGACCATGCGGTTATAAGCAAACTCGACATGAGGCAAGCAGTGAAAGAGTCCTGTTCACCACCTCTTAATTGAGATTACTCTTAATTACAGCCCTCAACATCTGTGAAAGAGTCATGTTCACCACCTCAGTCTGGCCGTCGGTCTGTGGATGACAAGTAGTGGAAAATAACAACTTCGTGCCCAACTTGCTCCACAAGGTCTTCCAGAAATAACTGAGAAACTTAGCATCCCGATCAGACACTATAGACCTCGGCATACCATGCAGTCTCACCACCTCTCTGAAAAACAAATCAGCAATGTTAACAGCATCATCGGTTTTATGGCAAGGAATGAAGTGAGCCATTTTAGAAAACCGATCCACAACTACAAAGATGGAATCCCTCCCTCTTCTGGTCCTCGGCAGCCCAAGCACAAAGTCCATGAAGATATCAATCCATGGTGCATATGGAATAGGCAAGGGCGTGTACAATCCAGGTGGTTGAGCTTTGGATTTAGCCTGCCTGCACTCCACACAACGAGCACACAAGTTCTCCACATCTCGCTTCATATGAGGCCAATAGAAATGTTCCTGCAGACAACTGAGGGTCTTATCCACCCCAAAATGTGCCATCAAACCACCACCATGGGCTTCTCGAAGCAGCAATTCTCGAAGTGAAGCTCTAGGAATACAAAGGCGAGTGGCTTTAAAGAGATAACCATCACTCCTATAGAACTTCACTACTCCATGCTTCTCACAAGCTCGAAATATATCTCCAAAATCAGCATCCTCTGCATATAGCTCCTTGATCTGCTCGAAACCCAAGTAACGAGCATCCGTAGTAGTAATAAGCACATGTCTACGAGATAAAGCATCAGCAACCACGTTATCCTTCCCCTGCTTGTACTTAATCACATAGGAAAAAGATTCAATAAACTCAACCCATCTCGCATGCCTCTTGTTGAGCTTATGCTGAGCCTTCAAGTACTTCAATGACTCATGATCAGTATGAACAGCAAACTCCTTTGGCCACAGATAATGCTGCCAAGTCTCCAATGCTCGAACTAGAGCATAAAGCTCCTTGTCATAGGTAGGATAGTTCAATGCTGCTCCACTTAACTTCTCAATGAAGTAAGCAATGGGGCGCTTCTCCTGCATCAATACTGCACCAATCCCACTCTAGATGCATCACATTCAACTTCAAAAGTCTTATCAAAATTAGGAAGAACAAGAATAGGAGCATGTGTAAGCTTATGCTTGAGCAGCTCAAAAGCTCTAGCCTGCTCTTCTCCCCACGAAAAAGCAACATTCTTCTTGATCACAGCAGTCAAAGGTGCGGCAATAGTGCTGAAATTAGGCACAAAGCGCCTATAAAAACGAGCCAAACCATGGAAACTCCTTACTTCATTCGCACTCGAGGGAGTAGGCCAAGCTTGAATAGCTTTAACCTTCTCGTCATCCACCTTGACTCCATCTGCACTCACTACAAAACCAAGAAAAACCACACTAGAGGTGCAAAACGTGCACTTCTTCAAATTAGCATACAACTGCTCTCTTCTCAATGTCGCCAAGACCTGTCTCAGATGATCCAGATGATCTTCCAAGCATTTAGAATATATCAGGATATCATCGAAGTAAACAACCACAAACTTCCCAATAAAAGGCCTCAGAACATGGTTCATCAACCTCATGAAAGTGCTCGGCACATTAGTAAGCCCAAAAGGCATCACCATCCACTCATAAAGACCCTGCTTGGTCTTAAACGCAGTTTTCCACTCATCTCCCTCCTTCATACGAATTTGGTGATAAACGGACCTCAAATCAATCTTAGAAAATATCATAGAACCATGTAACTCATCAAGCATGTCATCCAAACGTGGTATGGGATATCGATACTTAACTGTTATCTGGTTGATAGCTCGGCAGTCGACACACATTCTCCAAGATTGATCCTTCTTCGGCACAAGAATAACAGGAACTGCACAAGGGCTTAAGCTTTCTCGAACATACCCTTTGGCCATAAGCTCATCAATATGTCGTTGAAGCTCCTTGCCCTCCTCAGGATTCGTCCTATAAGCAGCTTTATTTGGAATGGTAGCTCCACGAACGAAATCAATTTGGTGTTCAATACCACGAATGGGCGGCAGCCCCATAGGTGTTTCCTCAGGAAATACATCTTCAAATTCAGTCAACACCTCTCTAGCCATTTGAGGAACATCTTGGACGAGCTCTTGATTGATTAATACCTCTCGGAATCGAACCACAATCATGGGATCATGGTTATTAATGGCCTGCTTCAGATCACTGCTTCTTGCTATCATTACTGCCTTCGAATTCTCAAGGGAATTCCCTCCTTGCTTCAATTTCCCTTCGGCCACCTCCTTCCTTGCTTGCTCTCGGCCTTGCTTCATTTGAAGCTGGTCTCCATACACTTCCAAAGGGGAAAGAGGTTTCAATACTACTTCTGACCTTCATGCCGCAGCTGGTACTTGTTGGACACTCCATCATGTTGAACTTGGCAATCGAACTGCCATGGCCTACCCAATAGCATGTGTGCCGCTTGCATTGGCACCACATCACATAGGATCTCATCCTTGTAACTCCCAATTTTGAATTTCATGAGAGCCTGTCGAGTCACCTTGATAGCTCCATGATCAGTCAACCATTGAAGGTTATAGGGCTTTGGGTGCTTCACAGTATCCAACCCGAGTGCCTTCACTACTCCTGCACTCACCACATTGGTGCAGCTACCTCCATCCACCACCAAAGACAGCAGCTCCCCTTTCACTTTACACCGAGTATGGAAAAGGTTCTCTCTCTGCTCCAGCTCACTCTGAGGTTGTGCAGTTAACACCCTCCTAGTAACACAACTCCGGATTAGGACTCCTGTAGGTGGCTCCATCTCTATGGACTCATCCACTTCCGACTCCTGTGAACCAACTACATCGTCTCCATCATCTTTTTCCTCCTCGGATACATACTCTCCATTGTCCAAGAGAACCAATGTTTTCTTCGTGGGACATTGGCTAGCTACATGTCCTCTTCCATGGCACTTAAAACATTGAATGCCACCTGATGATCCACCTTGCTTCACATTGCTACTAGATCCTTCCACCTTGGATGCAGGTTTCGGACCTTCCTTGAAAGGTAGGCTCGGCCTAGAATTATTGGCAGCACTTGGCATAGGTCGTGGAGTAGAGTTAAAAGGCTGAATTCGACGAGTTCTTTGCTGCCTCTCCACCTTAGCCGCCATAGATACCAACTCATCTAGTTCAATGAAGGATTGTATCTCTACCACATTTCGAATATCACTATTGAGGCCTTGCGGAAAACGAGCAATGGTGGCCTCCCTGTCTTCATTCACATCGGCACGGATCATTAAGGTCTCCATCTCTTGATAATAATCTTCCACACTCCTTGTGCCTTGCCGGAGAATTTGTAAATTCTGGTGCATCTCCCTTTGATGATAGCTAGGCACAAACCTCTCTCTCGTAATGCTTCTCATCTCGTACCAAGTCTCAATAGGTCGCTGCATGTTTCTTCTTCTCTTCGTATTCAATTGATCCCACCAAATAAGAGCATACTCTGAGAATTCTAGAGCAGCAAGCATCACCTTCTTCTTCTTCTTGGAATAACGGTGACAATCAAAAATCAGCTCCACCTTCCTCTCCCAATCAAGATAATGATCAGGGTTTGTAGTACCACGGAAAGGAGGAATGGAAATCTTCAAATTTTGAAAATCTTCTTCTTCTTGCTCGAACTCATCCTCTTCCTCTTCGAACCCCTCGAACCCTTCATTACGAAGAGGTCTTCGTTCTCTCCTTACTGCTCGCGGCATTCCCACCCTTCTATTTGCTTGGTGGCGTTGCACTTCATGGAACAATGGTGGGGGTGCTCGATTTTCTCTTCTGTCTTCTCGTGGAACCCTAGGGTTCGGGTTTGCTTCCACTTGAAGTTGTGGTTGAGGTGCTTGAAGTGGAGCTTCAATAGCTGTCATCCTCTCATTGTTCTCGGCTCTTTGGATTTCTAGGGCTTGCAGAAGTTGCCCCAATTGAGTGGATAAAGCCTCGACTCTATCCTCCATCTCGTGGCACAAGAAAGGCCTCCAACCGCACAAGAAAACAAGATCAGGCTCCAAGAACCCATTCAATTCGAGTTCTTCTTCAAGATAACTTCAAGAACACGCAAGATTCGGGTAAGAAACCCTAGATAACCGTCAAGAATCTCAAGATAACCGTCAAGAATCAAGATAACCGCCGCTGACTTGAACCGAGCTCTGATACCACTTGATGCAATCAAAGTCACGCAACTTTCACTCGAACCAGAACAAGGATAAAGATGGACTCCAATCGGACATAACTTGCTTGTGGAAAGGGGCAATTGGTATGTCAAACCACTCGGACAATCCCAGCTAGAAGTAAAGGGCAATTGGAAGGGGTAGAACTCGCCACAATCGAAGTGGATATCCGATTGATAAGAGTTTGCTCTAGCTCTCTCCAGAATTCGCTCAATGGAAGAAAGTAGAGCTAGAAACCTTAAAGGAGGACTCGGCAAAAGCCTTGAATAAATCAGAAGTTTTGTGATAATTCTCTAAGGGCAAACCAACGTGTTCAGCCCTTTAAATAGGCAAAGTACAACCCAAATCCGACTCCAACATGGAAAAACACTCATAAACCGACTTTAAAACAAGAAAACTCGAAAACAGCCCAGCAAACCCGTTAAGCCCAAACCGTTAAGCCTGGACCCGTTAAGTAAACCCGTTAAGGCTGGACCCGTTAAGGCTGCTTCTTGCAATCTGCCTTCTCTTTAGCACTTCCTTCTTCTTCCACAACTTGAATCATCATACATGCTTTGGACTTCAGCAGCTCCACATCCATGTCTCGAAATTAACATTCCAAATAAGTAGCAAACTTCTCTTTGAATGCCTTAGCCTTAGCTCGAGTGATTGGCCCCTTGATGTCATCATCAGTATGTGTTGGAAAATGAAAGTTTTAATCATACATATTTACCCCGGAAGTGGGAAAATGGAGGAACAAAGTGGACATGGTAATAAAATATTGAAAATAGACGTTGCCATTGTGATAGAAAAGTTCATTGATTCGTATCAGTTGTACGCCAAAACATATCTACCAAGGATGAGGAAAAGAAAATTCATATGTGATCTTGTAGTAACACTATTATGGAAGAAGTTGTATACATTACAAGCATATTTATTATCCTCTTAAGATAGTGTATTTTTCAAAAAATTTAATTAATTTGATCCAAAGAGGTTATCTCATTCACGAAAGTGAATGGAGCTATTTTATTTGTTCCATGAGAAGGTATTCTAAAGTGAGTGAAACAAATCATTCACAGAAGTGAATGAAACACTCCATCCCCAAAAGTGTTTGGAGTGAGACACAAATTATATATATGTAAACTGTATTGTTTGAATTTTTTTCACCGGAAGTGAGAAAGAGAAAAATATTACACAAATGAGAATGTCAATCACGACTTTTTCAGTAGCGAAAGTCCTGATAATATTTTGTACCTATCATACGTTGAAATGTGAAATGAAACACATATATATTTCTCTATCAACCCTGAAGGTAAATGTAGTCACCTAGTTGGTGATGGTAATATTCCAAATAAATACTATTCAAGTTTGGTACTAATTGATTGATTTCAAAATTAATTCTTGTTTTCTTTATAATGCTTTATTGCACGAAAAATTCTTTTATTTTATTAATAAAGAATTAGTTATATTATTACTTATATCTTAACATATAGATATTCTCCTTGTTTTTAGTATAAATGTTCTTATGAAGCATGAATATTTAAAAGAATAAATATTCGTATTATATCATATACTACAAAAGTAAATAAAAGCTCCGGAAGAGCTTATATTTTGATTACATGAAGTAACTAACTTATATATGAGCGAAAACAGATATTGTGACGTCACACTAAGTCATGGGCAAAATTTAGTGCCAATGTATGTAAAAGCTCTAGAAGAGCTAATGTTTTATGTGATATATTAGTACTATCTGTACACATAAAAATGTAAACCATAAGTTTACAAGATTTGATAACTTGATAATTGGTTGGTCTGATTAGACCATCCCGGATCTTGATGAGAAAAAAAAGTTCTTTGAGAATTCATGAGAACATCATATGAGAAGTCAAAGAACTCTTCAACTAAAAGAGTTATTATGCCATGTTTGTTCTCAAGGAGAATAGAACAATTGATCATCGCTTCTAAAAGAGTTGGCAAATCTCTTGAGATTTTATGGACGTGTATGCAGAACAATACATCAGTCATGTGGATCATTTGTGAATTTTATGAGTTGATGCATCAAATGGATGATCACATATATTTTATCTCATCGCAACCCGATGTTTGCGAGATTGGTTGTCTCACTACTATGGATACATTTTGATGGTTATCCAATCAAACTTCACTTGGCTTAAGAGAACAAGCTGAGCCTTCCGGTCTCTTGTCGAGGACATGCTAGCTGGCAAGTGATAGTATTGGTTCGCATCTAACCAACAAGTTATCATAAGTTTCCCCTTTTTACAAATGGTTTCAGTCAGAAACCTAACGTATGAGAATATCAGGGTGTGCCGCATACACCCCAATTGCTCCACCACAGTATCTTAAGTTGATTCTCGTTGAAAATTGAGAATTTGTGTTGGGTATGAATCCCAAATGGGAGATTTGTTTGCGAAAATTGTTTTGATGAATTATTTTCCAGCATTAAGGGGGAGAGAAAAAACAGCTAGACAAAGAGATGAGTTGGAATGAGTTATCATTATTTAGTATTGATCCTCAAAGTAAGAAACATGAACCTGAAGTTCATAAGATGAATTATCATTACCAACTATCAAATGCCTTTATTGGCCATGCAAAGTGACCAAGTCACATATACTAGCTGTGAATGCTCCAACTAAATTTGATATCCTTGTTGGATACTCTAATATAATAAATGTGTCTAAAAGAGCGCATCAAGTGTGATAGACCAATCGGTTCCAATGATAAACATCCTCGAGAAAGAAAAGAAGTTGTAATTAGAATGATCAACTCGAAAACATGAAAACTCAAGAAGAGTAACCAAGAATAAATTATAATTTTAGTTCCAGAAGAACACATGTCTCTAAAAGTTGTGAAAGCGAAGAGATCTAAAAAAACATTTTAGACTACAATACTGGGACCGTAATGAAGTCATTGTCGACGAAATTTGTTTGTTATACTTCAGTACTGAATATGATATATACAAGTGAGGATCAAGAGTAAAACTCTATTGATGCATGCAAATAATGATGATATTGGCCAATATAGAAAGAAATCACGAAACTTGCTCAAAGAGCATAAAGTTTTGAGGACCAGAAGTCCTTACACCTGAAAAGGGTAAAAATAGCGGGATACAAACAAATTTTTGTGTTATTAGAACGTATGGAATTGTGAGAGATATTGCACAATGTTTTGCAATGGGTTTCTCGAAGAGACATATCATTGTTTAAGAGAAGTTATGCTCCCCTGTGGTGGATGCATCTACTTTTTCAAATCAATGTTTGAAAATTGTTGTGATAGCCTATTTGTTTGAATTCCCTAAAGATGTTATATATATATTTGAAACTCCTAGAAGGATTAATTTACCTGAATTAAACAAGTAAAGTTCTCGAGAACATATATCGATAGATTAAGAATATCCCCTGTATGGGTTGAGACAATATAGACGAATGTGAAATACTCGTCTAAGTTAACACCTACAACAATAGGGTGAATGGATCTTAAAAGGTTAAAACCGGGTAGATTGCATTAGAGCATTTGCATTGTGCATATATAGTTGTGTTTTCTGTATGTGCTTCAAGGATTTTAAATTCTTGGTTTATGAGTTGTGTTTACTTTAAAGTATGATTTGTGTTTTATGAGTGTTCTTTGTCGAGTGTTTATTGTTTCTATGATGTGAGTTTTGTTATTATCTTTCGTGATATGAAAGAATTGCTTACATCAATTCTTTGTGACGATCTCATATTATGTTGATGATATGAATATTATTGGAGCTCCTGAAGAGCTTCCTAAAGCAGTTGATTGTTTAGAGACATAAGTTAAATTGAAAGATTTAAGATCCTTTTATGGGCAAGGAAGGTAATGTTGAAAAAGTGAAAAAGTAATTTTGCATGAACAATTATGTTCATCAAATAACACTAGGATCCTAATATCACTAGAAGTGACCAAAGGTCCATTTAGGCATCAAGAAAGAAGTAAAACATTAAGTCTTGAAGTACAATATGTTGATGTACAAGGTCCTGAAGTACCATATGTTGATGCATTAGAGCACCATACAAAATATCATGTTGGTGTTGATAATATTAGCAAAATACAAGGTTTCTCACAATGGAACATTGAAAATACTTTGTTATCTTCAGGAACAATATATATGATTGTTGTATTATGGTATCATCAAAGAGATATTTGATGAACTATATATCCAAATCCTATATACCATTTGATCCTCATAGTGGTTGATCGGAGACGAGCTATCTCGTACATATGGTGGTATAACTGTTTCATAGAGAAACAAAACAAAGTATAATAGGCAAGTCCTGAATGAACTTCGTTACACTTTGTGATTCACCATATCTAAAAGACTTGTAGTTGTGAACTATTTCCAAAAGAAATGATCTTGACGATCATGTATGAAGAAAATCTAAAGATAATACATCAAATTGACAATATAGAAGATTGTTCACTAACTCACTCCTGACAACAATCTTTCTGAAATTTGTTCGTAAAATTTGAGTTCAACCACTCAAAGATCTGAAGTGATGTGGTCATGAGGTGGAGCATATGCGCACTGCACTCTTTTTCCCTTAACCATGGTTTTTTCCGACAGGGTTTTCCTGGTAAGATTTTTAATGAGGCAGTATGAGATAGCGTAATGCAATCTAGTGGTCATCCAAGGGGGAGTATTATGTAATTATTGATATATGGATGACCTATGACCTACCACATTAGATGCTCAGTTGAGAGTTACATGTAACCCCTATTCCTACATCATTATCTCTTATTCATATGCATTGATATAAGGATGTAGTGGTTACTAAAGTGTTCCTATAAATAGAGCACACTATCGTATCAAAAGTGAAGAATGAATAAGAAGAACTCTTCCGCTCTCTTCTCTTGTGTCTTTCCCTCTCTAATCTTCTTTTGTAGTTGTTTATATTTTCCATTAGTTTCCTAACATAGAAGTGTTTCAAAGTGATATATAATTATATATGGGTGACGCTTCGGTTCGGTTAACAAAATCAAAATTTTAGTAGGAATTGAAATTTGAATAAGCTATTTGTCTAAAACTGGCTAAATTACATGTTTTCTCACTCAAATTACAAAACAATTTCACGTTTGCCACCCAAATAACTTTTCTTTCTTACTCTCCACTAACTTTACGAATCATTTCACCGTTAGTCCCTGACCGTCAGGCTCCGTTAACACCATTAACTTTTTGATGACATAACAAACAGAACTGTTGACTATGCCATTAATTAATGACGTGTCAATTTAAAAAAATACAATTTTAAATAACTCTTTTTCTTTTCATTTTCCACCTCTTCTTTACACCTCACCATCATTGAAAATGCCTCACTGAGAGAACAATAATCACTGTCCCAGCTTCCACCTCCAGCCGCAGCGTCGGCGAGGCTCTCATCTCCTTCCACATCAACTCCTTCAGCTGTTTCCTCTTCTCCAGTTTCGTCGCGCTCACTCTCAAGCAACCCATTAGGATCTCACGGACCCCCCGGTTACTCGATCACCCAGAACAACCATTTCCATCTCCCCACCGAGTTCCTGGTCAGGTGAACAAGAACCTCCTCCGGATCCGAATGCTCATATCCGGCATCAGACATGATTTTGGGTGCATGTTTTTATGTTGGCTATGGTCAACATTGTTCAATTCGAGCTCGGGACCTTGGAAGGCGACAACTCCCACACTTACGAGTACGCCGCAGTTGTCCCGCTGGTTATTTTCATTCTCGTTTCTATCTTGATATGATATTCCCTAGTTCTCTACGCTTTCACTCGCTAGTAGTGTGACTCTTTTGTAGATCTCGTTCTTTTGGTTTATATCCAGAGGTGTGATATCTCTGTTTTTAGTTTTTACCTTTTAGTTTCTCTGGGGAAATAGATCGAACATGTTTGCTGCAAGTCGCCGCATCTTCCCTCCGCCTCAAATCCAGCAACCCCAACAGCTCTCCTCCTTCCTCGACGTCGTCATCGGTGCCGACGCAAGAGGCTTTTTCTCATAGCCAGATTAGGGCCCGACTCTCTGCTCCGCTGAAGCATCATCTTACCTTCCCACCGCCGCCGGATGCGGGGTAATTGCTCTTCGTCGGGACCATTTAAATTGTTGAGTCAGCGACCTCCCAGCTTCCCATTTCTTCCTCAAACCAAATTCGCCGTAAAAAACACCCAATTCATCCTCGCCGAAGAAGATCTCTTGTTCCCCGACTTCAGCTACTTCAACATGACTTCTCGTCGTTGGCCGTTGTCGCAATCAACATCGCGCTCTCACTCAAGCTCACGCTGAAAATCCCCTACGCATCTAGCTTCGATCTCCTCTTCGCTACTAACTTCCCGACTCCAATTTCCTTCTTCTCCTCGACCATGATCGGCTCCGGCTCTAGATTTGGCGGCGAGTCGGCAAGAGGAGGAACGGGGGAGTGATGCGGCGGCGGCATGTGGACAGGCTTGGGATTGGGGCTTTTTGTGGACGAGCATTTGATGCTACCATGCAAAATGGGTTAGTTGATTCATATGGAGAGAATTTCAAGGGGGGAATAAATGGTCGTTTATTGATGACATTGTGGAAGAGGAAGAGCTCGACGAACAAAAGGCGACAGTGGGGAAGGTGAGGAAGACGAGGGAGGGGGAGGTGGGGCCTGATTTTGTCTTTTTTTTTAATTGACATGTCATTGTTTAACGGTCCAGTCAGCTGTTCTATTTGCCACGTCACCAAAAAACTAACGGAGATTGATGGCCGGTGACTAACGATAAAATGAATCGTAAAGTTAGTGGCGAATATGAAAGAAAAGTAATTTTGGTGGCAAACGTGAAAGATTTATGTAATTCGAGTAACCAAACTTGTAATTTAGCCTCTAAAACCAAAACTAAAATCGTTAAGTACTTATCGATTTTCGGATAAACCAGGGAGTCGATAAACTATTTTTTAATTGTATTTTATAGATTTTGATCAAGTTATCAATTTACGATTTTAATCGAAAAACCAATAAACTCATGAATCGATTTAATTTTGACTAAAATCTAAAATTCAACAAAACAATCACCCTAATAGAGACCAAAACTATGGGGACATTAAGGGAGGATGAAAACTACGGTTGAAGGAGTGAGGGAGAGGAAGCGGTGGGGAAGAAGGGTTAGAAGAAACAATGGAGAAAAGTCAAAGAAGAAGAGGGTTAGCGATTGAAAAAAGAAAAGAGGGGGTTAGGTTGGGTTTAAGGGTTGGATTGGGTTGAGCAAGATGACATGGCTGGTGGAGTTTTATTATTTTTGGGTTAAAATTGCATTAATTAGGCAATTTCGTTTGCCATGTTAACACATAACAGACTCCATTAACGGAGTTGGAAGAAGACTAATGAAGAGGGACCACATGTGAATCATTTTATTAATTTGAGTGACCAATATTGAAATTAAATATTTCTAAATACTAAACAGTAAACATGACACTGCTTCGTAACAATTATTAATCTTTTTCGTTAATTGTTTAACAATTATTAATCTACCGTGACTGAACTGAAGATTCTTCGAGCAAAAAGAAAGGACATAATTATCTCCCCTCTCTCCTGTCGTGAGTTCACCGTACCAAGGAAAGGGGAATCCGCCTCGCTATGGGACGTTCACTGTCTCAAAGGAAATGGGTCCGCCGATTATGGAGGAAATATTGGCTCGGAGAAAGAAGAAGTTTACCTGGCTGCGGGCGGTGTCGCAAAGACCCTCCTCCTCTTCGCACCCTGGTGGATTCAAGTTGCCGCGTCCTCCAGCAGGTGGCATGGGGAGGACTAGGGCGGTGGGTGCTCATGGAGACTCTGTCTGGAAGGATACGCGTCGGCCAAAGCCTGGCCGCATGGGGGAAAGGATGTAACTACGCTCTCTAACAACAGGACCAACTCTTGCTACTGAATCTCAGCCACGGGAGTTGTTGAAGAATCCTATGCTGGAGGCGGACATGATCGATGCAGATGGTGGCCAGTCGACCTCCCCAACAGCAAAACGCATCAAGCGGGACAACAACATAATGGACACTACTTCAAGGGTGGAGGAAACCAGCCTCGACTGGTCCCACGTGAATCCATGAGTGTTCTAGCGTGAAATTGTCGAGGTATCCGCTCCTCCTTGACAATTCCGACTCTAGGGTCGGTTTAGACCCCATGTTGTCTTCCTCAGTGAAACCACACGTGATGAGGAGTTTGTGCGAGGGAAGTTTGCAAGCTTGGGTTTTCATAATTGTAGGTGTCGTGATTCTGTTAGAGGGAGAGGATCTTTAGCGGTTGCTTGGTCATCTAGCATGGCCTGTACAGTTCACTTCCTTTCTGATTTCCTTTGTATCCTCGAATGTACAGTTGTAGGTGTAGGGTAGGGTCCTTTGTTCTTATGTTTGTGCATTTGTCTTGCGATGCTCCCATTAGGCAGGGGCAACTTAATGAAATTCTCTCTTGGGTCTCATCTTTCTCTCTTCCAATATTTTTTCAGGGTGATTTTAACTTTCTCCTTGCCCTTTCTGAAAAACATGGTGGTAATCTTCCCACTATGGCAGCCTTGGATCAATTAAATTCATTTGTGAATGCAGCTGGGTAAGTTGATATTGGATATCATGGATCCCCCTTCACATGGTCTAATCGACGATCAGTATCGACACACATCATGGAGCGATTGGATCTGTGTTTGGGCAGTGATCTTGTGCTATCCTCATGGCCGGAGCTAAAGGTAATTCATCTTACTGATCTAGGTTCTGACCACCGAATGTTATTGTTGCAGCTCACCGCACAGAATCAACCAACAAGAACTCAGTTCCACTATGATGGGAGATGTGATACAAATCACGAGGCTTTGGATATCATCAAGCAAGCTTGGGGTAAAGTTACACATGGTACTCTGCAATTTCGATCTTTCACTCATCTCAAGTTTGTCCGTCATGACTTGGTAGAGTGGGATCGACTGGGTACATCAAATTATGCACGTGCTATCCGAGAGTGCCGGCATGCTATCGAAACAGATAGGGAGGCCGACATGGTAGATTGGGAACAAATTAAAGAGTTGGAATTACAGTTGACAGAGGCTTACAAACAATAAGAAGTTTTTTGAAAACAAAAGTCCAGAGTTGGTTGGCTTCAAAAAGGGGACTCAAACACTCGGTTGTTCCACCTAGCCACTCTTCATCGTCGGCGGAATAATCGGATTGAAGGGCTACGTGATGATGCTGGTGTTCTTCACTACACGATGGACGTGATGGCAGGTATTGCAGTACCATATTTCCAGCTAATGTTTACTTCTAATCATATAGATCCTATCCAGTTTGTGCAAGGTCTCAGGTTGCCCCGGAAAGTGACTGCAACCATGATTACGTATCTGACGGCCCCGATCTCCAATGATGAAATTCGACGAGGGTGTTTAGCATCGGGCGCTACCAAGCTCCAGGGTCTGATGGCTTCTTTGCAGGATTCTTCCAAACCCATTGGGGAATCATTGGCAAGGATATTAGTGTAGCGGTTCTATCCTTTTTTGCTTCTGGTCGCATACTGCATAGCTTCAATCACACGTGCATCACTCTCATGCCCAAGGTCCCCAATGCAGATTCGATGAATCAACTTCGGCCAATAAGTTTATGTCAGGGTTTTTATAAAATTATAGCCAAGATTCTTGTTGGTCGTCTTAGTGTGATTTTTCCTAACCTGGTAAGCTTGAATCAAAATGGATTTGTTCATGGTCGTTCTATTACTGATAACATCTTAATTGGACAAGAAGTCATGCACTTTCTTAAAACAAAGGTACAGGGTCGTGACAAGTGGATGGCGTTGAAACTCGATAGGGTCGTTACTCGAATTCTTCTGTTGGAGGGTGGTGCAAGGCTTCTTACTGGTGCGAGCAGTTCTACACTATAAGCGGTTGGTGGACGACAACACTTGCCCAATCTGTAGCAACGACAGTGAGAGCATTTTCCACTCCTTCCTTCACTGCCGGGTTGTCGTCGAGTTGTGGGACCTAGCTGGCTTAGGCCTTGTTCATACAAGGTTAGCGTCTCTTCCCCATGCAGATTGTTGGAGTACACTGTTCTTTAATTGTCATCTTTCTACGTTGTTGGGCGATCCATAAGCGCATACAATATAGGGGACCAACTCTATTGCGACAGATACGCGTTAAAGTGGACGAATGACACGCGGCAACTACGCCGCTCACACTGCACAGAGGACCTCGCCTTCGGAATGGTCAAGAACCCAACTCGGGAATGGGCTCTCGATCTCAGCAAGATGGCACTTGTCCGGCGGGAGGAATCCTTGTCCGAGTTGACGGGGCATGGCGGCAGGGATCAGGAGGCGCAGTCGGGTTCGCCGGCTTTTCAGAAAATGGCGCTTTGCTATTTGCCTTCGGCAAACATTACCCAGTTATCGTTGACCCCTTCATTATGAAATTGTTGGCTTTACACGATGCAATCAATTGGTGCCTAGCACATGGTTTTGTTGTGGCAAACTTCTGTGGGGATTGTCAAACGTTGATTCGGAACGTTAGTGAGCGGGAGGTCGCGCATAGCTGTGGAGGCGCAATTTAGAGGAGGTCCGAGTGGCCATTTCCTCCTTTTCAATTTTTTCTTGTACTTATACTACTAGTAGGTACAACAAGGTTGTCCATCTAGTGGCACAAAATGCCATTTTATCGGCAGTTCGACTATTTATCGACTTTCTATTGAAGCTCATTATCGGTGACAAATTCAACTTCGTATAATTACAAAGAAATAGATAAGCTACCACTTGTAAAGAGAGAGAGAGAGTGAGATACGCAAAGCAAGTGAATGGGGTGAACACCAACGAACTTCACTATTACTGTTACATAATCGATCCCCCACAGGGCAACTCTCGCCGGCGCCGGAACTTATGCAGAAGAGGGTATTTGCATGCAGCAGCAATAGCATCGGAGTGGCGCTTTGATTTCATTGTGAATGTGTTCTTTCCATACACAGTCCCGCCTCCATCATTTCCATATATGCCCCTCGCATTTGGAGAAGAATCAATAGATTAGCGGATTGCATAAGACACCATCTTCGGAAAAGTAAAGTAAGTAACAATCAATCGTCGGCAAAAATGTACAAAGCTCTTTCTGAACAAAACGTTGGGTTAAGAAAAATGAATGACAACACAATAAAATAGAAGAAAATGTCGTGTTATACGTTCTGGTCTTGTATGCCTATGATTTGTATCGTCAAGTTGGGAGTTGTTCGAAAATTAGTTAATCTACCCCCTTTTTCATTATACATTGTATTTCACCATTTTTAATTTTTATACATCATTTTAAAACATTATCATGATATGGTGCAACGGTAAGTTAAGAATCTGGTAATGCTACCATAATACCTCCAAATTATGTGAAATGTTCTTTTAGGGAGTTGCTAAAGGTCACTCTTAAAATTGCTAAATGTCGCCCTAAAAAACATCAAAGTTACAAATTTAACCTTTTAGCTTCTTTACTCTTCCTTTAGCAAACAAACACCACTTAGTAAAGAAAATAAAACATTATTCAAAAGAGAGAATCCATCATCGTCATTCTGGAGTTGGAATCGTCGATATGATGTCTGGATCATGACTAGCGACTCTGAATCGGTAAAGTTCACTCAAAAATTGAAAAAAACAAAAAACAAAAAAAAGGGAACCGTAACTCATTTGCGGTTGCACCATGGGCCAACCACAGCTCACCTGCGGTTGCACCATGGGCCAACCGCAACTCACTTGCGATTGGTCCATGGTGCAACCGCAAATGAGCTGCGGTTGGTCCATGGTGCAACCGCAGCTCACTTGCAGTTGCACCATGGACCAACCGCAAGTGAGTTGCGGTTGCACCATGGACCAAACGTAACTTGCCTTAGGTTGAGCGTTTTTTTGGAAATTTCGTTAGAGAACGGGCGACGACGGCGGGAAAGACGCCGACGAACTGGTGCGTCGAGAAGGATTCGCGAAGAAGGCATATGAGGGGTTCAGTTTGAGGGGTTAGGGATTGTTTGGTTTGTTTGAATTTTGAAATTTTATCGGGGATATATAAGTCATTTATCATTAGAGTTAGGACGACCGTTAGCAATTTTAAGAGCGACATTTGGCAATTCAGTTCTTTTATAGGGGTGAATGGTGATATAAATTTGATTTTTTTATTTTGTTGTTATTTTTTTTTTAATTTAGTTTATTGTGAAGGCATGAAGGGGGATTGTTTTCCTTTTAAGGTGGACGTGCATGAACAAAGGCAAGGGTTGGGTGGCCAATGTATGAGCATGACAAGTTGCAAAAAAGGCTTCCAAAGCCAAGTCACGTGGAGGAGTTATACAGAAGGCAGAAGGACGAGAGAGATGTGGCCACTTGCTAGACCTCCTTGCACTCGATCTCATCGCCACGGCAGAAAGACTTCGAGCTGCAATGCGAGAGCACATGCGGACAACGGAGGCCACGGTGGATTCCACGGCTGGACTTGTTTGTGCCAAGAGGATTGCTCGAGTGTTTGATCGGAATTGGAAGAGGAAGCGAAAGAAAATGACGCAACTACGTCGGGGGATCGCAATAGAAGTGTGGAAAGTTGGTGAAGTTAAATGAAATCTTGAGGACAAGGTCGCTTTTAAAAGGAGGGGATTGCTAGAAATAAAGGGATTAGGGCTCGGCCCTATTACTTTCGTTGTTTAATTAGTAGTATTATTATTATTAGTAGTAGTGGTAGGCGGCTAAGTGTGGCCAAATGGTTTAGCATTAGGGTTTTCCAGTATATGTACTTTCGGGTTTACAGAAAAATATTAGTAAATTATCTCTATCAAAACCATAATCCCTTTTCTCTCAAATTCGTCACCTACCCCTAAAGGTTGTCAGCCATTCTTCTTCTCGATCCCTAATTTCTTCTTCCAAATTCCTAAATCCCCAATTATGTTCTTCCCAAATCCCAATTCTCAATCCTATTCGAAACCCTAAAGAACCGTAGTTCTAACAGGCAACTTAGGGTGGTTGGGTCTAAAGTGTAAGATCATAGGGTCCTCATCAGCCGCCTTGAGGAGCTTGATCTCGATGTGAGATTGTTCGGCTTCTGGTCGATTTGGTTCTCCAAGGTGGAATTGCCGTCGTTGTAGCTTTTTTCATCGATAAAATTTGGAAGTTTTGAGGGGGAGGAAGGGGTCTGTATATGTTAATGTGTGGATTGAGATGAATCCCGAAGGAAGGAAAACCACATTATGAAGGCTTGATTTTAGATCTTCAAACGGTAACCCACTACAGCGAATCGAAATCGAAATCGAAATCGCCTGTACCAATCAATAGGGAGTCAAAGGGTGTGGAAATAGACGAAAGTGACTTTTTTGTTACGTTGAAACTCATATTACCTAATCATGCAAAGTGAAACATTTGTAACCGTCTCGTACAAAGGTCAAACCCGTGCGACCATTCATGCTAAGTACCTTCAGTGCTTCTCATACTAGTATGACAAGCACTAATCCACAAGAGTCTGTTTACCATGTGAATTTCTTATGGCCATAAAGTTTTTCATCTCTCAGGGTCATATCCAAAATAACAACTAGACGAGTTACCTAACTTCAACTAGACCGGTGCAATCAACCCAATTTTATACGTGAAATGAAGACATGAATTCCTCCATTTCATTTCCACCTCCAGTAACTTTCGCATGCCAGGCCTATATCATCGATTAGCCTATAGATACAGAAACTTACTCACTCGAAGCAGGACTAGAGCGAGATGAAGAGAGAATGCAATTCGAAAACAGAAACAAATGCTACCGACATATTACGAAGAAGTGTTGTTCGATCTGTTATATGATACTGATATATCTAAATAAGCAGCAGAGACCAAACCTGGAAGAAAGAAACAACGGAGGTGAAGAATCAAAGCCGAGGATATTCGTCCAGCATCAATCATCCTTTAGCTCCAAACTCCAAAGCAATGCCCCTCGATTGATTTTCACAACAAGAAACCTCCCAGCAAGCCCCACCACAGAGCAGAGGAACAACTACACGTATCTACCTTACACAAACTTGCAGTACAAGCAACGACCATCTGATGTTTATAACATTTGCAGCATAATGGATCGTGATGGTGATTATATAGTGAAGCTGAGTGATATACCTCAAGGCCAAGGCATGGAGCTAAGTTAATCAGCCATTCCCGCATGCCCTACACAGCTAGCTAGGACCCAATGTTTATCCCTTTACTGAGGGGAGGAGAAAATAGGAACAAGGCAAATAGAGGTGAAAACATGGTTCCAAAACATTCCATCTGCCTGTAACATTTGTTTATCGCAGGGGAGTGGATTAGCTGCATCGACTAACCAGCATTGACAGTTATAAGAATCCTAGTTCCAAGATCTACCGCTCTATGAATTTACAGAAATTCAGGAAGTGTAGAAACCTGACGGTTCGGATGTAATCATATTCATGCACATGCAACTGGTGTTCCATGCCTAGTACTAGTACTGTTCAGTCTACCAAGTACCATCCAGCAATCAGTTTAATCGTAAGAATTAAAAATAGATATATAGTCACAGCTGGCTGGCATTCAAGAAATATCTGAACCACATCTGAAACAAGCAGTAGACAGAAATCAACAGAGTAATTATCAATGGTTCCTTCATTTTGATCTTCGTAAAATGAGATGGGTGCAGATAGGAATGAACAAATAGGTCACCCACTGGAATTTGGGTATGAGACGAGTGGGTCATTACAACCCTTAGAACCCTCTCAAACCCAACTGGCCTCTTGTCACCCCCTACCATACCCACACTATCCATCCAGAAGTGTATGCTTGGGTGCTTTTCGTGAGTTTGAGCTCAATAACCTCTAAACCCTCCCATTGCTCACCCCTATGCGCAAATTTTTGCTTTCCTTCGGTTGTTTTTCTCTTTACATTCTTCCTTATTGTTTCAGAATATCAGCAGTTTTCATTAGATGTTTAATGTCTTTTAAAGAAATTAGAATTAGCCAGGAGTTATTATTAGAATTGGATTTGCTTTTAGATGGTTCTATCGTATTAGGAATTTAGGATCACATCACACATGAAAAGAATTTTAAAAGCTTGTGCAGAAGTTATTCCTTATGATTTCATAGGCTTATCTATCCTTATATCATGAAGTGAGCTACCGTACTTTATCACCTATGGGCATTCTTCCTAACACTATCAATCAAACCCCCTGATTTCTACCGGTTGGCATAAGCTCCAGCAGCCTTACTTCTCTTAACAAATTTACAGCAAGCTTAGGCACATCATTTCTCAACTTGATACTGATCCTAAAACGATTTTGTTAATGAATACACGAATAGAAGATGTGCTGATAAAGCAGAAATGAAAAAGAATGAATACTGGCAATAAAAGTCTGACTACTTACATCTGACTGTTGACCCAATCTTACCACAGCAAATAAAGATGTTCGTTCCCACTACTTTCAGTCTTTTGTTGCTGCTTCTCCCAGAAAAGACAACGGTATCGAAAAATCTATTATAAGAAAGAAATTTCACCAGAAATAGAAGACAAATCAACAAGAACACATCTTAAGAAATATGGGAGTATTATTCCAGAAATAATAAATCTAGCAGAAAATTCTCGTCTTGCAGCAACAAGTACAATGTTAGCATTATCAATAGATGTCTTGTAGAAACCTAAGTTATCAAGATTTACAGTCAGGAGTGAGTGCCGATACAGAGTATTATGGCATTGATTCGAAATAATTAAGAAACCGCAATAATTCCAAATCTACTAGAGCTATAATCTCCGCCTTCAGATTACCTAATCTATTGAATTTTCCCAAACTTGCATTCGTGCAGGTTTTCATAACCAAAGACTACTGTTGGTAAAATAATTAACATTAAATTTGTATACAAGCCATGACAAATGGAAACACTAAACGTTTGATTTTCTTAAGAACCATGTAGAAATCATTCTAAAAGCTTCAAACAGCTAAGACTCACATTCTACAACTGCAATAGTAGAGATTTTGCAGACATTCTTTGTTAAGTTATCCAAGCTTTATCAATCTAGTTGCACTGTTCAAGGCTAAGCAACTACATGAAACGACATTCTTTTTCTAGACCCCACCAACCAACCCATTTCCTCGTATGAAAATCCTAATAAATATAAAAAAATCCGGCAGCAAATGAATATTTGTTAGCACATAAATACTCAGCTTAGCAAATATATTAAAATTGATTACTGCTAAATATATAACAACAGAGCTAACAACTAAGTCTGAATTAATTCCCAGTTCAATAATAAAACTTCATAAAAGAAAACCATCAGACTTAACTGACATGGACTTCAGGTCCATGGCACCATCTTCTTAACAAGAAATCACCTGAATGGTGAAGGTCGCCCTGAGAGAAGAAAAGAGGCTGTAAAGGTCCAATCACCAAGTGCTGACCAAGACTACGTTGCCAACAATAGAACACTGAAGTTAAAGTTGTCCATATCTCAGGAAAGCACCCGCCTCATAGCTTATCTCCAGGTCCATCAGAAACGATATTTCTCGACTTGCTTATATCATCTAGTGTGGAATTATTGCTTGGCACCCTGCAATACAACAAATGAGATGTGGTTACAAGAATGACAATTGCCACACGCTAAAACTATAAGCTTATAATAGCTTACAATTTTTGTTTCTTTGCATTCTGCTTGATTGTTGCAACCATATCCAATGCCATTGTTTGATGGCTTCTAGTTTGTGAATGCAGGTCCAGCCCTTCAACAGTCTCACAGTCAACTTTGCATATACGACACCATCCCATGCTTGATGGTTTCCTCTTTCTTAAATTGTCAAAAGAATCCAGTTCACCCTGTATAATAAAATACAACAGATTTCAGGGGTGACAATTACATTTACAAAGTAAGTAAAACAGCTACATATATATTATCAAGTTCATGGCCATAGAAACATAAAGGTATCAGTAAAACAGCACTTAACTGTATAGTTCGCATCACCACCAGGAAAAACCTTATGGGGAAAGCTACTGCGAAAGCCAGGCTCACCAAACAGGGCATGACGAAAGTTCCTAGGCGTATGTGATTCCCTCACTGGTTGATTAGGGATTGGTCCAAAACCAGCTTGTTCTGAAAATCTCAAATGAGGAGGCAGTTTATGAGCCCCAAAGTTCTCACCCCTTAAGTGGTTAGCCATACTGTCCTGGCCGATGAATTCACTAAACCTATAATGATCAGAAACTCTTAAACCCCCAGGACCATCAAACTCGTCCCTACGTGAATGGGCTGGGAGAACTGGAAACCTGTTACCTTGGAAAGATCTGCCACTTGAGCCATCAAATATCCTGCTCTCCCTACCACCAATATCATCTAGGCCATGAAGGGGGCCAAATCCACGTGATGATAGGTGATCCCTGCCAGGACTCCTTGAGTCCAAACCCTGTACATGACGTAGATGATATCCAATGTCAGGACCAAGTAAATTTGGATCAGTTCTAGCAGGGTCCTGTCTACAAAAAGGCTTGCCAGGAAAACCAATGGGAGCTTCTCCAACATCACTGGGGTGCAATATAATGTCGTGATTAAATGGAGGAAAGTGTCTTGAAGGACCATGAGCACCTACAGAGTCCATTTTAAGGCCAGCATCGTAAGTTGTCCGATACGATCCATTTTCAAGTGGTCTTGGTGCCATATCACCTCTAAAACTGTGTAGACCTCGATCAACAGTCCTGGAAAAGTGACCTCCAAACTCCGAAATACCCTCAGCTTCAAAACGGGAAGGCCTGGAGAAGTGCCTGAGGTCGTCCAGTTGTCCTCGATCGACACCACGACGAGCTGGGTCTTGAGTAAAGGGGTGGAAATGATCATCTGCAGTAGGACCAAGTCTTTCATTCCGCAACCCAACGATTGAGGAAGGGCCAAATCCTGGCCCTGGAAACCCCTCCATTCCAGCTGCATTTGAGTACATTCCTATATTTAGCCTTGGAGGACCACAATGGCCCTGAGAATCAGGTGCCTGAGGACAACCATAATAATCCTGTCCACCAGGAAAGGCTGAAGCTGATCTTGGACCATGGAAGCCACTTATCTGTCCCGGCCCAGGTGGCCTAAGTTGAGTAGGATGCCCAAGGGGTGCAGGGTGTAATTCTCCAGGAGTTCCATGAAATAATGGAGGCCCAGTATGCTTACGAAGAAGAGCAGATGGACCATGCTGATTATGAAAAGTTACCTGGTCATTTGGGAAGGCAGAAGAACTTTGGGAAAGCAGATTTCCATCATGTGATGTTAAAGGCGATTTCTCATGCCTGAGACCCTCTTTTAACGATGCTGTCTTCAGCATTTTATTCTCTAGTGATATAGACCTCTCTTCTTGTTTGTTATCAGCATCAGGAACATCTTTTTTACTTCCATCACCCTCTGCGGGCTCCTCCTTCACCCTCCTAACTGAAACATCCGGATTATTAGCTGCATGTAATCCCAGAGCATCCTTGGTTTCACCTATGGATTTATCATCATCACCCTCCGACTTCAAGTTGCTTTCAGATTTAATGGTTATACCAGCTGTAGCTGCAGGGATAGAGACGGTACCAGAATCTGTATTAGCATTGTCCTGAGTTGATGCATCCACTTTAACACTTTTATCAGCCACCGAATCAGCTAGTCCATCGAGCATTGGCCTCAAACTAGCCCCGGATTGTTCTAGATGTGGTTTATCTGAGACTCCATGAGGAGGCACCACAGGCTTCCCTGTATGATTTTGAACCTGCTGCTTCTGCAATCCATAAGGTGATGCAGTATTCTGGTGTGTTTGTGGTCGTGGGACTTGTTGAGGCACAGCCTGAGGGTTCAATCGTGACTGTGAATACATCTGTTGCTGCGTATTAGCAATCTGCTGCGACAAATGATTCTGGCCTAAGGGCTGCCCAGAAAATTGCTGCTGGTTTTGCACAAACTGCTCATAAAATGGCTGCTGAACTGGTAGTGCTACAGGTCTCTGGTGAATCGGAAGTCCAGTTTGATGGGCCTGAGCAAGCAACGGATTCGGTTGACCAGGCAGGGTGTTTGAGACTTGACTGGATGAAGGCAAACTACCTGTTAGTTGTAGGTTCGGAGGCATACCATGAGATTGTAAAGGCCGTATCAGGAGAGGGTTTTGATGGAACTGACTCGGTGTTTGGGCAGTATGTTGAGAGTGTTGTTGTGGTACAGCTTGGGCATACATATGAGCAGGATGTTGCGGGGCGGCCAACTGCATAGGCTGATGAGACTTCGGTTGTAGATAAGACTGATGACTGGTCACTGTTTGAAGACTGGGATTTCCAGATTGGCTAGGCTGAGAAGAAAAGTGTTGTTGAATCGGTGGTTGATGGTGGTGTCCATGCATTTGAGCCTGTGATTGTGAGGTAGACTGAATCTGAGGGACATGTTGAAGTTGAGAATGTGCCAGAAGCTGAATTTGGGATTCAGCATTTTGTGACCGTGAAGGTGGTTGCTGATGAGGCATTTGCACTAGTGGCTGCGGCTGAACTGTTTGGGCTTGAGCATGGGCCTGAAGCTGAGGCTGTGGATGCAAATGAACATGAGGAGTCGGGTGCAACTGTGCTTGAAACTGAGGTTGAGTTTGTTGCTGTAACTCCATTTGTGCTAGATTTTGGGGTTGAGCAGCAACTGGGAGTTGCATCAGCGGTTGTGATTGAGTTTGAGATTGCGGTTGTAATTGTGCCTGAGCCTGCGCCGGAGGGTGTTGAATTGGCAGTTGAGGTGGAACCATCGTTAGAGAATTTGAAGGCTGGGTATACACATGAGGTTGCTGGTACAGTTGAGCAGCCTGCTGTTGATACGGGTTATATTGCTGGTATGGATCATACCCAGGATACTGCTGGTAGTATTGCTGATAATGCTGCTGCTGTTGAAACCACTGTTCTGAAGTTGGCATGGAAGCCTGTCCGGCAGCTGGGGTTGACGATGACATGTTGGATTGAATGGTCATTTCTTGTGCAGATGTGGAGGACGTTTTAGACTGAGAAGCCTGAACAGAGACCTGAGAGTTATCATTAGGCTGCACTGCCATAGCAGCAACCTGAGAACCATCGGCACTTAGAGTTTGCAACTGCACACCCTGTTGTTATTAAAAACCAATACACTAGTCAATAAACTAAGAAAGAAGAGGAAAATAAAATTATTTTCGTATAACTACAAGGAAGTCACTAAAAGACTCACAGCACAAGTTTGTCCATGTTCTTGGATTTGGCGATGCGCTAATTGAACTCCACACCTATCGCACACAACAGCAGAATTACCAAAGGCGCATCCAGAACAATGAGTTGTGCACTCAGATAGAGAACCTTGCCAAGTGCATCCACTCCTATTGTATAAACAAAGCACTTGTATCTTGCCAATAGTTTCAGCAAGTGATTTGTTTGATTCCAGTAGTGGCTGCAGCATGAAATGCAGAAAAAGAATTTATAATTTAAGTGCATAACATGATCAGAAGAAACAGTACAAATGCTCTATTAGTGTCAGAACGAACCTTGGAATCTGCTTCAGTCACCAAGTAGCCATCGTATGGACAAGCGCGCGTGGTACTCACAACGTACTTTAAGCATGCTTTGCAATAAAGGTGAGTACACTGAGATTGTAATGCTTCATTTGGGTAGACAAGCTGACGGCAAATGGGACAGAAATACTCTCCGGCTAGAGATTGAATATTCGGAATGCATTCATTATCGAAACCCATGATCGTAGGACTAATAAGATAAGAGCCCTCCAAGCATTAATACAAAACTCCTGCAGAGCGCATGCACAAGCAAAGAAGTCCGGAGCATGTCATAGTACTAATCTAAAGAAAGAAAAGAAACAAATATAATAAGAAACCAATGGAAATGAAGAAAACTAAAGTTCATTTCATATATTAGCTCCATGACCAAGGCCACCCAGCAAAGATCACATAAAGACTGAACAAAATCGAGGAGGAAGCGTCACAAGATGATTTACCTATGACGTTAGGGTTGAAAGCAAATCATTCAAACAACCAGACATGATAATCGAATTAGGGTTTCAGTTCACATGATCGAATCACCGGTGACCGATCAACGCGAGTGACCAGCGCTTAACGATCGAACCAGGCAGCGAAAGGAGTATTTTGGATGACGAAAGTAGGGAATGAGAAGAGTAGAAAATGGACGAAACATACCTACTAGACGTCCGAAGCAAGGCGCAGATGAACCTCGGAGCAGATTTTACGGCGCCTTTAGGTTTCTCGGGTTGTTTCTCTTAACGGGCTAACGGCCGAAGATGCCGTCTGGGGGGGTTCACCCCCTCTTGATTTTGTAGTTTATAGGTATGTGGCATCCTATTGGCTATTTGCTACCTATCGTTTACCGGTTAAACAAATTGGTACCTGATTTTTTCTTCATTTTATAGTGGATGGCCACACATTCGAACGAGAGTAATGGAGCCGTTAATATTCTCACATTACTACTACTATTAGTTCAACTAACCTTTCAATTTGAATGATGTGTGCTTGGTGTTGGTGGTTAAAGGAACTCGAATAACCAACAGCAATTACAACATTAGTTGATTTGTTATAGACAAATCTTATAAATTGATATGATACCAATTGCTAGAATAATAATAACCGCTTGTTCAGATTCCAAAACTGGAGAGCGACCAAGGTGACAAATAGAAGCAAAAACATATTACAACCAACTCTTTTCTCGATAAAATTTACTTCCTACAACAAGCTGAGTAGTCCAATATCTCCGCCAGTGTATGCGCATGTACAGCGCCTCAGCCCTCAGTCGTGCATGCTGTCTGATTCAAGAATGGTTGCATGAACCCGGTTGAGAATGTTTATCACATCTGAGGCGAAGGGATGACTCCAACATCGCCTTACTAACGAAACAAAACTCCGTTCCAAGTTACATTCTCACCTGCCAGTGCTCAAGCTCCGTCGCTCAAGTTGAGTGTCATTTTGATGTTCATGGACGCCAACTCAGAAGCCAGGTACTTAAACACGTATGGCATCGCGACAGTCTCCATGCCCTTGCTTGTCTTGCAAGCCTGGCAGAGCACCTTCTTCGGATTTTGTGGGGGCACTTGTCCGAATCCACCCACCCTCACCATCTTCTTGTGTGGTTGAATGAATGTGGTAGTCAGAACACTGCCACAGATAGAGCAAACGTCTGCTATGTGGTAATCCGAACAAGTATGCAGCCTGTCATGCAGCAAATATGCGGCTCCATGAGCAATCATAGCATCACGTTCCATTTCTCCGAAACGGATACCACCCCCACGTTTCCTTCCCTTTATCGGCTGCCTCGTGACTTGGTCGACTACTCCTGTTGACCTCACCTGGAAAACAAAGATTTTGATAGCAAGGATCCCTAGTCATGTCTGCAGCTTCAACATAAGGGATACTTATCTATGCAGGAACTTCCGCACACAGATAATCCAAAAAGGGACCATGCTTTATTGCAAACAATACCTGGAATTTGTCTGAAACCATGTGGCGAAGACGTTGATAGTAAACTGGACCAATGAAGATTTCACAAGTCAACTCTGTGCCATATACCCCACTGTATAGCACCTCCACGCCGTGATAATTGAATCCATGAGACTTTAGTGCTTCCCCAAGATCATCAACGAGAGATTTAGGTTCGGATTTAGTGCATCCTGCATCATCTTTCTTCACCGAACTTGCAAATGGCGTTGCATCCACAAATTTCCCGTTCAAAGCACCACCCTGAAACATGAATGTCGATATTTAATCCATTTGGTACTCACAGTCAGAAGCTAGACAATCAACTATTGCGATCACAATTCACTTTCCAATTTGTCACATACCTTAGCAGCAAGAGATTCCAAAAGCATTCCAATTGTCATTCTCGAAGGAAATGCATGGGGGTTGATGATTAGATCAGGACGCATGCCAGTAGCACCAGAAAATGGCATATCAATATCAGGCCATAACTGGGAGCAAACACCCTTTTGTCCATGCCTGCTGCTAAATTTGTCACCAATGATTGGGTTTCTTGGATGGCGAAAACGAATGTTTGCCTGTTCATGAAACAACACACTTAGTACGTCTAACTGAATACTGAAGTATTCTATGAGAAAGGCAATTCGAATTAACTCGTTTTAATTGTCTCGTTTATAAAATGAGACAATTGGTCACATTGTCTCATTTCTAGATTGATCCACCAAAACGACCCCTAAGAATCAACCAGTACAACAGTAATTTGGATGCAACTGTATACACTAACCTTCTGAAGTATTCTATGAGAAAGGCAATTCCAATTGACTCGTTTTAATTGCCTCGTTTATAAAATGAGACAATTGGTCAAATTGTCTCATTTCTAGATTGATCCATCCAAACGACCCCTACGAATCAACCAGTACAACAGTAATTTGGATGCAACTGTATACACTAACCTTCTGAAGCTTCTTCTTCTTTGTATCCACAGCAACATAGTCAACAACCACAGTTTCTGAACCCTTTCGCTTAAAGACTCTTGTTTTGGGTTCTATTGTATTACCGAAGCTACAATAAGGCTCATCCGGTTGCAATATCTGGCACAATATATGTTGGTCATTAGAATTATGGATAGAAGTAATTAATACCCGTGACAGACCAAAAATAAAAATAATAATAAGGACCAACCTGACCAACATATGGAAGTCCATCCACATCAAGGAATTTAGGACCTTTGCTACTTCTCATAAACATCTGACCTGCTGTCCTATCCTCAGTCAAATCCACAGTTTCAGTCTGCATTGAAACAGGTAAAGCAGTATGACCAATGACTGAAAGTCAACAACACCCAGAATACATGCCAATGCAGAAATCCATTCTAAACAAAGTACTTCAGGGCGTGTTGGGTTCGGTATAGTTGTAAATTGATATTAATCGTCTCAACTGCATACTATTATATGAAATGTATTTGCAAAACAACTGTCTGATTCAGTGCATTTGTGCAAGAAATTGTGCCAAAAGAATGAAAAGACATGCGGGCTCTCCAATTTCCTAGAGTGCATTTCAGATATTGTACTTCAAATTGCAGTAGTTTGATGCATTTGAAGCGTCAACGAAAAGTGATACATTCGCCTAATTGCATGCTATTGCAAATGTTGTCCTCCCAAATGCACACAATCAAACAACCTCTTAAGAATGTGTTACTCTTCTGTATACCGTCTGCAAACCTCATTGATTTGATATTGTTATGGCAACTCTTAAAGTAGCAGAAATAACAACAGACAGCACAAGAATAGATAAAAGAAACAGGATAACAAAGTGGGAACCAGCAGTGAGAAAACCACTCATATCCAGAACTGTGATATTTAGGAGGCATGAAAGCAACAAATTTATATTGTGGGCCTCAAAGTCAAACATCTAAGCAAAACCTGGTAGATTGTTCCATGACACATTCCACGTTCTACAGAAGACTTGTTGAGAATCATGGCATCCTCCATATCATATCTGTGTAGGTAAGTATGTTAGCTAATCGCAATCCATTTGATGGAAAACAATTTGAACTGTTCATCAAGTTATTTACCCTGTGTAAGCAAGCACGGCAACTATTGCATTCGTCCCTGTGGGATACTCATCAATACAGTACTTGGCATATGTACTTGTACGTACAATTGGAGTTTGAGGGGTCTGCAAAATATTCAGAGGTCGTCACTATAGAAGAGTAAGCGAAAGAAAAAAGAGCGCCAAGATGTGAGATCTACCGTCCAAGAAAGTAAACTGAGAGAAGCAAAAACTTCTGCTCAAGCTCAACAAAATAACTTAAGCTGCTATTCCTTCTTATTGAGTATTACATCAGGAGTCTGTCTAAGAACAACTAAGATCCAGCAGAAGACTTCTCGGTCGTTCTTTGACTATGGAACAAGCACGTTCCCCAGTAGTTGAATTGTAACACCAACTCACTCATACAAGATAAGGATCACCCTAACTTTGAACCATGAACCCATACCCTGAATGTACTGGCCATAAAGGCTCTATTATCCGAATGGGGAAAGCCTAGGTAGTTAGATGCACAGTACATAGATAAACCCACAAAAAGTTTCCTTTGTGTTTTTCTTCTCCCTTGTACTATCTTTAAAGAACATGGAGCAAGTGTTTTAAACATGGTTCAAGGCTAACCTAAAAAGACTTCCCCGCATAAAATGCATTCTATATGGGCTATCATCGTTCCAAACATAGGGCTAATTGTGATAGCCACCTAAACCTCTTCTACAAATGAAGAGCATCAGATTTCAATAAGCAACCCTTTCGTTCAAAAATTAATTCTAACTCGGTCGACAAATCCAATTGAGAAAGAAAGATATGCCCTCACCACGTGTGAAATTTCATAGAAACTCCCCGGAATAATTTTTTAACTTCAAAGTCAGGAGCAATATAAGATATTGCCACAAACTGTACCTGAAGATGATATAGCTTCTGATCTGCACGGTAGCGTAGAGCCTGCAAAGAATATCCCATTGTTTGTTTGGCCATCTGTCATAGACAAAACATGTTGGAACATCAGATGCACGACCACTTAGCAGGACAGGGACAGAGGCCAAAAGAAAATTCCTAATAACCTGACACTGGTACATGTTTCGTGGGCTCTGATTATGATCAGACCAAGGAGTGAGATTAGCAACAACACTAAGCATTGCAGTGGGATGAATTTCTTCATGGGTCGCTGGAAACGCATCATTCCGGCCACCATTTCCACCATCTGGGCATCTTATTTCCATGAAAACCTAATGTGATATGAAACAAGCAAGTCAGCTCCCTAGAACTCCTAGCTACATCATACAGGGTCATGATATCTGGTATTTACCTGCTCAAATGGTCCAATAAGTTCAATGTCTCGACCATCCTCCGGAGGAATAGTAATATTTCTAACAGGGCGGACAAATCTGGAAGGAGAAGTGAATAGGAATAGACCAGGGTACGCCCCACCCATGCTTAGAGGAACATACCCCACTTCAAGATCATTTGGGATCTGTACCAAACCTTATGTCAGGAAAAACTAAAGCAACTGTCAGACAGAAAGAGATGGCGAGAGTTTCTAGAAGACGAACCATTGAAGCAGCCGACACTTTCAATCTTCTTAACTTACTAACGACTTTCTCAACTTCACTCGAACGTATTGAACCAACAACCCGGCCATCTAACAGAACAGAAAGAGCTTGGGGTGGGCCGCTTGCAGCAAGCCTGGGGAATGAAGGGGCCATTCCAAGTCCAGACAGAACTCCAAGAATAGACTTTCTTATTTCAAAGAAGTCCTTAACACCCCCTTCCGGATCAAAGAAGGATGTCACCCCTGACATACCAAAATAATCACTTTTAAGGACCACTACATACAACAGGAACAACTAGAAGGCCAGTATAAAGTATCTTAGTAAAACTCAATCGATGAAAAAACCCCATTGTTGATTCCATAAGCCACATTCAATTGTTATTTTGCCTAAAACAGTGTGAGAATCCAAAATACAACGACAGTAATGGCTGAAATAAAAAGGGGTAAAAAAGAATCCCTTTGTAAAATCATTAATAAAAATAGTTCATGTTATTGATCAACAGGTCAACAAATAGAAGTTGCTATTGCTTAGTAACTTGAATAGTTCAATGAAGCAAGTACTCACGGCAACAATAAGTCATATGGTTCAGCAACCCGCATGGCTCCCCATCAGGAGTGTGCACAGGGCAAAGAAAACCCCAAGACCTAACAAAAGGGAATTAAATAAATGAGTGATAGCATATAAGAGCACCTAATATAAGCCGAATTAAATGCTAAGCACGCATACTCCGGTAATAGTTTCCGGACACTAGTTGTACGAAGACCAGCAAAGGTAGCCCCTCGGTGAACAGCTCGGAAGAAAGAAAGAAACCGCAGATAATTTAGCCTCTCAGCTTGGACAGTCAAACCAGCCCTCTGCAGAACAGGGGGCAAGAAATCAATCATCATAATCCACAAGAACTTGTCATAATACTCGGCCATCAGACCCTACTCTAGAGAAGTAGCTGATGAAGCTATCAGTTTTACATTCTGAACCTGATTTAAATAAAGCTCGGTAGATGACACTTTCAGAAAACTATGACGAATCAGATTTTATACAGGAAACTTTAATATTGCACTCACAAAAAAAGTGTTATGCTCCTCAGTTTCCTCAGGCGATATTCCCCAGGAAAAGGTGTATTTTTTATGTTATATATTTGTAGCAACCAACGCATTACAACTATTTGCTAATATAAGCCTAAACTGATTTTTAAAGGGGTTAATCATATTAAAGATCCTTCAAGACTGGGCAAAACACATGGATGATTCACGGTAAGGCAATACCTGATGCAGATCAAGACCAGTTTGAGTCGCCAACCTTCCAGTCTTTAGCATATTCTCCACTGCAGAGCTGATCTGGGAGGACGGGTTTCTATCAATGATCTTCTTGACATCCGGTACTACATTGTGTCAGCCAATCATTAGTACAACAAATATTTCAAGGTCAACTTTGCCAATTTATAGAACCATCTCAGTGACAAATGACGATGTATACACAAGATAGAAATTCAAATCCTCATATCTGAAGAGTGTAATGAAAGAAATTTGGCCTCGGACATACTGGTTAGAAAGAATCTCAACACCTATGAGGACAGTTTAGATTTTGTGTCAATAAAACGCAGGAAACAAAGTGATGATATACTCCACATCTGACAAATATGGCTTTCAAACCCACCCCATGTAGGGAAGTCAATCATACAGTCCAGTCAGCTCATAAGTGCACTAGAATTGCGGTGTCCAAAATACGGTAGAGAAATGGCTATTCGCACCTGACAAAAAATTAAACCGGTTGGGCTTCGCAAGCTCATCTTGAACAAGTTTTTTAGCTTTGCGTAACCAATCTTCAAGTTTTTCCTAGAACAAAAACAAAAATCATCAAGACAATGACAAGCAAACACATTGACTGTGGGAAGACGGGTTCTCAAAAAGCAGTCAATGAATCATCACAATACTAGTAAATGAGGGTCCTCCCAGGTCTAAGTGGACTTCTCTCTTGTTCTTTTCTAGAGACGAGCAATTTTTCAAGACGCATTTTTTGTAAGAAGAGGGTAGAAACGGTACATCTCAATGAGATGGAATCCTTCCCAAAAGAAGAAAAAAAGAATGAATGCATGAATAAAAGAAGACCTTTAAGTGTAAAGAAGTAAATTCACTTTTGACCTCAGTACTTTCCTTGACATAAAATTTCAGCCAAGACTCCAGCAAAAACAGATCAGACAACCAATTGTCTAAGATGAACTATGAACAAACTGATAAGCCATCTGAGCCTCTCATTTAAGCCAAAGGTATTGACTCTGTAGTCTTAATCAGGAAACTAAACACCAACTCTTACCGCATCATAAAGTTACAACTTAGCCGCATTTCTGTTACCTCATACCTGGACGTAATCCAAAATTTTGGTTCCTACATCTAATTTGTACGAGCAATGAAAAGATATTCCAACCTTCATATAAATAGTAATGATGTGCCCCGGGAGCAAGACCTCCTGATTCTGCAAGGCATCTGGGTTGTCCAGTGATGATGTTTGGTCTATTAGAGAGAAAAGCTTCTGCAGCATAAAGCTAAAGAAGTAAAGTTAACACCAACCAGTACAGGTGAACAAAATCAAAATAGAAATGTAACGAAAAAGGAGGGAATGCTAACATAAGCAGATTGAACTTGTCATCATAATTAGTGAGATGGACAAATATGTAATTCTTCAGAACTGCATGTCCCACCTACAGAGAAAAGACAGGACACAATAGTCAGAGGAGAGTCATCCACGGACCCTCAAATGCTTGTAAATCATACCTTCTTTCCCATTTAAACATTGTAAAATAGAAACAACCAAGCTTTAAATTTGTATCCTACATTTAATGGTTCTTCATTCTCAAAGCCCTCCATTACAGGTTTGAAGTGCTCCCCTGCATAAGACAGATTCCACTTGAGAAACAATCGAAGTGTTGACGCAGTTACTAACTCTGACAAGCAGCAAGATTATGATAATCACCAATGTGGCGCAGACAGTCATCCTGTGTGAAAAGGGACAAATCTCGGACTTCTTCAAGAATAATTTTCGCTCTTTCACCAACTAGTTGCGAGCCAACTGCTCCCTTTCCCTTCTCATGCCCATCACTATTACAAGATGTCAATTGCTGATAAATTTCCTGGTCATACGTCTCAATGAAGGCCTGCCACCAGAATCAGTAACAAAACAATAAGCTTCTAAGAAGAAAGCATCATTCATCATGCATACAAAGAGATAAAAGATATGGAAGCCAAAACGAAATAAATTCAGTTAAACGTTATTTCTTAAAGACAGGGATAATGATCATCATTGTGCAAAAATTTCATAGGCTAGCCAGACTGATGAAGCGAAAGATAAAAAGTATAGATGCTTCACCGAGCTTTGAAATTTATGAAAAATCAACAATGCCACTTCAATCATCAGAAAGCAATGTAATACCTTCAGAACAATTCCAACAGGAACCAGATACTCACGTCCTTGTATCCTGCACAGCAGGAAGCACAAAGATGTTCAATACATCATCTAACCCTGAAAATTATCATTATGAGGACTATTTTAAGAAAGCTTACCAAAATCCAAGTCTTGCACTTCCATTACGAAGGTAATACAGTTTAACTGTTAATGAAGATTGATCAGTTAACGAAGATTGGAACTCCCTCAAACACCTGGTTTAACAACAAAGGAAGGGACAATATGAATTTAGCAAGATTAATAAAGTAAACACAAAGCTTCATAGTTGCAAGTGCGCGGTTCATGTTCTAACGAATACGAAGGGCTTAAGATTTTTCAACTCCAGGCAACTATATTTATTCATATCAGCGCATCAAAGCCACCTACAAGCTTATCGCCTTCATTAGAGTCATAAAGAGGCCTGGATCTATAATCTGAAATCCATGTTATGGTCGATGGAGGCACAACTATTCTTTGATCCATTTTTTCTCAGCTCAAACTGGAAGCAATATACCTTTAAAAGACATGTAAGAGCTTCCATTTATGAATAAGTTAACGGAAGTACCTTATCACAACTGCCTTATCAGTGAAACCTTCTCGCCGATCACGAAATGAGTCCCTCACTGTACTCATTGGCTGATAGGAAAGTGATGATAAGCAATTATCAGAAGAAAGGCACTTTTTTAGGGGAACAAAGTAATGTTACTTCCATTAAGAAAAAATGTGTTGTGCTTACTATTCTGTAGATATTTGAACACAAGAAGCATTATTATTATTATTATTATTATATTTTTTTTTTTTTTTTTTTTGCACCATAAAAGGATATCAGTCAAATTCAATACTCATGCGACTTACATAATTTGCTTTCTGCAATATCAAAGGTCGAGCGACTCTTTCAAGCCCATTCAAAACGAAATACCTATACAATGAAAAGAACAAAAAAAAAAAGGATTATAGGGCTGAATAGTGAAAAAGAATTGCAGGAGGGATTGGTAGTGGCTTTTAGATGACTTCTCCAAGCCCCACAATTAACATTATAAACATAGAAGACTCAATTATGGTTGATAAAAAAACTAGATCTACAAAGAAGCAAACCGACTTTATCGCATAAGACGGAACTGTAATTCTGTGTCCTTGAACCCAGCAGAAAGTGGTTCATAACGATCTTGGCTAACCAAAAGTGCATAAAAATCATTAATGAAATAGCTTCCAAGGGAAGACAATCACAATTACAGTTCTGCTTTCCGATTGAGGCTTGCAGATCTCTTTTATCATATTAGGCAATATTTCAGTGTTAATCACTTTAATTTGATAGCACACAAGCAGAACTACGTTTTTGTGCATGAAACGTCATAGGAGTCAACTAAAAGACAAGCAAGCTCAAGCTCCACAGAATGTGTTGTATAATAACTCAAATGAAGACGGGACACAGGAAACATTATAAGGTATGACGCGATAGAATGACCTAAACTAGATCATGCTTCTCTGACTCTCTCTCTCTCTCTACAGCACTTGTATTCTAGTAATATATACAAGCTTTTCATACAAGTAGTCCAAAAGTTATAGGATAAGTTAAATTTTGAAGTGATTGACATCGCATTACTGAGAAGTGTACTTACCCTCCTAATTCTGCAGACTCTTCCTTGAGAGACACCAATTTTTTTGGATCAGCACCTCGCAAGTAGCAAAGACTTGACTGCGTTGGATATAACATACATGTCAGCATAAGCAACCAAGGACTTGAAAGCATGTCATTCGCTGTCTATATACACGGGTTAATTAATCAGCAACAAGAAAAGCAAGATGCCATAGATATCCTACTAAAAGAAATGAAAAAGACAAACAATAAAAGAACGGGGATCTTTAGGAGTAATGAGTTGCAATATTCACACTTTGCATTCAGGTTTTCTAGCTTCATCCATTACAATAGCGTAATGCTCGTTTGCTATATTCGACAAACCAAAATTGACAACATTTTCAAAGTGGATTGAGGAACCTATGCTAAGAAAGTCATCACCTTTAGCATGATAGGAAGCTGCCCAAAGTTGAAAGACTCTCTTATAACAGCTTTCTTGTCATACTGAAAGCACACATCCGCTATCAACTTTCCTGTGTATGAAATCTTTGCTTGTCTGCACTGTTGCCAACAAAAATAACACACTGTAAGAACATTTGAAGAGCAAACGCTGGAGCATTTTGGACCTCACCTGCATTACAAATTACTTACTTCAAAAGGATAGAGTGCGTTGTGCTTTGTCCTGAACCTTTCCTTTTGAGGCAACTGCAGCTTAGGATTACTCAAAGACAGTGCCCAATCATGAGAGTCAAGAAAAAACATCATATTCGTCAACAATTCACATGTACTTCCACAAACAAGTTCATTTGAGATGAAAAGACAGAAGATTTTCATTTCACCCGACCAGTTACGAATTGAATCCCCAACAAAATGCAAACACCGTTGCCCTAATTACACTACAAAAGGCAAATAACCATATTCACAAAAGCAGTATTCGCAATGAACACAAAAAGGATATGAGAAAGAGTGGTGTCGGTTGCCGGGTCATAAATCTTGACAGGTTTGATATTCTCCATCATAACTTCGAGCCCTCTGGCAGCCATGTAGTCAAACGACTCGATATGGTGCCTCACCAGCTCCTGCAACTCCTTATAGTTCCCCCAGGCGGGACATACCGATTTTTGCCGCTTCTCCGACATGGTTGTTTCCCTCTCTTCAGGTTGTACTTCGATTCTCTAATGGTTGAATTGGAAGAGAGCTTTCAGATGGGAACTCCGGGCAGCCAGCAAAGAAGGTTACTTTAGATGTTCCGGGAGGTCTTTGAACTTCGCTTCTTGTAGGCAAAGGAGAGGAAGGAGAAGGGTTTTAGCAGAGAGGCGAGAGCAAGGACGACGATCCTTTGAGGGTTTTTGAAAGTTTTTTTCGTTGTTAATTTGTCTTTTTCTTCCTCCAGGCTATTAGTGGGCTCAAGCTAGGGGCAGAATGAATGGGCTTTCCACGACGCGCCCTACTGTATGCTTGACGTTGCCCTTAACAATTAACATATATCAAGGATTCGTAAGGTGATGAGTTCACAATGCGGGTTGACCCACTTTAATACCTACTGAGTCGACCACTACAAGATATCGAGTTGGAGGTCAAATTGTATCGTTTTTTTTTTGTTTGCGAAATGTGCCTATTTTTCGATTTTCTTTTTCACCTAATTCAATCTTTGGAATACTAAGTTGAACATTTGAATACTAATGTTACATAAGTATGTGTGAAATTTCACTATATGTTGGATCTAAGTACGACATGTTATTTTGGTGTAATGTTATATGTTATTATTCATATGTTATATGAGATTTGATATAATTTATAAATGTATAAATAATAGGTTAATACCACTACAACACCCGAACTATCGCAAAAATGTCACTTGTGTCCTATTGTATTAAATATTCCATCTGTGTCCATAACTATGATTCCGTTAGTGTTGACTGTTAGTTTTTAACAGAAAATCTAGTCAGCGCTGATGTGGCATCTAACGTGGAATTTTTCATATTAGTTTTTATTTATTTTTCATCTAAATTAATAAAATTTAAATAATTTAAAAAAATAATAACTCATTTCACAGACCCCTCATCCCATTATCCCCTCTTCCCCAATTCTCAAAAATTAAAAATTGCGACGCATCCAACCTGGAAACATCTTCAATTTCCTGATTTGAAATCCCGAATCCAAATCGCCAAGAAGCTACTCTTCTGCCCAGAAACACCTCGAAGATTCCTTAGCCTGTGCGACGATTTCGGCGGGATCCACGGCTTCCTGGGCTGGATCTCCCAAACAGAAGGAACGCCGCCGCGGGTGATTTGGTCGGAGTCGCCGACGAAGGAGCGTCGTGAGTCCCCCGTCGTCATCAAGGCTTCATGCCAGCCACCGTCGATCCTGGTCGCCACCACCTCCCAGTCCTTCACTCTACTCTTTGAACCCAGAAATGCAGCAGATTTCCATCCGGCTCCTTGGCACCACCCGCTCCAATCATCTTTCTCATTCGGCAAAACTCCAAATCAAGGCCCATGTAACGACCTCTTCCCACCCAGAACGTATTACAATGCTTTATTCATGATTTCAATCTCCGATTGAGTTGAATTGAACAAAATTTGTTTTGGAAAAATTAAGGTTCTTCGAAAAAATGGTAGAAGCTCTACCAGGTTTCCATTCTCAGTCAAAGGCCGCAACAATTGTGGGCACACTTGGATTTCGAAGCCAAAGTCGCCAAACAGAAAACAAAATCGGCTCTTTCCATAGGGAAACCCCTCTGCCTCTTCCATTGAAACCCTATGCCCCCGTTGCTTCTATTTCTGTCTGACTATGATCGCCACTTCCATTTCAATCATCCTGTAACTAGTGGAACTGAACTAAAAATGGGAGAGATGAAGGAGGTGGTTGGCGACAAAGTTACTTGGAATGGAGAGGAAGAGGGGGAAGAGGAAGAGGAAGAAGCGGAGATTGGGTGGGGGTGGGGAGCAAATAATTATTTTTTATTTTAATTTTCTAAAATTTTTTTATTTTATTTATAACTCAGTTTTTATTTAATTTGAATTAAAAAATATGAGGTCAATGACGTGGCATCTATGTGGCAGGCACATTTTTTGCCACGTTGACCACCGTTTGGTCAAACGTTATCTTTAATGGTCAACGAAATTGACAGGATACAAATGACACAAAGTATCATAGTTTAGGGCACAGATGGAATATTTGATACAATAGGACACAAGTGGCATTTTTGTGATAGTTCGGGTGTTGTAGTGGTATTAGCCCTAAATAATATAATGATTTTTTCATATATCCGAGATAAACCGAGTTAAAGCGGTCGGACCACTAACCCTCAACCCACTTACTCGGTCGGGCCAACGGGCTAGACTAGGTTGACAACCTTGGCTCACAAGCTTTACTCAATATCGTGCCTAATCAATCAACTCACCAGTTTGACTCGAGCTCAAATATCATGTTATTTTGTTCTTAACTTTTAATTGTTCATATAATTTAACTTATTAATAAGGAAAAATACATTTGTATAACCAAAACTTTAGCGTTTGTGACACTAATAGCCATTTTTTGAGAAATACAGTGACTCACTCCGAGTATCACAAGTAAATCCCACCTAAGGCCCAAGTATAAACCTTAAATGGGTGCAATATAGGGCAAGTATGCTTATATATCAACCTGGGCCGGTCCATGTACCCCTACTTTGATTGTTTGAAACATTATCCAGCGGAATGAAGTTTGTAAGAATCTCTACAATCTACGATTAAAAATGCAAGACTTGGAAAGTAAAATGATTGAAACTCTTGGCAAGAAGCTTCACTCGGGAGTTGTTTCCCCCTAACTAACTACCATGGACATTGCGAACCGTTAGGAGGAGCAACAGTGGTTGGAACCCACACTCTCAATCGCTAGGCCAAGGAATGCATTATAGGCTACGATTGTAGCCCTCTTGGCCCAGGCACTTGAGGGTTAACTTACCTTCTCCCTCAAACCGAGGTTTGGACGGTCCTCGTGCCTTTTCTTCCAACTTTTTGCTCAGGGGTTGGTTCCACCTGTTAGACTCTAAAACACACTGAACCACATCAAACCTAGCATAAAACCACCCTTTTTGGAGCTCAAATGCCACAAACGCCAAAGAGAAACGGGGATAAGAAGTGTACATTTCGGTCCGAACCACTCTCCTACACTTAGACGTTTACTTGTCCCCAAGCAAACCATTTCACACAAGGTAATATTTCAACCTAACAAAATATTTTGGGGACAACTCAAAGGGCGCAAAGTGGGAAATCTCAATGGCTATTGGCAATTAACGCATGGACCGTTGCAAGCGATAGCAGCATCCACCACAAACGACATTAGAGGCCACCAAAATGAGCAAACAAAAAGTTCTCACCTTGTTCACGAATCAATGCAAGTCTCAACAAGATCACTCATCAACCACAACTAACCATGCATAGAGTTCAAGTCCAAGGAACAAATGAATGGGCAACAATGGTCCTCACCGGGGTAAGATATGACATGCAAAGCAAGAATAAATCACTCACTTTCTTAACCAGTGGGGTTGGGACCATCTGGTGCAAAGAATGTGCACAATCATCAACACTCGGCATTGTCGTCTCTTCATCATAGCGGCAACCTCTAAATGCTAGAGTCACGGGAAGGTTTTCATCACTAGCTTGTCCGGAGGTCTTAGACACGGGTTCAAATGACTGGCAATTGTCTTGGACACGGGAAAAAAGTCTTTTGGGTGGTGGCAAACACAACATGAGGTCCTACTTCTTCACCCTAAACCCGAAGGTTCTATGGTTTCGACTAAGAACCTTCCCTACAAACAATGACCACTAGCATCGGCCAAAAACCTTACTTCTCCCTTGCAAACTATCACCCATCATGAACTACATTCAAGCACACTTCCTCGGTCTATTCTTGCTATCACATTTCAAACATAGTAGTGAGGGAGTTCAACAACAATGTGGGTGTTTCAATTGCTTGAGTGCCAAGAAACCCCTCCTAGAGCATACACTTTGATTTTTGTGGCACTCTCTACTTTGTTTACCCCGTTTTATTACCTATTTTTTTATTCTTTTTTCTTTCCACTTTCCTTTCCTTTCTTTTTGTTTGAGGGGTACTAAAGAGTAAAACACTTGCCAAATTACATTCAACGACCAATGCTCTCTTTTAAGAACCTACTCCAACACTACTCTTTTCTCTTTCCTTCCTAGCAAGAATCGTGCAAAATCCTCCTATGTAGAACCTCAATGGAGCTCCTAAGCACGAGCTTCGGGACACAAGGACGACTCACGTATAGACATGAAGAAAGTATGAGGGGGTCGTTCTATCAAACACCATTAAGCTTACAACCGAAAATCTCCTACAAGAGAACAACCCCCAAAGTCACAAGGCTCAAAGGGGTTGCTAGGGGATAGAACATTTCGGGACAGTCAACATTTGGGTGTGGACTAATCCTATGCCTCCATCATACTCACTAGTGGCAACTGTGATGTCACTCGCCATGGTAAGAGGGATCTAAGAACACAAGAAGAAAACGATCGACTCAAAACTCACATGGCTACCTAGTCACCCAACCATCTATTCCAATTCACAAAACACAATGTATGGCAATTGTAATCAACAAGTAATCGAGTCAAGACATCCATTCATTTTTGCACACATGAGAACTAAACCTTTGCAATATCCTAATGCACCTCTCAGTCATCATCATAGGACACACTCGATCACATGCAACAATTCAAGGTTAATGCCAATAAGCACGAGATTCTCCCACAAACCGACCACTTTGATCATGCAAGCATTTCTTGGAGCCCTCAAAATTTTCCAATTTGGGCATACATCAAGGCTCCAAGCATTCAATCACACTTACACAATCACAATAATAAACTACTCCCCCACACTTAAGCTTGGCATTGCCTTCAATGGCGTAAGATAGGGGTAGAACGATGTTACCGCATGGCTTGATGAGTGAAAGTTGGAATTTTTTTCCGGGGTAGGAGATTGGAGCTTCAAGGAGAAGACAAAAACAAACACATACACATACTTGCTCGTGGCGAGGTTATTACACATAACAATATGATAATAGTAGTAGTTGTTCACACAATTACACACACACACACACACTGAATAAAAAGAAGGAAAAGCAAAATAAAAGATAACAGAGTTCCAAGTGGAGAAGTGGGGCGAAAGTAATCGGCTCTGCAACTTGTCTCACTCGTCGACTACCTCATCGCGGGTCCAAGGTCACGGCTCATCATCTGGAAGGAGACACTAGCTAGGAGCTATCCGCTCAAGCAGGTCGGTGTGCCGGTCCAGCCGGGAAGTGACTCCCACTACATGGGTCTCAAAACGAACCATCCTCTCCACGAGGTGCTCCCCATAGGTGGAAGGACCAGTTCCGGATGATGATGCTGGTGGTGGTGGTGGGGGTGCAGGACGCCGGCAGCGGCTAGGAGCTTGAGCAAATGGCTGCTCTGGAGGAGGGACCTCTGGATCGGGATCCACTAGAGCAGGGTCGACTCTCGGCCTTAGGGCTGCTGAATGTCAAAGCCCGTCGAGGTACTTGATCCCTCGCTCTCCTCGAACTACCAGCTTCATCTTATAGAGGGTCTCTACCGGGAATGGCTCGGTCCGGCCAATGATGGAGCACCCCGTCACGTCCACATCGAAGTGTCGGGCTAATCTGGTGATGATGCCCTCTAGATGCATGGTGTCCACCCTGTTCCGCCCCAAACACCGGACGAAAGTGGTAGCAACCACCGCTCCTAGATGGAGTGGCTCGACGAGATTCCTCATAGAGTGGAGGGAAATCAGCCCTCTGTTGGTGATCAGGTGGCCCGCTCGCATTGGTGTGGCCACCCTCGAACTCTTCGTACTGGTCCTCGGGGTGGCTGAGGGCTTGGAACGTTGCCTGATAATGGAAGTCGATGGTGTACTGCCTCTCCGTCATCGTCATGTGTGTGGGGTCCAACTCCATGGCCTGGACAAAGGCGTCGTATGTCAGAACCTGTGACTGACCTCCCAGCATGAATTCCACGTAGGGCCGACTCCGGTTACTCGTCAGGATGACATGGGAGAAAGTGGAGTTGAACTCCACTCAAAGTTCTCTATAAATGAGCTCATCTACCGTCAACAACTGGCACCACTGGGAGTGACAAACAACCCCCGACAACTGAACAATTTAAACATGTCCAGGTCGAGCATCCAGTGAGGTCCAACCTCACTGTTCTTCTGGTAGGCGAACTTGGCCCCGAACCGCTCGTGGTTCACCAAGTAGCGGATGAACTCGTGGTCCGTGTCAACCATCTTGCAAAGCAGTCAAACATGCACCATGCGTGGAAATAATTGTCAATCTCAACTCATTGGGGGGGGGGGGGGGGGGGGAATTCCCCCACACTCATGATCCCACTACGGTTCCATGCAATTTGAAACAATTAAGCTCGAGCACATCGAAGCATGGTTCTAGGTGTTTCACAGTTTATCCACACACAAAAAAATCTAACCCAAACCATGCAACGGTAGCTACCGTCCACCACTCCAATATAAAAATTCAACATTCATTCATACAATTTGTCATAAACTATGCCCACCAATGCTCAATTAAGCTCATACAAACCACATTCAACATTCATGCACCACTAATCAACTAATCCCTCGCCCTATTTCTATGTTCAACAATCAATTCACTAAATTCACCTCACTTCACTCCCTAATCCGATTCTCCACAAATAACAAAGGTAAGGTCGAAAACAAACCTAGAGACTCAAGTAGGATCGTAGGGGAAGTGAGGATAGGGCGAGGGAGTTGAGAAAATGCACAAAAACAGGTCGGAGAGGTGTGATTCGGGCCCACATGTACACATTTTACCCCTCATTTCTTATTCGTTTAGCTTAGTATTTCATGGTCCCTCGACATATTTCACGCTAGGTTGTGCTTGTTTTGATACATTTCAGGTCCTAACACGTGTGGAAGGGTTGAGGTCAAATTTTGGGATAATTGGAGGTTAAAAAGCGCAAAAATCAAAGAAAAGTCCGAAGTCCCGTATCAGTGAAGTGCAGGCGTCCAGGAAGCAGCCGCAGTTCACCATCAAACAAGGGAGTTCACGGTCTCCTACGACCGTGAACCGGAGCCACAAACCGTGAACATCGAGCAGTCCACTGAGGTTTCAGAGGTTACTGACGCCAAGGGAGTTCACGGTCGCTAAGACCGTGAACTTGGGCCATTAACCGTGAACCCAGGAGAGTGAAGCGGTGCATTTTGGAGACAACTGAGTTCACGGACCCCGTTCACGTGTTCACAGCCGTGAACTGGCCAACGTGGCCGTGAACTGGTCACTTTCGGGCAAATATGAAGACATCAGTGGGGAGAGAGAAAGGAGAGCTGATTTTTGTAAGAGAAATTCAATTCCCTCTTCAGGGTTTGCCTAAAACACCAAAGGGGAGTTCTAGTGAGAGAGAGAGAGAATGCTAGAGTGATCTTGGAGCATCATTGGAGGCTTGGGTGGATCTTGAAGACAAGGATTCAAGCCTAGAAGAAGAAGATCTTGAGCTCAAATTTGTAACCCTCTCTTCTCTCTCTAGAAACTCACTCTTTTCTCTTGGGTGTTGTAGATCCCTAACTAATACTTTGTAATTACTTGTTTAGATTGAATGCTTTTGTATGGGTTTGCATCAATTTGAGTATTAGAGGTGTTTTAATGGTGATTGTGCTTAGTTGTGCTTTCCAAATCTTGTGTGCTTGCCTAACCTAGATTAGAGGAAAACCACACCTTTTTAGGTAGGCTTGACAAGCTTGGTTTTCCTGGGCACTTTGTGCCTACTATATAGGTTAGAGATGAGCCTCCCCCTTGACTCAATTTTGCATCTGGGTTGGTCGTGATTAAGCCGCTCAAACTCTGGTTTGAGGGAGAGACCTAGGCAACCTCTAGAGACTGAGTGAGAGGATTGATTCCGTGACAAATCGATCTCTAGTGAATCCATCCCGTGACAAATGGATCACTAGTTGCTCCTCCTAGCGGTTCCCCTAGACGTCATGAGTGGATCGGTCCCGTAACAAATTGATCGCTAGTGAATTGATTACGTGACAAATCAATCACTAGTTGCTCACCCTCGGGGTTCACAACCACCTACACCACATGACTCCATTCAATCCAACGAGTCATGGTAGCTAGTTAGGGGGAAGCAACTCCTGGGTGAAGCTCCATTAGTTAGAATTTTCCTTTATTTACTTTTCTTTGCTTGTTTAGTTTGTAGTTCCATTGGTTCTAAACCCAAAAGTTGCTTGCTAGATAACAACCTAAGCGATTGAAGTAGGGGTACATGGATCGGCCCGGTTTGATAATTAAAACTTACTTGCCCTATGCTGCACCCTTGTAGAGTTTAAAAACATGGGCTCTAGAGGGGATTTCTAGTGTGGTGTTTTGTGTGAGTCAAGGTGTCGCCCGGAAGCTCGTCGGAAATCCCTCACCGGAAAAAATCAGCCCTAAATCTCCCCAAAATCACAGTGAAGGCCCCCCTTGACGAGGGAAGATTGGGTTTGAGATTGGTTTTGGATTTGGGTGGCTGGAAGTCGGTGAAAATGGCAAAATTCATCGGAAAATCGCGATTTTCTAGCGAATTTGAAAGGATTCCGGCGAGTTTTGGGTCGTGAAGTGAAGAAAAGACGCTCATGACCCTTTTAAAGGCAGACCTCGAGGTTCACGGACGTGTTGCCCTGTTCACAGAATGCGAAAGCACCCTGGTTCACGTATGCGTTAAGCAGTTCACGGTTGATTAAGACCGTAAACGGTGAGCTGAAGTGAAAATATGGCATTTTCGGAAAAAAAATTACTCGACCTACATCACCGTGCCTACTATCGAACACAACTCATCTCAAAACACACAATCACAAAGACCTGGCTCGGGGATACCACTTTGACCACTTAAACTCTTCACTCAACCCAAAAAGAGAAAATAAGGAAAAGAAAACAAACCTACGTTTGGTTGCCTCCCAACAAGCGCTAAGTTAACGTCACTAGCTTGACGTTGCGGATTTATCATGCTTGAGAACATGAAGCCATCGAGAGCGGATCCACCACGATCTCGGGGCGAGGCTTGTTGCCTCCCAACTTAAACTCCATGGCCTGGCCTTCTTGACCGATGACTTTCGCTTTGCCCTTGTCCTTTCTCCAGGCAATAGCGTGATTCATCCTTTCCCTCCAAGATCTCTTCCTTCTTTCTTTGGGTGTGATAACCTCCTTGATTTCCTGCTTCACATCACCGCAAGGAATAACAGTGGTAGTGGGGTTCACCTTGAAAGGCTCTCATCCACTTGCATTTATATAATTTGATTCCACTTCTTTCACATCCTCCCTTCTAGTCTTAGGTTCAATTCCAAGAGTAATTTTCTCCTCACCGTCTCTTATAACCAAAGTCCCCTCATTAACATCCACTAAAGCATTGGCAGTGGCAAGGAAGGGGCGTCCTAGTACGAGTGGCTGTTCTGAATCTTCACTTATATCAAGGATCTCAAAATCCGTAGGATAACAAAATTTCCCCACTCATACTAGCACGTCCTCCACAATGCCCCTAGGACTAATGACAGAGCGATCGGCCAATGTGACACTAAGCCTAGTAGTCTTTAATTCACCCATGTCTAGCCTCTTAAAAAGCTTAAAGGGAATTACATTAATGCTTGCCCCTAAGTCAGCTAAGGAATTATCTATGTGATGAGTACCGATGCAAAGAGGTATGGTGAAGCTACCTGGATCGGGTTGCTTTTCAGGCAACCTGTTGAGGATGAAGGCGGAGCACTTCTCGCCTAGGGTAACATTGGTGAGGTCTTTTAACTTTGGCTTCATGGAGAGAAGCCCCTTTAGGTATTTTGAATACCGTGGCATGTGGGTCATTGCTTCAAGGAAGGGAATGTTAAGGTGGAGCTTTCTGAGCATCTCCATGAAACCTCCACATTCCGCTTCCAATTTTTCATTGTGCACCCTCGCGGGAAAAGGAAGGGGTGGCGTGTACTCAGTCAATGGAGGTGGCGTTGGCGATGTCTTCCTCGCCACTCCTCTCTTTTCTCGAGGTTTCTTCTTCTCCGCCCTCGGGTAGAGGGTCTTCCTTCTCATTCACTTTTTTAGCAACGACCTCCGGAGTCACCTTCCCCCTTCTCAATTGAATTGCATTCAACCGACATTTTGGTCGTTAGGGTTTGCAATTGTTTGGGAAGGTAGAGAGAGCTCCCCTTGGTCTCTTGGTGAGGATCCCGATAAGATTGCCAATTTACATTTCCAAGTTCTGGAGGCTTGCTTGATGACTTCGGAGTCCCGCCTCAACCGAGGTAAACTTGGACGTTACCACATCCATGAATTGCTCAATCTTCTCGAACTTCTGAGAGCTCGTGCTCACAAAGGTGTTCACTAGATCTTCAAGTTTAGCAAACTTGTCGGTTTGTTGTTGTTGTTGCTGTTGAAACCCTTGACCGCCTTGTGCTTGGTATTGTTGTTTGAAGTTTGAGTTTTGGAATTGAGGACTTTGTTGGATGTAAGTCGGTCGAGGTTGATAGTTGCCTGTCGGACCTTGGAAGCCAGGTGGTCTTGGATTGGTAGGGAAAGACAAGCGAAGTTTGGATGATTGCGTCACCCGTCGTTGTAGGTGTTGCTATAAGGGTTGTTCACTCTAACATTGGCTATGAAACTTGCTTGCTCCTCGGGGGTACTTTTCTCCTTCATCGCTTGACAATTTGCAATCTCATGACTAGTGTTAGAGCACCAATCACAAGACATCACCGCTCTCTTCCCTTACTTTTTTTCCTCAAGGATCACCTCAATCAACTTGTCAAGCTTGGCTTCAAGTGAAGCACTTTCTCCCACACTTTGCACTCCTCTTTTGGTGCTTCTCTTACCACTTCTCATCAAACCCCAATCATATCCCTTGAGATTCATGTATTCGAGCAACTCAGTCACCTGAGGTGGAGTCATGTTCATCAACTTCCCTTGGCAAAGAGACTCAATGAGAATCTTGTCATCTTGAATGAGACCGCCGTAGAAAGTCTCTATCTGAAATTGCTCCTCGAATCCATGGTGAGGGAATTGGAGGAAGTAGTCCGAGAATATTTCCCATGCATCCCTCAATGTCTCATCTTCCTCTTGCTCAAAGTGGGTGATCTTCTTCCTCCACTCGGCCGTCTTGGAAGGAGGACAATATCGGATCATAAACTTGTTGAGCAAATCGTCCCAAGAGGTGATGGATCAAGTCGGTCGGTTGTTGAGCCATCGTAGCGCCTTCCCCAAAAGAGAGTAGGAAAAAAGCCTCTGTTACAATGCCTCCTCGTGGACGCCATTTATCTTCAGGCTTCCCGCAAGCTCAAGAAACCTTTGAACATGCTCCCGCGGTGATTCATTGGCAAGCCCGTGAAACAAGGCGTTGTTTTGAATCATCGTGACGAGAGTGGGCTTGTTCAAAGTTGTTGGCGGCCATAGGTGGATGTAGGATGGGAGATTGGACATCCGCCGCCCGTGGGGAAATGTAATAGCCCATAGTCCTTGGTTCTTCCTCGAATCTCGCTTCCTCATTTTGGTTCTGAAGTGGATTAGCACCTCGATGTTGATTCCCTGCCATCTCAAGACCAACTTTACGTCCCCTCTCTTCAATTCTCCTTCTTGCTTCCGCTAACTATCTCTCATGAGCTAGGAGTCGGAGAGTGCGGCTGAGATTCTCGTCTAGTGGCGCTAAAGGTGTCGGATTGCTCCGGGTCATACACCTCCCTGCACACACTTAAAAGAACCACAACACGTCTAGCACAAGCAAAATTCACACAATCAAAACTCAAAGTAAAAGCAAGATTAACACCAAACAATCTTTTCAAAATAATGGACCGAAGGTCCCCGGCTAAGGCGCCAAAAACTTGACTTACTATGAATATCACACTTAAATCCCACCCAAGGCCAAAGTACAAACCTTACATGGGTGCAATATAGGGAAAGTATGCTTAAATATCAACCTGGGATGGTCCATGTACCCCCTACTTTGATTGTTTGAAACATTATCTAGCCAAATGAAGTTTGTAAGAATCTCTACAATCTCGATTAAAAATGCAAGACTTGAAAAGTAAAAGGATGAAACTCTTTTGGTGAGAAGCTTCACTCGAGAGTTGTTTCCCCCTAACTAACTACCATGAACCGTGGGATCAAATGAATCGATGTGCGACAAGTTGATTGCGAATCGTTAGGAGGAGCAACAGTGGTTGGAACCCACACTCTCAATCGTTAGGCCAAGGAATGCATTATAGGCTACGATTGTAGCCCTCTAGGCCCAATCACTTGAGGGTTGACTTAACTTCTCCATCAAACCGAGGTTTGGACGGCTTAATCACAATTAACCTAGGTGTCTAATTCGAGTCTAGAGGTTTGCCCTACCTACCTTAACCTAGTTAGGAGTGTACATGGGCGCTGGGCCGTGCTTGGGTCGGCACGGGCACGCTTCGGGCCCATTTATTTCGTGCCGTGCTTGGCACGGCCCGTCAGTTTTCGTGTCGTGCCATGCAAGCCCATTTGTCAACTTTGCTAGGCCCGGCTCAGGCCCGGGCACGGTTTGAATCTTGTCGTGCCTATTCGTGCTCGTGCCATGCTCGTATTCGTGTTTAATGAAAAGGACGAAAACAAAAGAGAGAATGTATAAGAAGGTGAAAATTGGACCAGGGAAGATAGTATTAACCGATAATTTTTTAGAAAAGTAACTAATAGGGGGGAAAAGAAACTTGAAAGTATAGCGAGTGTGATTTGGCTTAGTTTAATCCTTTGTCCATTTTTACTTATATTAGTAATTACATATATATTTTTATGACACTTCTAACAACAACAAATAATTATTTTTCTACTTGTGTTTTGTAATATTTGAACCTATAATTCTTTTTATACTTATTTTCTATCAAATAAATATTATTTTCGTGCCATGTCCGTTCTTATACTCAATAAAGTCTCGAAAATATTAGGCCCGACACGGTCCACTTATATACCGTGCCGTGCCCGTGCTCGTGAAGTTTAGGCCCGGCACGGCCCATAAATTATTCGTGCTCGTGCCGGGCTGGCCCATTTATTTTGTGCTCGTGCCGTGCTAGCCCGTGGGCGGCACGGCCCGGTGCCCACGTACAGTTAGGAGGCATGGAATGCCTAAGAAGACCCAACTCAATTTGAGCCTCTTAAGATAAGGGGGGGGGGGGGGGGGGGGGGGGGTTCTCTCTAAACTAGGTTAGAGTATCACAATTGATTGCCAAGCACACAGAATGCACAATCATCACGAACAATACCTCAAATCTTAAATTAAACATCAACCACACACAAACATTCAATCCACACAATCAACTACATGGTAGAAGTTAGGGTTCTACAACACCCAAGTGAATAAGAGACTACTCCATGCTAGAAGAAGGAAGAACACAAAGGAAAAGGGAAAAATCTTCATTGTGATGCCTCAATCCTTCCTTGTGCTTTTAGCAATCCTCTCTTGAAGAGGAACTTCCCAAATCTTGACTTGGAGCAAACCCTAGCCTCTTCTCCCTCTTTGTTCGTGGTTTTCTCTCTCTAGGGTTTCAAGAAGAAGGTTTCTCTCACATTGGGCTCTCCTTTATTCCTCCTTTCAGCTCTCCTTTTATACACTGATCGAGCCCAATTCGCGGTCGTGAACATTTGGCCTGGATCGTGAACACAGCCAAAAAGCACCGCTTCATTTGTTGAGCTCGCGGTCCATGGCTTGGCGTCAATAACCTCTGAAACCTCTCTGGACACCCTTTAGTTCGCGGTTTGTGGCTCCAGCTCACGGTCCTGGCGACTGTGAAAACTTGGACCACGAACAACAGCTGCTTCCTCTTCTTTGCCCGTTCCTCGCGCCTTTTATTCCTACTTTCGACTCCGGGGTTGGTTCCACTTGTTAGACTCTAAAAAACATTGAACCACAACAAACCTAGTGTAAAACCACCCTTTTTGGAGCTCAAATGCCACAAACGCCAATGAGAAATAAAGATAAAAAGTGTACACTTAGGCACGAATCATACAGAAAATTGCCAGATTTTTTGAAAAGTTAATGACAAGTATAGTCATTTCCGTTATAAACTTTAATAGTGTTAGTAACTCGACAGTTAGGTTAATATTAGGCTGACTAGGATGCCACCTCAACGTACACGTCAGTGACAAGTCATTCAAACTTGCCATGTAGATACCATGTCACAATTTACTTTTATCTTTTTTATCCTTTATATTATAATTCCCAAAGATAGATGACACATGTAATTCTAATTAAAAATCATTTTTGTTTTGGAACAGGCTCGTGGTGCTTCTTCTCTCCTCTTTTCCCCAATTTCAGAGTTAGGGTTCCGACTTCCAAAATTGTAGCAAACCCGGATCAGATCTTTCCCTGCTTTGAATGCACTAGAATTTCGACGACCGCTAACCCAACTTTCAACAGCGCCGGAGTCATCTCTCGCAATAAAGACAACAACGACCACTAGGAGTTCGAACAGAGCGAGGGCTTCCGACTCGACGGACTCACCGAGTTGGGAGGTGATTCATTGGTCAGCGAGTTGGAAGAATTCGTGTTCAGAAGTGACCGAGAATATTATTTTGTTGGCGTTGGAGTCAGGGAGAGTGACCAATAGAGGAGGGATCGATGGCTGAAGGCGGGTTGATATGCGGTCGCTCCACCTAAGACCAGTGTGGCCGCTCCACTCGCGACGGCAGGATCCTTGAAGTGAGCGATAAGAAATTTCACCGACATCAGTGGTGATTAATAGAGAACTACGCTGAGATGATTGCAGCAGCAGCTTGAAGGTGAAAGAAGAAGAAGAAAATCAAGAAGCCTCTGCTGTTGTCGTGAAGAAAAGGCAGGACTACTGTATTGTTGAAACGACTGTGTTCTGCTTTAATTCGGAAACCAATGATGGATCCAGAACGCAGTCGTTTCCCTTAATCAGCTGGAGTTCGTTTACATTGTGTATTCGCCAAGTGGCGTTCTGTAGTTGGTTCGTTTAAGTAGTTAGTTTATAATTATTGTGTAATAGTCGTTAGTCTGTAAACCTCTGTTTAAGCTTCACTATATAAAAGAAATGCAGAAAATGAAGACCTCAAGAATTTGAGATCTCTTCACCAAAAACCCTAGCTTTATATATTTCTTCTCATGTTACCAGAATCTTGTTGGCTCTAGATCCAACCATATCTTTCAATTTTTCCTTCGTTTTTCTCCAATTTTTACATAATATCTACTGCGGATGAGGGTGTTGCTGATGAAATCGCTGGTGCAAATGATGAGGCGCTTTCTCCAAATGACGAAACCCTTCCACAAACACCGCCGACAAGGAATCAACGGACGAATGCTTTCATCCAGCCTGTTGTGCCTCACTATGAGGATCCTTACTCGAACCCCCTTACTATCTCCCAGCTCAAGATGGTGCTCTCACCACCACCACCTCAATGATGCTCACAGACCAATTTACAACCTCTAGAGTCAGGTAATGAAGCTAACCCTAAATACTAAGAACAAGTTGCAATTCGTGAATGGCTTGATACCTGTTCCAAAGATAGGAGACCCTATTTGGCAATCTTGGCATAGATGTGATAACACTATTAGATGATGGATATACAATTCACCATCTGAAGATATAGCACACAGTGTTGTGCCATATAAGATAGCTAAGGATGCGTGGGATAACTTGAAAGATCGTTTCAGTCAGGCTGATAATATTAGGGTGTATGAATTAAAGGAGAAAATCTCGAAGTTAGTTTAAGGAGAGCAAACCGTGACTCAATACTACACAGCTCTCACCACTAAGTGGCAGGAATACAAGATGTATCATCTTGTATCATGTTACCCTTGTCCCAACAACCCATTTTTCACCATCTAGATATATGAAGAACAAGATTTCATTATTAAGTTTATGCGAGGGTTTAATGATGTGTATAAACTGCACGTACACAAGTGCTCATGAACACTCAACTGCCTAGCATAGAGTCAGTTTTTAAGCAAATGCTTCAATTGGAAAGTCATATGAAAGGAGTTGGTACTGGTAAGGAACGTGTTGAGTCCTTAGCTTTGCTTGCAGCTGGGCAACATCCTATAACCCAGAAGCAAGGAGGGCCAACAAGGGCAGTCTAGTAGGAACCCTAGAAATAACACTACCGATGGAAAGAAGTGGTGCAGGTTCTGCAAGAAGGAGTATCATACCATACAAGAGTGTTTTAAGTTAAATAATAATCAAAACAAGGAAGGAGGTGCCCCTTTTGCATGCTCAATCGATACCAACTTGAGTGACAACAACAGGCAACATTCAGCAGGTCATGGTAGAACTGATTCAGACATGTCCCTAGTTGGACTTCTCACTGCAGACCAGTTTGAAAAACTGAAGCTCATGTTGGGAAGGTCACCATCTTCTTCTTCTTCACCACCATCTTCACCTCATATGCAGCATACAACAGCTATTGCAGTAAGAAGTTCAGTAGCACAACCACTTGCAAATGCTCTCCACAAGTCAAGTGGACCTTCTCACTTTGATGCTAACACTTCAGGTAAACCACCCTGTACCAGTATTCTCACTCCAACTGTCTGGATACTTGACACAGGAGCAACAAATCACATAATTTGTGTTGTCAATTACTTCACTAAATGCAAACCTATTGCTCAAGTGTTTGTCAATCTTCCTAATGGACATCAAGTGGCAACCACTCACTTTGGAATAGTCACTGTACCTTGTGGATTGTTCCTCACTCAAGTCCTTTTTGTTCCTTGTTTTACTTACAACTTGGTTTCTATAAGTAAGTTAACTAAAAACCTCCCAGTGTCTTTGGTTTTTAAATAAAACTTTTGTGTCATCCAGGACCTTATTACTTGTAGGAGGATTGGTTTAGCCCAAGTGGATAAAGGCCTTTACCTGTTTTCCAAGTCAAAGAGTTAGGAGTTTGGTGTTCCTAAGGATTCCCAGTGTCTAGCAGCATGAGTCTAAGGATGGTTGCTCTTACTTTCTCGCTATAATTGATGACTTTAATAGAGCAGTTTGGGTCTTTCTTCTTAAATTCAACTCTGAAGCAAGGTCCACCTTGCAATCTTTTTGTCTAATGGTGCATACTCAGTTTAATGTTCATGTTAAGACTATAAGATCATACCAAGGAGCAGAATTCCATATGACAAGAGTTCTTTTCTACAAATGGAATTGTGCATGAGATGAGTTGTGCCTACACAACTCAACAGAATGGGAGAGTTGAGAGAAAACATCAGCATTTGCTCAATGTTGCTCGATCCCTTAAGTTTCAATTTGGCTTACCTCTAAGCTATTGGAGTTTCTTTGTTCTTCATATTGCTTACCTTATTAACAGAACACCAAATCCACTTTTGAACCATAAAACTCCTTTTGAAATGTTACATCAAGTTCCCCCTGATTACATGAACCTTAAGGTGTTTGGTTGTTTGGCTTATGCCACAGTGGTTGAGGGTCATAAACACAAATTTGATCCTCGTGCTAGAAAGTGTGTTTTCATAGGTATACCAGTGGCTATAAAAATTATAGGTTGCTAGATGTAGAAACCAAAAGAGTTTTTGTCACCAGGGATGTGATCTTTCATGAACAATCCTGCCCTTTCATACTTCTACTCCTGCAGATGGACATCAATTAGATTTTCTTTCTGCCTCTTTGTCTCCTTCCAGTTCTGAGGAAGCTTCTAGTTTAGCTCCTCTTCTACCTGTTGAACCAGAAGCAGTAGGCTATTGTTCTCCTCCTACTGCAATTTCACCCTCACCTAGCCCTACCTCTTCCAACCATGTTTCACCTGTTTCCATTCCCACTTCTGAATGCAGTACCTCTGATGCATCCTCCTCATCTTCCCATGCCACCCTAGAGTCACCACCTATTGTTACACTTTGTAAATCCACAAGGCAAAGTGTATTTCATGCCAAATATAATGACTTTTATGTTGGTTCTGTCCAAGTCAGCTACTCTCCTAGTACCACTTATGCATATCTTTCTCATCTCACTCCTGAGCAGCAACACTTTGCTTTAATGCTTAAGAAATAGGGGTGGTAACCGGTTAGATGGTTAACGGTTTAACCGACAATATCGGTATACGGTAGGCGAAATCTTGTCACCGGTATACCGACCCATACCCAGTAATTAATCGGCGGTAATCGGTATATACCGAATATATTGCCCCCACCTCTATTTCTCCTCTATTTCTCAATCGAGACCCACCTATTCCCTCCTCTCTTCGACTCTCTCCTCCATCTCTGCCAAGAAACTATTCCATCCTCTCAATCCCTCCACTCTCTGACTCTCTCAATCAAAACTTCATCCCCAAATCATTGTTGTACTCCACAAATGCAACCTTGAATGACATCCCCAGCATCTAAATGAAATCCCCTCCCATTCTTACAGGATTTACTAATCTATCGCCGTTGATTTGTCATGTTCAGATGGATGTACCACCGGTGATTCATCGCCACATCTGGATTCGTCATCACTACAGGTAGGAGAAAGTACTGGGTTCGTAGTCATCGCCTCCTTTTTCCACTCCTCTGCTACCGCCGTTGTCGCCGCCGTTGTGGAGAACCTAGACGGGGATTCCCAACATCTCCTAACCTAGACTCCTCACGTAGCTTGTATGTCGCCTCTGTAGTCCAGGATTACTCCCGATCCATTTGAATCTCCGTCGTAATCTACCGCACCCTCGCGCGGAGGCTCTCTCTCTCGATTCTAGATCTCCAAATCTGATTCTTGAGAAAAGGAGTTGGCGCCGAAGAATCTCTCTCCAACCTGCATGCAACACACGGAGACGAGTAACCGGCGCACTAACCGGTAACCATTTATTCGGTATCCGGTAAACCAACAATCCCTCGGTATCGGTGGTCGGCAGTAGTTTTCCCAGCTTTGGTATACCGATAATCGGCTTATCGGTATTCAGTTATACCGTTACCGACCGATTACCACCCCTATTGAGAAGCTAGTAGAGCCAAGTTGCTATGCTGAAGCTGCTAAGGATCCTTGATGGAATACTGCCATGATGGAAGAGCTTGCAGCCCTTTATGCCAATCAAACCTGGGAGATCACTGACTTGCCGGAGGGAGTGAAGCATGTTGGTAACAGATGGATTTACAAAGTGAAGTTCTTCCCAGATGGAATAATTGAAAGGTTTAAAGCCTGATTGGTGGCAAAAGGTTATACACAGATATATGGCATAGACTAATGTGATACCTTTTCACCCGTGGCTAAGTTAAAGTCATTTAAAATGCTACTTGCCATTTCCTCCATTCAAAACTGGCATTTACATCAGATGAATGTCAATAATGCATTTTTGCATGGAGATTTAGATGAAGTTGTGTATATGGAGTTACTTGAGGGTTTAAGGGGGAAGGATGAGTACAAAGGAAAGGTGTGCAGACTTAAGAAGTCTTTATATGGGCTCAAACAGGCTAGCAAGATGTGGTATGCCAAGTAAACTGAGTCTTTGCTTGCTAATGGATTCACTCAATCCAAAGCAGATTATTCAATCTTTCTTACCAAGGTAAAAGGAATTCTTGTGGTGGTAATTGTGTATGTTGATGATATTGTGATAGGCAGTGTTGAACGACCAGCAGTTAATTCAGTGAAACAAATGTTGAAGTCCATGTTTAAGATGAAAGATTTGGGAAAGATGCAGTACTTTCATGGTCTTGAAGCTAACAGAACAGATGTTGGTATTCATGTCTCACAAAGGAATTACTGCATAGAGCTTTTAAAGGAGGCATGCCTTGATGTGTGTAAACCTGATAATGATTTATTTGCACATGTTTGCACCCTTAGTTCGTATCCGTTTGCGGCTCGTAGTCGTGCATTTTTTGCCTATTTTACGCTGGGTTGTGCTACTTTGTCACATTTCAGGTCCCAGGCATCGAAAGGAAAGCTAGGTGCAAGTTTCGGGATTTTTGGAGGTCATTTGGTCGAGCTGGGGTCAAAACACGTGCAGAAGGCCTGAAGAGCAAGACCGTGTACACAAATGAGCACGCCAGTGTTTTTTAGTGCGAGAGTTGAATAGATGAAGAAGCAAAACACGGGTTGCACTAAAGAAAAGCATGGATGTGTCTCAGACCATGCTTTTTATGCCAGGAGTGAGTTTTTTGAGGATGCTGAGAAGACCAAAACACGGGCACCACTGGAGCAAAACACGGTTGTGTAAATTAGTGGGCATGACCGTGTTTTAGGCTGACGCGGGCGTGTTTTCAACACGTGGCAAGAATACGGACGTGCACAAGAAAAACACGGCCGTGTCCTCGACCGTGTTTTGCCCAGAATTGGGCTTTTGAGACAGATTCATGCCAAAGGAGAAGGAATCGAGTTTTTGAGCAAAAAACAGAGCTTTAGAGAGAGTAAGTGCAAAGAACAAACCCTAGGAACTATTTGGAGTGGATTTCTCACCATTGAAGCCCAGATTGCATCCCCAGGAGTGAAGATCGACATCCTTGAGCAGATTATTCTCATCTTTATGAGTATGACTACTCTGATTTCTGTTTTCCTCTCTCTCTCTCTATGGAGTAGAACCTTATCTCACTTGGGTATGAAGAACCCTAGTTCCATGTGTTAGGAATCTTGATTATAATGACTGTGGATTGATATACTGATTGATTTTAATCGATTGATGCATGATTCATTGAGTCAATTGAAGCCTGATCATCTTTTCTTGATTTCTGTTGTAACGTGAGATAGATAGAATCTGATTAGGTTGTTAGAGCTTCAGCAATCGGTAGTGGTAGATTGGTTATACGAGATTTAATCGATTTACTGCTTTGTCTTGAATCCAATTCCAGTAGTGGAGTTCTGCGTTTATTGCCTCAGTAGTCTATCCCGGCGAAGGCTAGTCGCCTGTCGGTTAGTTTGCCTGAGTGGGCTTGGTCAGCTTAAGAGATTCCAAGCTACTGTCGGATCTTCCGCATTTTAATCAACAGTTAATCAACCAGGGTAATTACAACCTTGACCTAACTAAGGGGCTAGGGGGACTCATTCCCGAGTGACTCTTCCTTTGCAAAAGAACTTTGAACCATTTCCTGCTTTCTTAGTGCTTTTACTTAAAATCACAATCACTCGACTTAATTTGCTAGATAATAGATAATCACGGAGTAGGCAGTAGATCTAGACCCCTGGTTGACAATAGATCTTGCCACTTTATTGCATTTCCGGTCTGCGATTACACTTGGTTGCAGTTTGGTGTTGTGTTTTAGCGTGTCAAGTTTTTGGCGCCGTTGTCGGGGATCAAACCCGGGTCACCCGCGTGACAGGCCCATTCCCTCCATCCTTTGGAAATTTGTACAAACTGGTTGCAGTGGACTACGTCTCGAGGTGGGCTGAAGCTCAAGCCATGCCCACCAATGATGCAAGACAGGTCTGCTCATTTCTGAAGTAGCTGTTCTCCCGGTTCGGGACACCTCGCGCCATCATTAGTGATAGAGGAACCCATTTTCAAGGGAAATTCAATAAGCTCCTCTCTCGCTATGGTGTTAAGCATCAAGTGTCGGTGGCTTACCATCCCCAATCAAACGGTCAAGCCGAGCTGACGAACCGGGAACTTAAAAGAATAATAAAAAGACGGTGGATCAGTCCGGCAAGGATTGGTCCACCAAGCTCGATGATGCTCTTTGGGCATATAGGACAACCTACAAAAACCCGATTGGTACTTCACCCTATAGGCTTGTCTATGGGAAGGCGTGTCATTTGCCAGCAGAGCTAGAGCACAAGGTCTTCTGGGCCCTTAAGCTGCTAAACCTGGATTTGAGTGTTGCGGGTACTGAACGTAAGCTGCAACTGCTGGAGTTGGAGGAATGACGTTACCACGCCTACGAGAACACCCTGCTTGTAGGGAGGCAACCCCACCACGGTTTGCATTTCTTTCCCTTTTCATTTTCGATTTTGTCAGTTTTTGAGTCTTTGCGTCTGTCTGGAGTCTGTCAGGAAAGTATTTCGTGCCCGGGGCGGTCTGTTTTAATCTGTGGCTGGGTATTTTTAGAGCCGGGGCACGGATGAGTTTTAGTTGTTTGAAATCGTGGGGTTGTAAAAGTGCAGAGGCAGGCTCGACATAAAAAAAATGGGCGCCAGGGGTCAAATCGTGAGTTTTAGTTGTTTGAAATCGTGGGGTTGCAAAAGTGCAGAGCACAAGGTCTTCACGGCGTTGTTTTAACCCCTGACCGCCCGTGTTTTGCCCTCTTTCAGAAAACCCTCGAGCACTAAAAAACACGGGCGCCAGTGGTCAAAAACATGGTCGTGTTTTAACCCCTGCGCCCCCATGTTTTCAACAGGGGGGAGCACGCTCTCGGCTTCAAAAACACGGGCGCGGAGCAAGTAAATCACGGCCAAGTTTTTGCCCGCCAGTGTTTTAACTTCTCCCCCCTATAAATTTCAAAATTTGCTCCCCCTCTCTACTCAACCTCATTTTTTTTCAAAAACCTCTCAACCTCCCCTCGCCGGAAAATCGCCATCTCCTCTTCTCTAGTGGTTTTCCGGCCAAATATCCCTCCCCCGACCTCCAAATTAAAACCGAAAACCACCACTACGCTCCTGGCGACAGGGAGCACATTCCCCAAACGTTTGGTGCTGTTTGGCGGAGGTTAGGTCGCCGGCGGCGAGTTCTCTAGCGAGTTTTCCGGCGATCTGGGAGGGCTTGTGCTCGTTTCTTCTCCTTCTTGTGGGTATTTACTTGCGTCTCCAGGTTTGTTCTCATGTCTCTTAGTCAAATTTTTGGAGAATTGATACCTAGGGTTTAGGTGAAGAATTTGAGATTTTGGCATGAACTTAGATCCTTTTGGTAGGCCAATAGGGTTGTAGGCTTAAAGTTATTTTTCCTCTGAATTGATTTTGTCGGCCTACCATTTGCATGTTGGAATTGTAATCATGCGTGCTTGTGTGGACTATGTGTGGTGAATGGCCGATTGTTGGATATTCGGGATTGGATTATGTGTTTGTACCCACCGGGGCCCTAGTTCACTGTCCAAATCGTTCGATTTGAGGGCCCCCGGTGTGTTTGTTTTTGTGTGATGATTATGATTGTGATTGGCATGCTTGTTCCATCGAGAGCCTAGTCCGCTGTCCATATCTTTCGATGTGAGGGCTCATAGTGTGTTTTTGGCTAACATTGACCATGTTCGCTTGTATGGCAATTGTGCGTCCTTTTGCTTTGTAGGATCATGGAGGCCTACCTGGACCTCTTGAGCATCACTCAGCGCCACCTGCTGCGGACCATCTGCACCCGCAACATAGCCGAGCACCTCCATCTGGACTTTGGGGTGTTCGAGGCGCTTCACGCTCGGCCACAGATGGAGGCCGCTATTCGCACGTATGGTTGGCGGTGCCTTCTCTGCCTCGCCGAGCCGACGACCTACTAGGAGCTCGTTTGGGAGTTCTACGCCTCCTTTTCTCACTCACAGAGGAGGTCAGCCGACCATGCTGATGCGGTTCAATTCACCCTCGACGGGGTAGAGCACTCAATCAGCTACTGGGAGTTGGCCACTGCACTTCACCTACACTCCCCTCACCCCAGTGATCATCTTTTGATTGTGGAGGTGTCCGATCCCTCCACATTTGACGACCAGGCCTACTTCGAGCGCATTTGCCTCCCGGAGTACGCGGATGAGCGGTACATCGCCAGTCAGACGCGGGACACTCTACTCCGTCGGGAGTGGCGGATCCTCAACCATCTGCTCACCCAGTCCTACACTCCTAGTCGGGGCTCGGCCAACCGGGTCACCCTCCGGATCTTGTACTTCATGCACGCGATGGGTAGGGTGGAGGACACTATCAAGCTGGGCTCTGTCATCGTCCGCACTTTCACCAAGGCCTGCGCCAGCCAGGATCGTGACCTTGTCTGTGGACTGGTGATCACCGCCCTGGCTCGCTACTACTGGGATGACCCTGGTCTGCGCAGCTACCCCATTCAGTGATGCTACCCTCCAACATCAGCACCTGCTTGCGCGGGAGGGGCGTTTGGCATGGATTGCGGGTCTCCCTCGGCCGCCTGTGCCTGATCCTGCCGGGGAAGACCAGCCAGAGTCGAGCGCTGCTGGGGGGGCGTCGTGGCTCCCGCCGTCCTGTTCGCCGCATCCAGGCCCCCGCGGGTCCATCCGCCGCTGCTCCCAGATCTTACACCTTGGTGGTCTCCATTGCTGACCAGTTGGCAGCCATTGCTCAGCAAGAACGAGCGCATTCTGGCCAGCCAGGAGAGCATTCCACCCGCCTCAATCATGAGCGGGACCGTAGTCGTCGTCTCATGTCCAGCCAACACTACATCATATCCTATTTGGGTCTGGATCCGAACTCAGTCCACTACCCCTTCGTGCAGTCACCAGGGCATGAGGACGACTACCCCCCACCCACCGGCGATGGTGGCGATGTGTTCTAGTTGCGAGTGGCGGGTTATGTACTTTATTTCTTTTCCAGACGGAGACTCCATGACCTTTGTTGTTTCTTTCTGTTTTTTTTCTTCTTTGGATTGTAGACATGGAACTCCGGTTCTTTCACCCAGTGTGTGTGTTTTGATGACTTTAGCTCTGTGCCTTGGACTGGTCCCTTTCTAGTCCCCTGCACTTGACTGATATGCCTTCCACTCCGTTCCTGATCTTCATCTCACGGTAACATCGTTCCCCTTCCCTCTGCTCCATTGAGGACACTATCGCATTTAAGTGTGTATGTGTGTGTGTGTGGGGGGGGGGGGGTGCTTTGTATTTATTGGGACGTATATATGTGTGCTTGGAGCCTAGTCCGCTGTCCAAATCTCGAGATTTGAGGGCTCCAAGTACTGCTGTTTGCTTGATCGTATTGGCACTGTGTTTTAATTGAGGAATCGAATGGATGTTAGAATTGATGCATGATAACTGGATTGTGACTGAAACAACCTATAATGATGACTGAGACGTGCAATAGAGTTGTGTAGGGGTTCAGTTTTTCAACAATGGGCTTACCAACTGTGACTTGGATTGATCACTTGCTCTTGACAGTCGTTTATGCATCTAGTTCAGAGCATTAGAATGAGAGATAGAGCATATAGGTAGCCATGTGAGATTTGAGCCTGCTCGTTTCTTTCTTGTGCGGTGATCCCTCTTCCGTGATGTGTAGCATTCACATTGTCACTAGCTAAGATGATGGAGGCATAGAGAATATCCCACGACCAAATTGACTGTCCTGGTTTGTCATACACCCTAGTCAGCCCCTTTGAGCCGTGTACTTTCCTTTCTTTCGATCTACAATGGAAAATCACCCTTTTGCATCTCTTAGAAGGTTCCACAGAGTGGTTTATGCTTGTTCTCTGCTGTTTCAGCTAAAAATAATGTGAGGGTTGGAGGTAGTGTTTGAAAGTTGGGCATGTGTTTGAAAAATGTGCAGAGGTGGTGGCTCTCTCAGGAAATGAAATGAACAAAAAAATGAAAAAAATGAATGAAAGCAAAAGAGAGCCACTACCAAAAATCTGAATCATGCTCTTTAAGTAGTGTTTCTTGGCGGTCTGGCTTAGAAATACTAACATTCTTGTGACCTCCTTCGCTCTTGTGCTATAAAGAATTTGAGTAGTGCAGAATGACAGAAAGGAAGTAAGTGGTTTGATTGGCTGTGAATGTGTTGGGTTTGGAACTGTGGAACCTTGTGCTATGAATACTTCCATCACCTATAAGGCCTTTTCCCCATGTCCAAGACCCTAGCTAGTCATCTGAACCTGTGTCTAAGGCCTCCGGATTAGTTAGTGGTGACATCCGTTAGGTGAACTCTGACTTTTAGAGGCTTCCATCATGGTGAAGAGAAGTTAGGGATTGAGAGAATAAGCATGCACATTTTTCACATCGATTGTATTGACCCCACTGTCGAGAGTGAGCGATCCATTTTCATATTCTCTATACTCTTTACCCCAGGGAGGACCTAGATGGCTCTGTCTTGATTATGATGTCTTGAGTTTGATGCATGCGATGACAGTCTTGGCTAAGTGGTTGAGTTGAGTCTATGTTGGTTGGTGAACAGAAGGGAGACTCTTCATTTACCCGATTTTGCTGCACTCGAATGTCATCTGTGGTGGTTGTCCAGGTTGCTGTTGAGTTGTCCATGTGTTAATGATCGAAAGCCAGTATAATTCACGTGTTTTGTGCCTATATGATATGTCCCCAAGGTTTGCATGATTGAAATGTGTTGAGCTTACCTTATATCTGACTTGGTTTGCTTGGGGACAAGCAAACAGTTAAGTGTGGGGGAATTTGATAATGATGTATTTGCACATGTTTGCACCCTTAGTTTGTATCCGTTTGCGGCTCGTAGTCGTGCATTTTTTGCCTATTTTACAATGAGTTGTGCTACTTTGTCACATTTCAGGTCCCAGACGCCGAGAGGAAGGCTAGGCATGAGTTTCGAGGCTTTCGGAGGTCATTTGGTCGACCTGGGGTCAAAACACAAGCAGAAGGCCTGTAGAGCACGACCGTGTACACAAATGAGCAAGTCAGTGTTTTTTAGTGTGAGAGTTGAATCGACGAAGAAGCAAAACACGGGCTGCACTAAAGAAAAGCACGGCCGTGTCTCAGACCGTGCTTTTTATGCCGAGAGTGTGTTTTTGGAGGCTGCTGAGAAGACCAAAACACGGGCACCACTGGAGCAAAACACGGCCATGTCAATTATAGGGTACGACCGTGTTTTAGGCTGACGTGGGTGTGTTTTCAGCACATGGCGAGAACACGGACGGGCAAAAGAAAAACACGGTCGTGTTCTCCACGTGTTTTGCCCAGAATCGGGCTTTTGAGGCCGATTCAAGCCAAAGGAGAAGGAATTGAGTTTTTGAGCAAAAAACATAGCTTTAGAGAGAGAAAGTGCGAAGAACAAACCCCAGGAGCTATTTGGACTTTGGAGTGGATTTCTCACCATTGAAGCCCAGATTGCATCCCTAGGAGTGAAGATCGACATCCTAGAGCAGATTATCCTCATCTTTATGAGTATGACTACTCTGATTTCTGTTTTCCTCTCTCTAATTATAGAGTAGAACCTTCTCTCACTTGGGTATGAAGAACCCTAGTTCCATGTGTTAGGAATCTTGATTGTAATGACTATGGATTGATATACTAATTGATTTTAATCGATTGATGCGTGATTCATTGAGTCAATTGAAGCCTGATCATCTTTTCTTGATTTCTGCTGCAACTTGAGATAGATAGAATATTATTAGGTTGTTAGAGCTTCATCAATCGGTAGTGTACGAGAGTTAATCGATTTACTAATTTGTATTGGAATCCAAATCCAGTAGTGGAGTTATGCGTTTATTGCCTCAGCAGTCTATCCCGGCGAAGGGTGGTCGCCTACCGGTTAGTCTGCCTGAGAGGGCTTGGTCAGCTTAAGAGATTCCAAGCTACTGTCGGATCTTCCGCAATTTAATCAACAGTTAATCAACCCAGGGTAATTACAACCTTGACCTAACTAAGGATCTAGGGGGACTCATTCCCGAGTGACCCTTCCTTTGCTAAATAACTTTGAACCATTTCCTGCTTTCTTACTGCTTTTACTTAAAATCACAATCACTCGACTTAGTTTGCTAGATAATAGATAATCACGGAGTAGGCAGTAGATCTAGACCCCGGGTTGACAAATAGAGCTTGCCACTTTACTGCATTTCTGGACTACGATTACACTTGGTCGTAGTTTGATGTTGTGTTTTAGCGTGTCAAAATCTGCCAAAACTCCTTCAAGTGTCAAGCATGTGCTTTTAGCAGGCGATGGTGAACCCTACCTGGACATCAATAACTTCAAACACTTTCTATGGCAGCTACAATATCTCAACAGTACTAGACCAGACATCGCATTTGTTGTCCAAAAATTATGCTAGTTTCAGGATTCACCTACTATTGTCCATTTCAAAGCATTATAAAGGGTATTCAGGTACCTCAAAGGATCACCTAGTCAAGGGATTTTCTACTCCAGCAACTCGTCAATTCAGTTAACATGGTATAGTGACTCGGACTGGGCAACATGTCCAGACACTAGAACGTATTTGACAGGTTTTTGTGTCTTCTTGGGAACTGGAAAGCAAAGAAACAGAGCACAGTCTCAAGTTCATCATCTGAGGGTGAATATAGAGCACTAACTTTGCTGAGTTGTGAGATTCAATGGTTGGTTAGACTGTTGTCAGACTTTGGTATTAACCATTCTCAGCCAGCCATGGTGTTTTGTGATAGTCAGTCTGCCATCCACATGGCGAAGAACCATGTATTCCATGAAAGGTCCAAAGACATCGAAGTGGACTGTCATGTGATAAGGGAAAGGTTGCAGAGTGGTATGATAAACTTGAATCATGTGTCAACAACACACAGTTGGGAGACTTGTTCACTAAGAGTCTTGCCATTGATAGATTTATTTTTCTTATGAGCAAGCTGGGAGTATCTGGAAGACACTCGCTAGCTTGAGGGAGGTAACAGAGAACTAGGCTGAGATGATTGCAGCAGCAGCTTGAAGGTGAAAGAAGAAGAAGACAATGAAGAAGCCTCTGTTGTTGCTGTGAAGAAAAGGCAGGGCTACTGTATTGTTGAAACCACTGCGTGTGGCTTCAATTTAGAAACCAGTGATGGATCCAGAACACACTCGTTTCCCTTAGTCAGTTGGAGTTCGTTTACACTGTGTATTAGCCAAGTGGCGTTCATAGTTAGTTCATTTAAGTAGTTAGTTTATAATTAAGGTTTAATAACCGTTAGTCTGTAAACCCCTTTGTAAACTTCACTATATAAAGGAAATGCAGAAAACGAAGACCTCAAGAATTTGAAATCTCTTCATCAAAAATACTAGCTTTCTATGTATCTTCTTCTCCTTCGCTCTATATTTCGATTTCCCCCGTCGTTTTCCCAAATCAGTGTTTCAAAACCGTTTGGAATCCAAATGTTGAGTCAAATGATGAAGCAGAGGAAAGGGAGTCGGATTGCATCGACTAAAGATGGGAGTCGTCAGTGATGGTCTTGGTGGTGATCAATGATGTTCTTGGTGGCCAATGATGTTATTGGCTTTCAATTAGGAGACTCGAGGGCAATCCTCAATGATGTTCTTGGTGGTGGTGATTTTTGGAGCCTAGGGAAAATCTAGACTGGAGATGGGAGAAGCTATGATGGAAAGAAGAGGATAGAATGGAGAGCGTATGTAAAAAGATGAGAATTTTTTTTTGATGGCAGCTCATTGTCCCATCTCAGGAGCGGCGACTTGGGGAAGGTAAGGGGAAAGAGGGAAGCACGATTGTTAGGGTTTTTTTTTTGTTCTATTGTTAGGGTTTGTTTGAGCGGTGAGGGAGACGATTGTTTCAATTTATTATTTTTGTTTCTCTGTTAATACACGTGGATTATTGGTAGGGACAAAATTTTGCCAACTCGATATTTCCGTCAGTCTAGTCAGACTATTAAGTGATGTCGTTAGAGTATTGGACGGAAGTCGCTATCTTGAGTATTTATGAAAAAGTGGCTATAACTGTTATCAACGTGAAAGTTTTGGCTATGAAAATGTATTTTGCCTATTAATAATTAGTATTTAAATAATTCGTGATGCATAATTTTTTAAATATAAATGAGACATTTGCTCACATCCTCAAAACATTAAACATCATATATGGTACGATATATAATATGACAAATCAACTCATAAACGATAAATCAATTTACTCATAACCTAGTCGAGTTGGCTACCTAACCACACTGTAAGCTAGCTCATGAACTCAAAAAGAGTCAGCTTGTGATTTGAGTTCCACAAGCCACCGAATCGAGCTGGCTCAAAGTGATACATTCTCGACTAATTTGTAAAAGAGTTGAGATTGGATTGGGGTATAGGGCACTAATGTAATTTCAATTTTAAACTCAATCCACTAGCTGACTAGAGACCCATGACTAGCGAACTTATGACTGAAAATCTTACATGAGGGTTCCTTTGTTAAAGCCATGCGAGATAAGTTAGCTTGACAACCTAACTGTACATCGTCAATTTTTCCTTTTCTCTCTTTTTTAAATTGACTTTTAAGATTTCTCTAGAGATAATTTTGGAAAGAAAAAAGATACACTCGTATTACTACCCCTTAAAATGAGATTTTCCATATCTTTCTTTCCCTAAACCCTAACAAATCATCTTCCTCTCTTTTCATCGGTCTCTCTGCCTCTACCTCTTCCTTCCCATCAACCATCACTTTGTCAACCACCCCTTCATCCTCCATCGACCAGCACCACTATTGTTACCTACCACCTTCGGTAGCCCTTCTCCGACTAGCACGATGCTGCCTCCTCACCCGCAAATATGCCTCTGTCGACCACCATGCCGCCCTCCTCACCCATGAAGCACGAGTATGACAAGCACGACGTAGACCCTCTACCAACTATCACGACGATGATCTCCTCAAATTCAGATCTCTCACTCTCCTCAAACCAAGATCTTGATTTTTCTTCGGGTAATGGTCTTTGTGGTAGTGGTATTGATGGTTGTCTTTGTGGTAATTGTTGTGTATAGGTTGTATTGGCGATAGTTACGGGACTCGGGAGGGGTAGTGTTTCTACGTAGGTTGTGGTACTGTTAGCTACGGGTGTCATAGTGTTTTTTCTGTAGTTTGCGGTGGTGGTGGTAGTTATGGGTTGGTAGAGGTAGTGTGTAAGTTGAGGTAGTGGCAGTAATACTAGTTTTATTTTTTGTAGTGGTTCTCATATCTCATATAGTGGTAGATTCATTTGGAATGATATTAGTTCGTCGTGTATTGGTTTTAGTTAGGCGGAAGTATAGATTACGATTTACGACCGCACAACAATGAAGGCAATCAAACGAAGGCAGGGAGGCAGAAGTAGAAAGAGGGAAAGGGATATAGAGAGTTTTAGTTTTAAAGAAGGGGTGAATTGCAAGTTTCGTCACCCATATTATCTATTTCTAACAGCTTAGCCACCCGAATCACTTTCGCTTCACTTTAGCCACTAATACTACACGTTTATGTCATCCTTGGTCACTCGCCGTCCAGTTCTGTTAAATCTGTCCTACGTGGCAGTCAACAGTTAAGTCTGACTATTGAAATGATGATGTGGCAATAAAAAATTATTATTGTTAATATAAAATAAGACAAATGAAAAGAAAAAGGAGGAGAATAACCCTACGCACTAACTCCGCCCCTCACTTTTTCTTGTGCTGCCGCCAATACTAGAAGACCCGCCCCTAACTCCCCTGCCTTTCTCCCCTGTTCCAAGAAGACCCACCGCCGCCAACCGCCGTTACTAGTTGCGAGCATCCAGTGGCGGACCTGTTTCTCCCAGCCGGAGCCGTCGATTGCGAGGAGGTGGGGAAGCGAGAAGAGGAGAAGAAGCAAAAACAGAACTTCGACCATCTCCCTTTCAGCCATCTCGTCGCCAGATCTGAACGCTGACGATCTCTCCTTCAATTGCCACCATCAAAGCTGTCTGGTCTAGAATCAGTGGCCTCCTCTGTTTTCTTCTCCTTTGTCGTATGATTCTTGCTATCCATCGAATCACCCGAAGTTTTGATTTCACATTTCAGTAACCAATTGTAAATTTTATGCCGAATGGATTTTTGAAATCGTGTCTGGTTGGCGCAGCCAGGTATGGTAAAAAATGCTTCGAATTCAGCTAAAGAGCAGACTTCGGATGTCGGGACGGAAATAAGCCTCTTCCGGTTAAGACCGTCGTTGTCCGCTTCTTGCCGCCATCGTCTGGTTCGTTGCGTCGTCGTCTGTCTCTTCTCCAACTCTGAATTCGCAGCGGCGGCCACGATTTCGACAGCCTCTCGTATGTCTTAGCCTCTCCTGTGTCTTAGCCTCCCCATTTGTCCTCCTCGATTTGTTCAATCTCTTGTGGGTTAGCGTCGATATTGAACCCGAAACTGCTTGGGTCGAGTCTGGCGCAACGCTCGGCGAGAGATCTGTTTTGGGGTTAATGGCGTCGGGTTTCCGAGGGGAGGGTTCGATTTTAGTTTTTTCCAAAAAAAAATTTAATTTTTGCATTTTTATAATATATTAAATAATTTTGAATTAAATTATGACGTGGCTGCAAAGGCGGCGTCTATGTGTCGGTCAGGTTATTGCCACATCGCCATTTTAACAGTCAAATTTAACAGTGGATTGCCACATAGGACATATTTAACGGAACTAAACGACGAGTGACCAAAGATGATATAAGTGTGTAATATCAGTGGCTAAATTGAAGCGAAAATTATTTGAGTGGCTAACCTGTTACAAATAGATAATATGAGTGAACAAATTTGCAATTCACCCTTTAAAGAAGTTACATCCTCAAATGTACTACAATGTAATTAATCTAATATAATTAATATAAATGCAATTGACAGACATTTCTAGTTCAAAACAATTTAAATGGTCCACTTTATTCTTGGTTGTCACAGCGATCACCGGACACCCTAACCTCTCTCTATGTTGATAAAAAGTAAAAACACTAAAAGAAATTTTACTTTTAGAGGCTAAACATCGTGGCACATAAAATATGTGTCTCCTAAAATATCTCATACATGAATAATATATCATACTAGTACTCGGCCCGCGCTCCGCGGCGGGGTAAGTCTGACTCCAATCGTTTTGTGGATTTTGTCATGTTCTTTTTGCTATACCATTCGCAAATAGTTGAGAGTTATTGCGCCAGAGTGCGTAGAAATGTACTGGAGATTTAGTTTGTCAGGACATATTAACAAACGATAGTATCTTATGCCCTCGATGAAATTTAAAAGTTTGTGCACAGCACACGAACACATCTACCATAGTTTTGTCTTCACTGAAAATAGGGAATAGAAACTTTAGTTCAAAATGGAGGATTCTAGGGGTGGATGGGATACTTCGGTAGGTCTTTCTGTCAGTGGTGCTGATGGTCACTTGTCTATCCTTGAGGTATGCCAAAGTGTCGCTACTCTTATGTGGGGTACGGCTGTCCTGGTTCTGTTCTTCATATCTGAGGAACCGATGTAGAGCTCTCCTGCAAACATTCTGCTACATCTTTTGACCAGCAACGCCTTGGCCGATTCTGCATCGAGTTTTTTGTATTTGCTGGGTGACATTCCTATTATTGAGAGCGTAGCCTCGTGGTCCAGTATGGCATCAATACTATCAGCTCCTTGCTTGCATTTGACCTCCAACTCATAGTGCAGCCTAGTCATAAGTATAAGTTCAGAAACTTGTTAGCTTATTCATAGATAGATTGATTTGCATGAGATGTAATTGTCATATTGAAATAGAAAACTTACTCTGGCCAGTCCTCAGTCGCTTGACATATGGCTTTTCGAAATTTCATGTGTGAGATGAAGAACTTAGCACGATAGAGTACCTAGCATGAACATCAGATATTGATAAGACATAGGTCTACGAAAAATGTAGGTGCACAGTATAGGAATTTGGTCTATGTTTTGTCCCTCACTAACCTTGTGGGCAGTCTGATCAGATGCAAACATTGTTTCCATGTCAGAGAGGTCTTCTTTTCGATTCCTGATCGAAGGCAGCCTGTTTTCTTACTGGTATTGGCATCCATGTAATAAACTTGCCTGCGACTATAAAGGAATCTGGTTGTAGCAAAAAAGAGACAAAATTGTTAATTTAATTTGTTTTGGTCGACTGGCAAAAAATATGATTCAAAAAATGGAAAGGATTCTGTCAAACTAAATGTACATGTGCATTATCTCCTGGACTGGGACTGTATAAGATCTGATTATGAGTGCACTGGCAGGAGTGGATTCAAACCGATACTTGTATTTCTGGTCGGATAGAGGTGCCACCCGAATGACAGACTTGATCGTAACAATCAGAGGCAGATGAGCCTCAGCTGTCGGGGCGTTCTCTAAGAACTTCGCTATATCATATCCACGATACCGAACAGTTGCCTTAGCGCCACTGTCAATGACACGAATATGTGAGGTTGTTTATTCATACAATTCGCAGATCGAGATTCTATTCTACAAAATGTACCTCACATCCTGTACGACCATGTGAAATTCTTTGAGAGTACTGCGAATTGTTGTGGGAACACTGAGACGCCTAATGCATACGGTGATGTCTATAAGCAACATAAGAGTTTGTCATTTAAAAGCTTAAGTTCATTTTACTATATCAAATAGATATAGCTAATGTACCTGTATGATAGTCGATGATGTTTGTCTGAAGTGGTACCATCGAAAAAGCCATCCCAATGTCCCAGCCAACAGGCAAGCGTGGCTCATCTGGGTCCTCCTCAATCCTGGAAATTTTTTGATCAACGGTTATGTGCACTCTTAACTCTCCTGCAACGATCTTTGGATTCTCTCTTGCTGGTATTGCTTCAACCGAATCAAATCGATAAAGGTTCCTGACCTTTATCTTGCGAGAAATCTCGGCGATGTCTTTTTCATCAACCATTGACTCGATCAGTCGTGCCTATAAGATAAACAGTTAACCGGTTCTAAATTGTGTATTATAGTAGTTTAAAATTGTTTATGAAGAGATTATCTAATTCTGTAACTGAAATGAAAACAAACCTTTTTATCTATCCAGATCATGTGCATGCTAAGATCTTTAAGCTTAGGCGCCTCTCGATACTCGAGCCATGCCATCACAGGCCTAGCAATTACTATGAGAACGTTGGTGCCCAAGCGCAACCTCGAAATGGCATGCAAGTTTCGATCGGATCTATAATAAGACAGTATAGGGAAATGAAATACATATTTTATCTTTGTAGCAGAGGATTCGAGATACCTGGGAGTATTCTTTAACAAAAACGAAAGGCATTCACCTTTGTTGTCGGTGGGGACCATGTGAGCGTCCTCTGTTGACTGCTGGTTTTTGGCCAAACCCTCCATGTTTGGTGGGGTCTTTATGCAAACAATGTGGATGATGATCAGAAGTTAATTCCCAAGTGTGAAGACGGTGAGGAAGAGGAGGACGTGGAGTTACCTTTGTTTTAAAGGCTGTCGTGTAGTTCGGTGGTGGGGCTTCCGCGGCGGAGCAAAGCATATGGAAATATGGACGGCGGATCTGGTTGATGAAGACAGTTAGGGTTTTAAAAGGAAGTGTTGATTTTGGGCCAGTTTCCCATGGGCTTTTGTCTGCAATCCTAAAGCATCTTCGGGTTGGGCTCAATACCATTCCATCACTGTCAAAACGTAAGAAAACGGGGCCTCGGTTTTGGTAGGCGTTTAAGGCCGAAGCCACTTGGGTCATAATATATCCAATGTATTAGTATGGACTCAAAAATTTTAATGGGCCTGAAATGTTTGCGATTATTGAGAGTTAACAAACTATTTGGTCCACTACTATTCAGCCGATGATATTTCTTGACTTAGAGCAAAATGATTATGCAATCCTGAAAAACTAATTCTAAAAAACAGAGACGGATACATTTATCTACTATTTGGATTGACATGGTTGCATCAGGGCATTGCTCTAATCCTAGCAAAATGGGCCGTATTTGAGGCATGGCATTGACCTCTGTGGATTGACATGCCTGCATCAGGGTATTACTGCAATCCTACAAAACACATAGTTTTTATTAGGAACATTTGCAGGCAGAAGTATCGAATAACTTGTTTAATTTAACGAACTCACCTGATATATGGTTCAGGTGTTCATAATATCAGCAAAGGCTTCAGTGAAGACTATGTTCCTTGTATAATCGTAAGGTATTTCTGCTGGGTTTTGTATAAGAATCCTCAAACCTTTCGCTGATTTTACTCTCGAAACCCCCACATATAGCTGCCCGTGGCTGAATACGGGTTCAGGCAAATAAATCCCAACTTTTTCAAGTGTTTGCCCTTGGCTCTTGTTTATAGTCATTGCGTAACATAACCGTACTGGGAACTGCCTCCTCCTGAGTATGAAGGGCCACTTGGAGTTCTCTATATTGAGCACTATTCTTGGTATAATGACTTCGTCAGCGTCATAAGAACCGCCCATAATGTTGCCTTTTATGAAATTATCCCCTAATGTTGTGATCATGATCCTTGTGCCGTTGCACAAACCAAGGGCAGGGTTTAAGTTACGCAGCAGCATGACTGGCGTGCATACCTTTAACATAAGCTCGTGGTCTGGAACTCCATTGAACGTGAGAGTATTGAGGAACTCTGTCGGATAGCTTTCGTCAAACGAATCTGCTGTTTCTGTTGATAACTGCAGTGAATCTGAACTATAATATATTTTTATGTTACCTGGTACCCTTTGCAGCATATAGTCATTGATTCTAGAGACTGTCGCATTCGTTGGCGTCACTATTGCTCTGTTGGTCAGGTATGCTGGATCCCTGTGATTGTCAGGAAACAAATCATATATATCATCTGCGATTGATTTAACAGTGTCATCCCCGGGATCAATTAGGAACAATGATGGTATTTTTATCCAATCTGATTCCCCATCTTCTCTGAACGATCTTGCTCTAATTCTCCCATCTCCTAAGGCAAGGACCCATTCTGGAAACGTGTATCCATGCATTAGCTGTTGGTCAGCAGAGTGGACAGCTGTTATGCGCATGTTCGTTGATAGGCACATCACTTTAAAAGTATTCCATAGTTTGGACCTAGTTAATGAGCCATCAATCGTCTGTTCACATCCAGCATCAGTTATAACTGGGAGTGTTTGGCGAAAATCTCCACCAAAGAGAACTATCTTCCCTCCGAATGGTTTATAGTGATGTCCATTCAGTGGAACATTCAATATGTCGCACAAACTGCGATCTACTGCCTCGAAAGCCTGCCGATGGGTCATTGGTGCTTCGTCCCAAATGATTAAGGATGCTTCTTTTAACAGATCAGCTAAATCTGTTCCGTGTTTAATAGGGCATGTCGATGTTGCATCTAGAATCAGTGGAATTTTGAATCTTGAATGTGCAGTGGTCGCTTTGGGAAGTAGTGTTGCTGCTATTCCCGATGATGCAACCAGTACAACTATCTTCCCCAAACTCCTGAGCCTTGCTGTAATGACATTATAGAGGTACATTTTGCCAGTACATCCGTGACCATACAGGAAGAATGCCCGACCCATCCTGTTGAGGACTGAACTGATGACAAATGTATATACATTAGTTTGCTCAGGATTCAATGAGTGAAGCATAGAGGTTGCTAGTGCATGCTGCTGGTTAGTATCAAAGGCCAAATGCTCGTTAATGAGTGAATTCTCTCCATCTTCATGTCGACCATCAGTTGGGGTTGGGAGATTGAAGTCCTCAAGCGTCATTGAATGAGAGCTCAACATAGCCTGCAATTCATGGAGTACCCAGTTTTGTAGTCGTTCATCACTGGGCTTCTGAGTTTGATCTCTAAGATCTTTCGTTAGCCTATACGCGTAATCTTCAGCCATTGATTTCCATGACGAATTGAGTAAAGCTATAGGACTTGGAACTTCGCAAAACATGAGCATTGACACGAAAGTGCTCCGTATCACCCGTGGCATGCTGGAAGTAGAAATATCGGACAGAACACGTATCCATTCTGAAGTATCTGATAATAGACCCAACTTTTCAAAAGCTTTTTCAAAATCTGGACAAAGTTCTCCATTGACAGTTCTGAGATGAGCATAACTGAGAGCGCCACGGACTTTTGTGAGCATCATTCGGAGGAAAAATACATCGCCAGAACCTGGTGGAACATATGCAACCCTCCCTATCGCAAATCCCTTTTTGCGAGGGTTCCATTCTTTACAATCAGGAAGCCAGAACCTGGTCGGCAGTCTATGTACTGTTGGATTTCATCTATGTGCCTCCCAGATTACATTTCTGGATTATTTTGCGATGCATTAGCGTTTTCAACAATTACCAGTGATCTGTCTGGTCCTTTTGTCACATATTTCAAGAGATACTTGATAAGTTTACCTTTGTGACATACCTCGACATTTATATGAGCCTGCATTCTGACCAGCAAATTCCTGTTGTATGGAACAACATGTCGATTGTCAAGTGTCATACTTCCCTTTTGTACCTCGACGCCAGTGTTTGATCTTCTATAGACTACATTTCCAAACTTGTCAAATGTTGTGGCTGAGTTGAAATCCTTTGGGAATTGTTTGGAACATTTACCATTCGCGCGTTTTTTCTTGTCTCGCATGCACGGTGCATTGGAATTTGCTTCACCACATGGGCCATGCAGAATGAATTTACAGACTGCTTCGTATCCAACCGGATCTTGTTGAGGGTCTGGAATTTCAGCTGAGATTACCTCATCGATATATTCTTTCGTCCTCAATTTATTCTCTTCAGACAACCAAACCAGCAGATGTATGTGGGGCAAACCCTTTTTCTGAAACTCCACTGTATACATAACTGTCACAGAGTAAACAAAGTGAGAATTAAAAATATCCAAACATATGTTTTGGAAAGCACTGAACTTGCGGATCTTGAATATTGATATAAAATGAGTAACCTATACTTACTTGCAATTGTTTTTCCAAAGTAGTAGTTTTTCTTAATGTCATCTATGAGAGTACTCAGCTTAATGTGGAAGACCCTTGAAACCACCATCGGTTTATCTGAGCTATTTGGACCAACAACATCACGAAAGGCCTCGGTGATTTCTTCCCACAAAGAATTACAGGTGAATGTGATGAATAAATCAGGATTTCCAAAGAATTCGACCACTGCCATGGCATCATGATATAGTTGTTGCATATACCTCGGGCTACCTATATAGGTACCTGGGAGTACAATATGGCCCATTTTATCTCCGTCAAGATCACCCCATGCCATCACATCCTGTAGTCCTTGATAAACCTCGGCTCTGAGCTGTGGCTGATGATAGCGCAAAAAAGCTACCCTGTTTAGTTCAATCGATGAGTAGGCGTCAATACAAAAATGCTGAAGAGCTTTTCCAGCCTGAAAAATCGTGTGACCTTCGCCATTGCGATATTGAAGCCTGAATGCATAATACTCGCGCTGAGTAACAAACTGCCTCCGCATAGAAGGCGGGCAGAAAGCTTACCTGTATTTGATGAGTGGATGGTAACCATCCTCTCCATATGGAAATAGAAGTGGGAAATGTAACGCATCAAATTTTGGATTGAGACTCGTAATCCTCTTCAAACCCTCAGACATGATCAACTATTATATCGCGATCATCTCTGTCTGGCACGAAATCACCTGGTATAAGCGCTGCAACTTCAGTGCTGCTTGGCAAATCATATTGCCGATTCCTGCTCTTCGCTCCAAATATTCGTAGCTTTAAATTCGTTGTCAAAGAATCCTGAAGCTGCTGCCGAACTCGCCTGAACGTTTTGACGAGCTGATTATGTTGATCCAGCATTTGGAGCAATGAAGTGAGCAGCTCTGGCATAAGTAGACCATCACGGGATGCGAAGTTCGCCAAGCGATTGTCGATTTCATTCTCCGGTTCAAAAATATAAAGCTGGGCAAACTTTGGTTTTTCACCATCAGGAGGCAACAATGAACCAATCCTATGATAGTTTTCTCCACATATAACCATCGAATACGGCCCCCTACCAGAAAGGGAGCGAGGGTCAATAGAAGCACCAAATGATGTAAAACACAATGAACCATTATATGGTCTGATGTTATCTCTGAAATGCTTAGACATAGCGCCACCATCAAACTGCAGAAGCTCAGCCAGCAACCGCGGAGGTTGGGCTATATATGGCAAACCAACACGACCTTTCTGACAGCAAAGTCCATAGATAGGATCAGTTGTTGCTCGGTGGCAATCAAGCCTCTCCAAATCCCAAAACAAAGCACCACAGAACTTGCAGACACATTTTGGTTGACCTATGTTCAGAATATCATCATGGAGTGGCTTTCTAGCCATGGGAATGGACCTAGAACAGGATGGGGTCCCAGTTGAGTTCTGCAACCGGCAACTACCAGTTTTCCGCTGTTCAGCTTGGTGCACTTGATTGCTATTCTCGCGACACTCAGCTACCACATTGGATTCCCCCTATTCCAGAGAAGAAATATGGCTCGTTGGATTCTTAGAGGCCAACTGTTTCAAAGTCTTGTAGCGCGATTTCCTTGGCCTTGAAGATTCTGATAAGTGCAATGCACACAAAAGAGAACTTTACAATAAAGCTTTTATATCATCAAAGATTGATAATGCTTGATGGCTTCATGAGAATCTTATAATTCAAATAACAATGGTATGGTGGCGGTCCGTTCATCACCTGATGATGATGGCAGGACTCGATGAAGAGACCGTGATGATTCCTGTATATCATTCTCAGGCACAGTCTCAGGAACCACTGAACCCTGCGATGGATGTTCCATAATTTCAATTCTGGCTCTTTTACGTGCCAGAGTTTGATACTGAGTCTTTCTTTTCTTGGGAGGCATTACTACAAAGGGAAAAAAGAAATCAAATATGGCCAGAATCATTACTGTTGGGATGTACGAATAGTATAATCCAGACAACAATATATGAATCCAATGCTTTTAGCGAGGAAGAGTTAAAGGAAGATCACAGAAATCATCCTCACTCATTCATCAGACTCATCAATGAGAATGTCAGACAAAAATGCAGGTTACCTTTGTTCTATTTAGCCCATCAAACAAAGGATATAAATGAACAGATGACAGATGAAATATGATGAAGTAAAGGTAGTTCCTGGAGAAAGTGACACAATCCATTGAGGAAGAAGATGTATACTAATATGAAATAGTTATCATAGATATGTGAGCCATGTATGATCCTTATAATATCATTATAGTTTGGAAATATTTAACATGCTGTTGGATTAATAAAATGATGGAAAGCTATCAACTTAGTTTAATCTTTCGCACAAAAAGAGGCTGCGTTATAATAAGTAAGAAATATCAAGAGGTCTAAGAAAGATAAGAAAGATGTTCTCATAATATTGATCATATTATAAATTGGAACAAACGTTTCGTTCGTTTGAAACATGCGTAGTTAGTTCGAACTTATACAAAGTGTTAGCAAATTGCAATTCAACAGTTGTGGATACAGTCTATAGGCTCCGCAAAAATGACAGTGCCTCTATCCGAACTGCTCAGGAGACATTGACATAAACTCCCCTTCCTCCTTCCGTCAACGGTGAACGTATTCTAAGGGAAGAATGACTAGATATACTACGGATAACAGAAACACGACCTTGCTCATATCAGCACTAAACAACATTAAATGAAGGCAATCACTGCTAGGCAGCAGCCTTATGAAAATCAAAATGCACAGAGGCACCGTGTAAACATCAACAATGTATGAGCTAACACTAACTGATTACGTGCTGGTCACCCAACAAAAGATAGAAGGCTATATAAACCAAGTGCACAGGAGCAGTGTATCTCCTGATAATATCCACACTGATGCAACTATTACATTCTTGGAACCCAAGATCCAAAATGAGAATATCCATGCAACCACAAGCATTGCATTCCCGAAACCTAGATATCCAAAATATGATTGTCTAAACAAGGAGAATAACTTGCATAAACTAAACAAAATATGTCATCTCCTTGAAAGTCAGGAACCAGCATTTCTGGGAACGTCATCAACCACGCAGAGAAGACTCGGACCCATGAATGAAAATTTCAGTCCAAAACATATCTACTTCCTGCAATGAAATAAACAGCAAAAGAATAAGATACATAGCAGCCACAGGATCCTAACCGCAAATGAAACATGGCAGAAAATCAAGACAAACAAAGAAAATTATAAAAGACCTTGACGCTATTATCACCTCTTGAACAGAGGACGTTTCGCAGCTGGGTTCTTCTGACTGTCAACTGGGGAATCCTCTTCCATCTCAGCACCTGCCTGTGAGGAACCGCCGTGTGGTAGAGGAGGAGCCTCAGCATTGCCTAACTTCTCCACCTTTATCTTGGCGAGTGGAGAAACCAACCTTGAACCAAACACACCTCTCAGGAATGAATATCGTGAGAAGAACATAGAAACTTTTAAAAATACTTAACTAACTTGTGAACACCTACAATGACGCAGGCGAAGAGCCAGAGGCTAAACCAGAGGTCTTCCCAGGAGATGACTCAGGGGATGGCTTCAGAATCTTTGCAGCAGGTATCAACGGACCACGACTAACATCCTCAGGGCTGGCAGACTCATCGATTCCAGATGTACGCTTGGCAATCGGCGAAAAAGTAGACCTGCCAGATGGTGTAGAGGACTGGGCCAAAGAAGAAATGGGTACAGGCACAACAGCTGGGCTAGAGCCAGCCTGTACACTAATCCCCGAAGGATGAGATCCCCCGAGACTCCTGGGGCCGGCAACAATACCCTTGCTTTCGATACTTGCAGGAGAAGGAATATGTAAATTCTCGGCTATCGGACTAGGGAAAAAATGGCAAATAACTTAGGACACATTCTCCAACAATTCCATTAATGACCAGAATAAGTATCGCTAGAAATGTGAATACCTGTCAGCCTCATCTGGCCCTTCAGTGATGCTAAACGGAGCTGCTGAAACCTCAGTGAGTAGAGGACCTAAAACCTTTTCCTTTCCCTTGGAAACCCTTCAGAACATAAGCAGACAGTCCATAAGGCATAGCTGACAAACCAGAGAACATAAACAGCAAAACAAAATAGCCAACACCAACCTAGATGAACCCGAAGAACCACCCGCGACACTTGCTGCACCCATGGTCAAAGTCGGAACAGCAGCAACAGAACCACGTAATGGTGATTGCGAAGAAAACTCGAGCAAATCGCCAACCACCGTAGGATCATCAAGCGGGACAACCTGAGTTACACGGAACTCACCCGAGGAGAAGCCAGTAGGACCAGGTAATGGTAACTTACAATCAAACTTGACATACTGTCCTCGCAATTGATGCAACTGTGGCGGCAACTGACTAGGACGATGAGGAAACCGCTGGGCCAGATGTGCAGCAGAAACATTAACCAACAAATGGGCACAGCCACCCATCAGAATGAACCGAGCCTCGCAAGAGTCATCCCTCAAAGTAAGTTGGAGCTCATAACTGAGTAAAAAAAGACGTTAGCAAAAAAACCTGAAACAGCCAAGAGATCTACGCAAATAATAAGCAGACATACTTGACCCGAGTTTGCTCCTCTTCTAGCGGCCAGTCTTTTGGACACCAAAACGTATTGTCTCGACGCTTTGAAACTGCTCGCGAGCATAGCTTGCACAAAATGTAATACCAAGGAGCACCAGACTCGATATCAACGATCACTCCACCACAACGATACTTCTCTTCCTAGCAAAGCAAAGAAAACTCATTCATTCCCAAGGGAAAAAAGACGAACATTAAACTTTTCAAAAAGAGTAGCAACAAACCAGAGAGGAATTCGTTCGAGACAAGCTCAGCAACTGGTCCAGGCTCTTGGTACGCCGGTCTGCATCAGCAGCAGCATCAGCAACAGAGGCAAATTCCACTAGCAAGGACTCAACAACTTCGTGCTTTTCAGCAAACCTAAAACAAACATAAGCAACATAAACTTAACTATATTGTCACTTCTGCATAAAACGAACACCCAAACAGACCACGCAAAATCAGCGATGGCCATAACCAACTCACCTAGATGCAAGATAGTAAGCCTTTGGTACAGAAGGGTTGACTGCTATGCGTGTACCAGCGGAGCTCGAGAGAATATAATCATCTGGAACAGAAAACAGAAGAAATAGAAAAATCAGCAGGCATCAACATTCCTTGAATAATCCCGATAAAGATACATGCACTCCAGGGGAATAAACACACCTCCCAACTTATTAACCAGCAAACCACCGAAAGCGAGAATCACAGCCTCAATCGAGTCAGCCTGAGTAAGTGCAACATGGTCCAACACCGCAGAAAACTCATCCCAGAGTGTAATAGTAATCTTCGCTCCATTGGGAAGAAAAAAACATGGGAATACGTGAGGAACAACACAAAAGAAACTAAAACCATACAGATAAACTCAAGAACCGTAGAAAAGCGAGAGAACCTTTCATCCTCGATAATAACCGTCTGCTTGACTGCAGGACCATTATTAGTGATTTTATGCGATATCCCACTGATCGAATGGAGTCGGCCAACGACATCTACGAAAACAAAATGAAGTCAAAACATCAAAACACAATAAAAAAGCATTCACATATACACAAACACATGCATATCAATAAGGAGCCAACACAAAAATACACACTAACCTGTCAAGAAACGGTGATTACCAGCACGCAAACTCAACTGGGAGAAAGACACAAACTCATACGCATCAACCGGAAAACTCTCAGCAGGAAGACTACAGGCCTGAAAGGAAGTCGAGGGCGAGAGACCCAAAGCCAAATCAAAGGAACATGGGCGATACTGATTCGGCGGGTTGCTCAAACCAAAGGACTTTACAACATAAATCTTCCCAACAGAAAGGTTACGACGGATCCCAGCAGCCATTGAAGTCGGCGAAACACCGTGAATCAGCGTCCCCTGCACAGAACACACCACGGTGATTGAGAAACAAATAACATAGCGGCAACGACAGAACAAAAAATGAAAATATCGCCGCATAGGAGCAGAGAGCGCACCGTTTCATCGGTCCAAAGAGTACAGTAATTGTAAATCCTAATATCCCCCAGAGACTTCGACGCCCACACATGCAGCAACCGAAGACGTAAAGAAACGCTAGCATTGTGAGGGCCGCCGAGGTTGCAAAGCAACGTGAACTCCATATTCTCCGAGATGAAGAGAACCGAAAAGAACAGCAACAACGTTTAGAAAGAGAGTAGAATGACGGGGAGATACCAGAGCGGAATGATGAGCTGCTGCCACTAAACTAAAAAAAAACATATAAATTAGAGGAAGGATTAGAAGGGGTAAGGGCGGCTGGTGTCAGTTATCGGCCCAATAGTAACGTAAAGAAACCGAAACAGCGGTCCGCCGAAGAGATAAGCACGACGTCAAATAGAGGAACCGCCAGTGAGGGAGAACACAAAGAAGCGGGAAAAAAATTCAGCATGCAAAACCGGCGGGTTTCAGATATCTAGGCAGTCCTAGACAGGTTTGCTCTCCACAAAGGCCCATCATTACCATCAATTCCGAAAACCAAACATCAACACGCAAGGCGAGAGAGCGGAAACAACAAATGCAATGATTATGACAAAGACCGGCGAGGAATAGCCGAGAAACACAATAAAAAAAAGCGAAGAGGGAATTAGGGCGCAGCTGAGAGCAACGCGTATCTCAGAGAGACCACCGCAGCCAAAACCGCAACCAATTAAGAAATACCAAGCGGGACCAACTGCAGAGCAATGACCAATCAAATTGAGGTGAACAGTAAAATTGAGTCTAAATGAATAGTAATTCCGTGTCTAGGCGAACAGTCTATCATGTCTTTGCAAATAACTTTTTTCGATGTCACTAAAACAATTATTATATGCCTCTAAAACAATCATTATTTTTAATAAAATGTTAATTTAATCATAATATTATTTTTAGCGGCAAATTTTGAATAACTGTCGTCTAGCTTTTATCTTCATATCTATGTGAAAATAAAATTATTTTTTATTTCATAATATTATAAATTTTGGACACAACTAATTATTTGTTGCTAATAAAAGGATCGTTAAAGTCTAAAAGAAAAGCTACTTATTATTATTTTTCCGATGATCCTTTATTATCTATAGTTACAAATTTCGAAATGTTGTTGTGACATATTATACAGTTTTGACAAATGATTTTGTTATAATAATTTGTCATAATATCTAATATGGGGTTCTTGTATCGAAATGGTTTTTGTCAAAATAATTAGTCATGATAGACCATTATTGTTGTTTTTATATTATAATTAGGAATAATATGTATATTTTGTGACGAAACCATTTTGTCATAATCTAACACGCTAATTTTGTCACCATATCCGAAAATTATGATAAATAACACAATTGTCCCGAATATTGAAGGCAACATAGAATATTCAATAATCTCAGTCATAATCCTTAAATAACAATCTTTCAAAGCAACATGACATTCTACTCCTCATATTGCCTCCATTCGTTCCATTTTGAAGGACAACCCAACAACAAGTTCATCTAAAAAGAAATTTCTACAGACAACCAAAAGTTTTAACAAACCATGACGTATCTGCTCCCTGTTATTACTCATGCATCTAGCTTTCTCCAACGTCCTTCACTTTAACCTGGACAAGTTGGACTAGTTGTGTGGCACACTAGGAGCTGAACCAAAGAAATTTACGAGCATTCTTAGGAACCTTGAGAAGCATTTGCACAAACAAATACAACTCTACCGAGAGCTTCGACAAAGAGTGTATTCATAACACAATCAAAAAATATATTTATTGTACATTAGTGAAGGGAGCTCACCTAAATGTTCATAGTGTTAGGAAATTCTATTTCTTAATGGTATGGGGCCACATATTTTACAATTATTATGAGTTATTTGGTTATGTGGGCTAATTGAAAACTATCCAATTAAGAGCCCGAAGACATCTTGCATTGATATGGGCCTAAATGAGTGGAAACCCAATAGTTATACACCTTCGGTTTTATGGGGGCCCATGATGTGTAGCAGCCAGTTTCGGCTAAAATCGTATTACTGTCGCTAGAAAAATTATGCGATTAAAATCGAGGGTTTTGATAGTATTTTGACGAAAATCGGATTATCGATCGATCAAATAAGTATAACTATTAATTATATATATATTATATATAATAAATAAAAGAAAATATTGAAAAAGGACGGAAAGTAAAGGCGGGCAGGGGTTGGTCACAATCTCTCCGTCCCATTTCATTCCTTCTCCCATTTTCGGACCGAGAGCAACAAAGAAGCAAAGCGCGCACAAGTAAGCGTCTGTGGGAAATTTCAAAGCTCAAATTGAGCTCTAGTGATCCAAAAATCCCGCAAGAATTGCTTTATCCATCCATACATCATAGTTTATCGATTTAGAGCTTTAAAACGATTTTTTGATTCAGGAATTTGTTGAACTTCCGATAAGCTAAATTATGGTTTCGGAGTATCCGGAAGCCGGATTAAGCCCAGATTTCATATACGAGCTAACTGCAGCGAGGTAATTAATCCTCTGGTTCTAATCCATAAATTTCAGCTATTGTTTAGGTCGGAGTCGGGATCACTGAATTTAACTCCGGCTAGGGTTTGATGTGTTTTTATCAAGAATTTGATCCGGAGCTTAGTACTAACATTGACGGGGATACTGTAGGGGATATTAGGACAATCTCGGATTTTGATTCTGAGTTTGTTTGAGAAAAGTGAAGTTTAGTTCATGAGGCTAAAACCAGTGTTTGAACGACCAGAGCTGGTGAGGGATTAGCACGGCATACCGGGTTTGTCGTATCATTATAATTATACTGATGCTTAGAATTGACCTAGGTGAACTAGAATGGCATGATTAGGGGTGTATGAACTTTTGTGCTATATGATGAGCCCTGGACTACTGTATGATATTATTGACTTTCCCTAATCGAGATGGACCTTGTTTATGTTGATGATTTCGTATATGTTGCAAATTGTGGGCTTGACTGTTGATATGCCTTATGATGGTTCGAAAAGGTGATTGTGTATGATTTTTCATGATTGATGTATTTGGATGTACAAGTGGGAAAATATATATCCCATAGTGATATTTGGATGTTTTAGGAGGATGACCTGCATGAGGGTTTATCCCGAGGAAGTGCAATTATACGACTCCTGTTTTACCTATGTTGAGCCAATTCTGGTCAGGTCAAGTACATGTGCAAGTAAGGAATTATGATTAAGCAAGATGAGATATGAATCATGTATAAGGATACCAAATAAGAGTGATTTGGTCTCATAGTCAATTACATAGTAATTATGGCTCCCCATGCTATTACTCCGTTATGATATATTATGTCACACCCCTGACGTGGTGTTTACCGTTGATTCATCATGAGATATGACCAGGAGCCTATGACTACATCCACGAGATGTTTGGTCCGTATTCCCCGGAGAGTAATTAGCATGGGAGTAGCCAGGCGCCTATGATTAAAACATGATAAGATGCATATGCATAAGTCAAGGAGGTGGAGTCCTTTGCCTATTGGGATGTCGGATGGTTGAGGTCTGATCCTAGTGCTTTGGCTTGTTTGCTAGATTTATGGTAGGGGTATGCTCTGTTATGAACTCACGATGCTATGATTATCTCACTCAGCTATGAGCTGGCCCTCTTTTATCTTTTGTCTCTGCTTATGCCATGTGTAAGCAGATCATCATCAGCAACAACAATAGATAGGTGTATAGGTGGGAGCTGAGCAAGAGTTGAAGTCAAGATGAGGTATGGTCTTCAACTATTCTGTGCTTGGACGACTACTTGGGATTTTGGCCAGTGATCCACACCTTTTTGTAAAAATGTTTTGAGAACGTTTTTCATGTGCATACTAGCTTCTGATGTAGTGTGAGATATCCACAGGTGTGCAAAGTTGATGATATGTGTATATTTTTGTAATTGTGTAAGTTGTGACGATTATGGCATGTATCAGTATGGTATGCAGTTGTGTAGTATGAAACTGTGACTATGGTCTATAGCTATGAAAGCCCGTGTATATGGTTGTGAGTATATATGTTTGTCATTGAATGCATGGATTCAGATGATTATTTTGAAGGAATAGATGCAAGAACTGTTAGTCTATTACGCGAGTAATTCATGTCCAAATTTTATTTAGGTAAATTTTGGTAATAAATGTAACACCCGAGATTATTTCAGCTGCAAATGTATGAACAATATGATTAGGTAAAACGTATATGGTAGGGTGTTATAGTTTGGTATCAGAGCCTGGTTCCCTCTTTTTGTTGTTATGATGTACTATGCCCAATGGGAAGTTAAATACTTCAAAGGAGGGGAGTACCTCATAATGACTTAAACTGGGAATTGAGTTTTACATGATTATGTGTATTGGTATGTTGGATGAAATTACCCGCATCATGGTTTTCAAAATATAGTTTTGAACTTACTTGTTTTCAAGTAATTATTTTGGGAATTTTTTTTGTTTTAACCAAGTGAGAGATTTGGTGAAGAATGAATTTTGTGTGGATCAATCTAAGGCCAATATTTCCTTGTAGCTCACACGGAAGCTTTCATAATGTTTCTACTGACCAGTCGAGAGGAGTGGGGGTGGGTGATGCAAGACCACCGGTATTAGACTATGCAAAGATGAAGAGTTTGGGTGGTAGGGACTTCAAGGGAGATGTGAGTCTAGATGTTATAGTAACGTGGTTGAGAGAGATGGAAGATGTGTTTGAGTATCTTTATGTGACCCTAGAGGAAAAAGTACAATATGTTGTTTTTCTCCTAAAGGGGTACGCGAGGAGCTGGTGGTCCTCAGTCTCTAGAGTTAATGGTGAATGAGTTCAGTTCACTTGGGAGGAGTTCCTGAAGACCTTTAAGATAGAGTTTCTTCCCGAAGCTTTTATCAGGGCAAAGAATAATGAATTCGCCAACCTTCAACAGGAGAACATGACAGTTACTGAGTATAACATCAAGTTTGTTCGACTACTCTATTTTGAAGATGGGTTGGCGGATACAGAGCATAAGAAGAAGATGAGATACTTACATGGTCTGCGCCTAGGGTTGAAAGAAAAGATCCCAGGGTTGATGAAGAGAGCATGGCCACTATCAAGGAGGCAACACTTAAGTATGAAGCCTATGAAGTTGAGGGTAGAGAGGAACACAAGGCCAAAGAAGAGGAGAAGAAGCGGAAGTTTGGAGTGAGTTATGATGGACCTCGTTACCCACCCAAGAGAGGTCCCAGCGCTTATGAGAGAACACCGAGTCACTCTATGGCGGGAACATCATACAAGGCACCAGTTTCCTCAGCCACACAAGCTCCAGTTTGTCAAGTTTGTCAGAAGAGACACTTTGGAGAGTGTTGGAGGTTTTCTGGAGTATGCTTTCAATGCGGCCAGCCGGGTCACATCATGAGGAACTGTCCTTATAGGGGAGGAGGAAGACCTACTCAGTCCGAACCTTCAATGCACTTTAGTAGAGCCCCAGCCAGAGGTGGTTACCAAGGAGGGCGTAATGGATTTCAGAGTGGTCGTGGTGGTTCACAGGGTGGTAGAGGTGGTGGTCAAAATCAGCAGCCATCAGGAAGGGGTACACATGGAACACCAAGGGTTTATGCAATGACTCGAGGTGAGGCGGAAGTGGCACCAGAAGTTGTGACTGGTATGCTTTCTATCCTTGGCAAGCAAATTTATGCTTTGATCGATACTGGTTCCTCTCACTCATCCATGTCATATACATTTGAACGTATGCTACGCTTAGTCCCAGATAAGCTAGGCTATACCTTATGTGTTAAAACACCTGTGGGAGATACCTTGAATGTAGATTCAGTTATTAGAAGTTCTTTCATTTGTGTGGAAGGAGCTTTCCTAGTAGCAGTTTTAATTCTGCTACCTTTTGATGAATTTGATGTCATCCTGGGAATGGACTTTCTGGCAACACATGGAGCTGTTGTGGATTGTCAAAAGAAAGAAGTGTTACTCAACACACCAGATAAAGGTCATGTTGTATTCTGAGGCATTAAGAAAAAGGAGACTCATGGTTTTCTTTCTGCCTTGAAAGCTTTTCGATTAGTGAAGGAAGGTTGTGAAGCCTTTCTTGCTCAAGTTACTGTTGTAAATGAGAAGAAGGTCGAGGATGTAGAGGTGGTATGGGAGTTTCCTGATGTATTCCCCGAAGAACTTCCCGGCCTTCCACCAGAAAGGGAAGTAGAGTTTGATATTGAATTGGTACCTGACACAACACCAATCTCAATGGCACCAATTGAGATGAAGGAGCTTAAAGAACAATTGCAAGAATTGATAGACAAGGGGTTTATTCGACCTAGCATCTCACGTTGGGGTGCACCGGTTTTGTTTGTCAAGAAGAAAGATGGCTCCATGAGAATGTGCATTGACTACCGGAGGTTGAATAAAGCAACAGTGAAGAATCGTTATCCCCTCCCAAGAACTTTTTTGATCAATTGCAGGGTGCATCGGTCTTTTCTAAGATTGATTTGAGGTCTGGATACCATCAATTGAAAGTGGCAGATGGAGCAACCTCAAAGACAGCTTTTAGAACAAGATATGGAACAAGATATGCCTTTTGGACTCACTAATGCGCCATCAGTATTTATGGCTCTTATGAATAGAGTTTTTCATGAATATCTTGATAAGTTTTTGATTGTGTTCATAGACGATATTCTCATCTATTCTAAAAGCGAAGAGGAGCACAAAAATCACCTTAGAATTGTATTTCAAATTCTAAGGGAGAAACAAATATATGCAAAATTCTCAAAATGTGAGTTTTGGCTGAAGGAGGTAATATTTTTGGGACATGTAATTTCTGGAAGAGGAGTGGAGGTGGATCCGAAAAAGGTGGAAGCAGTGGTGATTTGGGCTCCATCAAAAGATGTGTCAGAGTTGAGAAGTTTTCTTGGCATGGCGGGTTACTATCGGCGGTTTGTAGAAGGATTTTCCAAAATTCCTGCACCATTGACTAAACTGTTGAGGAAGAATACCAAGTATGTTTGGGATGAATCATGTCAAAAGAGTTTTGATGAACTGAAGAGGAATTTGACCACAGCACCAGTACTAGGGGTGACAAACGGTAAGTCGGTAAACGGTTTACCAATTTACCGAACCGGTAACCAGCGGTAAACGGTAAACCGTTTAACGGCGGTATCGGCAGCCGAGGGTCAAATGGGGAAGCTCGGTTTACCGACCCCAGTATCGGTAAATACCGACGGTAATTCGGTAATACCGATACCGGACTAGTTAAGGCATTAACTAATAACATATACTTCATTATTCACAAATATTACATACATGAATGGAAATAAGTAAGTATAGGCCTCACAAATATCATAAATAAGAGTTAATTATAATTTATTAATTACAAAAATGAAGAAAAAACTCAGAAAAATTAAAATATTACAGCATCACTCCATTGCCCAGAAATTCGGTTCGGTAATTTTCCGGTAAACCGAACCAAAAAACCGTCTCCAACTACTCTTTACGGTAAGCCGGTAAAACCGGTTGTAACCGTTTACCGGTAATTCGGTAACCGGCAAACCGGTATCGGTAATCGATTTCCACTTACCCACACTCGGCATACCGAAAACCGGTAAAGTCGGTAACCGGTTTACCGATTACCGACCGAATACCACCCCTAACCAGTACTTGCTTTACCTTCAAACCATGGGGAGTTTGTGGTGTATAATGATGCCTCATATCAAGGATTGGGTTGTGTGTTAATGCAAGATGGAAGAGTCATCGCATACGCCAGGCAATTGCGTCCTCATGAAGTAAATTATCCCACTCATGACTTGGAATTGGCAGCAGTGGTTTTTGCTCTCAAAATATGGAGACATTATTTGTATGGTGAGACTTTTAAAATCCTAACTGATCACAAAAGCCTAAAGTAAATTATGGATCAGAAGGATTTAAACAGTCGCCAGAGAAGATGGATTGAACTTCTAAAAGATTATGATTGTACAATTAACTACCATCCAGGTAAAGCTAATTTAGTTGATGATGCCCTAAGCAGAAAGGGGAAGAATAATATAAATGATCTGGTTGATTTGAGGGCAATGAATGTGGATTTGGAAGTGGATGGTGTAACATGGTTACTAGCTCGGTTGAACATTCGACCTTTGTTGCATGACAAAATTCGTGAGAAGCAGAAGGAGGACCCAAATTTGGCAAAAATCATTCAAGACATTGAGAAAGGAAAAGAAAGCCCATTTGAAATGGTAGATGGCATGTTGAAGATGAATGGAATAGCATGTGTTCCTAATGTTGATAACTTGAGGAAAGAGATCCTAGATGAAGCTCATTCTTCTGCTTATGCTATGCACCCAGGAGCAACTAAAATGTATCACACTATCAAACCATATTTTTGGTGGCGTGCGATGAAAAAGGAAGCGGCTGAACATGTTTTCACATGTCTGGTATGTCAGAAAGTTAAGGCAGAACATCAAGCTCATGTGGGAAAACTGCAACCACTTCCAATTCCATAATGGAAGTGGGAAAGAATCACAATGGATTTTGTATATGGTCTCCCATCATCAAGGTGAAAAGATGCAGTATGACTTATTGTGGACCGACTGCACTTTTTACCCATTAGATGGAAACCATCACTGGAGACTTTGTCTCAAATATATATTAAGGAGATCGTCAGATTGCATGGTGTGCCCAATTCTATTGTCTCTGATTGAGACCCGAGCTTCACATCTCGGTTTTGGCAAAGTTTACATGATGCCTTGGGAACTAAACTGCATTTTACTTCAGCTTATCATCCTCAAACAGATGGGCAGAGTGAACGAATCATCCTTACCTTGGAAGAGTTACTTCGATCATGTGTAATGCAATGGGAGGAATCATGGATTGACCATTTGCCCCTAATTGAGTTTGCTTACAAAAACCAGTACCATAGTAGCTTGGGTGTTCCATCATATGAAGCACTTTATGGTAGGAAGTGTAGAACACCATTATGTTGGGATGTAGAAGGAGCAAGGCAAATCTCAGGGCCAGAGATAGTTCAGATCACAGTTGATAAGGTCAAGGAAATCAGGGAGCATTTGAGGGTGGCTCAAGATCGACAGAAAGTTTATGTTGACACGAATAGGCGTGAATTTAATTTCAAAGTGGGTGAGAAAGTATTTCTCAAAGTGTCACCCTGGAAAGGCGTAATGAGATTAGGTAAGAAAGGGAAACTTGCACATCGGTATATTGGACCCTATGAAATCACAGAGAAGATTGGACCAGTGGCATATAAACTAGCATTACCTCCAGAGATATCCCAAATCCACAATGTATTTCATGTTAGTATGCTGAAGAGGTACAAAGTGGATCCTTCCCATGTTATACAACCAGAAGAGATCGAGCTGGGTCCAGATTTAACTTTTCAGGAGGTTCCAGTTGAGATTGTTGATTTTCAGAATAAGACTCTTCGTATGAAGGAAGTTCCAATGTTGAAGGTTGTGAGGAGGAATCAAGAAAGTGAGAGTGCTACCTGGGAGACTGAAGCAAGTATGCGAGAGAAGTACCCTGAGTTGGTTGCGACCTACTTCAAAGGTTAACAATATTGCTTAGTAAGTTATGTTTTGAACTTGTTGATGTGCTTTTGTTGTGATAGCCTAGTATAGGTTTTTGAAACGTAAACATGGGAATTTGAGGTGTTATGTGTACTTTCTATGTTCTGAATCACCTAACCTAAGAGTTAGGTAATGGTTTATCTACGATAGACCATGTCAAGGGTAAGTAAGCAGACTAAGGGTACAACTCAAGGTTAGATTTTGGGGACGAAATCTTTTAAGGAGGGGAGAATTGTAACATCCCGTTTCGGCTAAAATCATATTACTGTCTCTAGAAAAATTACGCGATTAAAATTGAGGATTTTGATAGTATTTCAATGAAAATCAGATTATCGATCGATCGGATAAGTATAGGTATTAATTATATATAATAAATAAAAGAAAAAATTGAAAAAGGGCGGAAAGTAAAGGCGGTCAGGGGCCATATATATTTGGTCACAATCTCTCCGTCCCATTTCATTCCTTCTCCCATTTTCGGACTGAGAGCAACAAAGAAGGAGAGCACGCACAGGGAAGCGTCTGTGGAAAATTTCAAAGCTCAAATCTTGAGCTCTAGTGATCCAAAAATCCCGTAAGTAATGCCTTATCCATCCATACATCATAGTTTATCGATTTAGAGCTTTAAAACGAGTTTTTTATTCAGGAATTTGTTGAACTTCCAATAAGCCAAATTAGGGTTTCGGATTATCCGGAAGCCGGATTAAGCCCAGATTTCATATACGAGCTTCCTATAGCGAGGTAATTAATCCTCTGGTTCTAATCCATGAATTTCGGCTATTGTTTAGGTCGGAGCCGGGATCACTGAATTTAGCTCCGGCCAGGGTTTGATGTGTTTTTATCAAGAATTTGATCTGGAGCTTAGTACTAACATTGACGGGGATATTGTAGTGGGGAAATAGGACAATCTCGGATTTTGATTCTGAGTTTGTTTGAGAAAAGTGAAGTATAGTTCGGGAGGCTAAAACCGGTTTTGAACGACCGTAACTGGTGAGGGATTAGCAGGCATACCGGGTTTGTCATATCACGATAATTATATTGATGCTTAGAATTGACCTAGGTGAACTAGAATGGCATGATTAGGGTGTATGAACTTTTGTGCTATATGATGAGCCCTGGACTACTGTATGATATTATTGACTTGCCCTAATCGAGATGGACCTTGTTTATGCTGATGATTTCGTATATGTTGCAAATTGTGGGCTTGACTGTTGATATGCCTTATGATGGTTCAAAAAGGTTACTGTGTATGATTTTTCATGATTGATGTATTTGGATGTACAAGTGGGAAAATATATATCCCATGGTGATATTTGGATGTTTTAGGAGGATGACTTGCACGAGGGTTTATCCCGAGGAAGTGCAATTATACGACTCCTGTTTTACCTATGTTGAGCCAATTATGGTCAGGTCAAGTACATGTGCAAGTAAGGAATTATGATTAAGCAAGAAGAGATATGAATCATGTATAAGGATACCAAATAAGAGTGATTTGGTCTCATGGTCAATTACATAGTAATTAGGGCTCCCCATGCTATTACTCCGTTATGATATATTATGCCACACCCCTGATGTGGTGTTGACCGTTGATTCATCATGAGATATGACCACACCTAGAGTGGTGTCAGGTCCGATATGACTACACCAGCAGTGGTGGGTCCGATATGACCACATCCACGAGATGTTTGGTCCGTATTCCCCGGAGAGTAATTAGCATGGGAGTAGCCAGGCGCCTATGATTAAAACATGATAAGATGCATATGCATAAGTCAAGGTGGTTGAGTCCTTTGCCTATTGGGATGTTGGATGGTTGAGGTCTGATCCTAGTGCTTTGGCATATTTGCTAGATGTATGGTGGGGGTATGCTCTGTTATGAACTCACGATGCTATGATTATCTCACTCAGCTATGAGCTGACCCTCTTTTATCCTTTGTCTCTACTTATGCCATGTGTAAGCAGATCATCATCAGCAACAACAGTAGATAGGTGTATAGGTGGGAGCTGAGCAAGAGTTGAAGGCAAGATGAGGTATCGTCTTCAACTATTCTGTGCTTGGACGACTACTCAGGATTTTGGCCAGCGATCCACACCTTTTTGTAAAAATGTTTTGAGAACGTTTTTCATGTGCATACTAGTTTTTAATGTTGTGTGAGATATACACAGGTGTGGAAAGTTGATGATATGTGTATATTTTTGTAATTGTGTAAGTTGTGACAATTATGGCATGTATCAGTATGGTATGCAGTTGTGTAGTATGAAACTGTGACTATGGTCTATGGCTATGAAAGCCCATGTATATGGTTGTGAGTATATATGTTTGTCATTGAATGCATGGATTCAGATGAATTATTTTGCAGGAATAGATGCAAGAACTGTTAGCTCATTACGTGAGATTATTTTCGCTGCAAATGTATGAACAATATGATTAGGTAAAATGTATAGGGTAGGGTGTTATATGGTGACTAGTATATGAGGAATCACTTAGAGGTTGTTGTCCCCAACACACCAAGACCAAAACACTCTCTTTTTATCCCCATCAGGAATATCAGAGAAAATCCCGTATATGAACTAAGGTGGGTTGGTTGAGGAAGAATCCAAAACCTCCCGGATCGTGCTTCAGAGGTATCGTCCGGTTTATGATCGTCTTTCATATTCCGCATCAAGTTCTTGGCGATCAATCGACACAAGTCCAGGTATTTTCACAAACCTTTGATAATCTAGCAATATGATATCTGGGAAATTGCTTGTGCAAATTCTGTTATATTTAACACATATAGTAGCTCTAGAAGCAAAATGACTAACTAGTCAAGCATTCACCACCGGCCTTCTTCATTCTAGCTTTGGCAGGTATATTTCCATGTAAACTAAACATACCAAAGATATTAAAATAACAAAACTAAATAATCATTCCTTTAAGTGAAATGACATGTAAAGAGAAGGTTAACTGCTGGATTTCCAGTCTGATGGCCTAAGAGCTGAAGAGGGAGAAAGTTTCTAGCAGACATTCCAGCAAAATAGGTTCCTAACTGACATATATATGTCTTAAAAAGATCAATTACCTAGAACAACTCAGAAAAAGTTGCAGTAAAGCAGTTACAATTTCAGAGTATCCTACTCTAATATTATTAGCTTCAAGCATTTTGGAAATCTCCTTCCTGATTCAGATGACCTAAAGAAAAGATATTCAATTTACTTCATGCTCGAAATAAAATCCTTAGATATATGAAAATGCCTTGAAACCGACCACACCAATCATATCACCCACAAAAATGATTGATTCATATAGAAGCATAGCATACATCGGAACCATTTGAGTGAACATCCAGAGCAGCATCCGATGAAGTTAATTAAACGTGTGTGCAAGCTTGAGCCAAGAAATGACTAAAGGAACAAAATATAATAGCCTATGAAGTTTCTTTTCAATACACGAGTGCCAGAGTACTGGATGCTTATAGCATCTCCATGATTAGCCCAATGTAAAACCAACAAAACAATAAGACAGTGAAAAGCAAAGTTAGGTGACAAAGAGTTAGTACTGCAACGAGGAGAAAATATGATGCCTTGTAGTCTTGCCTTTCATCTATACTAGTCCCACTTAGTTAGCATATGAACTGGAGCCAACACCCTAAGGAAATAGAATATGTGTTCAATGAGTTCCAACCCCCTTAGAACCTCCATAGGTGCAGCTAATCCTCCATTTGAAGCCGGAGAATCTTGTAATTGGCATTCCATTACATGAGGAACGAACAATTGAGGCCTCAACTAACCTATGGGACATCACAATTGAAAAAGTAAAATTCAGTGGAAGGGCTTGCAACTAACAGCTTACGAGCAAAAACAAAACTCTATTCAACAACAACTACTTTCCACAGTAGCAAAAAATTACCTTGACCTTCCTTCATGCGCCCAATGGAGTACGACTATCGAATTGTTGCTGATGTTGTGACGATAGAGTCGGAGATTGGGATGTCGAAGCGGCAACGATAGAGTACGACTATCATAATATAAATAAATATTTATATATTTTGACAAATCCACAATTTGTCACATTATACATTTCATATTAGTGACTAAGTACACATCGAGCTACTTCGTTCCTCTCCTTTCAGTCGAGCTACTTCGTTCCTTCCTAGCCGTCTATTTCAATCGTGCCAGTTGGAGGAAAGGAGGGATTAAAGGCATGAAAAGCTATTCATTGGAAGACAAGGAAAACTAATGGGCTGTTAAGTCCAGGTCGAACGACTTCTACTTCTTTATGGATGGCGGGAGGCAGGTGTTGGCTTCGCTCTTACGTTTCGCTTCTAAACTCGCTCCTCGCTTTTGTTCAATTATAAATAAATAACCACTTTGATGGAGATTTGTAGCATCATTCAAGTAAATACAGATTGAGATCGTAGAAACATGAGCTTGTGATATATTATATGTAAATTTCTGATACTATGACAAAAGTATTTATCAATATAAATGTGATATCGTAAATGATGTGACAAACGATATTATGACAAATATTTTATCACTTTATTATCCAAGTTTGCCTTACTACTAACCATATTTGACAAAATACTATTGACACATTAATTTTGTCCATGGATTACGAAAACGTATCGGACATCAAACCGGAATCGTTTTTGGCATGGTAAATCGTGGTACAACCATGGTTCAACCGTTTCCTACCGGTAAATACCGTTTTTGGATTAAAAAAAATTATTTTTCTGTTAAAAAACCGTACCAACAAAATTAGGGTACCATACCGGGAAAATACCGGAATAATACCGGATTATACCGCCTAAGAAACTGTAAAAGAGTAAATAAGCTTAGGGAACATTCAACAAAGTGCGAGATTTCAATACCTAATAAACCTCATAATCATCCAAATACATTTTTAGAAACTAGTACAAAACCACAAGCTTAATGTTCACAAACCACAAGCTTAATGTTCCACAAACCACAAGTTTAAGCTTTAATGTTCACAAACCACAAGTTCAATGTCTCAAACTAGAAAGTAGAAACTACTAATTAGATCTTTTGTTTGAAATCAAATCCATATATTCAAGCAACTCCAAATGTATAAAAGTCAACATTCGGGAACTCGTCTCCTTCATCTTCTTCATCACTAACTACAATACCAAAAAAAAAAACAAGTAAGAAGCATTATAAATTATGACGTATTAGAATTCACATCATAATAACTCATTCACACACCTTCCTCTGCAAGTGCTCGATCGAGCTCATCAATATCCAATTCCTTGTCTTTAGAAGATGCCCCTTCATTCTCTTCTATCAACCACTCAGTAGTAATATCAGAATGAATGCTTTCAAGAGAAATGGGATCATATGATTCTTTGTTCTTCATGGCATAATACTCTCTGGTCAAAGTGGAATGCATATATTGATTCAGCTCAATAGTAAATATAAAAACTAGAACAAGTAATAACTCACAAGTTTATTCATACCTATTCTGCAGTCGCAAGTTATAATTCACAAACACCAAATCACTAAGCATTTTGTGCTGCAATTTGTTTCTTCTTTTGGTGAGCACACGTTCAAATACACTCCAATTACGTTCACAGCCAGAAGAAGAAGCAGTTTGGCTAAGAATTCGAATAGCCAACTTCTGCAAATTCGGAGCATCAATACCAAACCATTTCCACCACTTATCTGCATATTAAGCATACATGTTAGTATCTTAATTCTTAATAAACAGAACTAGTATTAATGTACATAAATTCAATTACCTGGTTGTAGCTGTTGCGCAGAATCAATTGCTTGCTTCCTCCCAAAATTACCTTTTCGTTTAGAATACAAAGTCAGCTCCTCAAGCACCACATTTGTATCAGGACATAAGGATTGGTTCTCAAGAAGATCAAGAATGTCATTTCTAATAGGTCTTGTATCTTCAAAATCGTTGGCATACTTGAAAGCCGGATTAAGGAAGTATGATGCCACAAACAAATCACGGCTCAAGTGTTTATCCCACCTCTTATTAATGAGGTCTATGTAAGGCTTGTACTGCTCCACCTTATCCCCACAAATAGCCTTCACAGCTTTTGACATTCTAATCATCCCATCATGTACATACCCCATAGCTGGTTTACTATCTGAATCAACAATGCGAAGTAACTTCACTATTGGCATTATCAACTTAACTATGAAGTCAAAATCCACCCAAAACTGTTGATCCGGTACAATTGACTTCAGATCCTTTCCAACCTGCATTTTCGAGAACTCACTATCTCGAAAAAATTCACTGATCACTAGAGCCTCCAAGTCATTCATATGCTCAAAAATACTTTGCAAACTCAGAAATGTAGTTGCAAATCTTGTAGCTCCAGGCCTCACTATTTCTTTCCAATTATCTCTTGTCTTCAACCAGTAAGAAAGTGGGCCATGATTACAAACAAATTTAGAGATTTTGGTTGCTCTATATGCAAGAGTCCTAACATGAGGCAGCCCTCCAATGTCTTGCAGAAGTAAATTTAGGGTATGAGCAACACAAGGAGTCCAATATATATTACCATAATGGTCATGAATCATCTTCCCTGCAGATCTATAGTTAGATGCATTATCCGTCACCACCTGCACAACATTCTCTGCCCCAACCCAATCAATGACCCCACTGAACAACTTAAACAAGTTCTTTCCAGTCTTCACCATACCAGAAGCATCAACGGATTTCACAAAGCATGTGCCATTAGAAGAATAAATCAGAAAGTTGATCAAAGATCTATGCCTATTATCTGTCCAACCATCTGCCATAATGGTGCATCCAGATTCCTTCCAATGAGATCTAAGATTCTCAATCAATATATGACATTCTTTCACAATGCTATCCAATAAAGTAAACCTCAAAGCATAATATGTAGGACCACCATAACCAGGACCAAGGGTTAAAGAAGCATCCAATGCAATTTTAAACTGTGGAGATTTAATAGCTTCTAAAGGAACACATGCATCATAGAACCATCTAGCCCATGCTCGATCTACATACAATACAGCTTCTTTAGTTGCTAAGGCACTCTTTATTCCTGGTTGGCTACCAGAAGTTGATCGTGGAGCAAAGAAAGTGTCAACTGATCCAGTAGACACATTTGTGGAAGTAGCAACTCTTTTAAAACTATTACCATCATCATGTGCACTAGAAGAACTAGTCTCACAAGGTTCTTTAAATCCAGCTTTGATAAGTTCAGATTTCTTCTTATTAGCTTCATAATCAGTCAAAAGTTTGCTCAAGTTTTGCCTCACCTCAGGAGGAACCTTTGTACATACAACATTATCCCCACTAACTCCAGCAAGATGTTTTTTCATTCTAGTGATTCCTCCACCTCTGAATACTTTCTCACAATATATGCAAGTGCGTACCTCAACCTTTCCCTCAAGATGAAAGGTACAATGATTCCAAGTCGGATCAGTTTTGGCCCGTACATTCTTTGTTGACACTCGTGGTGTACTAGAAGCTGCTCCTTGCTCAACTGCCGGGGTTTCTTCCCCGCTAGCCATTGCTGTCACAATAAAAACAATAAACATAATGTTAGTAAAAGGCACGATAGCAGCAATTACGAAAGCATGTTTCGGATTGGTCTTTGCAACTGATAATCCAAATCAGACGTAGATTTGATACACATTCTCATAATAGTGCATTTCAGCTTATATTAGTGTTAGTGAGTGGCTCATTTTTGGTACCCATCTCCATTGTTTTGGAAGAGAGGGTTATCAAATTTCACTAGCAATGACATCTAAAAAAATATTCAAACAAATACATATTAAATCAGTAATCAGTAAATCACTATCTCATATTCATATACTACTAACAAACGAATGAAATACAACGATGATTTTGTAAATACCTATGACGAGTAAAAAATTAACTCAACTACATCAACACACTGAACCACATTCACAACAGATTGTGGTAAAAGATTATCAACCTCCGCTTTCCATTAAGTTCAAAAAAGGGTGACACACATTTGACACACACAAATTTGTCTACGTCTACTCCTTTCCCCACTAATTTCACCCCAAAACCCGTCCATATTCACTCTTCCCCTTATGACAGACCCAACTCTCCAACTATATAACAAACCCAACAAACCCTCCACGCCCTCCCACCAAAACAAAATAGTACACTAATCAGACTTCAGGAAGGAAAGAAAGAAAGAAAAGAAAAAAACAACATAAAAAACCATGGGAGAGGTGGATCCAGCATACTTTCAACAGCCAGAGCACAGGCCCAAGCTTGAAATCGTTCAAGCACAAGGGATACCCTTAATCGATCTCTCTGAGCTAACCAGCAACAATCCTCCATATACTACTATATCATTTGTTTGATTTCCTCAGTTTCTGAATTTTAAGGTTGAACAACTATCAAGCATACCAATTCGAAATCCAAACTGAGCTACATTTACTTCACCACAATTGACACATTCCAAAATGAAAGATCTAATGGAGGATTGAACAAACCTCTAAATCGCTATCCAAACTGAGCTTGGTAACCAGATACTTGATTAACAACCGAACCGTCTTTCTCCTCCGGCGCGGCGCGGCTGTGAACGACGATGTCTTCGGTTGCTGGGGAGGACGAGTCGCCGATGGTGTTTGGATGCTGGGGACGCCGCTGTTGCCGGTGGTGAGAAAATGGAAAGGAGTTTGAGAGGCAGAACGGCGAGGGGGAGACGAGAGGAGAGTGTAGAGAGAAGAGAAGAGCGGCGCGGTGTTTGGATGCTGGGGACGCCAGCAGCAGCCGAAGGTAGGGTTTCGTCTCTGCTTCTCTTCCATTTTTTTTAGCTTGGTCAAAAATGGCGCCGTTTGACTTAAATTAAGGGGACCTCCGGTTTTAACGGGACAAGTCCGGTTTCCGGTTTTTCCGGTCCGACCGGCCGGTCCGGTACAGTATCTTGGTCCTTGGTTTTATCATAATATATACTTAATATACTTAATATGACAAATGTTTACGACAAAGTCACTACTTGTCACAACTAATATGGAAATTATGACAATATGTGGCTACGTGCCTGCACGTTATATAATAATTAATAAATTTACAAAGATTCTAAACAGTTCACACTCTTATTATAAGTTCTCCAATCTTCACCCTCTCTTTAAAACTAAGCGCCACAAAATTCTCATCTCCTTCTTCATTGTTCCAGAGCTCCCGTAGCCGTAAGTGTATGGCGTAACCATAAATCGTTGCCGCCTCCTACCTGCAACAGTTCTTTAATTTTCATACAAAGCAGTTCTTTCAGCTTATCCAAAGTGCGTGAGCATTTAGTCATCAATTGCAGTGTACCGGAGCCAATTCTCTCCTTTGTTAATCTCGTTTCTGGCTCTCGGATGCGGCCCCAATCGAGAGAGTGATCGAGGAGATTCCGATCAGTGAGCGTTTTCCTTTTCGAATTTTCGTTCGATAAATTTTCCTAATTCTAGTTCGATAAATTTTGTTCTTCCTTCTTGGTGGTGGAAATAGAACGGCGATACTAACACTAATATAAAGAGGTTCTCCGTAATAACATGTTTAATTGTGATTTTCCAGCCTTCTAAGTAAATTTAAGAAGGATATTTTTGTCTTTCTTAATTAATAAAAACTCTGACTCCGTACAAAATTGGAGATTTTGTTGATTATACGATAGAAAAGATACTCTGTGGGGAATTTGTTGGAAACTAATTATTATATTAATATTATTAGTTAGGAAGATGGTTGCCTATATAAAAAGGAAGTCTAATCCTTTATAATTATTGTTACATATATTTTATCTTATTTTTCCCCCTTTTTAACATTTGCTAATGTTCTAAAAAAATTGTTAACGTGAGAGTTAATTTTTATCCCTTTCAGATTACTAGATTGTACCCGGCCCGTTGGCCGGTTATAATATGATAATAATATTAAAAAATGTTCCAAGTTTAAATTTTAGTAATATGTTCATTCTCTTCCATTCATGTGATGATTATATGTCAATGTTATGTGAATTAACAAATAGTGTTATCCATTTTACAAAATAGCAAGGAATTTTTTTACCATTAAGCAGGTTGGTTGCGATTTAATAACAGTAATTAACAAAGGTTTCTATGTCACTCTTCTAACAAAATTTCAATGAAGGTTTCTAGTTTAAATTTCAATAATCTTTCTCTCCTCTTATATTTGTGTCATGATTATATGTCAATATGTCATGCCAATTAACAAAAAAAAAAGGTAAATTTAACAACATAGCAACGTAGTTCCTTAGTTTTTACTAATAAGACAGTCAAATTATTCAATCGACGATAAGAGCATCCATCATACATATTACTACATTGTAATTATTGTATTCTATGTAGATTTTGGTTGAAATTAAAACTATAGGAGGACTCATGCAACGGAATATCAACTAATACTAAACTTAATGACACAATATTATAGGTATTCCAAAATGATTGATATCAATTTGTTACCATCAAGAATCTCCATCATCAACTGACATTGAATGAATAGTCTTTTCTCAAACAACCATAGGAGCTTAATCTCATTTTTTATCATAAAATAATCAAAATAAAATATTTTAAGTTTCATTTTTAAGTTTCAACATAATAAGAAAGATTTTTTTTTATATTGTAAGAATGTTACCTTGTGTGAAGTTCAATCACTTTAGGAAAATCAAGATCAGGTAACACCAAGGTTGCTCCAATTTATGTGAATAACTTTTCATCCGCAAAGGTGGCCAATCACGAATAGATGATAATAACATCTTAAGTAAAAATAATAATAAAAAATTAAGTTTCATTTTTAAGTTTCAACCTAATAAGAAAGATTTTTTTAATATTGTTAAAATGTTACCTTGTGTGAAGTTCAATCACTCTAGAAAAATCAAGATTAGGTAGCACCAAGGTAGCTCCAATTTACGTGAATAACTTTTCATCCGCAAAGGTGGCCAATCGCGAATAGATGATAAATAACATCTTAAATACTAAACTAAGAAATATTTACTACTTTGATGTAGAGATAGAGGAATGAAATGGTCAATGAACATAGAATTAATAGCCTTAATAAGATTTTTATTGAATTGAGTAATGTTTCTACTTCATTGAGTTATTTTCACAACAAATCTCTTGTACCCGAATTGAATCCTAGACTTAATAAAATCATGAAATTTTATAATAAAAAACATTATACTTGAAAGCTGGAATTCCCAGTAGCGTTTCTACTTCATAAAGTTATCTTCACAACACATCTCTTGTATCTGAATTGAAATATAGAACTTTAATAAAACCATCCAATTCTAAAATAAAAATTATACTTGTAAGATGGCATTCCCACGTGGTTGGACATCGATAGATGATTTGAACATCATAAACATTTTTTTTTAAAATAACTCCCGTTACGTACTATGATAGAGTCGTCTCTTTATTTTATGTTTGGTTGATCGTTAACGTATTAAACACGTATAAAACATTTCATGTACGTGTGTTTTAAGTAATTAAACTGATAATTTATTTATTTTATATTAAGTTGTACTTATAAATTCCTAAAGTCAGTGGCCTGCGGAAAAGAAATATAATCCTTCATGGTTTTTTTCTTTCATTCGTACCATCGAAAATCACCGCCGTTCTTTTTTCTTTGTTTCCCACCCCTCTCATCCATTCTCAAGCATACTGTCGTCACTATAATCCCTTCTGCCTGTTTGGCTGCCTCTAACTTTCTCCAATCCAAATGCATGTGTTCTATTCCTTTTCCTCCAACAGACTCTACCCCGTTAAGGTGGTTTCTTTCGCTGCATGTATCACTTTCTGTCTCTAATCGGTCAGTGCATGCTACTCTGAATCTCTTCCAGTTGCCTTGGAAGGAGAAAAAAGAGCTCAACCTTGAAGTTGTGATTCAATTTATGATTGCAGGTTGAACTGAGATCTAAATCAAAGGCGGCGAGAAGAGGGTTATCGGTGGGCAATTGAAGAGAAGGGGAAACGACATACAGGTGTGAACTAAGATCTAAATCAAAGGCGGGGAGAAGAGGGTTATCAGTGGTCACTAGGTTTACTAAAACCGTTCATGTTTGGTCACTGCAAATATTTAATTCCATTCATGGTCACTAAGATTAGTTCAATAGTTCAAGTTTGGTCACTCTCCGTTAGTCTCCGTTAGTTATTGCTGATGTGGCAGTCAACTATTATAGTTGACCGTTAAATGAGTGACGTGGCCATTAAAAAAATAATAAAATATAAATATTTACAATTTCCACCTCATTTTACAACTATTAAAAAATAAAAATAAAACTTACCTCCACCATCTAGGCCATCGTGGCCATGACGCGATCGTCTCCGCCGCCGCTCCTTCTTCAACGCCGGCCTCGCTTTACAATTCAGGTGTAGCTCAATTCGTCGTCGTCATCAGACAGCAATTCCTCATGATTTCCGTCGTTTGCCACAAGAGTTTCTTCGAAATCAACAAGGACGAAGCCACCATCCAAATCCTCCATCACGATCCTTTCAGTCTCGGAGGTTTCCATGTTCCCTCGGTTTCTTTTCTTCTGGGGATTCAGTCAGTGTGATCGATACGAAAAAGGGTGCTTTGGGAGTGAAGGTATGGCAGAATAGCACAGGGGAAAGAAAGAGAGATGGGAATTAGATTTACTTTTCCCCTCAACTATTCAACAAGAATCAATCCCACAGTTCAGAAAACCGGATCGTTCTTTCCATTTACAGTCAACTAGAAATAAAGTGAACAGCAACAAGAATTAAAGACCATTAAAAGACGACGGAAATTTGTGATCAGTCATCAGATAAATTTCCTCCAGAGGGATAGACAATAACCCCGCCCCCTACCCTACCCTGTTTCGTTCAACTTACGCAGAGAACTAGACCAGTACGCCAAGTCAACAACAAAACCCTGAGGGAAAGGAAAAAAAACCTCAGAAACCCAAGAAGCTAACAGATAGGACTTGGAATTCAAGAAAATCTATAACCGGAGAAAACAGAGAATGTCATAAAACCAAAGCCCCCATCAGCGTATCCTTTACTAACTCAATTTTCCCGGAGTCCAATCAGTAAGAAAGGAACAAGAAAGGGGGGAAAAGCGATGGAATCATAGAAACCAACTAACGAATATTCACTTTCCACATCAAGAATCGACATATAAAAACGATAACCACCCAGAAAACAGAGGACCCCTAATAGTGAAGCCCACAAAACCCTTGAGAACAACATAATTTTCTTTCTCCCAGTAAGGTAAACGTAATTTTCGCCATCAAACAACTATCAGGAGAATCAAAAAGGTACATTATGGATAGAACAACAAAGAGATTAAACGAAGAGGGGAGGGGGGAATGGAGAGAAACGCACAAGCATCGAAGCGAGAGAGAGAGCAATTGAATTCAGGGAAAACAGAGAGCAGACGAGAAAGAGAATTTTTTTTCTCGGAAAAGCTTCTTACAGAAACTCGATCGCCGCCGGAGTAGGGGGACAGTTGCTGATCGGCGGCAGAAGAATCTTAGGTAAGTTTTATTTTTATTTTTTAATAGTTGTAAAATGAGGTGGAAATTGTAAATATTTAAATATTATTTTTTTATTATTTTTTTAATGGTCACGTCACTCATTTAACGGTCAACTATAATAGTTGACTGCCACATCAGCAAAAACTAACGGAGACTAACAGAGAGTGACCAAACTTGAACTATTGAACTAATCTTAGTGACCATGAATGAAATTAAATATTTGCAGTGACCAAACATGAACGGTTTTAGTAAATCCAGTGACCATCCTTGCAATTAACCCAAAATAATTATATAGCTTTATTGTTCCGGGTCCAAGTATGGCCCATTCCGTCAATAAATGCATAGAAATTTACCAAACTCTCCCTCCGTGGACTCCAGAGAGATAGGGATGGCAATGGGTTGGGGCGGGTTTTGTCAAACTCAAACCCATGGGTATATCCGCAAAAAAAAAAAAAAACCCCGGGGTGAAACCCGTTGGGTTTGAAAAACTCAAACCCAACCCAACCCGCTGGGTACCCGTGGGTTTTTGTGGTAAAAAATTTACAATAAAGTTTCTTTCAAAATAAAAGTTTAACTTCAATTTTCTCATACAAACCAATCATACAAAAAACACCAATCTAGAGCATACAAGCAAACCGCAAATGATCAATACAAATTGTTCATAATTAAATATAAACATCTATAAGCAATAAGATTAATCGAAAGCTTCTTCCTCGTCAACTAAGTTTCTTTACTCTCCACTTCATAATATCAACTTCATTCTAAACAATTAGAAAGAACAAATTATACATGTCTCCACAAACATAAAGAATATTAGTTGTTTAAGGAAGATATATTATTTAGAATATAAAATATACCGGGGAAAGTAATTACATGTGTGTGAGAGGGTACCCATGGGGCGGGTTTACCTAAACCCAAACCCAACCCGACCTGGTGAATAGTGTAGCGGGTTTAAACCTGAACCGGCCCAAAATCCGTCAACACGGGCTTTGCCCGCGTTGACCGGATTGGGTCGGGTGGGTACCCGTGGGTTCGGGTTTTGTTACCATCCCTACGGAGAGAGCAGGAAAAGGGAGATTATGGGGGTTCCGGCCAGGAACCTCCATATAGTAGTGTTAGGAGGATGTTTAAGTACATGAATATATTAATTACTTAATTTTTCATTTAAGTTTTGGTTTTTTCTCCTAGACCAATGAAATGTATTTCACAATTTTCATCTAGCGACTAGAAGTTCAAAATTTAAAATTAATAACTAGATAATTTTTTCGTAGATTCTTTTTTTAATAACGATAACAAAATTGAGAGATCATACCACCTTAGACCTAGGTTTGTGATGTATAGTTTTCTTTTACCATAGCGGCAAACATGCAACTTCACTTTCTTTCTTCATGATTTTTTTTGGTTTTGATCAAATATTAGTGGGAAAATTATATTAGTGCGATGATAATTCTTATCAAAACTTCATTTGATATTGACATATTATTTTGTTCCTGATATGCCCATTTCAGTATTGTTTGATATTTTTAAGTTAATTCATACGGTTATTAAGTACTATGTTTATTGATTCTATGCCTCTAAAAAAATATTCACCTTGGAGAACCATATAATTGACAAAACAATGCTCCAGTTCGATCTTCAAACAACCAAGTAAATGGATGGATTTTTGGTGCATAATCTCATGTAGTTACAGCTAACACAAATCTCAAGAGCTATAGTTTGAGTTTTTCAATTTCTCACAAATCCAGCGGAGTATATCTCATTTGTTACAACTTTGATTTTTAAAAAAAATTGGGTTAAAAACCCATATTAATTGAAACTTGCCAAAGAAAATTTGAAGAAGACTATGACGAGTAATTTTACAACAATGTCAAAAGACAATAATAGTTAGGTAATAATCTACCTCTACTCTTCTGTTGTTTTCAACTTCAAGTTCATTCATTCGAGAGAAAACAAAGTACCCAGTAAAACATAAAGTTTTTGGCCAAATGGTTAATCTCATTTGTTGTTATTTTATAGATTTGGGACTAACTGCGAGTTGTAGACAACATTGGTTAATCTACTTTATTTGTTTGTATCGCGAGGGAGCTAGATTTTGGGAACGCTTACTAAGAAATTACTCCAAGATACTGACAAATGAGAGAACCTTCACCTCCTCATCGCATCCAAACAAAGAGCATGAAGTTAAATTTTCATATCACGCTCACGATTACAACATCGCGAACCCCATAATTGGGTACATAGTTTTGATGATTATGAAGACAAAGATGAGCAATCTCAGACAAAGTTTATGACGTGTGCTTGGTAAATTAAGTTCTTGAAATTGAAGTTTCATAATTCTACAAATATTGTCATTAAATTTTGCATTCAGTGAAATGCAGGGGAATAAGGAAATGTATGCTCATAGCGGAGGTAGTGAGTTTAGTTATGCAGATAATGACGTTATTGAGATAAAGGAAGAGGTTATTGATGGTGGATATTTGGTGATGGAAACCCATCCATCATGGACTTGAACGGAAATCTTTCGTTTGCATTAAGGATTTAAGAAGATGAAATTCGTGGGGCCCATGTACTTTAGGGTCCAAATCCATGGGCCCCATGGGCTTGGAAGTTCCACCTCTTGAGGTGGGATTTGGGTGATGTATTTAAATCCATGATGATAGTTTACCCTTCTAGCCTTACTAATTTTTTAAATGATAGTTTACCCTTCTAGCCTTACTAATTTTTTAATTACAAATTTGTCCTCTATTTCATGTTAATGGGTATGCAACTATAAACGTGTATAATGTCGCATTTTATTTAAATATTAGAATTTATCATTTTGTTTGTAATTTCGTATTTTATTTAAATATGAATGTGTATATGATTTGTTGGATGCAACTATAAACACCTTATACTCATTTTGTACATTATTATTTGATTGACTGTCGGATTCCTAAATCAGGGTGTTAGCAAGAAGATGATGAGTTGTAGTAATAAGGTGAGCAACTGGTTGCAACTTATACATAATATTGTGCACATTATTAGATGAATTGTTAATTAGTGCCAAATTGTGATATATTTCTATATTTGGAGTTGAATTATTAGTCCACATAGTAGTGGTAAAGAGTAAATTTTCTTTTTATGTATTGAATTTGTTTATAATGAAAAAATGGATAATAGAAATATAATTAGATAAGGGTAACAAGGTAATTTGTATTTCATATCCTTAAATATCATCAAATAAAATCCATAATGAAATCCAACAAGCAAACAATAGACTTGCTGAAATCCATAATCCACCAAATCTATCATATATCTATGATTTTCCGAAACTCAGGTTTTACCAAACTCTCATTTTTCAAATCCATGAAGCAAACGACCCGTAGAATTTGATATTCAACATAATGCAGGAGAAGAAGGAAGAAACTATTGATAGTGAATATAAAGTTTCATTAATGAAGATCAAGTTGTGTGGAGATGATGCTTTTGATGCGGAACAATCAACGAGAAATCCAAAAGGGAATTTGCAGTCATTTCTAATATCAAAGAGTAAACTAAAGTGCATTTTGAATATTAATTTTTTATAAATTAGTTCCTTGCAGGAGTTGTGTGTTTTCTTTTGATAATAACTTTTATCCATGAATAATCAAGATGTTGTAAACCTTATGTTGTATGTTGTCTTTTTTAATATTTGTAGTAATTGAATAATTTGAATTCTTTCATGGTAGCAAATAAATGATTGAGGTAATTACTATTATTTTATATTCTATTGATGTAATTCATCCGGTCAACGGGCGGGTCCAAATCTAGTGACTAGTATACGAGTTCGTTGGCCACAAAGAACAATGTAGGGATATATGTGTCTTTTTCAATTTTATGTGGCTCCTAAAAATAATAATATGCAAAGGTTAAAACAAATAATTATAAAACAAAAAAAGTTCAAAAAAAATAAAACAAATGATTTAGCAACAAAATAGTCATTCAAAAGTGAATTTAGCAACATAAATATTTGCCTCAAATCTCATAATCAGCAACTCATCATATTTGTCTCCAACATATGCCTTTAAAGAGAATTAGCGGCAACAATTGACAGCACACATTTATGTGCCACAATTGGTCTGTAGAGACACATAAGTCACTTACAATAACAATAACAAAGGTTTTTTTTTGTTAGGTATAATAGTTTTTTTATAATGGTGATTAATGCATTTAAAAAAAAAAAGATAAGAGTCTGAAGAAAAGATACACAGAAGTCTCACAAGAAGTGAGCTCTCCAACGACGCCTAGGAGTTAAGGGAGAAAAAGTAAGAAAGGGAAGAGGCAAAACCAAAGAAGCAGAGGGACAACACCAAAGCAACAAAAAGCCAGAAGAAAGACAAGAAGAAGCTCTTGTCCACGGCTGAACCAAGACAACGATCAAGCGAAAGGAATCAGGGAAAACACCAACCGAACATAAGTGAGCAGCAAAACCTTTGCAACAAAGCCAGAGCCATCCTGCTGCCACCTCAATTCTTATCAATCTTGCCAAAAGCCACCACCCACTCCGCTACTGTGTGAGAAATCCTTTGTTGGGTGCACGCCTCGTTGAAATAAGAATCCCTGAAAATTCGCTGTTTTCTTTCCAACCAAAAATTTCAGCAAACATCATGAAGAACACAATAAACAAACCACCTATCAGGGTTGTCCGGTTGGGTAGTCTCCCATCTACGAGTAGTTGAAAGGATGTCGCCAGAAGGAGGGGTGACGAGTTTGTAATCGAGCTTGATGCGAGCCCACACTTCCTTGACAAAGTCGCAATCAACAAAGATGTGATCAGTTGTCTCCTCGCAGTGTGCATACAAAACGCATCTACTCGCCAACGACCAGCCTCTGCTCTTAAGGGTGTCCATCGTAAGGATCTTCTTGTGCGCGACCGTCCACATAAAGCAGCACACCTTAGACAGAACGATTTTCCTCCAGACCGACTCAACAGGGAACTGCGACACCCCTGGAAAAAGATTACTTGAGAGAGACCTTTACATGGAGCAAACGGAGAAAGATGACTCTGGGGACAGCGACCAGACGAGTCTGCTCGATCCACGAGTCACACGTGAAGCATCAACAGTACCAAGTAACTCAAACAAAGAGACCCTCTCCCGCTCAGCACCTCTCAAATTAATAGACAGATTAATATCCCAGTTAATTCTCTCACCTGAAAACAAGACAATGTCAGAGACCCAGGCATTAGGACACGTTGCGGCAGCAGCGACACGAGGGAAAGTGTCTGCAAGGACAACTTCAGGGATCCAGCAATCTTGCCAAAAAGAAACCCCAACTCCTCCCCCTGGATCGATGTAAGCTCTCTTCCACCATGACTCATACTCGCGAGAAATGTTCACCCACACGGAACCAGCAAACCCATTTATACTTTTGCTACTTTGCCAATCGGAGACTGGAACCGGATACTTAGCCGCAATAAGCTTCCTCCACCAACTGTTCCTCTCAACAGCGAACCTCCATAACCACTTGGAAAGCAAAGCTTTGTTGAAGCAAGTAAGGTCTATGATCCCCAAACCGCCGTCCTCTTTCTCAGCTTGACAGATATTCCAGTTGACAAGGGGAATTCTCTGAGTTTCATTAGCACCACTCCAAATAAACCTCCGTTGGATCTTCTCAATTCTATTGATCACCGTTTTTGGGGCTTTAAGTAAGGAAAAGTAATAGACCGGTTGGCTATTCAAAATGGAGCTGTTAAGAACCAAACGAGCTCCGAAAGAGAGGAGCCGCCCCTTCCAGCCCTCAAGACGATGCTGATACTTATCGATGACAGCGTCCCAAGTAGCGATAGCGTTCACCCTCGCACCCAGCGGGAAGCCGAGGTACTTAGATGGATCCTTGCACTACTTGCATCCAAAAATCGCAGCAAAGAAATCTAGGTCAGGAACATTCCCCACAGTGAACAGCATTGACTTATCCAGATTGATTTTCAGCCCGGACACTGCTTGAAATCACACGAGAGTTGCCAGGATGTGTAAGACCTGCTCATAGTTTGCCTCGCACAAGATCAGAGTATCATCAACAAATAGAAGGTGGGTCACCTCCCATCGGCCTCATTCATACAAAAAGCTTTGAGCAACCCTTCGTTATGAAGTGAGGAAATCATGGATGAGAGAACATCCATAACAAGCACAAAGAGTCCCGGGGAGAGCGGGTCGCCTTGACGAAGGCCTTTTTGCATAGGGAAGAAACCTTTAGCCTCCCCATTTATGAGGGTAAAGATGACCGGGCTGCACATAGTGCTGCGAATCCATTTCTGCCAACTAATAGGAAAACCCAACTCTGAGAGAACTCTGAATAGGCAGTCCCAGCTCACATTGTCAAAAGCTTTCTCTATATCCAATTTCAGCATCAAACCAGGTTCTTGCTCTTCCTTCTACTATCCACTAATTCGTAAGCAATGAGTCCCGCATCCGAGATTTGCCTCCCTTTAACCGAGGCAAACTTATTATCGGACACCAATTGGGGAAGAAAATTACTGATTCTACGGGCCAGCACCTTGCTTATCAACTTATTAATGCTCCCCATTAAACTTATAGGTTGCAAGTCCTTGATTTCTTCCACTGCATCTCTTTTCGGAACGAGACATAGGAAGGAGTGGGCTGCACACTTGGGGAGATTCCCAGAGGAATGAAATTCATTAAACACGTTAACAATCTCTCCACGGAAGAATGGCCAGCATCTTTTGTAAAAGTCCCACGAAAAACCATCCGGGCCTGGGGCCTTTCCGCCATCACAGTCATTAAGACTTTCCCAGATTTCTTTCTCCGTAAAACATTTGGCTAATTTGTTAGTTAAAATCACCAGAGGCATTGATTATTCATTGACCGATACTTCAATTTTTTTTAGGAATAACGGTTTATATTAGAATCACATTTGGTTCAAAGAATGTAAAAATGAGCCTGCAAGATTTAAGAACGATTCATTTTAGGTAAGATGGATCAAGAAGGAAGGGTCAGGTTAGGTCACGGGTTGGGTTATGGTCTCACGTGGCCCATATGATTAGGGTTGGGAAAATAGAGCAAACTGTTTGAAAAATCATGGTACAAAGCGGGACTCGCAGTTTGGTTCGGAACGTAAACTGTTAAATATGGTCTTGTCTGGTCCATGGTCTGTACTATATGATGTTTTGATATCTTGGTCTAATCCTAGACCGCGTTTTACCGGACCAAACCGACTTCTCAATACTGTTAGCAGCCTACTCGACCACTCCCCCAACTCTCACAACGATACTCATATCTCAATCTTAATTTTTGAGAATCTCGTCCCCTTCTTCATTCACAACCACATTTCACCAGACAGCAGAGAAGATCATGTCTTCATATGACATTATGTAAATGTTAATGACATTATGGTGCAAGTTGGGATGCTTTTACTTTGTATCTTTATTATTTACTGAGATTTATGGTGCCAAAATTATTCATGCATGTTCGAATATATGTTTTAAAGGCAAAAAACAATTTTTTTCTTGGTTATTGGTTCAATTTTTTGTGTGGTTTACTACAAAAATTGTTCTTTTTTTTTGTTCGGTGTGGTCTATCTAGACAAGACCGTATCGAACCGCACATGTGTGGTCTGGTCCGTATAGTCTGCGGTCTGGTCTATGGTTTATACTCAAGCCTCTTGGTCTAGAGCGTAGACCGTATATATGGTTTGGTCTGGACTAGACCGCACCGTTTCCCAACCCTACGTATGATGATATGGCGGGTTGAGTTTTAATTTTTTGAGTTAAGATTGGGTAACTATATATTTATGGTAGCCAAGAAAGCAAAAGAACCGACGTTGTTGTTAGTGGAGACTGGTGGAAGATACCGACCATTGGCCAAACTTGAACTATTGAAATTATTTGAGTGACCCCAAGTAGAATAAAAGATTTTAAGTGTCAAAAGTAAAACAATTTAGCAAAATGAGTGATCAAACTTACAATTTAGCTCTGCATTAAACATTTTATATCTTAAAATTTCCTGAAAAGTTTGGGTTTAATACATAATGAAAATAAAAAACAAAAACATCCTAATGAACTATTCATGTAAATAATTTTGATTAAAATTAAGAGTCTGATAAGGAACTGATACTAGGTCTACTATCTCACCAACACCAAAAGTTCGAATTTTCTTATATCTTCAAACCAAAACCAAACTATTAAAGGACATACGATTTTGAAAAATCGATAAACTCTCCTAACAGTCTGATTTTGGGTTTTGAACATTTTATGGCTTTGTATTGTCCATCTTAACAGTTAACCAAACCGACGGGCCCTTATAACAACTAAGAGGTGGTTTGCTTATCGGATTTTTATCAAGGATTTTGCATCAAAATTCCACACTCATGGGATTATGTACAAAGTCTATGTTTGGTGTTAAGCTAATGTTGGATTATGGTTATGGTATGTGGGCCCCACACATGTGATATTATTTTGGGGCAAGATTCATGAGCTCTTGGATTATAAAATCTCATCCATTTAGTTGGAATTTGTGGGAAGCTAAAGTCTATAATGATAAATGACAGACTATCCTCATCTATATCCAATATTCCTATATTGAACCCCAAGAACATAAATCATTAAATACAAATGTAAATTCAACCTATTATTAATAAATCCCAATGAGACAAATCTCATATGAAATTCTAACAAACAAACACTTTTCAAAATCCAACACAAATTCAAAATGAAAAAAAATCCTACATGATTCTTCAATCCGAAAATTCATGGTTTTAAAATCCCACAACCAAACTACTCTTAAGGAAAATATAGGATTAAGTACTAATGATGCTCGGAACAATCCCAAAGTACTAAATTTGCCGCTTCTTCGACATGGTTCAATTACCATTTCCCACCAAACGAATGCGATATATTACACCAAATTAATTTTTACATCAAGTCGTGTGAACACAAACAAGAAATGGGTCCATCGTCTTCTATGATCCCTTTGAAGAACAAAGACGTACCATACCTCATGCCACAACAAAGGCGCTAGAGGAGCCAGTGAAATGGCGAACGGAACCAAAAAGCGCCTTGGCAGCACCAAAATGTCTGATCCTGTACACACCAGGGGTGGCTGACTGGGGGATCCTCCACTCGATGGTAGCATGGCTGCGAGAGCTCAGCTTGGCAGGCCTCGACCATATGAACCTCAAGCAGAAATCATCGTCATCGTACGCTGGGACCCATGTATCCATGTCCTGAAGGATCTCCACCACTGCAAATGTGCCTTCCGTCATGAGATCATTCCTGGGGCAAGCCGACAAGAACACGACACTCACCATGTCGCCTCTCTTGTAAGTAGCGTTCTTGGGGACGTCAGTGCTGCAGTCGCCAAAATGAGTGCCGAGTGGGGTAGTGTCCATGAGGACGGGTGTCAGCATGCTGATCTGCTTGCTGAGCATATCTGGCGGCTGAGGACCTGGCTCCACGGGTTGGTCTCGAATGAGAGCCCCTGCAAGCTTCTTGAACTCTTGAATGTATGCACTCAGTGTGTGTGGACCATATAGAGTAGAGGCACCCTGTGAAATTGATTGAGGAGAAGAAACAGTTGTCTTTAGTGATGAATTAAGTCCACTTCAGAGAGAAGTACCGTCTTCCTTCTCACTGGGTGCAGCATACACAGATATGCATGGGATGGACACATTAACTCACCTCATATCTCTGTATTTCGTACTCTTCAAAGGTGGTTATGTACTGTGAGTAGGTATTAGTCAACCCAGCTATAACAACGTGGAGTTTTTCATTCTTGCCACGGGTCATCACCTGCTTCACAGCATCCCGAAGTCGCCTTCCAGCCATGGTTGTGAATTCTGAATGGAAACCAAGAGATGATGGGAACATTCAGATCAAAGACAACAATCTGGAGGAGGGTGTAGACTCAAGGTCTGAAATAGTAACACTTGGCCTGTGTAGACCAAACTACCGCTACTGCGCTAGTAGCTGGAATTTCCATAGCAACAACATGCAGAAGTGATTCATTTGTTATCAAATAAAAGAACTCTTAATCTGATCCGTGTTACTATACCACATGGTCATAAGAAACTGTTCTAATCAACAGGATCCCAGAATCAGTTTGTTTGCATATTTGACATGCCTCTATATTAGTGGCAGCATTCACCTTCCCTAGAGAGTAGAAGCACGATAAGAAAAAGGACTTGTATGTACCTCCAGGAACGCTGAGAATAACTAGCTGACCCACACGAAGGATTTGGATTGGAAGAACCGAAGGCTGCAAAATCAAAGTCAACGTCAACCAGAATCCAAGTAACTCTTGCTAACATCATGCAACACGTAATTCCAGCATAGAACAGATTGGAATCACATCAAAACGCAGTGTGGACTTTAACTCTCGGCAGCAAACCTATTACTTTGTTGAATTTTTCAGTCCAGGTATAGGATTATCATCTCATTCAGGAAACATAAAAGTCTGGTAAATAAATGGCATTCTAGTTGCCTATGAAGCATAAAGACAAGTAGAATGCTACTTACTGCCCACTGATAGGGTAGCGTCATTTCACCAGTATCAAGCAAGACAGGCTTTGGTTGCTGACAAGCAACCTGTTCTTTAGTTGGGGACTTCAGCATGTTGCGCACCAGCTTCCAGAAGGCATTTCCCTGATGGGTGACATTGCAACGTTCAACAATAATATTAATGCAGAGCCAAAGAATTGTGGGACTCAAAAGAGAACATCAGTTATCATCATTTACTTGCCTTGTCATCTCCTTGCTTAAAATCAAAAGCTCCTGGTCCATCTGTAGTTCCAGCAGCAAATGCAAACCCCATTGCAGCAGGACATGTCTTCACGGCTTCAGTACCTCCACCTTGTTTAGGGACCATTACATCAAGCTGAGAGAAGTCAAGATAAGCATGGCGATAGTCAATCTCTCCTGTCAATTCCTCAGTTGCATTATTGAAAAGCTCCACTGCTTTCCTGAATTGTCTTTCTCCAATGATACGTGTACTTTCAAACTCATCGGGGTAACTGCCATGTAACGAACAAGACATTAAAGCTGAACAAAAAGATTATACATTATCATTAAATATGGTTATTTCTTCAGGAGGGGGGGGGGGGGGGGGGGGGGGGGGGTAGGGTACCCAGGTCCTCGGGCAACACACAGCTCATTCTTCCCGTCACAGGTACTGTGATTGAAGTCACAGGGAAGCCCAGTATCCGTACAAAAAGCTCCAAGCACATTGGGACTAACATCACCACAGTTAGACTGACAAAACGCAGACACAAAACTAGGTTTGTCTGCCTTCCTGAGAGCACTCCTTACTCGACCTGCAACACTTAGAGTCTTAGTTGCTGGTTTACCAGGAGTGGAACCAAAAGATGCAGCAAGCTCCAGTAGCTCATGCTCGCGGTCTGAAAATACACCAATGGAGAAACATAATAAGTTAAGTATCTTGACTGTCAATTAGTTGAGGACAAAGAATGCAACATCATTCTGACACATTTTAACATTCAGGGCATACCAAGTTGTTGTCACACAAACTATTACATAATTAATTATATTTCAGACACTACTTCTATGTATGTCCAATTTAGTCTCAGACAGGTCACCACCTGCAAATTTCAGAGTTTCTTCCACTAAACACACTGACAACTTAGCCACGTATATTCTAGTTTCTGCAATATGCAAGGTATACAGACAAATCCTTTTTCAGAAGTACAATATACCGAAGTGCTTTCCAAATTATTTTGGCACTTAGAGAAACCAGAAGTTGACTTACGGTGGCTCTGCACATCTGGAATGATACTAGAAACTCTCCTTGGGATTCCTTCTCCTGCACTTTCAACAGACTCGGAACTTGCACTGTTATTCTGCTCAAACCAGTCTTCCATGAATCGGGCAGCAGCACCCTTGTTATCCCCACTTATCAAAGAGTTCGTGTTAGTCATAGAGGTTCCATGAGTGGCAAACCAGTTGAAACTACCAATTGGACCCCATTCATCATCCACAAACTTTATGAGGGTCATTTCTTTGTCGACATCATATTTGTATTTACTGCGCTCTTCAGAAGGATTATTCAGATATGCACTAGGACTTCGATTTATACCAGCATCCATGACTTCCCCTGACAACAGAGTCAAAAGGAAGAACATATGAGCAAGAGAATCAAAATGGATATTCCACCGACAAAGTACATCCAATTTATCGACAAATCCAGACTAAAGGGGAGCCTCAAAAGCTAAGAGACACCCTCATTTCTTCATTGGCCAAACTTCCACTATAGAATGCTAAGTAATCCTGAACTCCGCAACTCATAAATACTGCAAGAATATATAGAGACAGAGATGGAAACCCTACCTGCGTTCACATTAATTGATCCAGGCCGGAGATTATCGTGTGCTTGAATAACGCTTTGCTCAATGCCATCTACAAGGGCATCGAATGACTGACGAACAAAGCCTAGAGAAGTCACAGTATACACAACATACTGGAGATAGCCCGCAGGGCCAGCATGAGTGTGAATCCCACTGATAGCAACATTCTTCTCCGTGTACAAGTCTCCATACCTACCACCACTCAGTAAGCATACCAATCAACCACCAAAACCCTCATGGCAGAAATTGTAAAACTATGAAACCCAAATGAAAGCTTAACAATAGGCAAAGAAATGAAGTATCACCTGGCCTTCAACCTCTCAAGCACTTTGATGGTCACAATCTGCGAGGCCATACAAGCATCCAGGTTGACAAACAACACTCGGTTCTTTCCCGGCTCCGCCACGATAAAACTCCGAGCTCGCAGCCTGAAGTGAACGCCAGAGGTGGTCTGTTCCATCATAGCGTAACCCATCATATTCACATCAGCAGCAGGGCCAGTGATGTCGTAGGTTCCGAGGCCAACCAAGTACTTGGAATCGGAGAACGCCACCCTAGTACTACTCCCCAACAACAGTACAACCAAAACCCAAAACAACCCACATCGACTCCGAGGACAAACATTCAAACTCGGCACTAGTAAACCCATACTTGCTCTCGCCGTCTCTATGGAACTCAATGCGTAAATCTCAGTCCTGACCTTGTTCCCAAAAGCAGAGCCTAAGGTCGTGCATTAAATAGAGGATCAATCCCGCCAGAACCCAATATATGACTCTGCAAATGGTTCGAAAGTACGGAGCGGGAGGAGGGAAGTCAGATAAAGTTTCAAGAAAGGAAATTCGTACAGATTCCGGAACTCAGACAGTGCCGAATGAGGAACCCAGAAATGGCCCGAGGCGGAATAGCTTGGAGGGAAGTTGACAAGGTGAGGAATTTGAGGATATTACGAGTGTTGGGCGGGGTGCCCCGATGCCTCTTCAAGGAGGGCAACTTTTCGGCACGCAAAGATGCTTAAAATTGATTTTGGACTGTGGAGTGCAGCCGAAGACTGCTCGCTTGTTTGTGCTTTGGATCAGGAGGAAAGCACCCCGGACGTGACGGCGAAGCGGGCGAATTGACGAATTGTAGTGGCTTGGATCGGAGGAAAAGTCAAAACTGCGGCCTGATCAGGGATTCAAAACGTTAAAAATGCGGCACTGCAAGGCTTAAGATCAGGATTGTATTTGTAAGGTACTAATACTATACACGAAACCGCCGCGGGTAAACAAAAGTTGCAGTGATGAGTGATGACACTAGCTACTAGGCTACTACTAGCTTAGTGTGTAAGGGACCATGCCTAAATTTAGGCGTAAACAAACAATCTGAAAATAGACATAATTGTTGAATTCAAATTGATCTAAAATATCGTCCGGTCTTGATGGAATTAGATTCCAAATCGTTGATTGATAAGGAGAAGAAGACGGAGATAGAGATTGAAATGGTCTGTCAAGAAATTCCTGATTTGGTAAAGACGGGGCATAAATGAAATGGAGATTTGGGGGAAGATGTGACAATCAATTGACACACCTCATGGCTAGAGCGAGATGCCGTTGGGAAGAAACAAAGGTGTGGTTTAACTTTTAGGGTATGCCTACTATGACATGCATGTCACGGTGACATGCACTTTTCAGTCGACCTATTGCTGAAGGCGGTCGACCGAATCGACTAATTTGGGCAGCACGAGAAAGCATTGCGGTCGACGTCAACGACCACCTGGTCGACCGCACTTAGTTTAAGTTGTTATTTTTGGTCGATCAGAATAAAACCTGGGTCGGCCATTTCGTTGGCGTCAGAAACAACATGGTCGACCACCTAAGGTATATAGGTCGACCACTTGATGGCAGTCATTAACAAAATGGTCGACCGGATGAGGAAAGAGGTCGACCAGATAGAAGATAAGTGTTCTATCAAAGTGTCAAATTATTTGACGTAAAATCAAGATCAAGTGTTGGTTTCGCGGTCGACCTAATCCGGTACGAGGTCGACCGAATACAAGAAAGTCACCCTATGCCCCGTGTCTTTTTTGCTTATGTATGTCGATTTGTGTGTTTCTTTTAATCGTATAAATTATGTTTCAAACCATCATAATTAGTCATAAATAATTATAACAAGGACTCATCAATTCATAGCATAAAAACTAAAAATAAAACAGAAATCATAATTGTTCACACATAAAAATAAAACTAAAAAAACAACAGAATAACACTCAACAATCGTTTTGACCACTAAAACACACAATATAAAAACTCATTTCTCCTACTCATCTCCCCCCTCTCTCTCATCCACATTTTCTTCATTGGTGGTGCTAGCATGATGGTGGTCGGATGTGATGGGATGCATGTATCTTCCGCTGAAAGATCGCCACTCATCTCGCATCTCATTCACGGTCACCTGCATTGTGCTCATCTGGGCGGTCATTTGCCCCATGTAGTCGTGCATGCCAGTCATCTGGGTGGACATCTGGCCCATGTACTCGTACATGCCATCCATGCGCTCCCACACACGCTGTAAGGTGATCGGTGGAGTTGAACTCTGTGCCTCCGCCATTGGCTCGTCTCGAGCTCCTTCATCACCCTCATCATCATCATCATCATCACCACCACCATGAGCATTGTTTACTCTGACATACTCACCATTACGCAGCTCAAAGCCCATCTTTTTCAGAGATGAAACAATATAGAACTCCTGCCTTGAGATTCTTAACCCCACCTCTTCACTTAAATTCACATTAAAATGCTCAAATAGCACATTGAGGATCATCCCATAGGAAAGATTCCTGTTTGAACTCTCTGCAGCAGTAAGCATGTGGTTAAAGATCAAGTATGGCAAGTTCACCTTCTCGCTTAACAGTAGGTTGGTGAGGAGCTCCATGTCGAAGTAGGTGACTGTCTCCCGATGTCCACCCTTTGGCAGAATGTTGTAGGAAAGCATGTAGTGAAGAACTCTGGCTTGAACTGTCAGGTGGTTACTCGTTGGCCTATTGCGCCCCTGAGCATCTTCCTCTTCATCAAGACAACATACCGTCTGGATTTGCTTGGCTCTCGTGAAATGCGTTTCATTCCAAGCACCGTAAGAATTGATTCTCTTCCCCTCATTTGGAGCCTCAAGTACTTGCGCCAACACATTCTTGCTGATGCGCATCGCCACCCCATTCACATAGGATTTGAATGCGTGAATGGATCCATTTGAATTGCGCTCGTAGACGATGTTGTTGTAGAAGTACTGTACCAGTTTTGGGTAGTATGGTACATTGAGAGATATCACCTTCAGCCACTCTTGCTCGATGAAGGGTCCCAGAAACCCGTAATTCTCGAAATGAGAATACGCATCCGTCGTCAATGGCCTTCCAGGAGCCACCCTGCGGTTGTGCATTCTCTTCTCTTCATAGTTGTCACTTTGATCCTTGGTCTGGAACAGTTTGGGATTTAACTCTTCCCATTCCGAACTTGAGGCAGCAGCTTTTTGTGACTTTCTTTTCTTATTTTTGCCAAACATCCTGCCATTAAACAAGCAAGAATACACGTTAGTCACATTTTCGAATTGAACAATACGCGGTCGACCTCAGTTAATTTAAAACGAGAATGGGTCGAATAAACCCGTAACAATTCAAGTACAAAATTTAAATCGATTGAAAATCATAGGTCGACCTCAGAAAAAACATAGGTCGACCTCGGAAAATTTAAATCGATTGAAAGGCAATTGTGACTTTCAGCAGGAGTGCAGTTCAGGACATTAGACCACCTTGCTATGCACTCGAAGACACAAACCTTTGTGTCTTCGAGTGCATTGCAAGGTGGCCTAATGTCCTGCACTGCACTCCTTCTGAAAGTCACAATTGGCTTTCAATCGATTTAAATGGCCCGAGGTCGACCTCAATATCATCACAGGTCGACCCCAATAAGTTTAGCACAAATAAATCGAACTTTTGCCTTCATAGGTCGACCTCAGAAGCATCATAGGTCGACCTCGGCTAAATTAAAACGAAAAGAAATGGCCCAAATGCTCGTAGCAATTGAGTGCAAAACAGATCCGGTCGACCTCATAAATAGAAGAGGTCGACCAGTGTTAGTTTTGCACAAATAATTCAAAGACAAAGGCACAACTCGAACTTTTTCCTTCATAGGTCGACCTCAGAAGCATCATAGGTCGACCTCGGCTAAATTAAAACGAAAAGAAATGGCCCAAATGCTCGTAGCAATTGAGTGCAAAACAGATCCGGTCGACCTCATAAATAGAAGAGGTCGACCGGTGTTAGTTTTGCACAAATAATTCAAAGACAAAGGCACAACTCGAACTTTTGCCTTCATAGGTCGACCTCAGAAGCATCATAGGTCGACCTCGGCTAAATTAAAACGAAAAGAAATGGCCCAAATGCTCGTAGCAATTGAGTGCAAAACAGATCCGGTCGACCTCATAAATAGAAGAGGTCGACCAGTGTTAGTTTTGCACAAATAATTCAAAGACAAAGGCACAACTCGCACTTTTGCCTTCATAGGTCGACCTCAGAAGCATCATAGGTCGACCTCGGCTAAATTAAAACTAAAATAAATGGCCCAAATGCTCGTAGCAATTGAGTGCAAAACAGATCCGGTCGACCTCATAAATAGAAGAGGTCGACCAGTGTTAGTTTCGCACAAATAATTCAAAGACAAAGGCACAACTCGAACTTTTGCCTTTATAGGTCGACCTCAGAAGCATCATAGGTCGACCTCGGCTAAATTAAAACGAAAAGAAATGGCCCAAATGCTCGTAGCAATTGAGTGCAAAACAGATCCGGTCGACCTCATAAATAGAAGAGGTCGACCAGTGTTAGTTTTGCACAAATAATTCAAAGAGAAAGGCACAACTCGAACTTTTGCCTTCATAGGTCGACCTCAGAAGCATCATAGGTCGACCTCGGCTAAATTAAAACGAAAAGAAATGGCCCAAATGCTCGTATAAATTGAGTGCAAAACAGATTCGGTCGACCTCATAAATAGAAGAGGTCGACCAGTGTTAGTTTTGCACAAATAATTCAAAGACAAAGGCACACTTTTGCCTTCATAGGTCGACCTCAGAAGCATCATAGGTCGACCTTGGCTAAATTAAAACGAAAAGAAATGGCCCAAATGCTCGTATCAATTGAGTGCAAAATAGATCTAAATAATAAGGCCAGAAATCTCAACTCGAACTTCACAGGTCGACCTCAATATCATCATAGGTCGACCTCAGTCCATAAAACATAAATAAAAATCGATTTAAGGCCAGATGCGGTCGACCATGATTATGAAAAGGTCGACCGCATCTGGCGAACAGAAGGACAAAGTCCATATTTTCAAGCTACAGATCTAAATAATAAGGCCAGAAATATCAACTCGAACTTCACCGGTCGACCTCAATATCATCATAGGTCGACCTCAGTCCATAAAACATAAATAAAATAGATTAAAAGCCAAATCTTGATGCAGTTTCTCATCATGCGTCATTTTCTAAACAATTTCAAGAAAAATTTAAATCATAATTCAACTACAAATTTCTACAATTGACCAAAAAACAAATACGTGGTCGACCTGACATAGTATTAGGTCGACCTGGAAGACAAATAGTGACTACCACAACCATTAAGGTCGACCTCTGTTATTCCTAGGTCGACCTATCCAGCAGGAAAATAACAATTAACAACAAAAAGTAAGTTCAAAATTAAACCGAAAACAGGATAGGTCGACCAGATATCTGGCGCGGTCGACCTTTTCAAGCACAACATAGTCATACAATCAAAGCCAAAGTCGACATTCAGGTTGAATAACCAAAAAAACAGGAACGGTCGACCTTGAAACCCATTAGGTCGACCAATTGGGTTACCTCGCAAGTACAGAAATCCAAGTGTTGTGGCCTAAATTCAAATACGCAGAATTGTCTCGTCAGGTCGACCTGGTTGACGTCACGGTCGACCGAATGGAATTCTGCACCCAACAATATATCAAATTAGCCGGTAGAAATCACGCATTAGAAAAGAAGACGACGAATGGTACATTAGGTCGACCTCACCTTAGACCTGGTCGACCACTTCCAACGCGTACAACAACAACCACGAACGATCTTCTTCACAAAGGCTCTTAATCGGAAAAAAACTTAATTCAGACTTGGAGGCGTTGAAGGGGACTTGTATTCGTATTTATAGAGATTTAGGACGTCAATGGGTCGACCCAATTCGTTTCCTTGTCCAATTGTGGAACCTTTCTGGTGTTGGAATCCATATCCAATACGGATACGGTGTGAAGGCGGTCGACCTCTCATAATGCGGTCGACCTGTTAGGTGCACAAGGGTCGGCCTATGAGATATTTGGGTTGACCTTTCATTCTGTTAGACCACCAAAGCGGTCGACCGTATTATGTAAGAGGTCGACCGCGTCTTGGAACCCCACATACATGAATTAGTCCATTCGGTCGACCGCATGTTGGATTAGGTCGACCAAAAAGTCCATGTCACGGTGACATGCATCTCTCTCTCTCTCTCTCTATATATATATATATATAGTCTCGTACCGTTTAGCTTTTTTTTTTTTTTACCTCTTTCTTTCATATCACCATAGCAAAATCCTAACTTTTATCCCAACTAAAAGCTTATTGTAATGACATTATTTGGATTTAATTGAAATTCAGGCAAGTTTTAAAAAACTGATAAAACCTAATTTTATAAGTGAGTGTGGGTTTTGCTATTTAAAAATCAAGCCTTGTTATCGAGTGTAGGTTTGGATCGTTATAACCAAGTATACGCAAATTGACCTGTAATACTACATTATGAATTACCTCATATTTGTATGTATATTCCTCCGTGCACAAATCTCATACGTTAATTGTTACTCAAGCTATTTGTTACCCAATTAAAGTTGATAAATTGTAAATTTGATTATTTATGAAATTATTTCCTTAGCATATAATATAGTGAACGGCTATTTGCCGCCAACCAAATTGCTATTTGCCGTCAACTAAAAAAAAAATATTTTTTGAATTCAAATTTTGAATTTTCCCTTCCAAGCATTCTATAAATTCGGATACCATTAACATTTGACTCATTCCAACAAAAACTTCTGTTGACGAGCCCAGTGCCTCCGTCGCCGGCACCGTTCCTCCGTCGCCGGACAACCTCCTGTCGCCCTCAATCTTCGGAAAACAAGTAAGTTTACTTTTTCGGGCAAGTTTTCCCGTTTTCCGGCGAAAACACGGCGGGCCGAAAAAAAACTACGACCGGAACGCTGCCGAGCCGAAAATATTTGCGGCCGGTGCGACGCCCAGCCGTAAATTTCTTTCGGCCCGGCGGCGCCTCGGCCGCAAAATTTTTTCGGCCGGTCGTCGAACACGCCGGCCAAAATTTTTCCGGAGGCATGTTCGTCGGCCGGCCAAAAAAAAATTTCGGCCGAGGCGACGTCGTGCCGAAAGGGATTTTCGGCGTCGCACCGACCGCAAAATTTTTTCGGCTCGGCAACGCACCTGCCAAAAAAAATTTTCGGCGCGGCGGCGCACCGGCCAATAAAAAAATTCGGCCCGGCGACGCACCTGCCGTAGGTTTTTTCGGCCCGAGGGATTTTTGCATTTAATTTAATTTAATATATTAATTAATTAATCAATAAAAAATTACTTAATTAGTTAATAGAAATTAGCAATTAGTGTTAATATTTATTTAAGTTGGTGTATGAATATTTTTTTTGGTAATAGGTGTATGAATGTTTAATTACTTAGATTAGTTAATAAAAAATAAATTAATGAATAATTGATTTAACAATTAATGTTAATAGTCAGTACATTAGTTAATAGAAAAATAATTAATTAATAATTAATTTAACAATTAATGTTAATAATTAGTACATTAGTTAATAGAAAATTAATTAATTTGGATTAATTAACAATTAATGTTAATAGTACATTAGTTAATAGAAATTTAATTAATTAGTGCGCATCAAAGTATGATATTGTGTAAATTTGTAGATAATTAGATATGGATGATGCGAGTGGGAGTGAGTTGCATAGATTCAATGGTAGGACTGTTGATGCATCAACACGAAGGAAGGTGCCTAAGAAGAATAAGGAGAAGAAGTGCTCTCGAGACATGGACGAGTGTCGTCTTGTACGGCAACATCACGTCCTGCTATGTATTGCGACCGAGCTGGGCGGATCGTACCACCTGCTCGTGAGGAGACAGAGAGCTCGGGGACTGGACGGAGTAGGGGAGGACGTTCGAGTGGTCCTCCACCGTGGGAGCTTGTTGGTGAGTGTCCTGGTGGACCTACGGATCCTAGCCTCATTAGGAGCTTCCGTGGCCGCGCTTCCTATGCGCTTTAGACGGGGGTTGGAGATCGAGGGGTCATCAGTTGCTACAGCCATACATCGGCGGTTGATTATCTGGGTAGCTACGTGTTTAGTCATGTTGAGGCGGAGGATCTAGTTCAGCAGTCAGGTCTCCAGCACCTGATCTACTCTATGTTCTACAAGATAGCAATTGACGAGGCTTTGATCTCAGCTTTTGTGGAGAGGTGGCAGCCAGACACGAACACCTTCCACTTGCCTATTGGAGAGATGACGATCCTCCTCCACGATGTTCAGTACTTACTACAGATTCCTGTTGAGGGATGACTGATGAGTAGAACTTCTGCGCAGCTTGACCATCCGGAGGTGGGTTTGTGTGCGCTTCTTGGGATGAACTCGGAGCAGTTGAGTGGTCGTTCGGAGGCCCCTGGATATGGTAATAGGGGTAAGTGGTACGAGAAGGGTGGTTTTCTTGCGGCCGGTGGTGAACCTATTTTTGGACGAGTTGGAGGAGATAGATCGGTACAGTTGGGCGTCAGATACACTTGCTTGGTTGTACAGATACCTTGGTCAGGCGTCTCGTGCTGGTGCTAGGGGGTGGCTGGTTGTCTCACACTTCTGCAGTGTTGGATCTAGGAGTACTTTTCGGGTTTCAGGCCATCTCACTTCGAGCCACTCGTCATTGGACCCGATGAGGCTTGGGATTCACGATGGATTGGGCAGCCGGCACCTGGTTCTGTGGCTGATCCCAGTGTGAGGTTGGCGGTCTATCGTCGAGCTCTTGATAGCTTGACCCCTTCTGATGTGTTTTGGACACCTTTACATCAGAGGCCTCATCAGGTAGTGCGTCGCTCTTTGTACATTGGAGTCATCCGGTTCGCTGATATAGGCGAGTTCTATGATCCAGCCCGTTGCCTCCGACAGTTTGGATGTCGAGAGATGGTACCGCCTCCCCCTTCGCGTCCTCAGTGAGCAGACCGACCAGAGGCACCTGGTGGATATGTCATTCGGATTCCTGAGAGTTTTGATGCTGCATGGGATGCTCTGCTATCCCACATGGTTCATATAGACATGTACTCTCAGTCGTGGACGACGTATCCATATGAGACTACGATCGACTATCTTGACTGGTTCGTGGCCCACTCTCATTGTAGAGTCCTACGGGATGATGGAGATGTAGATCGACTAGTTGACTCCGCAGCGATAAGATTTGACCACTAGATCGTTACTCTATTATAAATATACTTAGCGTGAAACTAACAATTGATCTTGTTTTTTTTATGCAGCGTGCTCGCGACCTTTTGTACACGTTTGCACCTGCGGTTCGAGCAGCAGCAGGGACCGTGGAGGAGTTTCTTGAGCATTCTCGACGAGCCTACAGGGCACTGCACGGAGTGCAGGATGTGTGGACTGAGTACTGGGTCTCTCATGGACTCCCCCCTCCAGGGGATTTTTAGTTTTTTTAATGTTTGGATCATTTATGATTTGTACTATTTGTGTTTAGATCGGATGTTTATGTTTAGACTGCATGTTTGCATATTTATATTTAGATCGGATGTTTGACTACTTATGTATGTTTGGATCGGATGTTTATGTTTAGAATGCATGTTTCCATGTGTTGGATCAGATGTTTAGACCGTATCACTGAACAACCCTTTAATACATCGCAGCAACCACTCATATGTTTCCTTTGTTTCCTGCTTAATAATTGCACATGCAATGTTAAAATTCTTCTTGACTGGAGTAACCCAATAATCTCAACCCATGGCCAGCCGTACCTGTTGGTCTTGTAGGTCGAGTCAATGAGGATGACGTACGACTATGCATGCAACATCTGAATGGACGTCGGGTGCGCAAAAAACAAATTAGTGAGCACATTATTAGAGTCCTTTTGCAAATAGATATGGTACCCACGTTGTTCAGCTCCGTGAAGCGCAAACTATATTGCATCCATTTCACCCATCTCATCCAATCTTGTCTTGTAATTTCTGTTGTAGATATGTTTGATATCATGATGCACACCCCCTTCAGTATTGAGTGTCGTCTTCTGCTGATTTGGTCTCACCCCCGCCTTCCTTATTAATCTTAACCTCTCTGTTTCAGCCTCACTAAACTGTTTGTTGTGTCGGTGATGTTCTGGATACAACACCTTTTCATGGTTGTGAAACCCTCTATTAGCTCCGGTTACACGACTTGTCACTCCCACTATGACCCATGTGTTTGGACCATTCTCTTGCCATACTTCCTTAATACATATCTGAAACTGGCAACCAGTACCCTTCGGACTAATATTCCACGCGTCTCCTTCGTAGGGTCTGGTTTATAAGACTTAACGATCCTACTGCTTCTATCGCAATATATACAGAGGGCAGAACAGGATGTAGTCCACCAGTATTCGGTTTCCATGCTCCTCTAACAATAAAGAACCCACACTCCTGAGCGATTGCATTTGCAGCTAACTCAGCTAACTTCACACTTGCATAATGGATCCCATTCTCAAATTCCTGTGTGTAATCATGATCGGCCGGTAACCACTCTGACATTTTTCCTACAATTACAATATAATACATCAATAATCCTGTGAACCTAAACGCTAATTTCAAGTCTTAACCACTAAATTCAATTCCTAAACTCTAAATTCAACTTCTAAACTCTAAATTCAATTCTTACACGCTAAATTCAACTTCTAAACGCTAAATTCAACTCCTAAAATCAAATTTTCCCGAAAAATTCCAAACACAGATGGTGGGCCAAAAATTTCGGCGGCCGGAACCTGGCCGGGCCGAAAATTTTCGGCGACCGGAACCAGGCAGGGCCGAAGGAAATTGGTGGCCGGAGCCAGGCTGAGCCGAAAACATTTTGTCGCTCAGCCTGGCTTCGGCTACTGATTTCCGTCGGCCCTACCTGGTTCTGACCGCCGGAAATTTTCGGCCCGGCCAGATTTCGGCCGTCGGAAATTTTTGGCCCACCGTCTGTGCGTTGCAAATCGTCGGAAAAATTGTTCAAAACTACAAAAAATTGACGCACCTGCTTAGTGATGATTCATGGATGCGTGTTCGTAGTTTACGTCGAGGATGGGCTTTTCCGATGATTTTCCGGTGACTTTTCCGGCGAGCATCGTTTTTTTCTGATTCAATACGTTCTCTGAAAGTTGGATATGTTGTAGATTGTGAAACTCCTTAACCAAAGATGTACGTATATATATATATATTTTTTTTGTTGGCGGCAAATAGCAATTTGGTTGGTGGCAAATAGCAAGCCCCTAAACTTTTCTTCTCATCCTCTATATTTAATTTTTAGGATTTTGCTACGGTGACATGCATGTCACCGTGACATGCATGTCACCGTGACATGGACTTTTCGGTCGACCTAATCCTAAAGGCGGTCGACCGAATTGACTAATTTGGGCAGCACGAGAAAGCATTGCAGTCGACCTAATCCTAAAGGCTGTCGACCTCAATTCATAGCATAATTGATGAGTCCTTGTTATCATTATTTATGACTAGTTATGATGGTTTAAAGCGTAATTTAGACGAGCAAAAGAACCACACAAATCGACATACATAAGCAAAAAAAGACACGAGGCATAGGTTGACTTTCTTGTATTCGGTCGACCTCGTACCGGATTAGGTCGACCTCGACACCAACACTTTATCTTCATTTTACGTCAAATGATTGGATAAATTGATAGAACACTTATCGTCTATCTGGTCGACCTCTTTCTTTATCTGGCGACCACTCTGGTCAACCATGTTGTTAATGACTGCCATCAAGTGGTCGACCTATATACCTTTACGGTCGACCATGTTGTTTCTGACGCCAACGAAATGGCCGACCGAGGCTTATTCTGGTCAACCAAAAATAATAACTTAAACTAAGAACGGTCGACCAGGTGGTCTTTGAGGTCGACCACAATGCTTTCTCGTGCTGCCCAAATTAGTCAATTCGGTCGACCGCCTTCAGGATTAGGTCGACCGAAAAGTCCATGTCACGGTGACATGCATGTCATAGTAGGCATACCCTAATTTTTAATCAAACAATACTATAAGGAGGTTCTCCTCAGGAACCCCCTTTATTCCATTTTCCTGCTTCCAGCGCAGAGTAAGGAGGGACCTTTTGGTCAATACCATAAGGAGGTTCTACTTATTTCCAGTTCAAAGAAGGAGGCGGACACTATTTGGTTTCTACTTATTTTTAGTTTCACGTAAAGGCGGATATATGAGTAATTATTATTATTATTATCATTATAATCATATATAGTATAACCCATCACGTGTGACTTAGTAATTATCAAGGTTGTCAAACCGGTTTGTGCCAGTGTGCCGGTTTAGCAAGTGGAATGGTTCGACCGGTGGTACATACCGGTTTGTGCCGGTTCATGCCGGTTCATATTACAAATAATTTACAAATACTCATATTTAAACACGACATTTAACGTCAATACCTAAATATTTGTACTTGAATCCAACAAATAACATCAACATTTAACTTTTTAACACATAAAATAAATAATAAATTACTTTTTATCAAATAAATTCACTAATATAAGATCATTTTACTTAGAGATTCGTATATCTATCATGCCGATCATACCGGTGGTGTCATACCGGTTTTATGACCGGTATAGGTTGAACCAGGTTCAACCAGTGGCACGCCGGCCGGCGTGACAACCATGGTAATTATTTTCTTTGCTTTCCGAGACCTTAAGGTAAATTAAAGAGATAAGTTCAATTAATTTGCATCAAATCTTCAAAATTGTTGTAAGTATAGTCGGCCTGATGATTCCTTTGGATCCTTTCTCTTATTGTATTAATTATCATAGGCGTCGAGAATATATCAGCTAAAGAATTATTATAAGTATATGGAAATTTATGGTTAATTTAGAGGCTAACATCACTAGGAACCTATATTATCGAGAAAGTGTCATTTGTGTCCCGAACTATTCAATATTCTATTTATGTCCTAACTTATGATAGTTGTGTGGCATTTATGTTCCGGCGATTTTGTTAACCGTTATAAATAACGATTGACTAGATAGTGGTCAACTTGATGTTGACTTAGGAGCGGAATCAACAGAGCAATTAAGAAGATTTGGCGGTTTTTATAACTTTTTATTTTTTATTTAATCATTTTAGATGAAAATATAAATAAAATTTGTATAAGATGCCACATCGCCATTCCTGAAGTTTATGTTAATTATTGACGGTCAAACTCTATCAACAATAATAAAAAATAGTCAGGACATAAATGTCATATTGAATCATTAGGGGCACAACTGACACTTTCTTGATAGTTCGGATTTTCCAGTGGTATTAGCCCTTAATTTAGTTATGTATATGTGAATACATAATCAGATTATTGCAGTACATGTTTATAAACGGATTCTTAATTAAAGAGTAAATATAATTTATTAGGTAAAGCTTTAGTACTTTTCAAATTATTAGCCAACTCTTTCTAAATACAAAATATTAACTAATTTTTTTGCAATGCATCAACCTATTAGTCATTTATCTATTACCGTTAGTAATTTTCTAATTATTTTATTAGTTAAAATACTAAAATTTTAGAATGTTGATCTCCATATATCTCTTCCAAGTCAGTATCATCTTGCCAAGTCAATATTACTTAAAAAAACTGCTAACTGATAGTTAACATTTGGCTAATGTTATGTACTTTGAAAGGATTGGCTAATACTTAAAAAAAAATTGATTTGTATAATAAACTATATTAATCCTTAGTTAAATTGTCATAAATTCCTTGCTATGCAACTTTTAGCTAGCACTATCACACTAATCGACTATGAAACACAACAATACATGGTTGGGGATGAATGGTTAATCAAAGAAACACAAAATTATTATGTCTAAGATTGTGCATATTATTTTCATATTAATATTAGCGATTATTTTGTACTTCTATGCCTCAAAAAAATAATCTTGTGGAGAATCATCCAAACAACCAAATAGTACTTCAATTTAATTAAGTACAAGTAATTTATTAGCATAATTATATACATCGTACAATTTAATATGCATAATGTCACGTGTGATTTATGAAAAAAGGGTGTCATTTTTATACCACCAGAAGGTATGGTTGATTCTGATCAATTCCTATCTATAATGCATAATAAGTTTTCTTATGGCATGTGCATTAATGAACTGTCAATTGCTTATAATATCTCTAACTATTTCACACCTTGATCTTACAAAATTATTATTATCTATTTTACAATTCAGAAATTGATATGCACAAAAGATAGATTTGAAGAGAATCGATTAGCCATAGAGAAAATTATCACGAAGAGAATGTGCTTTTTATATAAGGCAAAAGCATATGTATGGAAAGGTTGTCAACATTCATGCTGATAATCCATTTATTTCATATTTGTTTTGGATTTATATGCTATCAAATTATAATTTGACTTTTAAGATTGCTTATTTTACTTATTCATATACAATACTTCAATATGAGATGAATAACTACAAACTAAGAGAAATAGATTATTAAGATCCAAGTTTATTGATATTTACGGTATTTGTGCTTTCTTCATTTATTTTAATTTTAGAATTTTTATCAAATGTATATCTTATATTTGAGTTTTAATTTTATTGTCGAAGTGAACCTCCCTCCTCAAAGGCAGCTACTAGAGGTTTTGAATATTTGTTTGAAAATTATATCATCAAATCGGTAGCCTGATACCTACTAAAAAGAAAAAACCAAAGTTCGTCCAACTCTACATCTATGACACTGGCAATGAACACCAAAATCGGCTAGATTTTTCTCAACAGATCCAGTTTCAAATACTTTGCGCAATTCAATTATTCAACCATCAAAGGAGATGTTAGATTCAAGTAATCTTAGTAAAAAAAAAAAAAATTTGAACTACAAGGGATAGATTGAATGACACCATTGTCCAACAACTTGGAATTAAGTTGCTTGCTAAAAGAGAAGCGGATGGTAGAGAATATGGCTTACCATATGCAAATGAGGTTGTTGCTTTAATTCTTGATGATCCTAGGGAGCAAACACTTTCTCCTTATATGTAGTACATTATCAAAGTTATGAACTGGAACAAGGTAGTATATATCATCCAAAAGTTTAATGACTTTGCAATATCTCATATCATTCCCACATTGTGAAGATGAATGGCACCCAAATATTCCATATTCTGGTTGTAAGGATGCAAATGATATGCATTGTTTGAGGCTGAGCTTTCGAATTGGATTAAAATAATCAAATAAAGTTACGAGAACATTACTGCCACTGTCTTTTGGATTCTTATTTAAGAGATGATTCAAATACCGGTTTGAGTGGAAAACATATAATTTTAGCTTCATCACACACAAGTAATCCTCTATATAAGTATGAAAGCTTTAGGATGCTATGAGCCTATGACAATATGTAGATAGCATGATGTTCATATCTTTTCATTACATTTACGTGTAAACCTGATTGGCCTGAGATTCAATACATGCTTGATTTGAAAAAGGCCTACTCCTAGGAAAGATCCTAATAGAGTTGATGTCTTAGCTAGAGTTTCCAAGTTGAGGCTAAATTAACTTGTCGAAGGAGATTTTGGAGAATAATGTTTTTTTGGAAAAATATGCTCATGTAAGTTATATTCCATATTGTTAATTTAAGAATCCTTACTTCATGATTTGTTTGGTAATGATTTTTCAATTTAGATAATTATTGATAATTTCTTTCATTGTAGATGTAATGACAATTGAATTTAAAAAACATGGTCTACCTCATGCTCATTTATTAGTTTTCCTAACTGTAAAAGATAAATTCTATTGTCCTTCAAAATAGATCAATTATATATGTTGAAATCCTAAAGCAAATTATGCATGTTATCAAACAATTACTGTTTGAGCGTAACTGAGTGTAGGATGAGACTCGAGTGGAGTTGGGGTGAGAAGAGCAAGCAATAAGAATCTTCTATTCAGTTGGAGGATTAAGGTTACAAGAGAATGTGGTTGCGAGGGTGAAATCTTAGAGAGAGAAGTTGATCCTTTATAGTGAGAGAGTCAAAAGTTTCATCCCCTTTCACCCACCGGAGTAAATGCTCTATTTATAGGCTACATTGCGGTGGGTGGACATTTAATGTGATATGACTACTGCATGTGTCAGACATTTAGACCATGCCTTAGGCCATAATTATACCTAGGACTAGGATGTGAGCGTTCCTTCAGAGAATACGGCGTCGTTCTTCCCGGTTTCCTTTCTCAGTTCGAATTGAGCGAAACGACGCCGGCTTGGGTAGAGCAAAATGACGCCGTCTGGCGTTTACAAAATGACACCGACTTGGGTAGAGCAAAACGATGCCATCTAGCGCCTCTGATACTCGCGGATGCGCCTTTACTCGCGGAGCTCCATGCTGCGAGTGGTTATTTCCGTGAGCATGCTGGTCTGTCTCGCTTGCGCGACTGGATCTGAGCTATATCCCCAACAATTGCCCCCCATCAGGGGGTATTCTGTGAATGCCTCCTTTTCGGTTCTTGCGCGCTGGACTCTGTTCCTTGGGCTCCTCATCCGCTTTCTTAGTCTTGATTGTTCGTGCTCGATCTTCTCGCCCTCTTCGCCTTCCTTCTTGCGCTTCTGCTGGCTTCGCGCGGTTAGAGTTGATTTTCGAGTATATTTTTTCCTCTTCGCGGGTACACCATGCCCCCATGTGGTGTGCGTACCCTATGACGTCCCCGCCTAGCCCCTACGTTTTATAGGTGTTGACGTGACACTTTGTCATTCACTCGTTTGGGCGGAGGCTTTTTGAAGTTCAAAATTTCAGACGTTTACGATCCCCGATGCAACTTTAACCCTTCGGTTACCCTTATGTGGGTTATAAATACTCCTCTTTTCCGAAGGAGAGTTATTCTTCTCTCACACTTCTACTTCATCCCTCTGGTTTTTCTCTGCCAACGAGATTCATCTTCTTCTCCGACAACCTTAAATCTCGAGTTTGTTCGTATTATTTCCCGGAGCACAATGGCCAGCACCGATGTGAACAACGAGATCGGGGTCGTACCAGACGAAGAAGGTAATCTTTCTCCACTTTCTCATATTTCTACTGATCCATCTCTGGATCTGGCCGATTCCGACAACGTTCACAGCGGCGGAGCAGATGAAGGAGGCGCTCCGGCGACGCCGTCATACGCCGTCGATTCCGGCCAGGATTTGTTGCATGGCTTCTCCGGTGTGGGGATGACGGAGCGTGCAAGTGGTGGAGCGATCACGCGTGCGCAGGGGGTATTGATAATCCGCCGCGAACGTGCGAGCGGGTCAGGTGTGGCTCCTGTTGATGTCCCAGAAACATCAGAGACATCGTCGGAGCCGCTCTGCGTTTCCCGCGTGATCGAGGCGATGAGTCGTCTTGGCGTACGTGGGGTGGGGCCCACATACACGATCTTGGATTGGGAGGAGATGTTCGACGCGGGCAGGTTCCGAATGACAATCTTGTACGCGGAACGGACCACATGCCGGTGTATGGGCAGCGAGAAGTGACAGAGTTAGTGCGCGGGTTGGGGTTTCCCCCCAACTGGCAGTATGTAGTTCCCACCCCGCGGAGTCGGATTGGGAACTGCCCCCTAGGATGGTCTGGCGTGTATTCGGAGTATTGGAGGATGGGCTTCAAATTCCCTATCGACCCGCTGCTGTGCGCTCTGTACAGGCACCTCAATTGCTCCGTCGCACGCTTGTCTCCATCCGTGATCATGCACGTTTCCTATCTCCGACTTGTGTGCAAAAGGCTCAATATTCAACCATCTTACGGGATGTTCCGGAAGATATACAAGATAAAAGGGCCCACAGAGAAGAGCGATTGTGTCTCCATCAGGCAGCGAGACAAGCGGCCTGATGGATGGCTCCCCCAAATTGGAGAAGAACTAGTTCGAGCGGTTTTTCTTCGTGAAGCCCGTTCCGGGGGAGTGGTTCAGTGAGTATGTGGAGGAGCCGACGGTTTGGAAGAAAGGATGCATACGCGGCTTCGAGTCAGAGTTGGGCAAGTACGATGGGCTCGATGAAGAGTAAAAGACATGCATGCCTCAGAGGATAAACTTGTACTCCGGCGGAGTTCGCGCGACAGGAGCTCTTTGCTGATGGTTAATTATGTTTCTTTCCTTTTGCATTCTGTTGTATTAACGATCGTCTTACGACTTATTGGCGCAAGTGTTGACTTCTTGTCATGGGTGAGCATGATGTCGGTTGACGACGTGATGAAGGCTCTGTGGGCTCCGTGTGCAGAGAAAAAGAAGAAGGAAGGTGTTCAATCTAGCGGCGCGAAGAGGAAGGAGGTGGAGCAACCATTGGTCACGGAGAGGCCTACAAAGGCGCCGCGAGTGACCGAACAATCCTCGCAGCCGATGCAGTAACTGCCTCTGTCGATTACTGAATGGAAGACGCGGGTGAGTAAACCACCGCACCCCGAGAAGGTGGTGGCTGCTAGTTCATACGGGGCAACCGTCCAACAGACATTGCCGGAGATGCCCGGTTTTGGGGCCACCGCGATCAACTACTTCTGCGATGTACGGATCCACACTGGTGCGGCTTGCAACCGTTCGGCCGCTCAGACTCCTTTGCGAGCCGTTGGGCCTATGCTGAGCATCCCCTCGCAGATGGAGAAATCAGATCTGCTGCAGGACCTGTCCCAGGTTCACTTCACGGTAAGCTTGGGTTAACCTTACATGTAGTCAGTCTTACTTGTCAAATCATATTTCTCTAAGTCCTTTAGCGTTGTGAATGTAGGGTTTCCTGGCAACTTTCCGCGCCCAGCAGAAGCGTGCCCGGGAATGCGTGGCGTTGAAGGCTAAGGAATCAAGGGCTTTGCAGCTAGAAGGAAAGCTCGCTGGTGCAGAGAGTCGCGCGGAGTTGGCGACGAATAAGGCCAACGAGGCTATGGAGCAGCTTGGCGTTTTGCAGAGCAAGCTGACGGAAGATCTGGAGGCGGCAAAGGAGCGGGTCAAGGCAGAGGAGCGGGCCAATATTTGGGAGAAGCTGCGGAGCGAGTTTGAAGAGGAAAGAGGCGCCTGGCGGATGAGCGGGCGCAGGAGAAGAAGTGGTTGGAGACAGACCACTCGGAGAAGCTGAGGCAGGTCCGCGAGGAATTCCAGAAGGAAAAGGAGGATCTGGTCCATCTTCACGATGTGGCCAAGGCGTAGGTTGTGCGCAGCGTAGGTTACTACAGTCCGTCAGTACAAATCTTCCACTGTGTTTGGCAAGATTTTGGCGGACGCGATGATGACCAAGGCTGTGATCGCGGTCCGCAAGAAGGTGCGACCAGAAAATCCGGGGTTTAAGTATGGACCCACCCATGTGGAGGCGAGTTTCCCGTGTTTGGGGTCGGGGCGGAAGTTCTGCCGTAATACTTGGTCTCTGAGGATTAGCTTATGTCAAACCAGCTTCGTGTTGTAGTACTTTGCTACCTGCTCCTTTGTCGCAGCTAGCTTAATGGCTGCTAATTCTCGTCGCTCTTGTGCCAACTCCAAATCTAGTAGGCGCGCCTCGTCGTTACTCTATTCATCATATATCGTGATCCGATAGGTTGGTGCTGTTGTCTCAATGGGGATCACCACGTCTGTGTCGTACGTGAGTGCGAAAGGAGTTTCGCCTGTTGCCATTTTGAACGTGGTGCGCTGCGCCCATAGCACCGTATGAAGCTCTTCTGCCAAATTGCCTTTCGCCTCATCCAGGCGGGTGTGTAGGCCATGTAGAATTGCTTTGTTCGCCGATTCCGCTTGGCCGTTGTCTTGGGGATCTCGCAATGACTCCCACTTGGTCACAAAAGTCTATCACCTCCGCGCAGTCGAATTGTTTCCCGTGGTCGAATATGAGTGCATTCAGGACACCGAAGCACGCCAGGATGTTATTTTTTAGGAAGCAGGTTACTTGTTGCATAGTTATCGAGGCTAGTTCTTCCGCTTCGATTCACTTGGTGAAGTAGTCCATCGCCAGGATTATGTAATTACGATTTCCTTTTGCCGTCGGAAAGGGGCCTAAGAGGTCCACTCCCCATTGCGCGAAGAGCCATGGGCTCAGATTTCCTTGAAGCTCGGTCGACGGTCGATGATGTTGGAGAGCGTTCACTTGACACTTGTGGCATTGATCCGCGTATTTTTTGTGTCCTTTTTCACTCCCGGCCAATAGTATCCGTGCAGCAAGATAGTGCGTTCCATGCTGCGCGCCCCTGTGTGCATTGCACACAAGCCTTCGTGTAGGTCGCGCACTATGTTGCGTGCCTCCTCTTGCCCGATGCACTCTAAGTACACACAGAGTATGACCGGCGATACAGCTCCCTACCAATGAGCATTCAGCGGGCCGCTTTCTGACTTAAGATCCACACCTCTTTAGTGTCTTCTGGCACCACGCCGTCTTGTAAGTATCTTATGATTGGGGCTCTCCAGTCTTCCTCTTGCACTATTTGTGTGGTGTTGACCATGACGTCTTGGTGGTTTTCCTTTTCCTCTTTTTGAACCGAGACTAAGCGTGTCGATTTGAAGTCGGTGGCGGTTGCTAGCTTGGAAAGTGCGTCCGCGTGCATGTTTTCCTCCCTTGGTATTTGCAGAAATGTCACCGCTTTAAAGGTACTTGCCCGGTGTTTGACACGCTAAATGTACTGCACGAGCGTGTCCTCTTTTGCGTCGAAGATCCCGTTCAGTTGGTTGACCGCCGACAAAGAATCGGATAGCACCATGATTGTTCTCGCGCCCAAGTCATTGGCGGCCGTTATTCCCGCCAAGATGGCCTCGTAATTTTCAACGTTCTGAATCGAATTGCGATTTCGTGAACGATGCCTGTTGGGGTGCGCACGACGACACCCGCTCCGGCTCCATGTTTGCTTGCCGCGCCGTCCACGTATATCTCTCATACTCCTTCTGGTGTTGTATCGAGAGTGACTCCTTCAGCGATGAAATCTGCCAGTATTTATGCTTTTATTGCTGGTCTTGGAGCGTATTGGATGTCGTACTCTGACAACTCGACCGTCCATTTTACCATCCACCCGGACACTTCCATTGAGGTCAGGATCTTTTTTAGTAGAAGGTTGGTCAGGACGGTGATCGACTGTGCTTGGAAATAGGGGCGTAATTTTTGCGACGCGCTCACCAATGCCAGGGCGGCTTTCTCTTTCGGGGAATATCTTGTTTCCGCGCTAACCAGAGTTCGCGATGTGTAATACACGGGGCGCTCAGTCTGGTTTTCTCTCCTTGATATTAGCACCGCGCTCACGGCTTTTGTTGACACAACAAGATACATAAATAATTTTTCATTAAACTTGGGGGCGGTTAGTACAGAGGGGATACAAGGTATGACTTAAGCTCTTGGAAGGCCGTTTCACACTCCTTGGACCATGCGAATCGCGTGCCGCTTTTGAGCGTTTTGAAGAAAGGGGCGCATTTGTCGGCTGATCTTAGTATGAATCTTCCTAGGGCCGCTATCTTGCCATTCAAGGATTGTATCTCTACCGTGCTCCTCGGTGCCCGCAGTTGTTGGCCAGCGGTGATCTGTTTTCGGTTGACTTCGATGCCACGCTTGGTAATCATGAATCCTATAAATTTTCCCGCTTCCGCTCCAAAAACACACTTTAAGGGGTTTAAGCGGAGGCTGTGTTTGCGGAGCGCCTCAAAAGTCTCGCGCAAATCTTCCAAATGGGAGTTTCCCATTTTGGTTTTGACGATGAGGTCATCCACATATGCCTCGATATTCTTCCCGATCTGTTGTGAGAACATCGAGTCGATCATTTTTTGGTAAGTGGCACCAACGTTCTTCAATCCAAATGGCATCCCGACGAAGCAGAAGTTTCTGAATGGCTTCATAAAGGCCATTTTTCCTCATCTTCGCGGGACATTGGGATCGAGGGTGCTCTTGAAGAGGATGTCAGCCGCGCTGCCTCCATCTATCAGTAGGCAGTAAATTTTGCAAGCATCTACCAGCGCGGTGATGGTGAGTGGGTCTTCTGACGGGACCCCTTGGGGGAATTTCGCGTCGTCAAAACTTAGGTTACATTTCGTCTGCACCTCGGCTGTCGCGCATTCCATCGCGCGCTCGCGTTTTGTCTTTTTCTTTGGGCGGTCTCCTTCGATTGTCACCTCCCCTATTTCCTTCCGCACTATGTACAAGCCGGTGGCCTCGTCGTAATAGGGTTGTGGAGGGGGTGGCAGATTCCTGCTTTGTTCTTTCTGCTCTTCCGCTCCGCGAACGAATTCGGACAGGAGTCCTCTTCGAATGAGGGCCTCAATTTCGAAACGCAGGTTTATGAAGTCCTCCGTCAAGTGGCTCGTCTCCCTGTGAAAGTCGCAATGCTGCTGGGATCGCGCATGTGTGGTGCAGCCTTTACGGGCGCGGGTCAGTTGAGTTTGTAACCTTTCTTGCGTAGCACATGAAACACGTTTTTCACCGAGTTGTTGAGTGGTGTGAAGGTGTTCTGTGGCCTCCTATCTGGTGAACGCCTTCGCGGAGCTTGTTCTAGTGGGGCGGGCGGGAGGCTCGACCCGCTATGCAACTGTACCAACTGCTCACGTGGCACTGGGAGCTGCTTCCGCCCTGATCTTCTCTGGGTGGCTTCGATGGTTTGAAGCGCCTAATAGAACCCGCCCCAAGGTTTCTTCTAGCTTAATGGCCTTCTCGATTTTGACCTCCAGCTTTGTCGACAGCGTGACTGGTCTTTTTGCTAACGCCCGCTTGAGCTCTTTGTTGGTGGTGGCGTCCATGAGATGATGGGCGGCAGTTTCGGGGGTAAGATCTCGTACTACCATTGCCACCCTAGACCACCTGGCGTAGAATGCCCGTAGGCTCTCCCCATATTTTTGCCTGATATCAATCAAGGCCTTGAGGTGGAGGGGTCTTCTTTTTTGGGACGCGAACTTAGTCGTGAACAAGAGTATGAACTCTTCAAACGAGCGGATGATCTCATTTGGGAGTCTGTTGTACCAATTGAGGCATATGCCGGCGAATGTTGATGGAAAGGTTCTGCAAAGCGCCGCATAGGAGTTGGTTTGGAGTTGCATCAGGAGGCAAAAGGTGCTGACATGGTCCTCTAGGTCGGTTGTATGTTGGGAGGGCGGGTGGCATTCCGCTTAGGTGTTCCGCCATGATTTCTGCGCTCAATGGTTGATTGGGACGATACTGCGGGGATAGATGTTGCTCCAAGAAGCTGAGGTCCGCCCTGGCCCGCGACTTCGCTTGTTGCACTTCCTGTGCGGGTGGCTCAACCGGCGCTTGTTGTGGTAGTGAAACAAGCCCTGACGCTTCACCTGCCACCTGTCATGGCGCGGTTGGCGCCACATGTGACGTTGGTGCGGCCTCTTTGCTCATCATGAGTGCTATGACTTGGTTCATCTTGTTTTGCATATCGGCTATGACTTCGTTTTGCTTCGCCATTTGTTGCTTCATCTCCTTGGGTGTTAGCTCGGGCTCTTCTTCTTCTTCTTCTTCAATAAGTACTGCGCTCATATTGCTGATTTCTGCGAACACCCTTGGGTTCGTCATCGCCTTGATGGGTGTCGCTTCGTCGGGTGAGCTGGGATTATGTTCCGCCATTGTTGGTTGATTTTCTATTGCTTCTCTACTCGGCCCCACGGTGGGCGCCAATTGTTTGAGCCTAACTGAGTGTAGGAGTGAGACTCGAGTGGAGATGGGGTGAGAAGAGCAAGCAATAAGAATCTTCTATTTAGTTGGAGGATTAAGATTACAAGAGAATGTGATTGTGAGGGTGAAATCTTAGAAAGAGAAGTTGATCCTTTATAGTGAGAGAGTCAAAAGTTCCATCCCCTTTCACCCACCGGAGTAAATGCTCTATTTATAGGCTACATTGTGGTGGGTGGACATCTAATGTGATATGACTACTGCATGTGTCAGACGTTTAGACCATGCCTTAGGTCATAATTATACCTAGTACTAGGATGTGACCGTTCCTTCAGAGGATACGGCGTCGTTCTTCCCGGTTTCCTTTCTCAGTTCGAATTGAGCAAAATGACGCCTACATGGGTAGAGCAAAACGACGCCGTCTGGCGTTTACAAAACGACGCCGTCTGGCGTTTACAAAACGACGCCGTCTGGCGTTTACAAAACGACGCCGGCTTGGGTAGAGCAAAACGACGTCGTCTAGCGCCTCTGATACTCGCGGACGCGCCTTTACTCGCGGAGCTCCATGCCGCGAGTGGTTATTTCCGCGAGCGCGCTGGTCTGTATCGCTTGCGCGACTGGATCCGAGTTATTTCCCAAACAATTACAAATGTTATTATGTTCATGACTCATGTGACATTCAAGGATCTAACACTTCGTATATAGCTTATGGTGTATGTTGAAAATATTCTTCGAAGGATACTACAGCAAAACAACTATATCAATGTCGAATTTTATAACAAATCAAGATTAGTTATTAATCTCATGATCTTTTATATCCTCGTTAAATTGATCCTACATAATATTTCAGTTATGTTGGTATCATATGTTTTTTCTTGTCTTGAACCATTTTTAGTTTCTTTCGTTATTCATATTGTCACTGTCACAGAGTAGTTACTATATATATATTTAACTTGTACTAACACTGTTACTCCCAAAACTATCAAATCGGGAGAAGTTACTCTTCCTACAGAATGGACCCTTGAAGGAGCTACCATTCCCAGAAGCATCGACCATCGTCAGGTTAATCAAATTACTCAACATCTTGATGGTATTGTTAACATCTCTTTTGCTAGGAACTCCATCTCTAGCATTTCTGATATAGACCCTGAATTGACAGACTATGCTCGACTATATATATATATATATATGGGGAGTTCTATGGTACCCAGGGTGAAATCCGGGGTATCGCATACCTTGAGTAAGAAAACGCTATCCAGAACTTGAATTGACAGATCTTTCGAACATGAAACTATACTCTAACCCTTAAAGATCAAAATCTAGGTCTTAATTCTCTAAATCTTACATTCCAAGATCAATTTAATTAAAAACAATAATCGACGGTTATGATTCGTCCAAATATAGGCAAAAAAATTAATGCACCATCTTAGGGTTTATAGTTTATGATTTAGATAATTAGCACCTAGGGTTCACTCAATAAGGGTTAGGGTATAGTATCATGCCCAAAAATCCTGCTAATTCGAGGTCTAGATAGCGTTTTCATACTCAAGGTATGCGGTACCCCGGATTTCACCCGGGGTACCGTAGAAGGCACCATATATATATATATATATGGGTAGTTCTAGGGTGCCCATGGCAAAATCCGGGGTACGGGTAATCGGGGGCAAGGAAAATTACCAAAAGCATCAAGAAGCGTTTAAGCTTTTTTCATTGGACTTCAACCTAACTGTACCCGGTTTAATTATATCGATTAAGAGGTTAAACCCTATGGATACGACCTGCCAGCCTAACCAATTTCCAGTCTCCCTTCTACGATCCCTCATTCGTATTGGAGGGTCCCCTCTTAGTTCGAAGTTCGATCATAAGCTGCCTATCAAATCTGAAATCTCCAACAAAATCATCATTACGAAACCCAAATCCTTTTATTATTTGATCCACATTCGATATAGCTCCCTATCCAATCTCAAATCCCCAACATCATCATGTTACATACCCCAAATCTATGTACCCACATTCGAAGAGAAGATCCCCATATGAAATCCTCACATAATCATCGTTTTGAACCCCAAATCCTTGTATCCACAAATCGACGTTTTGTTCCTCCCCATTTTATTTCCGGGCAGAATTTACTCACCTATCTCTTTCTAACACGATTACGGCGACCATGTCTATTATTTTGTTCATCAAACTTTTAATTTGAAAAAGAACCCTTGAAAGAGGTTTGCTAACCCTAGGGTTCATGTCGCTAGTGCTTTGTCATCTTGTCTTAGCGTTATTGTCATTTTCTCGAAACTTTTATCACTCGGTGAAGTTAAGGTTTCCTGATATGTAGTGTTCGTCTCGCCCAGAGGATTGAGAAAGAAGATGAAGAAGAAAAAATTTGATTCGAATCGGATGGAGAGGTCTCCTTAATTTGTGTTTATGTATTAACGATGCGTTTAGGACTAATTCTAGTTGGACTGGGTCTGATCATTGATTTTTGCAGGTTTTTAAATAACATTCAAAAGTGGGCTTGTACATGACCCATGGCACCTAGTTTGTTGATAATAGATACTGAGTTCCGGATTGTCATTAGGTTGGGCCTTTGATAATTGTCTATCTCAGTGGAGGTTCTTTGTTTTACTTATTTTCATCTGCTTCTGCTTCTAAAATCCTGATCATGCCTTGAGTTCACGCAATTTAAACATAATTATGTGTTCCATCTTTTTTGGGGATTTGGTAAATGCTAGCGTGTCTCTTTACACATTTAGCAGTACGAGGTAAACTACAATCCGCCCAATTTAACTCTTCATTAGTTGAGATCCTATTCCACTCTCTCACTGATTTCCCCTCTTTATGCAATGCACTCGTACATAACAAACCTCTTGTAGACTAATTAGAGGCTTGTGGTTGGATACTGAGTGAAGATATTTTTTAATTTATGTTTTGAAACGAAAGTTAGAATTTCACTTTTTAAGTACCTATGTACTTTAATGTAAAATTTTATCAGCGTATAGGTATACGATTGTTGTATAAGGATTTTGTAGTGACGTGGTTAAGACAATCCGTCCAATTTAACTCTTCATTAATTCCCCCTTTTCCACTCTCTCACTCCCCCACAAAGCAGAAACAATCCACTATGATATATTTACCATTCATTTTAACCCTTCACTTAATAAGAAATCGAAATTTCACATGATGATTATAAATCTCATGTAGCTTAATTGGTTAATTGTCCTTTAGTTGCTGAGTTAATAAAGTAGATGTTTGTGGCTTGATACTTAGCGTCTATCAATTTTTAATTTATGTTTTGAACAGAAAGTTAGAATTTCAATTTTGAAGTACCTATGTACTTTAGTTGGGCAAGAAAAGTTAATAAACAATAAAATAGAAAAAGAGAATAGTTATCTATGTGGCATTGATAGATTAATTCCTAATTTAGCAATCTTGCTAGTTTAGAAAGAACTCTTTCATCCCTAAACCATTGCTAAGTTTTTGCCAGCTAAGCTACACCTCATCTTTACCAATTGCTAAAAGTTGGGGATGGAGATGGTGACAATCAATAAGCAATTTCTAAAGTGGGCCCTTATCGCTCTTAGGGTTTAGGGTTATTATACCAAATCATTAGATTAATTTTGCTAAAAGAAAAAGTTAGTTAACCTACAAAGCCAGTATAAAAGCACAACCCCATCTCCCGTCGTCAATTCCTAAACTTTTCCTTTAATCCGATGGTGAAAGAGCTTCAATCCTTGCCGCGGCTGTCACCCAATCAGATTTCGCCATTTTCGGAAAGTCGCATTTTCCCATAACCAGTGCTGGCGTTACCAAGGCCGAGGCAGCGGTAGGGAGTGTGATTTTCAGTCAATGAGAAGGGCTGGAAAGGCAAAGTAATTTTAGGAGTCCATTTATAAATTCTTTAATCGAAGAAGGAGAGACCATGCTCTGAAACCCGAGAGGCACTCACCTTCTGCTGTTGTTCGTTCCTCCTCCTCTCAATCCCTGAAAAAGACCCCTTTTCTCCCATCTTCTCGATATAAAACTCTGAAAATCAACCCCATCCGCCTCTTCGTCCTCCTGTCCCATGCTTTATTTTTGGGTGTAGTGGTAATGATGAGACTGCGTATTATTTTTTATCTCAGTTCCTTTCATTATGTCATTGTTAGATCATGACTGTTAAACTAACTCCTTCGTTTTATTGTTTCTTCTTTTCTCTCGATACATGGTCTTTGTTAGAGGCAGGGAGGGGAGCAATGACAATAATTCGTCGTCTGAATATTGCCGAAAAAATCATCATATGTTGTTACGATTTCATAATAGGTGTTGTGGAACCCTACGTCATATGATGGTTTTTTTGTGCGATATTGACGCATACATGTTGATCATGCTTCGAAAATATATACAAGAGAGGAAAGTTGTCAAATGTATACTATAAAAGTGGGAGGAGGGAAAGTACATTGTTTTGTTTTTCAAGATTTGTACTTTTAGTGTTTGAGATCTTAATAATATATCGGTGAGGGATCTTTCACTCAATAAGAATACTGTAGTTTATTTCTTGATTACCGACTGTCGCCGCATGCTCTTGTCATTTCACGCCTAAAATAATAAAGTGAAATGGAAAAAGGAAAATTTTCATTTCATAATTTTAGTAGCCAAGATTAAATAAATTTATAAACAAGTAAAAAATACGATATAATAATTCAATAAAAAAATGAGTGAGAAAAATTATTCAACTGAAATGTTGCACATGATTTATTTAGGGAGCAGCCTCCATATCGAATTAAATCAAATCCATCCGAACTAAATAAAACGATACCGTAGAAGGCAGTAGTCTTCTTATAAACCAAAGAGACACATAAATAAAACGACACCATTCAACGGGGAAAAAAAACACCGCATAAACCAGCAGTCTTCTTATAAACCAATTAGACACATCAATAAAACAACACCGCAGAAGGCAGCAGTCTTCTTATAAACCAAACGACGGCACCTCAAGCTGACAGTGGCAGTCTTCACATAGTCCTAATCCGAATAGGATAAGGACTTCCATCTTCACTTCAAGTTTTCAACACTGATCAAATAGTTGCAGCCCTTTTACACACGCATTCCGAAGAACTCAAGTGTCCAAAACTCTGGTCCTTAGGTTGCTACTTCTGGTAACAGGCCTCTCCTGCAAAATTGATAACGATGATTTTAGTCGTACAAAAATATTGGATGCAACTGCATTGTGTAGACACGGACGATTATATTTTATTCTTACCCTAGGTTGCTCGTAATCGTCGTCATCGTCATTTTCATCATCGAATCGCCAGATCCAGTACACATTCTTGCATTATGATTGGTAGAACCGCACTTACTGCAATGCTTTTGCCTTCCCTAAACCATTGCTAAGTTTTTGCCATCTAAGCTCCACCTCATCTTTAGCAATTGCTAAAAGTTGGGGATGGAGCCATTAACAACCATGAAATAGCCTAACTATTTCATTTGTCACCCCTACCGCCATGTATACACCTTTTACAATTTCATCTCTTCACTTCCATTTTTTCTACATCCATGAAATCTACTTTCAATTTCATATGGTGGACCTTATTCACATTTATAATACAACAAATAATTTGTTTACTCTCTAACCAATTGAAGTGGGCCCACTTTGCCTCTTCCATATTGAATTTCATGTAATGAAATCTTCCAAAGATGAAATAACAAGCTACAACCATGAAATTGGTAATGGAATAGTCATGTCACAATGAAATAGAGAAAAGACACCCATTGTGGATGGTCTTAGACAATCAATAAGCAATTTCTAAAGTGGGCCCTTATCGCCACATCACCAATCAAGCAAAAAACTCATTCAATAATTTCCAAACCCCACCATCCCTAAAACCAATAAGCAATTGCCAATAGTGGGCCCATACAAAGAAATAATAAGTAATTTAAAAATAAAAAATATCCTAGGTGGCATTGCAATCTTGCTAAATAAAAGTGATGCCACCTAGGATTCCACTAAATAAGCAATGGGATGGAGATGGTCTAAGGTGTTTATGGTTTAGAGCATAAGCCTATAAGGTATTGAAGGTTAGGTATAACGTAGGTAGCAAGGTGTTGATGGTTTAGAGTATATATGGTATTGATTGGTTAGGGTATAAGGTGTTATTGTTGTAGAGTATATGGTATTGATTGGTTCAGGTATTAGGGTTTGGTTTAGGGTTTAGGGTTACAATAACATATACCAAATCAGTATATTAATTTTGCTAAACGAAAAAGTTAGTTAATCTACAAAGCAGTCTAAAAGCACGTCCCCATCTCCCGACGTCTATTCCAAAACTTTTCCTTTAATCCGATGGTGAAAGAGCTTCAATCCTTGCAGCGGCGTGTCACCAATCAGATTTCGCCATTTTCGGAAAGTCGCATTTGCCCATAACCAGTGCTGATGTTACCAAGGCTGAGGCAGCGGTAGGGAGTGTGATTTTTAGTAAATGGGAAGGGCTGGAAAGGCAAAGTAATTTTATGAGTCCATTTATAAATTCTTTAATCAGAGAAGGAGAGACCATGCTCCGAAACCCGAGAGGCACTCATCTCCTGCTGGTGTTCGTTCCTCCTCCTCCCAATCCCTGAAAAGACCCCTTTCTCCCATCTTCTTGATATGAAACTCTGAAAATCAACCCCATCCGCCTCTTCGTCCTCCTGTCCCATGCTTTATTTTCGGGTGCAGTGGTAATGATGAGACTGCGTATTATTTTAGATCTCAGCATTGTTAGATCATGACTGTTAAACTAACTCCTTCGTTTTATTGTTTCTTCTTTTCTCTCCATACAGGGTCTTTGTTAGAGGCAGGGAGGGGAGCAATGACAATAAGTCGCCGTCTGAATATTGCCGAAAAAATCGTCATATGTTGTTAGGATTCCATAATAGGTGTTGTGGAAACCTACGTCATATGGTTGTTCTTTTGTGCTATATTGACGTGTACATGTTGAACATGCTCCGAAAATGTATACAAGAGGGGAAAGTTGCCATATGTGTAGTGTAAAAGTGGGAGGAGGGAAAGTACATTGTTTTGTTTTTCAAGATTTGTACTTTTAGTGTTTGAGATCTTATTAGATCGGCGAGGGATTTTTCACTCAATAAAAATACTGTAGTTTATTTCTTGATTACTGCTTCCATTTTCAGAAGTCTTTTACTATTGGGGCAACAGTTTCGAACTCTGCTCCTCTATCGCCGCATGCTCTTGTCATTTCACGCCTAAAATAATAAAGTGGAATGGAAAAAGGAAAATTTTCATTTCATAATTTTAGTAGCCAAAATTAAATAAATTTATAAATAAGTAAAAAATACGATATAATAATTCAATAAAAAAAATGAGTGAGAAAAATTATTCAACTGAAATGTTGCACATGATTTATTTAGGGAGCAGCCTCAATATCGAATTAAATCAAATCCATCCGAACTAAATAAAACAACACCGTAGAAGGCAGTAGTCTTCTTATAAACCAAAGAGACACATAAATAAAACGACACCGCATAAACCAACAGTCTTCTTATAAACCAAAGAGACACATAAGTAAAACGACACCGCCAAAGGCAGCATTCTTCTTATAAACCAAACGACGCCGCTTCAAGTTGACAGTGGCAGTCTTCACATAGTCCTAATCCGAATAGGATAAGGACTTCCATCTTCACTTCAAGTTTTCAGCACTGATCAAATAGTTGCAGCCCTTTTACACACGTATTCTGAAGAACTCAAGTGTCCAAAACTCTGGTCCTTAGGTTGCTACTTCTGGTAACAGGCCTCTTCTGTAAAATCGATAACGACGATTTTAGTCGTACAAAAATATTGGATGCAACTGCATTGTGTAGACACGAAAAATTATATTTTATTCTTACCCTAGGTTGCTTGTAATCGTCGTCATCGTCATTTTCATCATCGGATGGCCCAGTCCCAGTACACTTTCTTGCATTATGATTGGTAGAACCGCACTTACTGCAATGCTTTTGCCTTCTCTTCGATACTGTTTCCGACTGAACTTGAGTGTTGGGAGGATCAACATCGGTGTCATGGCCACCGCCACCTTCTTCAGAAACACCAGCATTCGGGGCATCACTGTTTGAGGTTGGCTTCACATAGCCAACAGGATGTGGGCATCGGGTCCTATAGTGGCGCCATTCACCGCAATTGCTACACTATCGTGGTTCTCCTTTCTTCCTTTTAGATTTTTTTAGCCCCCGAACCTTTAGCTTTGACCTGTAATGGATCCAACAAAATTTCATTTGCCTTCGGTCTATTAATGTCGGGTATGTCCACGTTGCCAGTGTCCACCATGTCCAGCTTTTCACATAATGGTTGAATTCCCTCACGAGCAATCTTGAAGCACTCACTAGATTTTTCCCCTTTTAACATTAGTTGTAATCTGTTTTGTTGAATAGTACCATACCTGATTGACACAATATTTTATACAAAATGAGTAAAATTAACGTTCACCTAGCTTCGAACCAATATTAAAAAAATTAAAAGTGATAGTCATGGCAAAGCTCAATGCGAAAAGTTGCGATTCATCTATTATATCCGGTTCCTCCAAGCTCTCTAGTGTCTTGGCTTCTTTGACCATCTTCGACGTACTAGGCCTTCAGGAAGTTCCAGTATGCTCTCTTATTTCAGTACAAAAATCATATGACGGCATGGTATTCCCATATAATCGTAGTGATGACAACTACACTCCATTGCAAAGGGTTCAACTGTGTACGTGACTTGAAAAACCTTATCCATGCCAGACACCTTGACCTTGTACACACGCTCAATTTCAAATCGCTCTGACTCCACCCTTATGCAACATGCCGACTTTTCAACCTCATCTCTCAATAAGAAGAATGCGTTCTTTGTGAAAACCGCCGCTCCACTCTTCTGAAGTGAGACTAAGACATTGCTTGTGATGGTTCGTTCTCGATGAATGGATTCAAAATCAACATGACGCTCGTTCTCCCTCATATCCCTAGTACAACGATCAAAGTGAATAAAGAACTCAATGAGATTTTTATCCTTCTCGATATAATTGGCAAGTTGAGAGTTCAGTCCTTCGAACGCAAATATGCATACCCCCATTCATGTCTTTGCTCAAATAAATTGGAGACCCAATTGTTGTGCTGAAGGGAGCATTCCTCAACCATGGATTTCCACTTTTCTTCCAATTCTGAAGGTTCCCAGTCAGCTGACACAAAATGCTTCCATCGAGGCAAAAAAGTAGGTTGATTCTTCACATTTCTGGTTATAGTCTTGTCTATATGCCAGGAACATAGACTATGTGTAACACCCTACCCTATACGTTTTGCCTAATCATATTGTTCATACAATTGCAGCGGAATTAACCTCGGGTGTTACATTAATTATCAAAATTTACCTAAATAAAATTTCGACATGAATTACTCGCGTAATGGGCTAACAGTTCTTGCAACTTATCCTGCAAAATAATTCATCACAAACATATATACTCATAACCATATGCATTGGCTTTTCTTAGCCATAGTCACACTTTTCATACTTCCTAACTGCATACCATACTTACACATACCATAATCGTCACAACTTACACAGTTACACAACATATACACATATCATTAACTTTCCACACCTGTGGATATCTCACACTAGATCAGAAGCTAGTATGCACATGAAAAACATTCTCAAAATATTTTTACAAAAAGGTGTGGATCACTGGCCAAAATCCCGAGTAGTAGTCCAAGCACAGAGTAGTTGAAGACCATACCTCATCTTGCCTTCAACTCTTGCTCAGCTCCCACCTATACACCTATCTACTGCTGCTGATGATGATCTGCTTACACGTAGCATAAGCAGAGAAGAAGAATAAAAGAGGGTCAGCTCATAGCTGAGTGAGATAATCATAGCATCGTGAGTTCATAACAGAGCATACCCCTACCATACATCTATCAAACAAGCCAAAGCACTGGGATCATATCTCAGCTCTCCGACATCCCAATAGGCAAAAGACTCAACCACCTTGACTTATGCATATGCACCTTATCATGTTTTACTTATAGGCGCCTGGCTACTCCCATGCTAATAACTCTCCCGGGAAACATACCCCACATCCCGTCGGATGTAGTCATACATACCCCAACATCCCGTCGGATGTGGTCATACATACCCCACACCACTATGGGTGTAGTCATACCCCGACACCGCTCTGGGTGTGGTCATATCTCATAAGAATTCTCCAGTCACCACCACATGAGAGGTGTGACTATCATACATATCATAATAGAGTAATAGCATAGGGAGCCCTAATTACTATGTAGTTGACCGTGAGACCATAATACTCATATTTGGTATCCTTATACATGATTCATATCTCATCTTGCTTAATCATAATTCATTACTTGCACATGTACTTGACCTGGCCATAATTGGCTCAACATAGGTAAATCAGGAGTCGTATAATTGCACTTCCTCGGGATAAACCCTCATGCAAGTCATCCTCCTTAAACATCATAATATCACCCTGGGAAGTTTATACCCCCACTTATGGATCCAAATACAACCATAATATCACACCATGTCAAAAACCCTTATTGAACAACCATAAAGTCATATCAACAGTTAAGCCACAAATGGCAACATGTAGGCAATCATCCACATAAACAAGGTTCATATCGATTAGGGCAAGTCAATAATATCATACAGTAGTCCAGGGTTCATCATATAGCACAAAAGTCCATACACCCCTAATCATGCCATTCTAGTTCACCTAGGTCAATTCTAAGCATCAATATAATTATCGTGATACAACAAACCCGGTATGCCGTGCTAATCCCTCACCAGTTCTGGTCGATCAAACACCGGTTTAAGCTTCCCGTACTAAAACGTCAATTTCACGAACGAACCCCGAATTAAAATCCGAGACCGCCCTAATATCCCCTGCAGTATCCCCGTCAATATTAGTTCTAGGCTCCGGGTCAAATTCTTGATAAAAACACATCAAACCCTGGCCGGAGTTAAATTCAGCGGTTTGGACCCCGGCCTAAATAATAGCCGAAATTCAGGGATTAGAACTAGAGGATTGATTACCTCGCTGCAGGAAGCTTGTATATGAAATTTGGGCTCAATTCGGCTTCCGGATACTCCGAAACCCAAATTTGGCTTATCGGGAATTCAAGAAATTCCTGATCCAAAAACTCGTTTTAAAGCTCTAGATCGATAAATCACGGTGAATAGATGAAATAGGCATTACTTACGGGATTTTTGGATCACTAGGGCTCAAGATTTTGAGCTTTGCAATTTACTTTCTCGCTTCCCCTGAAGAGCCTCTGCTCTCGGTCCAGAAAAATGGAACCGAAGAAGTGTGATGGAGAGATAATGGTTCGGGTGGGGGAAAAGTCAATATATATATATGCGTCCCGGATTTTATATATATATATATATAATTAATACGTATACTTATCCGATCGATCAATAATCCGATTTTGGCCGAAATACTATCAAAACGCTCGATTTTAAATCGCGAACTTTCTAGCGATTGAAATATGAGTTTTACCGGAACGGGATGTTTCAATTCTCCCCTCCTTAAAAGATTTCGTCCCCGAAATCTATCCTTAAGTCGATGGTGCAAATCCGCTCGTTCCCCCCTAACCTACACTATCACAAATCTTGTTACTACCTCACCTTTAGGTTAGGAGATTCATAACATAGAGAGTAACACATAACACCTCAAGTTCCCATGTTTAGGTTTCAAAAATCTATACTGGGCTATCACAACAAAAGCACATCAACAAGTTCAAAACATAACTTACTAAGCAAGATTGTTAACCTGTAAAGTAGGTCGCTACCAGCTCAGGGTACTTCTCTCGCATACTTGCTTCAGTCTCCCAGGTAGCACTCTCACTTTCTTGATTCCTCCACACAACCTTCAACATTGGAATTTCCTTCCTACGAAGAGTCTTAATCTGAAAATCAACAATCTCAACTGGGACCTCTTCAAATGTCAAATCTGGACCCAACTCGATATCTTCTGGTTGTATAACATGGGAAGGATCCACTTTGTACCTCTTCAGCATACTAACATGAAATACATTGTGGATTTGAGATAGTTCTGGAGGCAATGCCAACTTATAAGCCACTGGTCCAATCTTCTCTGTGATTTCATATGGTCCAATATATCGAGGTGCAAGCTTTCCTTTCTTACCAAATCTCATCACCCCTTTCCATGGTGAAACTTTGAGAAATACTTTCTCACCCACTTCGAAATTAGCTTCACGCCTACTCGTGTCAACATAAACTTTCTGTCGATCTTGAGCCACCCTCAAACGCTCTTTGATTTCCTTGACCTTGTCAACTGTGATCTGAACTATCTCTGGCCCTGAGATTTGCCTTGCTCCTTCTACATCCCAACATAATGGTGTTCTACACTTCCTCCCATAAAGTGCTTCATATGGTGGAACACCCAAGCTACTATGGTACTGGTTGTTGTAAGCAAACTCAATCAAGGGCAAATGGTCAATCCATAATTCCTCCCATTGCATTACACATGATCGAAGTAATTCCTCCAAAGTTAGGATGGTTCGTTCACTCTGCCCATCTGTTTGAGGATGATAAGCTGAAGTAAAATTTAATTTAGTTCCCAAGGCATCATGTAAACTTTGCCAAAACCGAGATGTGAAGCTTGGGTCTCGATCAGAGACAATAGAAATTGGCACACCATGCAATCTGACGATCTCCTTAATATATAGTTGAGACAAAGTCTCGAGTGATGGTTTCCATCTAATGGGTAAAAAGTGAGCCGATTTGATCAGTCGGTCCACAATAACCCATACTGCATCTTTTCCCCTTGATGATGGGAGACCATATACAAAATCCATTGTGATTCTTTCCCACTTCCATTCTGGAATCGGAAGTGGTTGCAGTTTTCCCACGGGAGCTTGATGTTCTGCCTTAACTTTCTGACATACTAGACATGTGAAAACATGTTCAGCCGCTTCCTTTTTCATCCCACGCCACCAAAAATATGGTTTAATCGTGTGATACATTTTAGTTGCTCCTGGGTGCATAGCATAAGCAGAAGAATGAGCTTCATCTAGGATCTCTTTCCTCAAGTTATCAACATTAGGAACACATGCTCTTCCATTAATCTTCAACATGCCATCTAGCATTTCAAATGGGCTTTCTTTTCCTTCCTCAATGTCTTGAATGATTTTTGCCAACTCTGGGTCCTCCTTCTGCTTCTCACGAATTTTGTCGTGCAACAAAGGTCGAATGTTCAACCGAGCTAGTAACCCTGTTACACCATCCACTTCCAAATCAACATTCATTGCCCTCAATTCAACCAGATCATTTATATTCTTCTTCCCCTTTCTGCTTAGGGCATCAGCAACTACATTAGCTTTACCTGGATGGTAATCAATTGTACAATCATAATCTTTTAGAAGTTCAATCCACCTCCTCTGGCGACTATTTAAATCCTTCTGATCCATAATATACTTCAGGCTTTTATGATCAGTGAGGATTTTAAAAGTCTCACCATACAAATAATGTCGCCAAATCTTGAGAGCAAATACCACCGCTGCCAATTCTAAGTCATGAGTGGGATAATTTACTTCATGAGGACGCAATTGCCTAGAGGCATATGCGATAACTCTTCCATCTTGCATTAACACACAGCCCAATCCTTGATACGAGGCATCACTATACACCACAAACTCTCCCTGACTTGAAGGTAGTGCAAGTACTGGTGCTGTGGTCAATCTCTTTTTCAGTTCATCAAAACTCTTTTGACATGATTCATCCCAAACATACTTGGTATTCTTCCTCAACAGTTTAGTCAATGGTGCAGCAATTTTAGAAAATCCTTTGACAAACCGCCGATAGTAAACTGCCATGCCAAGAAAACTTCTCAACTCCGACACATCTTTTGGTGGAGCCCAACTCACCACTACTTCCACTTTTTTTGGATCCACCTCGACACCTCTTCCAGAAATTATATGTCCTAGAAATATTACCTCCTTCAGCCAAAACTCACATTTTGAGAATTTTTCATATAATTGTTTTTCTCTTAGAATTTGCAACACAATTCTAAGGTGAGTTTTGTGCTCCTCCTCGCTTTTAGAATAGATGAGAATATCATCTATGAACACAATCACAAACTTATCAAGATATTCATGGAAAACTCTGTTCATAAGAGCCATAAATACCGCTGGTGCATTAGTGAGTCCAAAAGGCATTACCAGGAACTCATAATGCCCATATCTTGTTCTAAAAGCTGTCTTTGAAGTTGCTCCATCTGCCACTTTCAATTGATGGTATCCAGACCTCAAATCAATCTTAGAAAAGACTGATGCACCCTGCAATTGATCAAACAAATCATCTATTCTTGGAAGGGGATAACGATTCTTCACTGTCGCCTTATTCAATCTCCGGTAGTCAATGCACATTCTCATGGAGCCATCTTTCTTCTTGACAAACAAAACCGGTGCACCCCAAGGTGAGATGCTAGGTCGAATAAACCCATTGTCTAGCAATTCTTGCAATTGTTCTTTAAGCTCCTTCAGCTCAATTGGTGCCATTCTATATGGTGCCATTGAAATTGGTGTTGTGCCAGGTACCAATTCAATATCAAACTCTACTTCCCTTTCTGGTGGAAGGCCGGGAAGTTCTTCGGGGAATACATCAGGAAACTCCCTTACCACCTCTACATCCTCAACCTTCTTATCATTTACTACAGTAATTTGAGCAAGAAAGGCTTCACAACCTTCCTTCACTAATCGAAAAGCTTCCAAGGCAGAAAGAAAACCATGAGTCTCCTTTTTCTTAATGCCTCGGAATACAACAGGACCTTTATCTGGTGTGTTAAATAACACTTCTTTCTTTTGACAATCCACAACAGCTCCATGTGTTGCCAGAAAGTCCATTCCAAGGATGACATCAAATTCATCAAAAGGTAGCAGAATTAAATCTGCTGCTAGGAAAGCTCCTTCCACACAAATGAAGGAACTTCTAATAACTGAGTCTACCTTCAAGGTATCTCCCACAGGTGTTTTAACACATAAGGTATAACCTAGCTTATCTGGAACTAAGCGTAGCATATGTGCAAACGTATATGACATGAATGAGTGAGAGGAACCAGTATCGATCAAAGCATATAATTGCTTGCCAAGGATAGAGAGCATACCAGTCACAACTTCTGGTGCCACTTCTGCCTCACCTCGAGTCATTGCATAAACCCTCGGTGCTCCCTGTGCTCTGGTACCCTCGTACCACTTCCTGATGGCTGATTTCGACCACCACCTCTACCACCCTGTGAACCACCACGACCACTCTGAAATCCACTACGGCTTCCCTGGTAACCACCCCTGGATGGGGCTCTACTAAATTGCACTGAAGGCTCGGACTGTGTAGCTCTTACTTCTCTCGAATGCTGACAATCCCTCATGATGTGCCCAGGTTGGCCACAGTGAAAGCATACACCAGAAAATCTCCTACACTCTCCAGGATGCCTCTTCTGACAAACTTGACAAAATGGAAATTGTGTGGCTGAGGAAATTGGTGCCCTGTATGATGTTCCTGACATAGATTGACTTGGTGTTCTCCCAAAACTGCTAGGACCTCTCCTGGGTGGGTAACGAGGTCCAGCATAATTTACTCCAAACTTCCTCTTCTTCTCCTCTTCTTTGGCCTTGTGTTCCTCTCGGCTCTCAACTTCATAGGCTTCATACTTAAGTGCTGCCTCCTTGATTGTGGCCATACTCTCTTCATCAACCCTGTGGACCTTTTCTTTCAATCCTATGCTCAGACCATGCAAGTATCTCATCTTCTTCTTATGCTCAGTATCCGCCAACCCATCTTCAAAGTAGAGTAGTCGAACAAACTTGATGGTGTACTCAGTAACTGTCATATTCTCCTGCTTAAGATTGGCGAATTCATTTTTCTTTGCCCTGATAAAAGCTTCGGGAAGAAACTCTGTCTTAAAGGCCTTCAGGAACTCATCCCAGGTGAACTGAACTCGTTCACCATTAACTCTAGAGACTGAGGACCACCAGCTCCTCGCATACCCCTTTAGGAGAAAAACAACATATTGCACTTTTTCCTCTGGGGTTGCATAAAGATACTCAAACACATCTTCCATCTCTCTCAACCACTCTACTACAGCATCTGAGCTCACATCTCCCTTGAAGTCCCTACCACCCAAACTCTTCATCTTTGCATAGTCTAATACTGGCGGCCTTGCATCAACCGCCCCCACTCCTCTCGACTGGTCAGTAGGAACATTTTCACAACTTTCGTGCGAGCTACAAGGAAATATTGGCCTTAGATTGATCCACACTAAATTCATTCTTCACCGAATCTCTCACTTGGTTAAAACAAAAATTTTCCCAAAATAATTACTTGAAAACAAATAAGTTCAAAACTCAATTTTGAAAACCATGATGCAGTAATTTCATCCAATATACCAATACACATAATCATGTCAAACTCAATTCCCAGTTTAAGTCATTATGGGGTACTCCCCTCCTTAGGAGTGTTTAACCTCCCATAGGGTATAGTACGCCATAACAGCAAAAAGAGGGAACCGGGCTCTGATACCAAACTGTAACACCCTACCCTATACGTTTTGCCTAATCATATTGTTCATACAATTGCAGCGGAATTAACCTCGGGTGTTACATTAATTATCAAAATTTACCTAAATAAAATTTCGACATGAATTACTCTCGTAATGGGCTAACAGTTCTTGCAACTTATCCTGCAAAATAATTCATCACAAACATATATACTCACAACCATATGCATTGGCTTTTCTTAGCCATAGTCACACTTTTCATACTTTCTAACTGCATACCATACTTACACATACCATAATCGTCACAACTTACACAGTTACACAACATATACACATATCATTAACTTTCCACACCTGTGGATATCTCACACTAGATCAGAAGCTAGTATGCACATGAAAAACGTTCTCAAAATATTTTTACAAAAAGGTGTGGATCACTGGCCAAAATCCCGAGTAGTAGTCCAAGCACAGAGTAGTTGAAGACCATACCTCATCTTGCCTTCAACTCTTGCTCAGCTCCCACCTATACACCTATCTACTGCTGCTGATGATGATCTGCTTACACGTAGCATAAGCAGAGAAGAAGAATAAAAGAGGGTCAGCTCATAGCTGAGTGAGATAATCATAGCATCGTGAGTTCATAACAGAGCATACCCCTACCATACATCTATCAAACAAGCCAAAGCACTGGGATCATATCTCAGCTCTCCGACATCCCAATAGGCAAAAGACTCAACCACCTTGACTTATGCATATGCATCTTATCATGTTTTACTTATAGGCGCCTGGCTACTCCCATGCTAATAACTCTCCCGGGAAACATACCCCACATCCCGTCGGATGTAGTCATACATACCCCAACATCCCGTCGGATGTGGTCATACATACCCCACACCACTATGGGTGTAGTCATACCCCGACACCGCTCTGGGTGTGGTCATATCTCATAAGAATTCTTCAGTCACCACCACATGAGAGGTGTGACTATCATACATATCATAATAGAGTAATAGCATAGGGAGCCCTAATTACTATGTAGTTGACCGTGAGACCATAATACTCATATTTGGTATCCTTATACATGATTCATATCTCATCTTGCTTAATCATAATTCATTACTTGCACATGTACTTGGCCTGGCCATAATTGGCTCAACATAGGTAAATCAGGAGTCGTATAATTGCACTTCCTCGGGATAAACCCTCATGTAAGTCATCCTCCTTAAACATCATAATATCACCCTGGGAAGTTTATTCCCCCACTTATGGATCCAAATACAACCATAATATCACACCATGTCAAAAACCCTTATTGAACAACCATAAAGTCATATCAACAGTTAAGCCACAAATGGCAACATGTAGGCAATCATCCACATAAACAAGGTTCATATCGATTAGGGCAAGTCAATAATATCATACAGTAGTCCAGGGTTCATCATATAGCACAAAAGTCCATACACCCCTAATCATGCCATTCTAGTTCACCTAGGTCAATTCTAAGCATCAATATAATTATCGTGATACGACAAACCCGGTATGCCGTGCTAATCCCTCACCAGTTCTGGTCGATCAAACACCGGTTTAAGCTTCCCGTACTAAAACGTCAATTTCACGAACGAACCCCGAATTAAAATTCGAGACCGCCCTAATATCCCCTGCAGTATCCCCGTCAATATTAGTTCTAGGCTCCGGGTCAAATTCTTGATAAAAACACATCAAACCTTGGCCGGAGTTAAATTCAGCGGTTTGGACCCCGGCCTAAATAATAGCCGAAATTCAGGGATTAGAACTAGAGGATTGATTACCTCGCTGCAGGAAGCTCGTATATGAAATTTGGGCTCAATCCGGCTTCCGGATACTCCGAAACCCTAATTTGGCTTATCGGGAATTCAAGAAATTCCTGATCCAAAAACTCGTTTTAAAGCTCTAAATCGATAAATCACGGTGAATAGATGAAATAGGCATTACTTACGGGATTTTTGGATCACTAGGGCTCAAGATTTTGAGCTTTGCAATTTACTTTCTCGCTTCCCCTGAAGAGCCTCTGCTCTCGGTCCAGAAAAATGGAACCGAAGAAGTGTGATGGAGAGATAATGGTTCGGGTGGGGCAAAATTCAATATATATATATATGCGTCGCGGATTTTATATATATATATATATAATTAATACGTATACTTATCCGATCATCAATAATCCGATTTTCGCCGAAATACTATCAAAACGCTCGATTTTAAATCGCGAACTTTCTAGCGATCGAAATATGAGTTTTACCGGAACGGGATGTTACACTATGTGTTGCATCGGGAAATACTTTCTGAATAGCATTACGCATTGCCCTATCCCCATATGTAATAACAGCCTTGGGATCTACACTGCCTAGCCTTCTCTTCAAAGCTCCCAACACCCAAATATAATTTTCCTCTCTCTCGTTAGCCAAGAAAGCACATGCAAATACGCAAGTTTGCGAATGGTGGTTGACACCTAAAAAGGTACAAAATAAGTTAGATTATGCAAACTGCTAGGGTTATTTTAGCATGCTCGGGATAATTCTATGTGTGAAGGAAAAGTACCTAAAAAAATCACGAGAGGCATCTGGGAAATGTTCCTTTTGTAAGTAGCATCGAAGGACAGTAATTCTCCAAAGCATACATAATCAGCAACAGAAACACTATCGGCCCACAAGATGTTAATAAGCCGGTCGTCGTCATCCTTCTTTAGTTCAATAACGAAATGATCGTCCGCGCTGCATTTAGCTTGCAGGTAGGCTAGGGCTGTTGCGGCATCACCTTCACTGATATTCTTTATCTTAGTTTCTTTACCATTTTCAGAAATAACGAAAATATTTAAAATGAAAAGGAATGCTTAGTAAAGCCAAACGCCAGCTGACTCTAGTTGTGTACTACGTGTATGGGGAAGGATCAACTATTAATATGAGCAAATATTTACTAATAGCACTCAATTTTTTATTCAATCGAAAAAATAATATTTTTAATTTTAGGTTTAATAACTACCCATGTTTATCCCAAGTTCATGTACCTTAGACTAAACCCTAACTATTTTTCCGCGGGAAACATATGCAGCCATATTTTATCCTAACCTTGTATATATAATTAATCTTCAGCGGTAGATTAGTGGTTCCATATCCTTCTTAGCCGCAATTTTGAGTACAGACTAAAGCTTAGAGGCACAACATGGAAAATAGGAGGATTACTCGCTCTTCGTCCAAGCTTGTGGTATGTCTAATAGCTCTTTAACCATTAAAATTCATTCTAGTTAATTTATTAATCGTAGGTTCACTGTCATTGAAGAAGATCACTGAATTTGTGACTCCAACAAAGAAACCAAGGCTACCCAAAGGTGTAAGCACTCCATCCACTCCTGCTTCAGTCATCGTTTTTATTTCGGACGATAAATCTGACTCTGAGGTAACACCAAAGAAGCCAAATGGAAAAAGTATTTCTCTAAGTTCTGTTGACAAGGTAATAAAGGTGTAATGTTTGCCATTGAAGTGTTCTTTGCCATTATTTCGTTAGACATAACGAATGCATTTCGACTCGTGTTTATTTGTGGTCCCTATTCCAGGTTGTTTTGAAGTTTAAGCTACCTACTGGTATGGAATACGATTATGAGCAAATCCAGCTTGCTCACTATATATTTTTAGCCAATCTGCCACCTGATGAAGTATTGGTCAAAACCTCAAACGACTCTTGTACCAGGAAGTCATTGTGGTCCTTAAGCCCTCGCTCATTCGTAGATGCTGAAGTAATCAACGGAACTCCAAAATTTTGTTTTGTTTGTCCACTATCAATGCTTTCTACGTAGAATTATTTTATAACAAATCTATAGTATCATGAAGTGTTTTTTGTCCATGTTATATTAGGTTATAACAGCGGTGGCCTGCCACTTGACTCTAGAAGAGTTGTGGACAAATTCTAAGGACGGAAAAGGAGTGTGTTATCTGCCTGCAGAACTACAGGTTGTGGTCCGATTCTGCTTAAGATTAATTTCCTCTCACCAAAAAAAATACAACACATGTTTTATTTAACGTGAATGATATTGTGTTGACAATATTTCAATTGTGCAACTACCACATGGGCAGGAACTAGTGATTTCATGTGGAATAACACCCAAGAGGGCATTAGACCTATACGAATCAAAATTCCTTAGTCGAACAAATATGGTGAACAAGGTAAACTGTTCGTCTTAATAAGTATTACATGGTTTGCAGTTTATTTTATTAATACATGTTGACAATTTCCGCATATGTAGATGTGTGTTCCGATGAGAGATAATGCCCATTGGTACTTAGCTGTCATTAAGTTGGACAAGGAAGAAGTCCATGTCTTCGATCAACAACCAAATGAAGACCGCAATTCCTTTCGACTACAATCTGTTCAAACAATGGTAAATTTGTGACATTGTGCCGTTATAACGCAAAAAAAATGTAAATACCTCTTTCTAAGTACAAACATTTCTTAATTTAGATGAGATTTATGCAAGCCTTGTGGAAGATTCTCTATGGTGAACAAGGTCCGAGATTGTCGCCACCAAGGATTGCAGAGTTTTCGTACACAAATCCTTCAAAGGATCAAGAACTTCATCGGTAAGTATGCCCATTTTGTGTGATATTAAACGACGGCTTATCAACTTTTTTATCATGCAATGCTTTCATTTTAGGTAGGTCTGACAGTGGATTCTGGGTCTGCATGTGGATGTATGGCGCAAGTTGGGACTCCTCTTATATTTGGGTAAAGACAATTCTAGTTCGCATATTAGAAAACCACACTTGGTTGTTATTTTTGAATCATGCGTTAAGCACCATGTTTGTTGATGTTGATAGCCATGCACTCAAGTGAGGAGGATGCAGATCGCTTTGTACCTTGTTCAAGAGCCCATGAACTACATAAGGCATATGGTGCTCACGGAAGCAAGAACAGTTGCACCTCAAGTTGAAGCTGCAGTCGAAGAGTACAAGAAAGCCCATGAAAGGAGGAAAAAGGAAAGAGAAGAGCACAAGGAAACCCAGTCAAAGAGCCCAAGGACAACCTGATTTTGCGTTTTTTTTTTCAAGATGATGGACAACCATGTTATGTTTTTTTTTTTTTTTCAAGATGATGGACAACCGTTTTTGGTTTGGTTTGGTGAATGCTTTCTATATTTGTTTTTTGGTTTGGTTTGGTTTGGTTTGGTGAATGCTTTCTATATTTGGTTTTTGGTTTGGTTTGGTTTGTTTTTTCGTGGAAACTATATTGACTTTTCGGACAGCCATCCCTTCCGAATCGAGTCTCAAAGTATCTAGCTTTAACCTGGCTACTACCTTAGCCAACAAGTGGCAATTTCCAGCTTTCTAGTTACATTTTGCACAACCTGAAAAGGGACCTTCTAGACTTGATCTCCAGCTCCCAAGTAATCCCTGGTGTTCACAAATATCCCAGGTTCAATACAAATCAATAAAATCAATAAAATCTCATTTTCATCGAGCCATGCGTGGCGAATAGGCTTCCAAAGTGAGGACTTGACCAAAATTCCAGCTTCCAACTTCTGAGTGAGGTTGCTTCTGTTCAAGCCATTGTATCTTGTAGAGAGGTTTAATTGAGATCATATCATTCCATTTCGTTCCCAATTTCCCTCGTCTAATTAAATTTGCATTCATGTATAGTTAACCCAAAAAGTAAAACTGATTGGCTCCCAATCAACATAATTAATGACCAAACCCCATACAAGGCAGATAGAAAATTCTTAGGTAATTAATTTAATGTTCCTAGGATATGGAAAGGCTTCCATTCCTTGAATTTCCACCAACGATGTACGCACTCCCTTTTAGTGAGAGAATTCATTGTATTAATAAATACAATAAAAGACTTACATAATTAATGGATTCTTTATTGTGTATAATTAAAAGGGTATTTTACTATAAACGAAGCATGAAAGAATCACCGGGGGAATAAAAGTAGCACGAGTCTTGATGAAAAAGGGGAAAAAATCACCATAGATCAAAAATCATTATAATCAAGCCATATCCATACTATTCACGCCTATCATCGTCACTATACTTGTGACCAAATATAAATAAAACCATAATTTTTGAAAACCATTTAAAAATGAAGATGAAATAAGTAACACATTCTTCGACCTAATTGGAACTGCTTAGAACAAAAGCGGATTTAAATCTCTCCAATGAAATTCATTTGCAATTTCATAAGTAGTCCCTACTTCCACTTCTATAATTTTCAGAAAACACCACTTCTCAACAACAAAGAAAGTCAATTGCAATTTCATCAATAGTCCCCACTCGTGGGCCCATTTCAATTGCAAGCAAATTTGCACACTTGCAATGGCACCCCACATCAATGCAATTCAAAGTTGCAATTGCCACTTATTGCCACATCAGCTTGCAAGTCACTATAATTGCACCATTGGAGATGCTCTTATGCAAATTTGCACCCTTGCAATAGCTTCTCACATCATAGCAATTTAAAGATGCAATTGCACCTCCTTGCCACATCATCTTGCAAGTCACAAAAATTGCACCATTGGAGATGACCATTACTGCATCTCGTCACCTGTCTTAGGGAACTTAGCAATGGCAAATTCAAAAAATACTGCATGCATAGAAAAATATTGGTCTGGACAATTCAAAAAATAGGAGACTTTCCTAGTCAGATGATGTACTGGCTCCCCTCCGTACCTGACAATTTTGAGTGTTGGAGAATTAAGGAAAAGACAAAAGACTGGAAAAAAAACCCAACAAAGACTTAGGAAACTTATTAACAGAAGACATCCATTGCTAGCCCCTTTGCTGCTCCAACGCTCCACTCCGCCCTGCATTAATCGACTCTCATGTAAGCCGAGGAAGTTTGCTTGAGGAGGCCTCAGGGGTCTCTTGATGATTTGTATGCCGGTTCTCAATAAAAGTATTGGTCAATTCGGCTATATGGTACACCGGCAAATAAGCGCACTGGTCCTCCTTAACATAAACCCCCATATCCATCCCAACCCTTTCAAGAAAGGTGGTCACGAAGGTGGCAAGGTGTTGATGGTTTAAAGTATATATGTTATTGATTGATTACGGTATAAGCCTATAAGGTGTTGTTATTGTTGTAGAGTATATGGTATTGATTGGTTAGTGTATTAGGGTTTGGTTTAGGGTTTAGGGTTTAGGTTATAGGGTTTAGGGTTATGATTCAAGTTAGAATAACATAAACTAGATCAATAGAGTAATGTTGGTAAACGAAAAAGTTAGTTAATCTACAAAGTCAGACTATTTATAAAAGCACATCCCCCTTTCCCACCGTCAATTCCTATACTTTTCCCTTAATCCGATGGTGAAATACCTTCGATCCTTGTCACGTGCGTGTCACCCAATCAGATATTGCCGAATTCGGAAAGTCGTTTTTGCCCATAACTAATGCTGGCGTTACCAAGGCCAAGGCAGTGGTAGGGAGTGTAATTTTCGGTAAATGTGAAGGGAGGGAAAGTAAAAGTAATTACGAGTCAATCTATAAATTCGTTAATTAGTGAAGGAGAGACCGTGCTCCGAAACCCGAGTGGCACTCATCTCCTGCTGCTGTTCGTTCCTCCTCCTCTCAATCCCTGAAAAGAACCCTTTCTCCCATCGTCTCAATATGAAACTCTGAAAATCAACCCCATCCGCCTCTTCGTCCTCCTGTCCCATGCTTTATTTTGGGTGTAGTGGTAATGATGAGACTGCGTATTATTTTAGATCTCAGTTCCTTTCATTATGTCATTGTTAGATCATGACTGTTAAACTAAATCCTTCGTTTTATTGTTTCTCCTTTTCTCTCCATGCAGGGTCTTTGTTAGAGGCAGGGAGGGGAGCAATGACAATAAGTCGCCGTCTGTATATTGCCGAAAGAATCATCATATGTTGTTACGATTCCATAATAGGTGTTGTGGAACCCTACTTCATATGGTGATTCTTTTGGGAAACATTGACGCGTACATGTTGATCATGCTCCCAAAATGTAATCAAGAGGGGAAAGTTTCCATATGTATAATAGGATAAAATAGGGAGGGAAAGTACAGCTTTTTGTTTTTTTCAAAATTTGTACTTTTAGTGTTTGAGATCTTCTAAATCGGCGAGGGATCCTCCATACCCAATAAAAATACTGTACTGTATTTGTTGACTACTGACTCCATTTTTAGAAGTCTTTACGATTGGGCCAACCGGATTTTTTGCCGGATTTCGAACTCTGCTCCTTTGTCGCCACATGCTCTAGCCATGAACTACATAAGGCATATGGTGCTCACGGAAGCAAGAACAGTTGCACCTCAAGTTGAAGCTGCAGTGGAAGAGTACAAGAAAGCCCATGAAAGGAGGAAAAAGGAAAGAGAAGAGCACAAGGAAACCCAGTCAACGAGCCCAAGGACAACCTGATTTTGCGTTTTAGTTTTCAAGATGATGGACAACTGTTATGTTTTTTTTTCTCATGATGATGGACAACCGTTTTTGGTTTGGTTTGGTGAATGCTTTTTATATTTGGTTTTTGGTTTGGTTTGGTGAATGTTTTTATATTTGGTTTTTGGTTTGGTTTGGTGAATGCTTTTTATATTTGGTTTTTTTTTGTTTGGTTTGGTTTGGTGAATGCTTTCTATATTTGGTTTTCGGTTTGGTGAATGCTTTCTATATTTGGTTTTTGGTATTGTGAATGCTTTCTATATTTGGTTTTTGGTTTGGTTTGGTTAATTGGTTTGGTTTGTTTTTTCGTGGAAATGGCAAGGGGCTTCACCAAAATTCCAGCTTCACCAAAATTCCAGCTTCCAACTTGTGAGTGAGGTTGCTTCTGTTCAAGCCATTGTATCTTGTAGAGAGGTTTAATTGGGATCATATCATTCCACTTCGTTCCCAATTGCCCTCGTCTAATTAAATTTGCATTCATGTATAGTTAACCCAAAAGGTAAAACTGATTGGCTCCCAATCAGTATAATTAATGACCAAACCCCATACAAGTCGGATAGAAAATTCTTATGTAATTAATTTAATGTTCCTAGGATATGGAAAGGCTTTCATTCCTTGAATTTCCACCAACGATGTTTTCACTCCCCTTTTAGTGAGAGAATTCATTATAGTAATAAATACAATAAAAAGGCATACATAATTAATGGATTCTTTATTGTGTATAATTAAAAGGGTATTTTACTATAAACGAAGCATGATAGATTCACCAGGGGAATAAAAGAAGCATGAGTCTTGATGAAAAAGGGGGGAAAATCACCATAGATAAAAAATCATTATAATCAAGCCATATCCATACTATTCACGCCTATCATCGTCACTATACTTGTGACCAAATATAAATAAAACCATAATTTTCGAAAACCATTAAAAAATGAAGATGAAATAAGTAACACATTCTTCGACCTAATTGGAACTGCTTAAAACAAAAGCGGATTAAAATCTCCCCCAATGAAATTCATTTGCAATTTCATAGGTAGTCCCTACTTCCACTTCTATAATTTTGAGAAAACATTGCAATTTCATCAATAGTTTCCACTCGTGGGCCAATTTCAATTGCAAGCAAATTTGCACCCTTGCAATAGCTTCTCACATCATAGCAATTTAGAGATGCAATTGCACCTCCTTGCCACATCATCTTGCAAGTCACAAAAATTGCACCATTGGAGATGACCATTACTGCATCTCATCGCCTATCTTAGGGAACTTAGCCATGGCAAATTCACAAAATACTGCATGCATAGAAAAATATTGGTCTGGACAATTCAAAAAATGGGAGACTTTCCTAGTCAGATGATTTACTGGCTCCCCTCAGTACCTGACAGTTTTGAGTGCTGGAGAATTAAGGAAAAGACAAAAGACTGGAAAAAAAAACAAACAAAGCCATAGTAAACTTGTTAACAGAAGACATCCATTGTTGGCCCCTTTGCTGCTCCAACGCTCCACCCCGCCCTGCATCAATCGACTCTCATGTAAGCCGAGGACGTTTGCTTGAGGAGGCCTCAGGGGTCTATTCATGCTCCGTATGCCGAAGGTCAATAAAAGTATTGGTCAATTCGGCTATACGGTACACTAGCAAATAAGCGCACTGGTCCTCCTTAACATAAACCCCCATATCCATCCCAACCCTTTCAAGAAAGGTGGTCACGAAGGTGGCATATGGAAAGGCAGTGTAAAAGTTTTCCCCTCTAGGAGCAGCCTCAACCATGTTCAGGCACATGAGAGATGCGAGGTTAACAGGAACACCTCTTTGAGCTTTCACAAGGATAAACAGGTCAAGTTTATGAATAATCAAATGACCACGGTACCTTGGCATGAAGCAGTTGACGATCATCCAGTGGAGGAATCGAAGAGGATCTGGGAGGTAAGAAGCCTGGATGTGCCCCTTCGTCAGTTTCGCCAGTTCAACTTCAAACTCAAAATCGTACAGCCGCCCAAGATCGCTTCTGCTATCAATGGGGTGTCCTCCGGCAGGGAGATCGAGGATCTCAGCAAACTGATGAGGTTGGAAGCAGACTCTATGTCCCAAGAAGATCGACACGAGATGAGAATCACAGGGACCAGAAAGCTCTAAATTGTGGTAGAACTTCCTCACCACATGTGGGCAGTAACTGCTGCTTCCTCGAATCCGGAGATCAAAGAACTTTTCCCAGCCAAGATTTTTTATTAACTTCTTCACTTATTGAGGGAAAGGACTTAGGTGGATGAACTCGTTCTCGGCCACAATTACTGTTTTGCTTGTAAATGAAAGATAGTCACCGAGACTTGCGGTGGATCGGCAGTCTTCATTTGATATAGATAGTATCCCCATTTCCGCAAACGATTTACCTTTGTTTGCCATGGAGTCTGGAGGAAGAAGGAACAAGAGAAGGTGAAGATGGAGGAAAGAGAGAATGTAGGTGTAAGAAAAAGTGATCGTGGGGGTTGAGTGTGGAGACGTGAGTGTGATGGAGACGGTTGAGTCTGGAATGTCAAGAGTTAGAAGATTTCGGAAGATATGGAGTAATGATGATGGTAACTCGTGTAGGTTAAACTAGGTAAGTAAAGCTAGTTAAACTAGGGTTGGCGCACGAATTGATACGACAGGAGAAAACAAATGGGCTCGCACATTCCAGGCCCACTTTTGAATATTGCATGGGTCATGTACAAGCCCACGTTTGAATGTTATTTAAAAGCCTGCAAAAATCAATGATCAGACCCAGTCCAACTAGAATTACTCCTAAATGCACCGTTAATACATAAACACAAATTAAGGAGACCTCTCCATCCTATTCGAATCAAATTATGTGTTCTTCATCTTCTTCCTCAATCCTCTGGGCAAGACGAACACTACATATCAGGAAACCTAAATTTCACCGAGAGATATAAGGTTCGAGAAAATCACAATAACGCTAAGACAAGATGACAAAGCACTAGCGACATGAACCCTAGGGTTAGCAAACCTCTTTCAAGGGTTCTTTTGCAAATGAAAAGTTTGATGAACACAATAATAGACATGGTCGCCGTAATCGTGTTAGAAAGAGATAGGCGAGGGGAAATAAAATCGCAAAGAAGAAACAAGACAAAATAAATTGGGAAATTCAATTTACGTCGAATGTGGATGCAAGTAATTGGGATTCAAAAAGATGATTAAGTTGGGGATTTCAAATTGGATGGGGAGCTTCTCTTGGAACTGTGAAGGGACGTCCCTCCAAGACGAGAGAGGGATCGTGCAATTGGTTAGAGAGACTGGAAATTGGTTAGGGCGACAATGGGTCTACCCAATTGGGTTTGCAGTCTTAATCCATTTAATTTAATCGGGGCAGTTAGTTGGACTAGGATGAAAACAAACTTAACGCGGCAGGAGCCTTTTTGTAATTTGTTTAGTTATTTAGTGGCGCAGGAAGGTTTAACAAACGTGAGCCGTGGAGATTGAAAACGAATGGTTAAGATCGGCCAAAGTACCCGTACCTGGATTTTTCCCTGGGCACCGTAGAAGTCACCATATATATATATATATATAGGAAGTAGTTACGATATTATGATGTGTTATCCAGCGATCTTACTTAACTCTTTTTTTCTTTTTTTTTTTTGCAAGAAGTATCCTTATCCAAAGAGGAATACTTAACCATGTTTTCATGGGCTATGATTAAGAGCACTTTATTATTAATATTTTTATTACTATATTATTGTTTAGTTAGGGATAGTGGTTTTGTGAAATTGTGGGAGTATAAGGCATGTGTGTTTAGGTTTAGGTATATTTTATTGTGGTGTAGGACAAGTGTATTATTACTTTTCTTCATATTTTTATTTTAGACAAGTAACTAGCTAGGCCAAGCAAACAAAATTATCACCAAAATTCCAATTTTTTTTTATCTTGAAAATATATAAATACAAATATGCCGAAACCAAATTTCAAGATTCACTTTATAGCCCTTCATGATTCAAGATAAAAAATGATTCTAAGTCGCCATTGTACTTTATTATTATATTTTGTAAATGTTTCTAAGTCACGATTAATTTACTATGTTGTTTAGGGCTATCAAGTATTTGGTAAAATATATCAACAAACCTAAAGACAGAAACAATGGCGACTTAGACATCTTAATCAGGTGGTGATGAAAAAATCAAAACCAAGAAAAATCTTCAGCAACTTGCATTTGTATAGATGAGATTAAAGCATTTTTAGACCGTTATTACACCATATTAGGTGACGCAGCTAGAGACTTTTTAAGTTTGATGTTAGCTTTATTCACCTTTTGTGTTGTGTATAAGCAAAGGTTTGAGGAGAATGACTAAGAGTTAAGTGTCTAAGTTGAGAAAGGTCAACAAATGATCTAGAATGACCTCTATTAATGTATAAAAATCTTGGGTTAAGGAGCCTAGCTGGTGATTAAGGATACTTGGGGAGTTTGTTAGTTTCGAGTTAAGTATGTTTGAAGAATATGAAAAAAATTAGTGAAGGATTAAGTACCTTAACAATTCGGCTAAAACATATTCACAAATTGTTTTGATTAAACATTAAGAAAGCTTAACGAAGATTTAGACCTGCGGTAGATAAATATTACCAAAGAGAGAATTTTTCTTTGTGGGGAAACTCGAACTAACAACCTCCGGCAAAAACTAATCAATGTGTAAGGTCTATGATACACATACCTCGCATATTGATTATGATTGTTGTTTATGAAATTGACGAAATTCATCCTGCCAACTGGTCGGGCCCCGTGACTAGTTTATTATGCAAAATTTTTTGAACAACTGAAGGAGGAAGGGGGTCTTGGATTCAAAAACTTCCAACTCTTCAATTTGACACTAGTTGGGAAACAAATATGGAGGATGATTGAGAATCCTTAGGCATTATGGGGCATACTGCTTAAAGGGCTTTATTTTCATGACGACGATCCCTCTCAGCGACGAAAGGGAATAAGGGCTCTTGGATTTGGAATGGCTTCTATAATAACAAAAATCAGTTGAAGATTGGATTAATCAGAGACATCATGTCGGGAGAAGGATCGTTGTTCCAATCTGACCCATGGATTCCATCTCTTCCTGACTTCTCTATTAAGCACTTGGGTTTGGCACCTTTAAGGGTTAGTGAATGGATCATTCCCACAACACAAGAATGGAACATTGAAGCTATTAGGAACGTTGTCCCAGAGGAGGAGGCTCAAGCTATTTTGAGATTTCTTATAGGTCCTTCTAATTGTTGAGACAAATGGTATTGGAAATACACGAAAACATGAGCCTATAGTGTAGTATCGCATACAGGGCTCTGAGGGATAATCGGCAGCAAAATCCACAGCACACCATTAACTCTAGAGAAAGGCCTAATCGAGAGGATTGGCGATGGTTGTGGTCTTTGTCACCCCCCCCCCCCCCCCCAAACTTAGGTTCTTTGTTTGAAAGAGTGCCAAGAAGGAAATTGCTAAACGAGCTCGCCTCTTTTCTCGCAATTGTGCACCGAATTCTACATGTCAAATTTGTGAAAGAGAGGTGAGTCAATTATACATTTTTCTTTCACTGCCAACTCGAAAAAGATACTTGGATGAACTTGGGAACGACGATTATGTGGCCAACTCAGGAAACTCAGTTCATGAATGGTTTTTCAGCATTCGCGATGGTCTTTCCAATGAGCATATTAAGAGGTTTTTTGCTGCATTTGGAGCATTTGGATTGCACGGATGGGTTCGTGTTTGAGAACAAGCTCATTTCCCCACCTACTGCTGCGACTTTAGCTAACCGAGAGTTTCAAAGTATAAAGGATGCGATGAACAGTTCATCATCACACAATCTTCCCAGGGTTGCTAGGTCGCGCTCTCTGCCGGGGGATTCCCGCTCTTACTCCTCACCACCACCGGGCTTCTTTCAGAAGTTTGTGAACTGTGACGGCTCTTTTATTCCAGAGACACAAATGGCGGCATATGGGATTGCTATTGCTAACTCTCATGGTCAGGTGTATGACGACAAGGTAGAGAGATTCTTTTGTTCCATTCCAATTCATGTTGAAACTTTTGCTATTTTTGGCGCAATCTTCCTAGCAGCATAGGAGTCAGTTCCAACTTTGGTCAGATCTGACTATCAGGTCATGTCACTCGCCCTTCGGCAAGCTTTGGACTGCTGGCCTTGATCTTGTCGAGCAATTGACACGCTAAAACACAACACCAAACTGCGACCAAGTGTAATCGCAGTCCGGGAATGCAGTAAAATGGCAAGTTCTATTATCAACCCGGGGTCTAGATCTACTGCCTACTCCGTGATTATCTATTATCTAGCCAACTAAGTCAAGTGATTGTTGTTTTAAGCAAAAGCAGTAAGAAAGCAGGAATTGGTACGGTTTTCTCAAGCAAAGAAGAGTCACTCAGGAATGAGTCCCACTAGCTCCTTAGTTAGGTCTCAATTGTAATTACCCTGGGTTGATTTACTGTTGATTAGGCTGTGGAAGATCCGACAGTAGCTTGGAATCTCTTAAGCTGACCAAGCCCTCTCAGTCTAACTACCCGGCAGACGACTAGTCTTCACCGGGATAGAAAGCTGAAGCAATAAGCACAGAACTCCACTACTGGAATTGGATTCCAGTACAAAGCAGTAAACTGGCTAACTCTCGTATAGCCAATCTCCTACTAATGAATGATGAAGCTCTAACAACCTAATCAGATTCTATCTATCTCAGGTTGCAGCAGAAATCAAGAAAAGCTGATCAGACTTCAATCAATTCAATAAAACATGCATCATTCGATTAAAACCAAACAGTATAATCATCCCAAGTCATTACAATCAAATCCCTAACACATGGAACTAGGGTTCTTCACACCCAAGTGAGAGAAGGGTTCTACTCCATAGAGAGAGAGAGAGAGAGGAAAACAGAAATCAGAGTAGTCATACTCATAAAGATGAGGAAAATTTGCTCTGGGATGTCAATCTTCACTCCTGGGGACGCAATCTGGGCTTCAATGGTGAGAAATCCACTCCAAATAGCTCCTAGGGTTTGTTCTTCGCACTTTCTCTCTCTAAAACTCTGTTTTTGCTCCAAAAAGTCGACTCCCTCTGTTTTTGCTCGAATCTGCCTCAAAAACCCGATTTTGGGTGAATTACGGGCAGAATTACGACCATAATTGTGGTTTACCCGTAATTGCCCAAAACGCGCGTTTCGCTTGACTCTGAAGAAGGTATTCACGGTCGTAATTTTCCAATTACCGCCACTAATTACTTAATTACGACCGTAATTCAAGTGACTCTTGCCCGTAATTGACTCTGCGACAGGATTTCTGGAAGTTAGGCTCGGCATTGAAATTACGGGCATGCCAGGGACAATTACGACCGTAACTATGCAGGGCCTGCCCGTAATTTTTCCTTTAAAGTGCAATCCGACCTCCAAATGACCCGAAACTTGCACCTATGCACCTCTTTACTTGCTAGGACCTGAAACACGCCAAAACAACACAACCTAGCGTAAAATAGGCCAAGGAACAACAAATTCGAGCTAAAATGATCAAGAAACGAGGGTGCAAACATGTGCAAATCCGATGTTATCAAACTCCCCCACACTTAACCGTTTGCTTGTCCCCAAGCAAACCAAGTCAGACACAAGGTAAGTTCACAATTCAATCATACCAACATTGGGGACAAATCATATAGGCACAAAACATGGGAATCACACCGGCTTTTAAACATCAACACATGAACAACTTCAAATGCAACCTGGACAACCACCACAGAGGACATTCGAGTGCAGCAAAATCGAGTAAAGGAGGAGTCTCCCTTCAGTTCATCAATCAACATAGACTTGACTCAACCACTTCTTCAAGACAGTCAACTCATGCATAAAACTCAAGACATCAGAATCAAGACCGAGCAATCTAGGTCCTCACCGGGGTAAAGAGTGTAAAGAACAAGGAAATGAATCACTCACTCTCGACCAGTGGGGTCAGGACAATTTGATGCGAAAAATGCGCATACTTATTCTCTCAATTCCTAACATCTCTTCACCATGACGACAACCTCTAAATGTTAGAGTTCACATAAATGGTTGTCATCACTAACTAATCCGGAGGTCTTAGACACAGGTTCAAATGACTGGCTAGGGTCTTGGACATGGGGAAAAGGCCTTTTAGGTGGTGGAAGTATTCATAGCACAAGGTTCCACATTTCCAAACCCAACAAACTCACAGTCAATCAAACCAGTACTTTCTTTCTGCTATTCTGCATTACTCACATTCTCTAGAGCACAAGAGCGAAGGAGGTCACATAAATGTTAGTATTTCTAAACCAGACTGCTAAGAAATACTACTTAATGGGCACTATTCATATTTTTGGTGGTGGCTCTCTTTTGCTTTCATTTTTTCCTTGTTTTTCTTTCATTTTTTTCATTTCTTAAGAGAACCACCACCTCTGCACATTTTCAAACACCTGCCCAATTTTTAAGCACTACCTCCAACCCTCACATTAGATTTAACAGAAACAGCAGAGAACATGTAAAAACCACTCTGTGGAACCTTCTAAGAGATGAAAAAGGGTGATTTTTCATTTAGACCGAAAGAAAGAATAACACACGGCTCAAAGGGGCTGACTAGGGGGTATGACACACCAAGACAGTCAATTTGGTCATGGGCTAATCCTATGCCTCCATCATCTCTCATTCTGATTCCCTGAACTAGATGCATAAGAGACTGTCAAGAACAAGTGATCAATCCAAGTCACAGTTGGTAAGCAAACAGTTGAAAAACTGAACTCCTACACAATTCTACTGCACGTCTCAGTCATCATTATAGACTGTCCTAGTCACATTTCTGGGTCATGCATTAATTCGAAAGCCATTAGATTCACCAATTAAACCACAGTGCCAATATGATCATGCAAACATCAGTGCTTGGAGCCCTCAAATCTTGAGATTTGGACAGCATACTAGGCTCCAAGCACACATATATACGTTCCAATAAATACAAAGAACCCCCCCCCCCCCCCCACACACACACACACACTTAAATGCGACAGTGTCCTCAATGGAGCAGAGGGAAGGGGAACGATGTTACCGTGAAACAGTGGTCATGAACGGGGACTGGAGGGCGGACCAGTAAGATGAGGAGAGAGAAAGATTTTACGGGTGTCTTCAGAAATTTAAAAGTCCGGGGGTAATTACGGGCAGAATTACGACCGTAATTGCCCCCTTCCAGCCCGTAATTTTAATGCCCCGAGCGAACTGCTCCCCTGTACTAATTACAGGGAGAATTACGACCGTAATTGGTCTTATGTTGCCCGTAATTTTAATGCCGAGACAAATCCCCTCTTCTGGGATAATTACGGGCAGGGGACTGACAAATTACGACCGTAATTTACTCCCTCGTGCCCGTAATTTTACTGCCGCCAGCCCTTTTCTCAGAATTTTAAACCACAATTTCAAAAGGCCAATACCATTCGCGCCCCGGCTTGAAAATGGACACCACGACAGACAAAAATATACCATCTGGGGCACAAGAACATTCCAAAAAGACTCCAGACATACTCACAGACTCAAAAACCGACAAAAATTGAAAAGGAAAAAAGATAGAAGTGCAAACCGTAGTGGGGTTGCCTCCCCACAAGCGCTTCTTTACCGTCTTTTAGCTGGACGCCAATAGAGGAACTAAGGGTCCTCGAGCTTGATCAGCAGCTCTGTGCGCTCGACAGCACCTCCCAAGTACAACTTTAGGAGGTGGCCATTCACCTTGAATGGCTCGGTTTGAGCATTGCTGATCTCCACCGCACTGTGCGGGAAAACTTGGGTGACCGTGAAGGGTCCCGACCACCTCGAACGTAGCTTGCCTAGGAACAGTTTCAGGTGTGCATTGAAGAGCAAAACACGATCACCTACCTGAAACTCCTTCGGGCCCCTCAACCGAGCGTCGTGGAAACGCTTGGTTTGCTCTTTGTAGAGCAGGGTGTTCTCGTAGGCGTGGTAACGCCATTCCTCCAACTCCAGTAGCTGCAACTTACGCTCAGTACCTGCAACACTCAAATCCAGGTTTAGCAGCTTAATGGCCCAGAAGGCCTTGTGCTCTAGCTCTACTGCAGATGACACGCCTTCCCATAGACAAGCCTATAGGGAGAAGTGCCAATCGGGTTCTTATAGGCCGTCCTATATACCCACAGAGCATCATCGAGCTTGGTGGACCAATCCTTGCGGGACTAATCCACCGTCTTTTCAATTATCCGTTTAATCTCTCGGTTCGTCAGCTCGGCTTGCCCATTTGACTGGGGGGTGGTAAGCCACCGCACCTGATGCTTAACACCATAGCGAGAGAGGAGTTTAGTGAATTGCCCTTGAAAATGGGTTCCTCTATCACTAATGATGGCGCGGGGTGTCCTGAACCGGGAGAACAGCTGCTTCAGAAATGAGCAGACCCATCTTGCATCATTGGTGGGCATGGCTTGAGCTTCTTCCCACCTTGAGACGTAGTCCACTGCAACCAGAATGTATAGATTGCCAAAAGATGGAGGGAATGGGCCCATGAAATTGATACCCCAAACATAAAAATTTCACAAATGACAGAAATATGTTGGGGCATCTCATCCCGGGCAGAAATGTTACCTGACCTTTGGCAGCGGTCGCACTGTCGTGCGAAGGTGTCTGCATCCTTGAAGAGCGAGGGCCAGTAAAAGCCCGACTGTAGCACCTTCCGCGCCGTGCGGTTTCCTCCATGGTGACCTCCAGTAGGTCCCTCGTGGCATTGAGACAGGATGTCTCCCATCTCGTGCACCATGACACCGCGCCGGATCATGCCATCTGCTCCGATCCTGAAGAGGTAAGGATCCTCCCAAAAGTAATGCTTCAGGTTGGAGAAGAACTTGCGCTTTGCATGAGTGGCCATCCCCTGTGGTAACTGCATACCCACCAGATAATTGGCAAAGTCAGAATACCAAGGGACCACACTTTCCACCAGTGTCATCGCCAGCAATCTCTCACCCGGGAAGGAGTCATTGATCTCTTCCACGAAGTTTTCCACCAGAGGGGCTTCCAACCGTGAAAGATGATCTGCAGCAACATTCTCAGCTCCCTTCTTGTCCCGGATTTCGATATCAAATTCCTGTAGGAGCAGGATCCAGCGGATGAGCCTAGGCTTTGCATCAGCCTTGCTCATCAGGTAGCGAATCACCGAGTGGTTAGTGTAGACCACCACATGGGAGAGCACCATACAGGGTCAGGTAGCGAATCACCGAGTGGTCAGTGTAGACCACCACATGGGAGAGCACCATATAGGGTCAGGTAGCGAATCACCGAGTGGTCACCGAGCCTAACTTATCAAACGCATACACCACGGCGAGGAGCTCCTTCTCAGTGTTGGTGTAATTCTCCTATGCATCGTTCAAAGTCTTTGACGCGTAGTAGATGGGCTGGAAGTGTTTCCCGCGTCTCTGACCCAGAACTGCTCCGACCGCATAATCACTCGCATCGCACATCAGCTCAAAAGGAAGAGACCGGTCAGGAGTCACCATGATAGGTGCATGGGTAAGCTTCTCCTTCAGAGTCTCGAATGCAGGGCAATCTTCGAGAAATCTTTAATGAAGCGCCGGTAGAAGCCAGCATGACCCAGAAAGCTGCGAATCCCCTTCACAAAAACGGGAGGAGGCAGCTTACTGATCGTCTCAATCTTCGCGCGATCCACCTCAATCCCCTACTTGGAGATCTTGTGCCCGAGCACAATCCCCTCATGGAACATAAAATGGCACTTCTCCCAGCTGAGTGCCAGATTAGTCTCCTCGCACCTCTTCAGAACGAGTTCCAGGTTATGGAGACAATGAGTGAAGGAGTCTCCATAAACCGAGAAGTCATCCATGAAGACTTCCATGATCTCTCCGACCAGTCGGTCGAAGATCGCCATCATGGATCTCTGGAAGGTCGCCGGTGCATTACACAGCCCGAATGGAATCCTCCGGTAAGCAAAAGTGCCGAAGGGGCAAGTGAATGTGGTCTTCGCCTGATCCTCTAGTGCAATAGGAATCTGGAAATAACCAGACATGCCATCTAGGAAGCAATAAAACTCATGGCCAGCCAACCTCTCCAGCATCTGATCAATGAAAGGTAGGGGAAATGGTCTTTCCTGGTGGCATCATTCAGGCACCGGTAATCGATGCAGACTCTCCAGCCGGTCACGGTTCGCATCGGGATCATCTCTTTCTTCTCATTCGGGACCACAGTCATCCCGCCTTTCTTCGGGACCACCTGAGTGGGGCTGACCCACTTGCTATCAGATATAGCAAAGATGATCTATGTATCCATGAGCTTCACAATCTCTGCCCGGACCACTGCCTCCAAGTTAGGAGACAATCTCCGCTGTGGCTGCCTGACTGGCTTAACCTCATCCTCCATCAGAATTCTGTGGGAGCAGAAGGATGGGCTAATGCCTCTGATGTCTATGATCTTCCATGCCATGGCCCGGGCATACTTCTGCAGCAGAGCCACCAGCCTTCTCTTCTGTTCGGGTGTCAGATCCGAGCTAATAATGACCGGGAGCTTATTCCCCTCCCGGAGAAATGCATACTCCAGGTGAGAGGGGAGGGGCTTAAGCTCCAGCTCTGGTGGCTCCTCCAATGATGTAGCGATCCGGGGCGAGATAGGGATCGGCTTGAATGGTATCTCTCGCCCCTTGATCGCGGCCTTGTCTAGCTCCGCGAGCTGCTCCTCTAGCTGCACGTCCTGTGATGCCTGTTCCCCTAGCAAAAGACAACGCTCAAGGAAATCATTAGTACCCGCACTCGTGATCGCGAGTGCGGTCTCAAAATCAGCAACAACATCACAGTAATCTAGATCATCATGGAGCTGGGGGTGTTTCATATTATCAGAAACAGAGAAGGTGATTTGTTCACCCCCAGCTCGCAAAATCAGTTTTCCATCATTCACATCAATGAGCGCCTTGGCGGTGGTGAGAAAAGGTCTACCCAATATCAATGGCACATCCACATCCTCATTTATGTCCAAAATCACAAAATCAAAAGGATAAGAGAATGGCCCTACTGCGACTATCAAGTCCTCTACAATGCCCCTAGGATGCACAATGGATCTATCAGCAAGTTGAATGCGCATCCTAGTGTCACTGGGTTCACCTAGGCCTAGCTTTTTAAACAGTTTATATGGCATGACATAATTGACATTTATGCTAGCGCCTAAATCCGCCAAGGACTTCCCTATATGCAAACTACCAATCATGCAAGGGATAGTGAAACTCCGTGGGTCCTTTAGCTTCTCTGATAGTTTGTTCTGCAGGATGGCAGAACACTCCTCGTTGAGCATCACTGTTGACAGCTCCCCAAGCTTCCTCTTGTTGGTGAGGAGATCTTTCATGAACTTGGCATACTTGGGCATCTTCGATAATGCCTCCACGAAGGGCATGCTTATGTTCACCTGCTTCAGCATTGCCATGAACTTGGCAAACTCAGTCTCCAGTCGGTCCTTGTGCAACCGAGTAGGAAAGGGGAGCTGTGGTACATACTCCTTCACCACTGGTTGCGGTTTAGGAGCAGGCACCTCAACCTCCTTCTCCATTTCCTCTTCATTAGCTGGAAGTGCTGGAGCAGGGGTCTCTCTCTCTTCTGCCCGAATAGGTGGATCGGCAGTCACCTTGCCACTCCTAGTGGTAATGGCATTGCAGTTGGCATTCGGGTCCTGCGGATGAGGGATGGTCTGACCGGGTAGAGTACTAGGAGTCCTCTAGGCTACAGCCTGGGCAACACTCCCAAGCTGGGTCTGGATATCCCGAAGCATAGCCTGCGTGTTTCTCTGACCAGCTTCTAGCTCCAAGAAATTGCCTGAAGCTTTCTCCATGAACTGCTCGATGTTATTGAACTTGTTTGCACTGGAGTTGGCCAGAGAACCCACCAGATCTCGCAGTTCTGAAATGGCCGCACCTGTGACTGAGGTGGAACTGGCCCCTGTCTGGGCGGGTAGAGTGGCTGTTGTGGCTGCTGAAATTGCCCTTGTCTGGGCTGGTAAGGAGGCCTCTGGAAGCCTGGTGGTCCCTGGGGGACTGGTGGTCTGGAATTTGCCCCACCCCAGGAGAAGTTGGGATGCTGGCACCACCCCTTGTTGTAAGTGTTGTTGTAGGGGTCGAAGCGCCTGGCATTGTCGATGAAGTCCAGCTGCTCCTAGGGAGTAGAAGACTCCCTCATCGTGTGGCAATCCTCCACAGTGTGATGAGAACTCTCACACCACTGGCAGAGCATCGCCTGTTGCTGTCTGGTACCTGCAATCATCCCGGAATGATCGATAGCTGAAACCCGCTTCGATACCACCTGCACCTAATCAGATGACTGGGTGGATACAGCATGCACACCCCTCCCTGGTGCTCGTCTTGATCTCCTTGCAGTTCCCAGTCATAGCCCTGCTCTGCCATGTCTTCAAAAAGTTGATTCAGCTGGGGTGGTGTTTTGGTGAGCATATTCCCGCCACATATCGAATCAATCAGTTGCTTGTCCTCCGGGAAGAGGGCATGGTAGAAGGTTCCCACCTTGAAGGCATCAGTAAAACCATGGTTGGGACACTTGAGAAAGAGACTGGTGTATCTCTCCCAAGCATCCCTGATGGTCTCATCCTCATCCTGAGCAAAATGGGTAATTTGCTTCTGCAGGTCCGCCGTCTTGGATGGAGGATGGTAGCGGGTGAGAAACTTGTCTGCCAGGTTGGCGAACGTGGTGATAGAGCCTGGAGGTCGAGTGTCTAACCACTCCTTGGCCAGCCCCTCCAGAGTAAACGGGAAGTACCTCAGCTGGATGGCATCTGTTGGGACCCCATTAATCTTGATTCCATCGATGAGCTCGTGGAATCGCCTGAGATGTGAACGAGGGCACTCCCCCTCTTTGCCACGGAACACCACCGAACCGCGCAGCATTGTGATGACAGAGGTGCTCACCTCAAAGTTGTTTGCTGGCACATGAGGGTGTTGAATGAGCGACCTCATGTACGCGGCCCTGGCGGTCCAGTAGTATCCCATGGTCTGCTCCTCGGGAAGGACCACATCATGGTCCTGTGGATCACCCATCTCTTCTTCTTCAGCGATTTGCAGCTGTGCTAGCTCCTCCTCCGCAGCCAGTCGCGCCTTTCGAGCCCGCTTGAAGTTCCTGCAGGTTCGTTCAAGCTCCTGGTCTAATGGTAGTAGATCTCTCGACTGGCTACGGGTCATGCACTACCTGCACACAATCAGCAGAAACAACCCGTGAAGGCACACAGGTGGAAGAGAGAAAATGCAGTAAAGAAAAAAGCAAGAGTAACAAATTTTCACGTTTCTCCAATAACCTAGAGGGTCCCCGGCAACGGCGCCAAAAACTTTACACGCTAAAACACAACACCAAACTGCGACCAAGTATAATCGCAGTCCGGGAATGCAGTAAAGTGGCAAGTTCTATTATCAACCCGGGGTCTAGATCTACTGCCTACTCCGTGATTATCTATTATCTAGCCAACTAAGTCAAGTGATTGTTGTTTTAAGCAAAAGCAGTAAGAAAGCAGGAATTGGTACGGTTTTCTCAAGCAAAGAAGAGTCACTCGGGAATGAGTCCCCCTAGCTCCTTAGTTAGGTCTCAATTGTAATTACCCTGGGTTGATTTACTGTTGATTAGACTGTGGAAGATGCGACAGTAGCTTGGAATCTCTTAAGCTGACCAAGCCCTCTCAGTCTAACTACCCGGCAGACGACTAGTCTTCACCGGGATAGAAAGCTGAAGCAATAAGCACAGAACTCCACTACTGGAATTGGATTCCAGTACAAAGCAGAAAACTGGCTAACTCTCGTATAGCCAATCTCCTACTAACGAATGATGAAGCTCTAACAACCTAATCAGATTCTATCTATCTCAGGTTGCAGCAGAAATCAAGAAAAGCTGATCAGACTTCAATCAATTCAATAAAACATGCATCATTCGATTAAAACCAAACAGTATAATCATCCCAAGTCATTACAATCAAATCCCTAACACATGGAACTAGGGTTCTTCATACCCAAGTGAGAGAAGGGTTCTACTCCATAGAGAGAGAGAGAGAGAGGAAAACAGAAATCAGAGTAGTCATACTCATAAAGATGAGGAAAATCTGCTCTGGGATGTCAATCTTCACTCCTGGGGACGCAATCTGGGCTTCAATGGTGAGAAATCCACTCCAATTAGCTCCTAGGGTTTGTTCTCCGCACTTTCTCTCTCTAAAACTCTGTTTTTGCTCCAAAAAGTCGACTCCCTCTGTTTTTGCTCGAATCTGCCTCAAAAACCCGATTCTGGGCGAATTACGGGCAGAATTACAACCGTAATTGTGGTCTGCCCGTAATTGCCCAAAACGCGCGTTTCGCTTCACTCGGAAGAAGGTATTCACGTCGTAATTTTCCAATTACCGCCAGTAATTACTTAATTGCGACCGTAATTCAAGTGACTCTTGCCCGTAATTGACTCTGCGACAGGATTTCTGGAAATTAGGCTCGGCATTGAAATTACGGGCATGCCAGGGACAATTACGACTGTAATTGTGCAGGGGCTGCCCGTAATTTTTCCTTTAAAGCGCAATCCGACCTCCAAATGACCCGAAACTTGAGCCTATGCACCTCTTTACTTGCTAGGACTTGAAACACGCCAAAACAACACAACCTAGCGTAAAATAGGCCAAGGAACAACAAATTCAAGCTAAAATGATCAAGAAACGAGGGTGCAAACATGTGCAAATTCAATGGTATCAGCAATCTTGGCTCGTATCATGATCTTACTCAATTCAGCTCCTTGGATTATGGTGGCGTTCGTTCCACAACATCTCAATTCTTTAGCTGATTGGGTAGTATGAAACGCTCGTCTTGATTGTCTGCCCATTGATTGGGTTATCGTGGCCGATTTGATCTCTCCTTTGTTGTAATGCTTCACTGAATCATATGGAATAAAACCTAATTCTTATTGTAAAAAAAAAACAAGTGAAATATATTTTTTTTTTTGTATTTTTTTAGTATGAACACAACATATTACTACAATAGCTTACTTGTTTTTTCATTTCATAAGTATTATTATATTATTAAAAGTATCAATTTTATTCTCGTGTAACATGTTGCAATTGTTAAAATGAAAGTCGTATAACCAACTCAAGAAGAAAAAAAATTGTGCCAGAGATTAGGTTTAGCGAAAATTATCACAAGCATGCTCTGTAGCGGAGCATGTACACGTACACGTGTGCATGGAGTTTTGGACCTGTTTGTCCAATTTATTTGTTGAATGATGAATATGATATTTTCCTAGGATCAATATCCGAACCCTAGATGCTTTGTAGAAGGGTTTTCGGATATATATGTCCTGCTGCATTGTTGCGGCTGCTTATGTAAGTTCTAAGATAATAAGAACAAAACCTGAGAGCTCTTGCTCTCCGTGGAATAGTCTCGTTCACATCGAACGGCGAAACCACGTAAATCGTGTGTCGTTCTCTTGCGTTTTATCAGTTTTATCATGGTATCAGAGCAGTAAGCTCCTCCCTGTGGCGATTCTTTTCTTGCTCTTTGGCAATCAAAGTTTCTTCTTGCCCGTTGCATTATGGGTGACGAGGTCACCGACAGCGGCAGCACAATTGCCCTCAATAATACTGCTCCCGAGCGTCCTCTTACATCGGACGTCAACTCGGTCTATTTTCTTCCTTTGGCGGATCCCCAGCATGTTGGAGACCTCCTTACCGCAAACAATTACGGCGAGTGGGTCATAGACATGACTGACTCTCTTCTCGCTAAGAACAAACTTGGCTTTGTCGACGGTACTCTTCCGCGGCCAAAGACCCACCGTGAAGAAGCTGCTTGGCTGCGCTGCGACGCCACTCTCAAAGGCTGGCTTAAAGCGGCGATGAGTCCTGAGGTCCGCCGCAGCATTCGGTTTGCTAAAACAGCAAACCAGATTTGGGATGATCTTCGGACTCGATTCGGACAGGGCAATGCTACACGCCATTATGAACTTCGTCGTCAGATAAGTCTTCTCCCTCAAGAAAAGCTTAGTGTTTCTGCCTATTATACCGAGCTTTGTACTCTCTGGGAAGAGGCTCAACAGATTTCGCCTACTCCGTCTTGCTCGTGTGGGCAGTGTGTTTGTGACTTAGAGAAACAAACTCGTAATTGCGATGAGAGTATTCGCTTGTTTGATTTTCTTATGGGCCTTGATGATGTGTTCTCCACAGTTAAATCCCAAATTTTATCGATGAAGCCTTCTCCGTCTATTACTGAAGCCTATAATATGGTTGCTACCAACGAGCAGCAACGCAAAATAGCTGTCAATCGGAAGCCCAAGGTCGAAGCTGCTGCTTTTGCCGCTTCGCAAGATCGTGGCAAGCCCGAAGACACCTCTGATCGGGCTGGTGGGGAAAATAAACCCCGGTGCTCTCACTGTCAGAAGCTTGGGCACACAAAGGAGCGTTGTTTTGAGCTAATTGGCTATCCCCCGGGTTATCTTGATCGTGGCGGCACTAAACATACTTTTGGGAAAGGCCGCCGCAATGAAGGGAAAGGCCGCCCCAGTCCAAAAGCAGCTGCTGCCAACGCTGAGGATAGTGTCATTCCTAGCCTGTCTAAGTCCCAAATTGAGCAACTCAAGCGCTTCCTAGGCGGTGATCCTCCACTCCTTGATGATAATGCCTTTTCAGGTAAATATCTCGGTGATGCTACATGGATCTTAGATTCTGGTTGTAATGCTCATGTAATTAGCGATGAGAGCTTGTTTCTTCACAGTTGACCAGAATCACATTTACATGTGAGGATTCCGAATGGGATGGCAGTCCATGTGAGTAGAGTGGGTTCGGTTGAACTCTCTAATGGCCTTGTCCTTCCCCGTGTTCTTCTTGCTCCGGATTTTAAATGCAACCTGCTCTCCATTAGTCAGCTCACTAAGGATTTTCCCTTAGCACTGATATTTTTGCACGACTTCTGTGTTCTTCAGGACTTACGCTCCAGAAGGATGATTGGGATGGGGACACCAGTTGATGGGCTTTATCATTTGCGGCTGTTCGATAAGCTTCCATTGGCCATGGCTCACACTGCGCAGAAGGACAGGCGTCCATCCTCTCTTTTGTGGCATTCACGCCTGGGCCATCCATCCTTTGACAAGCTTTCCTTGTTGAATTTAGTTTCTGGTTCTCGTTTGGATTCTCACGATTGCTCGGCCTGTTTGCGAGCTAAACAAACTAGAACTCCTTTTCAGTCTAATCTATCAGAACAAAGGATTTTTTGAGATGATTCATATTGACATTTGGGGTGGTTATCCCACTCCCAGTCTCAGTGGAGCACATTACTTTTTGACGATTGTTGATGATTACAGTCGTGGAACTTGGGTTTATCTCTTCCGTTATAAGTCTGAGGCTGGTCGTTATCTGCAGATGTTTTGTCAACAGGTAGTACGGCAGTTTGGGAAACGTGTTCGTTGTATACAGGCTGATAATGGGTCTGAATTTCAGACAACAGTTTTAACTACGTACTACGAACATGAGGGTATCGTTCTCCAAACTTCCTGTGTGAACACACCCCAGCAAAATGGTGTGGTAGAGAGGAAGCATCGGCATTTACTTGAGACCGCTCGGGCATTGCGGTTTCATGCCAATCTCCCTATACGATTCTGGGGAGAATGTCTTCTCACTGCCGTCTACCTTATCAACAGGCTACCTACTGTTGCTACCGAAAATCATACTCCATATGAGCGCATTTTCGGAAAACAGCCATCGTACAGTCACCTCCGGACTTTTGGCTGTCTAGCTTATGCAAAGGATACATCCTCACATTTGGACAAATTCGGTGAAAGGGGGAGAGCATGTGTTTTTGTAGGCTACCCTGCTACGCAAAAGGGGTATCGCGTCATGGATTTGACTACGAGGAAGCTTTTCACTTCACGGGATGTTATTTTTTGTGAAGACCGTTTTCCCTTCCATGAGCTGCTTCCGCCCCTTCGTACTTCGGCTCCTGCTCCTCGTGGTGTCGTTGATGATGCCGAAGATGAGCTCGCTTTTTTTCCCTCCGCACTGGTGCAGCTACCCGACGCTGATGCTACTCCACTCGATGCATCTCACTCTAGTTCGCCAGCTGCTGCTGTGGATGAGGAGGCTGTCCCCAGCGCGTCCACACCTCCAACCGTTCCTCCTCCTGAGCCGCGACACGGGCTCCGTCCCCGCAAGCCTCCTGGTTATCTAGTTTATAACTATGATGTTCGGCTACCCACGTCCCACTCAGGTCATGTTTCCTCAGTCTGATACCCTTTGAATGCTGTGGTTAATTATGCCCGTCTATCTTCTGATCATCGTGCTTATATTGCAGCTATTTCACGATCATCAGAACCACGTTTTTTTCATGAGGCTGTTCGTCACAAATATTGGCGTGATGCTATGCAGCGAGAGGTCACTGCGCTTGAAGCCAATGGGACTTGGGAGCTCGTGCAGTTGCCCCCTGACAAACGTCTCATTGATTCAAAGTGGGTGTATCGTATCAAATACAACCCCGACGGCACCATTGAACGATACAAGGCCCGTCTTGTCGCCAAGGGCTACACTCAAGTCGAAGGTGTGGATTTTCATGACACCTTCGCACCTGTGGCCAAGTTGGTCACTGTTCGTTGTGTTTTAGCTCTCGCCGCTCAGCTAGGTTGGTTTCTGCACCAACTGGATGTCAACAATGCCTTTTTGCATGGTGACTTGGACGAGGAAGTCTATATGCGCGTCCCTCAAGGTTTCTCTAGCCCGGTGATAACAGAGTTTGTCGTCTTTGCAAGTCTCTTTACGGTCTCAAGCAGGCCTCCCGTAACTGGTACACAAAGTTTACTGCAGCTCTGGTTGGTTATGGGTTCACTATGTCGAAGGCCGACCCCTCTCTCTTCACTTTTCGGCGCGGCGACACCTTCCTTGTTGCTCTCATTTATGTTGACGATATCATTCTTGGTGGTACGTCCCTTTCCGAGATACAGAAGGTTAAGGATTTTCTTCACCAGGAATTCAACATTAAAGATCTTGGCCCATTGAAATATTTCTTGGGTGTTGAGGTCTCCCGCTCCCGGCAAGGCATTATGCTCACTCAGAGAAAATATGCCTTGTACATTCTCGCCGATTCAGGTGTTCAGGCGGCTCGGCCTTGTTCCTTTCCTATCGAACAAAATCACCGGTTAAATACTTTTGAAGGTGCCCCTGCCGCCGACCCCTCGTCCTATTGGAGATTGGTTGGTCGTCTTCTGTACTTGACGGTTACTCGGCCGGACATTGTGTATGCAGTCAATGTTCTTAGTCAAGCAGTCCACGATCCTCGTCAGGCCCATGTTGATGATGCCCATCGTGTACTTCGCTACTTGAAAGGCGCTCCGGGGCAAGGTTTGTTTCTTCCCTCTGCTGGTTCTCTCACCCTCACCGCATTCTGTGATGCAGATTGGGGTGGTTGTCAGCAGACTAGGCGTTCAACCACCGGTTATTTCATTAAACTCGGTGCCAGTCCCATCTCCTGGCGGACAAAGAAGCAAACCGTTGTGGCACGATCTTCTGCAGAAGCTGAATATCGTGCTATGGCTAGCACGGTTAGTGAGATCATTTGGTTGTGTTATCTGTTTCAGGAGCTTGGCGTGGAAATGGCTGCTCCCACTTCCTTACACTGTGATAACCAAGCTGCATTACACATTGCGGCAAATCCGGTTTTCCATGAACGAACGAAATTTGCGTCAAGTCGGGCGGTTGGATCAGTTTCCAACAAATTTGCCTCCAAAGTCCAAATTGGTAGCCATTAGATATTAGTGATCACAAATGAAATAAATTTTTTTAGTGATCTAAAGTGAAATATTTAGTAATTTGAGTGACCAAACTTGAAATTTACCCATATCTAATGGATACAACTACTTAAACAGGTTAAACTTCGATCCGCCCAATAAATCTCAAATAATTTGTTCCATCAGCTAAACCAATTAAATCAGTTTGACAACAAAGGTGGCAAGGTCCAAGAGAAGAGGGAAAAGTTAATCTGCTAACTTTAAGATTCGTTAGCAGATACTAACTGATATTCAAAATACATGAACTAATATCCAAATACTAAAGTATCTAGAGAGCACAGACTAGTATTCAAAGTTTGCTAACTGATATCCATCATGAATCAACTATTATCCCAAATTCACAAATTAATATCTAGACAACACAGAATAGTATCTAAACAGCACATAATTAATATCCAGATAACACATAAGAGTATCCAGATAACCTGTAAGACTATCCATATTGAATACTAGTTGGTTGATTGTGGATATTAGTTGGTATGTGCTATTTGGATACTAGTTTGTGATGTTTTCAATACTAGTCTGTGTTATTTAAATACTTAGTAGACTTGGATATTAGTTTATACATTTTGGATATTAGTTAGTATATACTAACGAATCTTCAAATTAGCAGAATAACTAGGATGGCAAGACTGGAAAGCTGAACCTCATGAAAAAAGAAAATTGGCAAGACTGGAAAGACAGCTTTCGCTAGGGGTGTTCAAATGGTTACCATGGTTATAACTAAACCAAATAAAGCTAAATTCCATTAACCATGGAATACAATATCATAACCAAACCGTCCAAACTAATACAACAACCAAATTAACCAAACTAAAGTTTAATCGGTTTGGTTAATTGGTTAACCAGATTAACCAATATAAAAATCACATTATCATTGACGATGAAATTTTTTCAGTTAATGCAACAATTTACAATTTATATAATGAATAAAACATAACAATCAACACGTAGTTATAGTTGACCCTTAACAAAAATACATGCAACTAAGACAATTATCTTACGATTAGTATAGAAGTATTCACCTAACAAAAATTTATGACAATGGTATGAGTTAATGAATTGTTGTGTTTGTGTAAATTGACTTAGTCTCTTAGCAATTATCATAGGCTGGAAATGACATTCCTTTCAAGTTTTCATCCATCATAATGTATGAAATTTATCTAAATTAGGCGTTCATATGTTGTGGTCTACACTTTACATATACAAATATACACTATATGAGCAATATTGAGCTTTATATTTTATGAGTCTAAAAGGGATGAATGTTAAGTCTTGAATGGTTATGCAAAGTATTAAATATGTGTATATAATATATATTAGATATATGACTAATTACTTAACTGGTTAATTTGGTTTGACTGGTTAGGAGTATCTGAAACCAAACTAAACAAGCTAAAAACTTTAACAAAACCAAACCAATTATCCAAATTAACCAAACCAAATTATCCAAATAATACCGGTTAAAACGATTACCACGGTAACCAAACCATTTGAACACACCTAGCTTTCGCAGTTTCATTTCATTGCTCGAGCGCCTGAGAGAGAGAGAGAGAGAGCAGGTAGCGGCGGCACCGGCACCGTCGGATGAGAAAGATTTCATTCATTATTGTTGATTTTGTAGAGGAAGCAAGCTTTCTAAAGTCTCTCTCTCACTCCACCAACTGAAATCGTCGAGGTTTGAGGATCTGTGCGGGCGATCCTTTTCAGAGCTTTCGACTGCGCTCCCACCCCTTAATTAAAATCTCTGCTTGCTAGGTGCGGTGCAGAAACAAGGAAGCTATCCGGCAGAGATGTCAGTGCAGGAGTATCTGGAAAAGCACTTGCTTTCACGCAAAATCGAGGACGCCGTCAATGCCGCCGTCAGGGCCAAAACTCCTGATCCTGTTCTCTTCATCGTATATCCTTTCGCTCTCTTTTCATTTGCTTCCTCTTCCTCCTTCATGATCTCTTTTGGGTTCTCGGCCACCAAACGGACTATTGAATTCATTCTATTGGTTTCTTGGCTCTAACAGTCCAATCATATGAAGAAGGCTGTTCCTTCAGTCATAACGAAGATTCACGCCCGGCAAATCCTTGATAGCAGAGGGATTCCAACAGTTGAAGTCGACTTGCAAACTAACAAAGGCACCTTCCGCGCTTCAGCTCCTAGTGGTGATGTTACTGGAATGTAAGCAACCTTACCTTTGCTGAGTTTGGAATTTGATTTTTTCTCTCCTTTTTGCGGTGAATGTAAGAATTTGGCTTGTTGATCACAGGTACGAGGCTGTTGAGCTACGTGATGGGGACAAGGGAATGTATCTTGGGAACAGTGTGATGAGAGCAGTCAAGAATATCAATGAGAAAATCTCTGAAGCATTGGTTGGTATGGATCCAACATTACAGTCTCAAATTGATCAGGCCATGATAGACTTGGACAAAACAGAAAAGAAGGTGGGAGTGCTGGCTATTTTCTGTTATTCAGCTTTTGTAACTGCTATGTCTATTGATTTCTAGGTAGCGTAACTAGATTTCGAAATTCCCTTTTTAGTGAATTTGCTAATTCTAGACTATAACAAGTTCAGGCATGTAGATTTGGCTTCATATGAGATTTCTATTGGGTCACAGTCATTTCTCACATCTAGTAATATGCAGGGCGAACTTGGAGCAAATGCCATATTAGCTGTGTCGATTGCTGCGTGCAAGGCGGGAGCTGCTGAGAGAGAGGTATGTCGTATTCTAGTCTGAATATCGTATTGCTTCCGTAACCTATAGTTTTTGTGCTTCCCGCTCATGGAATTGACATTATACATCTCAGATTCCCCTCTACAAGCACATTGCTGAGCTTTTTGGTAACACTAGCCTCAGTCTTCCTGTTCCTGCCTTCACTGTCATCAGTGGTGGAAAACATGCTGGAAATAATTTGGCCATTCAGGTAACGGTGTTATTGGATATCAGTCTAGAGAGATATGCTTTCGTTGTCAGTGAAGTGTGTCACATCCTTTTAGATGAGTTATCATTTAGAGTCTCGATTCAATCATCTTAATCTCCAAGTCACCTTCATAGCATTAGTGAGAATTTATCATCCATCAGAAAGCTGACGTGTTAATGGACTTGGTGAATTCTCTATTGCATCTGATCAGTTGCTAAACTCTTATGCAACATAACTTTGTTTTGGGGGGGTTAAATCCAGGACATCATGATTCTTCCAATTGGAGCCAACAGATTTGATGAGGCATTGCAGATGGGCTCTGAGACATATTCTCATCTAAAGGTGAGCTCCTGTTCTGATTTATATTTTCTTACTCTTCATTGCATGAGAGATCATAGCTTTATCAGTCTGAGACCTACTTTCTCTATTTTTTTCATCTGTTGCCACTCTTTTCCGAACATTAGATTAGACTTTCAGAAGTTATGTGAGCGCTACACAGAATGTCAATGTGAAATAACTAGCATGACTAAAAATGGGGATCTGTTCTCGAGGTTTGGAAGCTTCACCTTCAAAGATTGTTCAAGTTCAGAAAATTTGATTGTGGAACAACTTTTCCGGAGTTGAGAAAGGAATAGGAAGAATATCGAGATGTTGGACTTAGATTAATATCTTTGGACAATGGCGCATCTCAGTGTTAGACACTAAGTGCCTCCTAATATTTTCTATTTTTCTTTGATGGATAAGCACTCGAGAATAATTTTGAACAAGCAGTTATGGTGTAGGCCTGATAGTTGTTATGTTTGAATTTGAGGAATTAAAGCAATTCCCTCTTCCTATTTTTGCATTGCCAAAGATGTTCTTCTAACTGAAAGGTTAGATACATTCTCAATGCTCATTTATTGATTTAATCTGCGTATTAAATATAACAGGCTGTTATTACTGAAAAATATGGCATACATGGATGCAATGTTGGTGACGCTGGTGGCTTTACTCCAAACATCTCAAGGTGATAATTCCTATTCACCATATACTGGGTGGTAATCCGATTTCCTTTCCGTATTTTATGAGGATTTCCTGATCGTGAGCAGAATCTTGTTTATGACAACACCATATACCAACTGTCGCCTTTCCCACTTTTACGGGAATTTTCCAACTTGACCACAATCATTTATCCCAGAAAAGAAAATAAGATTAAAGCTTAATTGATGCTGTTGTCATACTTTGCCTTTTTATAAAAGGTTGTCATTGCAAGTAGAAGCATTGAGGACCTTTTAAGTGTATAGGTCTTTGTTGCTGGCAGTGTTCAAGAAGGTTTGGATCTGGTAAAAGAGGCTATTGCGAGAACAGGATACAAAGACAGGATAAAGATAGCTATTGATGTTGCTGCCACTGATTTCTGCATAGGTAAATAAGCTTCTTGCCTACCGCGTTTTCTTTTAGTAAAGTCACTGGGCTCTTTTTCTTCTTCTTTTTTCCTTCTGACATGTAATTACTAATTATTGTCAAGCATGTTAAAATGTTATAATCTACCATGCGGAGTTAATGTTATATTCAACATGACCTTCCTCGAGAAGTTTCTGGACATATAGTTGTCTTCCACATAGTACTATTCAATTTGTGTCGTGACCACTTCATATATAAGTTGCTCTTCTCCCCAATCTGTTCAGAAGTAGCTGTTTCAGAATAATTGGTGGTAGAAGAGTTTCATCATATAGAAGAACGGTTTGGTGCATGCTAGATCTGAATCCTTTTGTTACTCTTCATGCCAGGCACAAAATATGATTTGGACTTCAAAACGCCAAACAAATCAGGGCAAAATTTCAAGTCGGGGGAGGATATGATTGAAATGTACAAAGAGCTATGTGCTGGTTAGTATAATGCTTAGATTGAAATTTCATTTTCATCTTGGCTAATACTGTAGCTATTTTATTTATACGTCCTACCCTTTCCTTTCTGGTTCTATCTTTGGGACTACAGATTATCAAGTTGTGTCAATTGAAGATCCATTTGACAAAGAAGACTGGGAACACATCAAATACTTTTCTAGCCTTGCACTCTGTCAGGTTTGTTATGCATAAAATGTGTTTGTTTTTCATGGGTCTTCTTTATGCTTCCCGGTATAAGGCCTGGTCGAAGCATTTGTTAGAAGAAGTAGATTAAGGGGTATTGCATTGCTTATTCAGGTAGTTGGGGACGGCTTGTTGATGTCAAATCCTAAACGGGTTGAGAGAGCCATACGCGAATCTACTTGCAATGCTCTGCTTCTCAAGGTATCCTGCTAAGCGCTTAGACTCTACCTGAAGTCCGGGAATTCATCGTGGCTAAAATCCCTTGCAAGTTTATGACACTTCTGTAAACTGTTGCGTTAATAACTGAACATATATGTTATCTGCGTAATCCAATATTAACCAGCAGAAAGGGACATCCTTCATGTCATTGTAACCTCCTGGAATTATGCTAACCAAAATGGCGTGTTTACTAAATCAGGTGAATCAGATTGGGACGGTGACAGAGGTGTTCGAGGTAGTGAGGCTAGCAAAGGATGCCCACTGGGGAGTGGTGGCGTCTCATCGAAGTGGAGAAACCGAAGATTCGTTTGTAGCTGATTTAGCGGTGGGGCTCGGGTTGGGTCAGATCAAAGCAGGTGCTCCTTGCAGGGGAGAGCGAGTGGCCAAGTACAACCAGGTACACATTCCAATTTCCTCTCCAGCAACCACCACAAACATTAAACGCCCTCTCCCTCCCTCCCTCTTCTAGCAGTGTGTTCGTGTAATGTCTCATTCTGTGTTCTTTGACGCTGCAGTTGCTCCGGATTGAGGAAGAGTTTGGCGATAATATGAGCTTTGTCGGGGAAGACTGGAGATCGATCTGATTCGTTTCGAGGCTCCCCTGCTGGTTTCCATTTTGAACAATAACTGGGAGTTATTCTGCTGGTACTCTTGTGTTTTTCTTAAGGTTATTGCTTTGTGTGAGAAAATTTTTGTAGCAGTAGCATGGATGGAGTTGTTGGTATGGGTCCTTAACAAAGGACATGCTCCGATAAAAATCGTTTTGTAAGGCTATAACTTTTACAGAACGCTAGTCTCGCCGGGAGGCGGGAGCGGCCGAAAATAGGGTCAGTCCATCCACCATTCTCGACACGCACGTCCGCGGCCCCTCTGTTTCATGCAAAGGTTACGCACACGCTATAACGCCATATGCTTTGCCTGGGCAGCAAAAATGGCAAAAATAAAAAGAACATTGTGTTGCTAATCATTTAATCTCAATAATTTGAGTTGTTGGTATCCCTAAATTGGTGCTAAGCCGGCGACTTGCGTTATGTTTACATTAACTGCATCGTTTTCATCTTTTCAATATAAGCGGCACAAGGTATCTTTTTACTTTTTCTCACCAGAAATGTAATCTACTATCGAGACCCATTTGTGGATACAAGATTGATATTGTTTGTTTATGATGTATGATGCGGGTTTGGAGAATGTGATCCTGAGGATGGGTTCATACTTTTTTTTTTTTTTAATGAATTGTTTAACCTTGACTTGATCGAATAGCTTCAGTTGTTCAACCTTAATTTGATCGATATATAACTTGCATCGCAAAGTAGTGTTCGTTACTCTGAACAGCTGCAACAGGTGAAGATTGACTTAAAAAAGCAAGATAGTCAGCTCGTAATTGGCTTCTTGGTAAACATGTTTAATACGAAATTGCTAGAATAAACAACCCCAAAAGACGGCCAATCGCAACATGTGTTTAATAGAATAGATGGGGTCATTGAGAGTCGACTAGAAGATCCTCCGGTTGCAGAAAACTCTAATATCATGTCAAGAACCAATTAATTCAAATAATTCAAATTGTTGAAAAAAATTTAGCCGTGCAACATATACCATTTACTAACGGGAGGGAGCCTTGCAAAGCTCGGTTCATTGAAAATACCACTTGTTGCATTACAAATTATGTACTATTTCTACTTCGAAAAATCCGTACGAAACATAATAATAAAGTGAACTGTTATTAGATTTTTTCACACATAATAAAACATGAAACCGAAGGGGAAAAACTAAGTTGACCGGTTGATTATTGACTTGGCCCGCCATTCTTCCTAGGGATGGCAACAAAACCCGAATCCGCGGGTACCCGATCCAACCCGGTCAAAGCGGATAAAACCCGTATTGATGGGTTTTGGGCCGGGTTCGGGTTTAAACCCGTTCACTATTCACCAGGTTGGGTTTGGGTTTAGGTAAACCCGCCTCATGGGTACCCTTTCACACCCATATAATTAATTTTCCCGGTATATTTCTAAACAACTAATCTTCTTTATGTTTGTGGAGACATGTATAATTTTTTCTTTTTAATTGTGTAGAATGAAGTTGATATTATCGAGTGGGAGTGAAAAAGCTTAATTGACAAGAAGGAAGACTTAATCATGTTGTTTATGGATAATTTATGATTTGCTTCAATTTTTCTGAGTTTTCTAGATTGGTATTGAACAATTTGTATGGTTAATTTGTGATTTGCTTGAATTTTCTATAGCCTATGTTTGACCTGGCTATTAGAAGTGCTTTTCGACTTCAAAAGCTGAAGCAGGGCCAAACACCTCTAAAAGCTCGGATTTTGAAAAGCCGAAAAGCGCTTTTGTACAACATAAAATCAGAAGCTCCGATTTGGAGCTTCTGCGAAAAACTGTTTTGAAATACAAGATTATCCTTACCATATTTTAATATTATTTCAGAAAACATAATTTTCTTTCATTTATATCATTTTAAAAAATAAAATAAATAATTAAAACATATTAATTAGTATAAAAGAAGTTTAACAAGATCCATTTTGACTACATTTTATTGTTTAGAATCATTATTCATAGTTTATATTATAAGTCCTTTATAGTCATTTTACACAACTTCTCATATTAAAAAGCACTTTTAATAGTTTTTCAGCCAAACAGTCAACTGCTTTTTCTGAAAAGTACTTCTCTAAAAGCCCAAGTCAGAAGCTGCTTCTGCAAAAGCTACAACATGGCCAAACTGAGCCATAATGGTGCTTTATATATGGATAATTTGTATTGAGAGATTGATATTTGACTTTTATTTTGATAGGAACTTGTGATTGTAAATTTTTTACGACAAAAACCTATGGGTACCCATGAACCCGCGGATACCCAACGGGTTGGGTTGGGTTTGAGTTTTTCAAACCCAGTAGATCTTACCCCGAATTTTTTCCACAGATAAACCCATGAATTTGAATTTGAGTTTGCCAAAACCCGACCCAACCCGACCTATTGCCATCCCTATTCTTCCTATTTCCTTCTTCCCTCTTAGCATCTCCAAATATGCTGCCAAACAAATCCTAACTTACTAAATTAATTCACCTCATTAATACTACCATACCGAATATCCCCAAACCTCCCTTACTATAGTCGAGTTTTGATGGTAAAAATAACCATACCTTTGATTACTGGTCGAAATCCTTTCTAATTAAGTAAGGTAAAACTCAAATATGAATATTACTATTTGTTTCTTACTATCCAACTCAAAATCGTCAATTTCCTATTGCAGCATACATATGTATTTTGTTAAAAAATAATCAATATTCATATCAATATATTTTATGTTTATTATACATATATAATGTTTTTTATGAAATTGTATTTTTTTTATATTATAAATATTTTTCTTCACTCTAGTAATTTGTTGTTGTACTTTTTCAATAATGTAATTTCAGTAAACGTGGATATTAAAACCCAATTGAGTATGAATATGATTTTGATGTTCTATTCGATTCTTATATTGGTATGAATAAAACACAAACAATTTGGATAAGATAATTGATATACACAATCCACACGATCCCATGTCATCCTTAATGTCCCTCAGCGGCGGATCTAGGGCTGGGCCAACCCGGGCCCCGGCCCAGCCCTCCTTCAGATCCAGAATTAGTACAGTGCTTATAAATTTTTTGAAGTTGGGTATTCGGTCCAGTAATATTTAGAAGTCGGTCGAGTGTTATTCTATAATAGGATTTTATGTAAGTAGGAAAATGGTCTAGATAACATATCCAAACCACTACTCTAAATTTAGCTTAAAAATTCTAGTCCAAATAGTTTTATTTTAGAAAAAATATCTAAAAGTTTGAAACGTAAAAGACTAAGTATAAAGTTTCATTGAAATAAAAAATATAAATACTTATTATTAGCCAAATCATTCCTGCATTTTTAAATATTAGCCAAACCCTTCGAAATACAAAATATTAGCCAAATTTTTTGTAACACATCAAAATATTAGCTATTTTATGTTATCGTTCATAATTTGTTAACTATTTTCTTATTTAAAGAATTAAAGTTTTCGAATGTTTGTTTCCATGTGTCTCTTCCAAGTGGTATAATGTTGCCAAGTTAATAATACTAACAAAACTGCTAACTGAAAGTTAATATTTGACTAGTATTTTCAAAGATTTGGTTAATATTTATTGATGGATATACTTTTGGTATGGATGGAATTCTATTATTGATGGATTTGTAATTTGTTTTTATACAAGTGAAAAGAATTATTAATGAAATGAAAAGAAGATTTGAAGCAATCCAAAGAGGTGGATGGATGGATTTGCCAAATTAAAAGAACTTCTAGAAGAATTGGGATTGTAATGAATGAAAACTATAGTTATTATATATATTTTTTTATGATATATAATATTTCATTTAAATGCGGCCCAGTGCTGTATTACGTCCTGGATCCGCCGCTGATGTCCCTAATAATAATCACTCTCATACTCGGATTTGAACCGTGGTCATTTTCAACAATGACAAGAATCTTAACCAATCAAACTACATATAATAGTTGTACTATTTTAAATAAAAAACGTACATGAAGCTAACATTAAAAAGTAACAACTTTTTAACGGTTAGCTAAGGTCACTAAATCTTCGCTTGGTACTTATTGGTGTTTTTATACTTTGATTTTCATATTTTATTCTTTTTATAATACTTTGATACTTAAGTTAAATTTCTATTTATCTTATAATTTTCTATTTATCTTATAAGGTCACTGAAGTTCTATTTATCATTGGTTCAATATTACATATCGAATTGCAATATCAAATTTGTAGAAGCGATGTTGAACTCTTACATTAGTATTACTTTATAGAAGTATCGTGAGACAATCATATCCATATCTTTCTGCAAACAATATGGGGATGGGTTCTTTGGATGTTTTAGGCTAACCGTTAAGTTCTAAACATCTTCCTAATCTAATAGACATGATTGGATTCAACAATCATTAAACGAGGTTGATTTTAATAAGTTGGTTTATTTCCTCCTTTTTTATGTATTAAAATGAATTGTAGAGCAAAGACATGTCTACATATACACTCTACACAATATATACTACTGCCTTGACAAAATTTTCGTCTCATTTCAAATTTCCTACAATGAGAGCAAAAGTATGAATGACATTTTTGTCTTCGTCATTATTTAGCTTTATTTTGTATAGAAAATAGACAAGTATTGGGATTTGAACTAATGTATCTTCAAATATAGACAACAAGAGTCATGACCATGATTGTCAATTCGAGTATGACTCTGCTGGTCAAACCAATTCTACCTAAACCTGAGTATCTTAGCGGGTGCCGAAGGCCCAGTTGGTTGTCTACACGGGCTTGGTAAAAGTCGAGTTTATCTATCTCAACGGCAAATCCGACCGAGTTAACCAACTGATTCGAGCATTGGGCCACTTCAAAATGATGTTGTTTTCAACAATTCATATATGTAGCTATGCTGTCATATCATCCTTTTACTTATCACAGAACCCCACAACATGAAGCATCACAAACCAGGTTCGACTATCCCATCGTCTCTTCTTCTTTCTTTAGATTCAAGAGCCTACAATACAAGGCCAAACCATCTCAAAAGTCATCATATTCCCGCAATAGTAAATTTTATTTTTCTCCAGGTGCACAGTCATAGAGCCGGTCGACCTCATCTCATACAAATAAGAAGCAAAAATTATTAGAGAAACATGCATTTGAGTTAAAACTTTGTGTGACTAACAGATGCCAAATTCCTCATTTTAATTATTGTTTAATACTTAATTAAATTCCTATATATATATATATATGGTGGCTTCTATCGTACCTTGGGTAAAATCTAGGGTACTACATACCCTGAGTAAGAAGACGCTATCTAGACTTCGAATTAACTAGATTTCTAGGCATGATACTATACCCTAACCTATGATGAGCGAATCCTAGGTCTTAGTTTTCAAAATCATAGAGCCTAACTCCTAAGATTGTGCATGTAATTTGTTGCATATATTTCGACGAATCATGATCGTCGATTTTTGTTTCTAATTAAATGATCTTAATGTGTGAGATTTATAGAATTAAGACCTAGATTTTAATCTTTAAGGGTTTGGGAATAGTACCGGATGTCAAACTTTGGTCAATTTGAGGTCCATATAGTGTTTCTTGCTCAAGGTATACCGTACCCTAGATTTTACCCAATGTACGATAGAACCACCTATATATATATATATATATATATATATATATATCTTATAAATAGAGGATAAATTTAAAATCCTGGCCCAAATATCACTGGTTTGAATATTCCATATCGAATTGCAGTATTAAATATGTAAAAGTGATGTATAATTCTTAAATTAGATCTACTATGACACAATCGTATTCATATCTTCGTGTAAACAACATGGGACTGATTCTTTGAAAATTATAGTTCACCTAACCGTCAAATTTTAAACTTCTTCCTATTCTGACATGATTGGATCCAACAATCATTAGCAGTTTAATAATTTGGTTCATTTCACCTTTTTTAAACGTGCTAATGAATTTGTAGGGAAAGGACATGTTTTTATATACACTCTACACAATATATAATACTAAAATGAGAAAATTGTTGTCTCATTTCAAATTTTCTACAACAAGAGTGAAAGTATAAATGATATTTTTGCTTCACAATTATTTTTCAGAAACTACAAATTTCTAAAACTCAGAAATTGTAGCTCAAACTAAAAAATCAGAGCATCGAAAATCAAAGTTCGCAAATTTTATTTCATATATCACTTATTTGGGAGATTTTTCTTTCTATAAACAAAGTAAAATGAAACAAGTTATAGCCAAATCAACAGCTTTGGCTCGAAGACGATGGCTCGCTTCTTCGTGGGAGAAAGGAATACATGTGGTGCCATCAAAGATTTGCAGAGCAAAGAAGAAAATGGTACACCACAAGTTCTTAAATGGGGGCTGTAAAATAGATCATCAAATCACGAGCTTGTGGCCAAATAAAAGGATAAGAGGTTAGTTAGATGACTGATGATATAGAATTTTCCAATTTGGTACATCTACAGGAGATCTCCAGCGGCGGCTTAGGAAACAAAGAATCGAAAGGGAAGGAACGATGCATGGGGGGTGGATAAACGAATTGAGTGCATGCGGGTGGATAAACGATGCATTCATTTCTCTTTTCCTTTTAAAAAAATAAAACTAAAAACTTCAATAAAAAACAAAAAACAGTATCGTAAACTTTGATGGGTTTCTATTCAACTTTTGAAGTTTGTTCCCTTTTCGGGATTAATCAGATTATTTAAAACTATTATCCTACTAAAATTATTTTATTTTTATTTTTCCGCTGCATTGTTGTAATATTTTGACTAAAAATGTTAGTAAGCTAAATGATATATTAATTAAAATAATATAATATTCACGCTCTTTCGGCGCACTCAAATTATAATTCTCAAAGTACATACGCTCTTACGCTCCCATTCTAGCTCCTGCTCTGCTAATTGGTAAGCTAAATCCGTCGAGTCAATTCTGTTTGACAAAGAGACTACTATCAGAATTCGCCTTCCATCACATATTGCCTTCCCTTGTAAGCACCCCCACGCTCAATTCTCACTTGGCCGTTCCTCATTAGTTTCACATCTGACACACACCGGCGTCATAGGAGTGCGACCTTCGTCGCGTGATGAATACATGTTGTTGCAGGGCTTTTTAGGAGCTCGAAGGAGGATAGCGGAAAGTAGCAGATAGAGAAACCAATGTAGATAGTTACGGCAAGGAAGAATATTATCCATATATAGATGAGATTTTATATAATTTATAAATATATGAACAATAGGTGACTACTTCGGTGCACTCACAAAAATGAGTGCGTTCAATGCACCCAACTCAAAAACTAGTCTTAAGGTGTCAGATTTTGAATTTTAATTTGTAGAATTAGTGTAATATGATGATATAACATATTATAACATCCAATTAGCGAATTACCCTAAACTCTAGACCTCCAATTTTGAGTTATATCCCTAAACCCCAAACTGTAAACCCTAACACTAAATCTCTAAACTCTAAATTCTTCAAATTAAAGTAAATCTTTAATGGTTTTTATGCAAATTCATGTGCGTTATTGTTCATCAGATCATAAGTGATGATTGACATCATTAATTATGACATAAATCACATGTTTAAAATGACGGTTATGAAGTGAGTGCATTGAATGCGCCTAAAAAAGTGAGTGCACAGAAGACACCATGAACATTATAATGACTTCTTCATATATCCGGGCAAAAGTGGACTAAAATGAATGAACCATTAATCCTCAACCCACTTAATCGACCGGGCCAACGGGCTAAACAGGACTGACAACCTTTGATCTTTAAAATCGGTATATTCTAAAAAATTTGGTGTTCCAATTTTTATGATTAAGTCAAATCGATCAATAATTGTCGATTCCAGAGAGTGGTTGAAATTCAAAAGTCGGTCTTCAAGTTTTTTCGTGACAGACAAGTTTTTGCATTTAATTATTGTTGGGTCGAACGAAGAGAAAGCGGAACAGCTGGAGAATGTGACTATAGCTATTAATTATTGGGAGTTGCAGATGGAGAAGATAAAACATAAAAGTGGCTAAATTTAATTTGATAATGCTTATATACTATATATTACAAGGACATGTTTGATTTGAAAAATAATAGAGGGATAGATTTGAGAAAAATGGGTAATAGAGTGACAATTTATGTCATTAACTCCACATGGAACGTCAAAGAGTATATTGGTAGAGTAGAATTTAAGCTTTTATAATGTTTGGATTCTCTTAACTTTGGTACGTGCATTAGTATCTAACACTTAACAACCCTCACTTATTATTCAAACAAGCCTATACACTAAATCATAATAATTTATACAATAAACATTATTTTTTCGTATTATTCCATATTTGAGATTTTGAGGCATAATATTTTCTTTATTCTCTTGATTTTTTTATACACATTCAATTTCTACAAATTCTAGATGACATATATTTCCTTCCAACTCCAAATTTATATCCGATAATAAGAAGTCCACAAATTTCTTCTAAGATATAGGGGGGAAAAATACAAAACAGTAAACTAGGACGACTTGATAAAAAATACATATTAACTAATTATCTCTAATGTTATGATCAACAAATACCATAAAGATTACTTTAAAATAATGAATTAGCTATTTTAGAAAACCTCAAATTATTTTAAAACATGAAAAAATAGATCAACATAAAATAAAATTCATCCGACCAACAAGTCAAGTAAATATTTTAAATATAATTACATATTAACCAATGTAAAAGATAAAAAAAACTCATTCGGTCAAAGACCGAGTAAAATCTAGTTAATATAAAAGATCAAATCTACCAAACAATTGATTTGTTAGACCCCATAGTAAACCATGTTAAAATCTTGGAATTCATTATGAGACAACATTATTTTTATGTAACGTGGAGGTGGAATCTTATGTCCTCCATCTGCGGTTACTAATATATCAATTTATTTCGCGGGAGTGCTTCATGATGGTTTCGAGTTACGTAAAATAAGTAACCTTCATCAGAATTTTTAGGGTTGGTTAACCTCGCCAAACCAGGGCGTCCAAAATGCAATCGCATCGCAGCAGACACTCAATCCAACAAAAACTCCTCTTCCCCACTCTACGAGGCTACGACCACTCCTACTTCATTCATAGTTAATGGAACCCTTAGCCTATCAATTCGCCCGTATCAGATAGATAGATGTGACAGACAGATTCTGAGATCAGAAAACGGAACCCTTTTTGTTTGTTTATCTCTTCTCCGAAAGGGGGAACAAAAAAAATCGAGATGGGTCGGCTGTTCACGGTGGGGCTGATATCGGTATGGTACTCGTCCAACATCGGAGTGATCATACTGAACAAGTACCTGCTCAGCAACTACGGATTCCGGTACCCGATTTTCCTGACGCTCTGCCACATGCTGGCCTGTTCGTTGCTGAGCTACGCCTCCATCACGTGGCTCAAGATCGTCCCACTCCAGACCATCCGCTCCGGCCAGCAATTGCTCAAGATATCGGCTCTGGGTCTCATCTTCTGCTCCTCCATTGTCGCCGGTAACGTCTCACTCAAGTACCTCCCGGTGTCGTTCAACCAGGCAATCGGAGCCACCACCCCGTTTTTCACCGCCGTCTTCGCCTACTTGATGACCCTCAAGAAGGAAGGCTTCCTCACTTACGCCGCCCTAGTGCCTGTCGTCTCAGGTGTCGTCGTCGCCAGCGGGGTAAGCAGGAAAGAAAAGAGGTCGCAATCATTTCCTGTTCTTGTCTCTCAGCCGCTTGTTTTGTCCAGGGGGAGCCGAGCTTTCATCTGTTTGGGTTCATAATGTGCGTCGGAGCAACGGCTGCCAGGGCTCTCAAGACGGTGCTTCAGGGGATTTTGCTGTCTTCTGAAGGGTAGGTTGCTCTGCTCTGCTCTGCACTGCACTTGTCTTTTCTGGCTTGCTGCTAATTGTTGTGACATTTGCAGGGAAAAGCTGCACTCGATGAACCTGCTGATGTACATGGCACCAGTGGCAGTTGCCTTCCTTCTCCCGACGGCGCTCATTATGGAAAAAGATGTGGTTGGGATCACAATTGCACTTGCCAAGGATGACAAGAGGTTCCTATTTTACCTGCTCTTCAATGCTTCGCTTTCCTACTTGGTCAACCTGACCAATTTCCTCGTCACCAAACACACCAGCGCCTTGACTCTCCAGGTCTCTATTGCCCTGCCTTACCCTGCCCCCCTGTATTAATTCCATCATGATCATCTTCTGAATCAGAGTTTTACATTCACAGTTGTCAGTAACTTTCTGCTTTCGTCGCAGGTGCTGGGAAATGCAAAGGGTGCAGTGGCTGTAGTGCTGTCCATTTTGATATTCAGGAACCCGGTGTCGTTCACCGGAATGCTTGGCTACAGTGTCACTGTAACTGGGGTCATCCTCTACAATGAGGCCAAGAAAAGGAGCAAATAGCAAGTCTTTAGTCGTTTACATTGCCACCATCACACAGACACAACAAGGAAACTAGCGCAAGAGAATACTAGCTTTGTTTGTAGAGCAGGGTGGAAGGAAAACCCACCGGGAAGTCCTTCTGTAGTAGACTAGTAGTAGTAGATGCCAACGTTGGCATTCATTTATATTTAACAGGAAGAACACTTGATACCCATCTTGATATCAAATGGGAAGCAGAATTAGGCAATTTCAGATTTTCTTCTTCGCTATGGACATGATAATAATTTTTCTGCTGGGTTTACACTTTCTGTAAATTAAGTGATTGCAAGCAGCCGCAATTCACTTTTTACCCAAAATAAGGCGTCATTAGATTAATGTTTTACTTCCTGTGTTTGTGAAAACTTTGGCATATGGATGGATCAGTGAATTAAAGTCAGATCAAAGAAGGCAAAAGATAAACTAACTACATGATTGATTGCAGTCATGTCACCAATTCGATTTCAAAAGTTACAACTACTAACTAATTCCCCATGACTGTATCATCAGACTAGCAATCAACAGCTATGTAAGGACCCAAGCATTAGAAAGGTTCAGGCATCAACACATAAACCAACCTAGAAGCATGACACAGACTCTCCAGTGCATCAACAGTAAATCCGGGAAAACTTAGAGAGCAAACTGAAGTCTGTCTAAGACGAGAAACTGATCATATATGAACAGGGAAACAGGGGATCATCCTTCAGGTTTTGTCTCCTCTTCATCGTCTTCGATCTTTGGAGCCAAGTAGTATCTTATGTAACCCATCTCTGCAATCTTGTATTCAACCACAATAGGCAGTTCTGCAGACAGACTAAGTGTGACTGTATTGGACAATGGAGTAGCCTTGGTGAAGGAGTTCATGTATCTCAAAGCAAAGGTCAGGGAGACTGGCTCGTTCATCTCTATGATTGTTGCTTCCTCTGGCTGAAATTTGTTGGGAAAAACAAATCAATAACAAGGAACTCACCAGTGGTTTTTTGTTGAAGATATCAAACTATAACTTTCTTTTCCAAGATTACAATTTCTCTAGCAAAGAGAAGAAAGATACCTTATCAACAGTAGTATTCTGCCTCAGGACGATGTTTGCACTTCCCATATCACCCCGTGCAGAGAATTTCACACCTTCCTTTGTCACGGATATGACGACTACAAGCAAATGCAAAAATCAGCTACCAACATAACAGCAATAAAGCTAGATGCTACAATTGGTGGAAAGGAAATAGAAAAAGAGATTACCAGTGTCACCAATGGTGGCAAGATCTCTGCAAATTCTCATAAACTCAGCTGAAGGCATCCTGACAATAGCCTGGTATTCTGCATCTGGGATCCCCAAGTGCTCGCTATCAATGTCCATCAGTTTCATCTCAAAATCAGCAATTTTGTCTTGGGCTGCAGCGTCAAAATGAAGAGGGAAAGCCGAAAGCATAAATGTCAGAAAAGACTAGCAGGAACTGACTTCAGAGGAAATACAAACACACTGTATGTGCACCAACATCTCGCAAAGATATGAGCATTTCTTTTTTAATATCAACTTCCTCTCTAACCTAAACAGTTATTATCACATCAGCAGATTCTGAAGCTTTCATGCAGCCGAACTACATGTCACCATCTTCCTTGAGACTAAGAGTATTAAGCTCTTTACAAGGAACAAATAGCTTCTATCCAAAATCCCATTCTTGAAACTAGGAGAAACCAATGGTGGACAACTCCAATTATTAAAGAAAAATATATAACACCATTAGCTAGCATCAGGATTCCAACTTTAAAACTATCTAATTGCTATCAGGACATTGAATGCTGCAGCTACTGATTGATCTTACATGATTCACACTGCCTTCTGTAGGACTAACAAGTGCCATGGATGAAAGGCCTTTGATGGACAGAAAATTAACAAACTCCAAGAACTTACTAAACTAGATCCTGCCTTTTAAGGGAAGCAAAAGCAACCAATCGAATGGAATCAGCGGATTTCGGCATGTACCTAAAGCATTTTATATGGGGGAAAAACTGCACAAGAAATGGGTTCTTGTAGAAGCATATCCTCCCACCAAACCGTCCTAAATCTCAAGAAGGCCTAAGACCCTAATTCCACCACATTTTCAGCCGACCAACCAGAAATACCAATAACAAAAAAAGCTGAAAACTGTAACTAAGGGGAAGGGAGCAGCAGATCTTACTTGGGCTCTCGAACATGAAAGTGACAGTGTCACTGCCGTCGTCACCCTTGATGGTGATGATGTCATCGTTGCCGGCACACTTGAGCATCTTCGCCATGTTCCCGAGATTCATGCCCATGGAGATGTTTCGGTCGCAGCGGAAGTGCTCGAAACCCTCAGCTCTCAGGAGCAGAGCCACAAGGGCGACGTGGCTGGAGTCCATGGCCTGGAGAGCGAAGGAGGCCGACGAGCAGTCGAAGTTGGCGTCATTGACGAGGTCCTTGATTGCATCCATGACCTTCTTCAGAAGGGATCCCTGCACGAGACGGAGTTCCAACATCTTGTCGAGGCGATTCTTCTCCCGCGCAGAGGTTAGGGTTAGGGTTTTGAAGGCGGATTTGAAGGATAGAAATGGAGGAAAGGAGCGGGAGAACGCTTTGGAATGTGGAGGGATTGATTTTATATAAAGCGAATTGAGTCAATGTTTGGGATTGGGTTTTCGGTTTCGTTGGTAAATTTGGCGGGCTGGCGGAGGTTTTGGGCTTAGGTTTCCCGCCACCGGGGGAACTGGAGTGGAAACTAGTGGATGATGTTCCTGGAATATGATAATAATTGTGAATACTACTCTTAGGGGTGATTTGGTGCTCGCTTGCTAAATGTCGTCCTTCAAATTGTTAAAGATCGCCCTAATTTAAATTTTAAATTATCTATATACCCTTAATGAAAAACTCAAAATTGAAAGAAACAAATAAGCCTTAACTAAAACACTCTTCCTTCTTGCGTGTCCTTCCCCTCTGCAACTCCCTCTCACCAACTCACCTCCCTTCACCGCAGGCCACCTCTGCAACTTGCCGTCGTCGCTCGATCAGTCGCCGCCACCGCTTGTTCTGTCGTCGCCGTCCTCCTCACCTCGCCGCTCACGCTCGCGACGCCGTCCTCCATCGCGTCCCATTGCCGTCAGCGCGAGCCTTGCTGTCGCCCCGCGCTCACCTCGCTGTCGCCCCGCGCTCACCTCGCCGCCTGCTGCTTGCGTTGCCGGAGAAGAAGGTAAGAAGCCGACCGCAGTCAAACCGCAGTTTGACCAAGGGTTGACCGTCGGACTAATCGCGCGTTGACCGCTGTTTGAATGCGCTTTTTTTAAATATTCTGTTTTGTTTTATATTAATGTTAATAATCATAAAAAATGATTAAAAATATACTTAATAATAATAATTTAGTTATATATTTTGTCAATAATGATAAAAAAAATTTTAAAAAGTATTCGATAAATGTTAATTAATGATAAAAAAATTTAAAGAACATTATAAAAAATTAAAAATGTATTTTTATTATTTTAATAATCAAAATTTCAAAGTAATTTGTTTATCTACTTAATTATTAATAATTTTACCTTGATTAATTATTTACTTTTATGTAAATCGTGATTAATTGACATAAATGTTCAAACTATTAGTTTTATAATTTTAATTATGAAAATATTAAATTAATTACTTTATGTAATCCATTATTAATAATTTAAACTTTTTTTTGAAGATGTCTGGACATGGAATGTGTAAACCGGATATGATTAAGGCGAGAAATAAGGAGAGAATGGAAGCTCGTCGGTGTAGACTTACGGCGACTGGTAGGAAGGAAAATGAAGAAAAAATCCACCTAAGGTTAGAGGGAAGAAGAAGAAGGCGGATGTAGTGCGTCTTGACGGCCACCCTATTGTGGGCCAGTTGTCTCTTAGTCGAGGTACTACCAGTACTCCTACACCAGAGGGTGCACCGGCATGGCAAGCTAATTGGAGTGATTCCATTGTCGATGATGACGATGATGCTGGTGATGCTGAGGTTGGGGATGCCCCAGATTCTGGTGATGTTGAGGTTAGGGATGCCCCACCTCAAGCTGATTTAGGCGTGGGGAAGACGACGCGGGCCAGGATATCTTCTACTGCCTCCTCACACTTCTGTGGGCCCGATGGACGTTATGCGTCCAAACCTAGTAGCGAGGAAGCGGAGATGGAAATAGGAAGAGGAAGACCACGAGGAAAGATATGTTGTGGTTTCTTACATCCGAGTCTCATATGTGTTCAGGTGGACCAGTGGTTCTCGATGTGATCCCTAGCTTTGGAGGTCACATTGGCTTTGTACTGTGGACTTCCCCTGAGCAGGACCGTTCCATAGGCCGGAAGCTGTAGAGTCTTTGAGGCGATATAAGTGGAGTGCAGAGGGTTCCAAGGAGATGGTTGAAGCCACAGGATTGTATCACTTGACAGGGTGCATGATGCAGCATTTAGACACGGCTCTACTATTGACATTTGTGGAAAGGTGGCAGCCGGACACAAACACCTTCCACATGCCGTTTGGAGAGATGATGGGAGATGAGGCGTCGCCGGATATTCTTAAGTCAGACATGGGTGGTCTAGTTAGACTTTCGGTGGATGCTCATGTTGGTGGTAAGTGGAAGTCTAAGTGGTACGATAATGGTGCTATGCATGCAGAGGGATTGTTGGTGTGTGGGTGACACGCTAAAACACAACACCTAACAATGGCCAAGTGTAACCAATGAAAGTTGTTGTAGTATAGTGGTAAGTATTCCCGCCTGTCACGCGGGTGACCCGGGTTCGATCCCTGGCAACGGCACCAAAAACTTGACACGCACCACACCTAATAACGGCCAAGTGTAACCAATGAAAGGGACTGCAGTATAGTGGCACAAGTAATAAATATCGAATCCACGGGTCTCTAGAGTTACTATTACTCAGCTTCAGTTCATTATCTAGCAAACTAGATTAAGGATTGATTTACTAAACTACTCTACTAACTACTCTACTAATTACAAGTTGGGAACTCACTTAGGTATGATTCCCCCTAGCTCCTCAACTAGGTCCACGTTGAAATTACATTTGGTTGGTCTACTGTTGATTAAACTACGGAAGATCCTAAATTAGCTTGGAATCTCTTAAGCTGACCAAGCCATCTTAGACAGTATACCCAGCATGCGACTAGCTTTCAGCTGGAATAGACTGCTAAGGTGATTCACACATATCTCCATTATTGGAATAAATTACAGTATAAAGCAGTGAATTGATTGACTCTCGCACAACCAATTCACCACTATCAATCAAGGAAGCTCTCTTAACCTAATTGGATTCTATCTACATAGGTTAAAGCAGAAATCAAGAGAAGATGATCAGGCTTCAATTGACTCAATAAATCATGCCTCAATTGATTATAATCAAACAATATAGCATCCAAAACTTCATACAAGAAAGATCGTAACACATGGAACTAGGGTTCCTCAAAACCTAAGTGAAGGGAAGTTAATCCATAGAGAAGAGAGAGACTGCAGAAATCTGATCTAGATCTTCAATCTCCATCTCCAAGCTTGATTCCCGAGCTCCAATGGCGAAGAAATCCTCCAAATAGCTCCAAGAATGTTCCCAAGTCGTTCTCTCTCTAGGGTTCATCCCTTGGGTGTTTGGGAACCAAAACCCAGCTCTCCCTTTCCTTTGGCTTGAATCTGCCTCAAAAACCCGATTCTGGGCAAAACACGGTCGAGGACACGGTCATGTTTTACTTATTCCCGCCCTTGTTTTGCCCCCAGCAGCCCTCACGACACGCCCTCGGCATTAAAAACACTAGCGGGGGCCAGATAAAACACGACCGTGTTTTTAGGGTAGTCTGCCCGTGTTTTTACTGCCGAACCTGTTCTCCTATATTCAATGCTTCGTTACTCCCTCGTCCGGACTCTGAATCAGTCGCCGTTTGATCCCAGACACTCGTAGTCTCGTCCTATTTCTTTTCATGACAAGCTTGCATGATTCTTTTTACATAAATGAGGCAGAAATCAATTCTTCTTCATGTCATGCTCGAGTTTCTTCTCCCGAATCGCCAATTGATCTCTGATTGACTTCAAACTTGCGCCTATGCTTCACTTTACATGCTAGGACCTGAAATGTGATAAAGGAACACAACCTAGCGTAAAATAGGCCAAAGAAGAGATAATTCAAGCTTAAACGATCAAGAAGTAGAGGGAAAAACATGTGCAAATATCGAGTCATCAGTGGGGGAGAGTTGAAGATTAAGGAGATGGAGGTGGAGTGTTGCCTATTTGTGTTACTGGGATCCACACTTTTTGTGGATAAGAATCATGATCGCCTTCGTCTTGCGATTAACTTGTTTCTAAAGGACCATCGACGATTGACTGATTACGCTTGGGGAACTGGTGCACTAGCCTATATCTACAGACAGTTGGGGGTGGCCAGACGAGCGGGTAGTAAGGCTGTTTTTGGTTGTTTGACCCTGCTTCAGGCTTGGATATATGAGTACTTTCCTCTATTTTTTCCGAGCCAGTTGTCGCAGTCTCCGGATGCACCTCGTGCTTCCTCGTGGATTTCTCCCTTTTGCCAGGTGGGGATGATACTAGACAGAGGCTAGCACGTTATCGACAATTGTTGGATGAGCTTTCAGCTTAGGATGTGACCTGGACTCCATACGGACGAGATGGCTACATGGAGATACCCCGCTCCTTGTTTACTGGGATCATTCGCTTTTCTAACATTGTTGAGGGATACGATCATGCACGTTGTCTGTGCCAGTTTGGATACCGAAAGATTATCCCCCGTGCTATGATGGTACCACATGACCAGTACCGTATGGCTTCCGGCAGCAGTTACACAGTCCTTTGGGATCCGTTTGTGAATCAGTTGTGGGATAACGTGGCAGCCCATCGTCTAGATTTGAATTTTGCTTCTAAGCCGTACGAGCACCCATCGGAGATCGTGGATGAGTACGTTGACTGGTATCTGACTAGATCACACCCACGGATCACCCACCCCAGCTCTGATGGGGTGCCTCAGCAGCGACCACTACTAGTTCATTAGGTTAGTTATGACTTTCTTTTGCTTTTCCAAATATAAAGGACATTTGTTGTTTATTCTAACATTGTTTTCTATTTATAGTTGAGAGAGCAGATTGTAGATCGTTTAGGTCCCGTGTTGCAGACGAGGGACCAGAGTAATTTTGAGGAGGACGGTGGTAAGTTCTACGATATGATAGCTGGGGTTCACGAGTTGTACGACCAGTTGGTAGGGCAGCCGCCTCAGTAGACGATTGTATTTTTTATTTGTCATTGTTTGTAGTTGAACTGAGACGATTGTGTTTATTATTTGTCATGGTTTGTAGTTGAACTGAGACGATTGTGTTTTTTATTTGTCATCGTTTGTAGTTGAACTAAGACGTTTCTGTTTTTTATTTGTCATCGTTTGTAGTTGAACTCCGACGTTGTGTTTTTTACTTTAGTTACATTCAATGCATTGCTAAAATAGTTAATCAACATGGTAGATTACTAAATGTTTCAATAATAGAGAGTTATACAATTCGTAAATATACTTCCAATCGTCATCCCCGTGGGTTCAAACTATCATAAAGTGCACGCTCATGTAAGAAGAATTGATCCCACCCATTGACACTAGGGTCATTAAAAATAGGCCAAAGGGCATTAATTGGAGGCAGGGGCACTTGACCATGTCGAAAGTCAAGTCTCACCCAATAATCCCCCGTAAAATGTAGTGATAAGATCCCACATGGTCTTGTTACTCCTGGTGGGGCCGTCATAGGTAGCACGGTATAACGACCGCCTTGACTGTATACAACGCAATGTAGTCAAAATCGCGCTTTAAATCATAAAATCGTACGATTTTACGTTTCTAGGGTAGGAAAACGTTTTAAATCACCAATAAAATCATTGTTACTCAAAATTGGTCAAAAGCGTAGTAGAATCGGTAAAATCTGTTAAAACACGTTTTTATACCGTTTTTATACGATTCCAAGCAAAGGAGCAAAACTGTATCCTTTCATCAAAATGACATCGTTTTTTATTTAAAAAAAACTATCGGACTGCCAAAAGGGAGAAGGGGCTACGCTGAAACCTAATTCCATCTCATCTCCATCTATCTCCGGCGCCGCACCCACCCTTCTCGTCATCTCCCTCTGTCGCCGCTCGTCACCTCCCTCGGCCGCCGCTCGTCCCTCACTCGGCCGCCGCCCGTTGCCATCGGCCGCCGCCCGTCGCCCTCGTCCGCCACCTGTCTCCCTCGGCCGCCGCCCGTCCCCAATCGCCTGTAGCTCGTCGTCGTCGCCCGTCGCAAGTCCACAGCTACCGCTAACTCCAGTGCCCCGTCGCCCACTGCCGCCCTAACTCCGTCGTCCTCACCCGCCGGCCGTCGCTCTTCGCCGTCAAAGGTTTTTCTCTTCTCGTTGATTCAATTTGCAATCTAAAATGGAATCTTACGTATTCAAATTCAAAAACGAAAACACGATGGGGGCGAAGATCTTAATGATGTTCACAGACACAAGAAAAGTAAGGTAAGAAGGCAGTTGAATACCAAAAATTATGTTTCTCCATTTTACGTTCTTGCAGCACAAGAGCTCAAAAATAGATGAAATTGGTGCAATTAAAGTAGCAAGCTGAAAATTGATTGGCATCCTATAGTTCATTGTTTTTGGAAGTGGTTATTTAGAGTTTGGGAAAGGGTTTTGACTTCCAAGTTTTCATATTGTTTAGGTAAATCCCCTTTTCCCTTGCTCTTGGAACTAATACTGCCTTTCCAGTTTAGAATTGAAATAATCAAGATGGTGAACTTAGCAACATCCTTAGCCATGAGTTCATACGACTTACTGCTTGCTCTCCTTATTGTGCAGGGTAATTTTGTGATATACATATTGTTCAGAAGTTGAGATTTTGTGATTTATAACACTTATTCTTTGTTTTATGTAGGATTTGCAATTTCAATTATGTCGAGTGGGGGTACTAGTGCAAGCAATACTGTATTCAATTCTAGTGCGAAGAGAAAAAATGCACGGGGCAATCGTCTAGATCCCGGTTGGCAGCATGGTATAGATGTACTCGGTAATGGGGCAGAAAGTGAGATGCAAGTATTGTGATAAGGAAGTATGTGGTATATCTCGCTTCAAACATCATCTTGCAGGAACAAGAAAGGACTCTATCGCTTGTGTTAGTGTTCCTGATGAAGTTAGAGCAAAAATGTTAGAGCTACTTGCTGCAACTGAAGAAGAGAAGGCGACTAAGGCAAGGAAGCTACATGATCTCGGTTTTAGTCGTGATGGAGAGGGTAGTGGAACTGCTAATGAAGCTAGTGGCAGTGGCACTGGAAAACAGAAAACAATAACTACAATTTTGAAGAAAGAACTCCGGGAAAAGGCTTGCAAGTCGATATCAAAATGGTGGTATGAAAATGCTATTCAATTCAATGCAACTAGATGCGATAGCTATCACCAAATGTTGGAAGATATAGCTCGGCATGGTCCTGGTTTTAAGGGTCCTTCATATCATGAGATTAGGGAGACTTTGCTGAAAGAGGAAATGCAGAAGTGGAGAATAAATTGGGGATCTTCAAAGCTGAATGGAAGGAGGTGGGTTGCAAAATAATTTCTGATGGATGGACAGATAAGAAACAGCGAGTTCTATGTAACTTTTTGGTTAATAGTCCTCGTGGAACTGTATTTCTTGAAGCTGTTGACACTTCTGATTTTTCGAAGACTGCTCAAAAGGTGTTTGAGATGTTAGATGGAGTTGTTGAGAAGGTTGGGGAAGAGAATGTTGTTCAAGTTGTGACAGATATTGTTTCAGCTTATAAGGCAGGAGGACAATTGTTGATGGAAAAAAAGAAGCATTTGTTTTGGACACCTTGTGTTGCTCATTGTTTGGATTTGATGCTAGAGGATCTTGCAAAGCATATTAAGGTGCAAGAGACCACAATTTCCAATGGTAAGAAGATCACCAATTTCATTTATGCAAGAACAATGATGATTGCCATGATGAGGGAGTTCACTCAAGGGAAAGATTTGGTTAGACCTGCTGTTACAAGATTTGCTACATCATATTTGACATTGGGATCTCTTAATGACAATAAGGGTTCCTTCATGACAATGTTTTCTTCTGAGAAGTGGAGGAAGAGTAGCTTTTCTAAGCTTTGTGAAGGAAAAAGAGTTCAAGGATTTGTACTTGATGGTAGATTTTGGGAAAATGTGACAAATTGTCTTAGAGCTGCTCAACCTCATTTGGTCCCCAGTAACTGCTTGTGATATAACTCGAAATCCACAATGTCCATCTGAAATAGGGTTGTGCAAACAACGAACTAGTCATTGCAGGTAGGATTCCAAACAATGTAGCCATGGGTAATTCTTCCAACTAGTATTGGGAATCCGAGCAACCCTCCACGGGGCACCATCTAGCCAAAGAGCATGACACAATAAATTAATACAACGAGTTATACAATATGTTTACTTGAAATTAGAAATATAATTTCTAACGTGTATCATTATGGATCACCGGCTCCGTCCCATTCTCGAAGTTGGTTTGTGCATTCACATTCGGGGCACCATCTAGTCAAAGAACATAACACAATAAATTAATACAAAGAGTTATACAATATGTTTACCCGAAATTAGGAATATTATTTCTAACCTGTATCATTATGGATCACCGGCTCCGTCCCATTCTCGAAGTTGGTTTGTGCATTCACATTCAGGGCACCACCTATCTCATTTCACAAAATAGATTAGTTGTACATCATATTGAGGACAATTGAACACAACTAATACAAAAAGTTAATCTACCTGTATTTCCATCATTGTCCGGAGTTGCGGTCGGAAGTCTTGAACTTCTCCTCCCTCGTCTCCTCTCCACATGCTCGAAGTGAGATAGGTTTCGAGTGGTGGACGTCCTTGGGCGACCGGGGCGGGGCTATCCCCCATGCGGTTCATCAATGCCATCATTTACAGGATGAAGATGGCTCAGGAGTAGGCCGATTGCACCTCGAATGGTCTCGTCGCCTCTATCAAGAACATCCTGTGCTAGACCGTGGAGGACACCACGGTGGTAATCACTATGGTCATCCCACTCTGGCCGAGTAGGAGATTCACGATAGTTGATAACTGACTCACTCCTACTGTCACTCTAGAAAATGACCAAGTGTAACCACTTCCTAAAGCGTAGTATAGCGGGTTTGTGTTTTAATGTAAGCCCGGGTCCTAGATGTGATGACTACTCAGCGAATTCTTATTATTTAGCAGTGAAACTTTAGTGTAGGTTCAAACAAGCAAACAAACAAAGCAAGCAAGAAGGTTGTTTTCAAGTCAAAAGAGGTCACCCAGATATGGTTCCCCCTAGACTACAATTAAGCCGGATTGTAATTCACCAAGTTCGGTTTTAATGATAGTTATACTGTGGGAGGTTCTTAAACAGTCTGAAGTCTCGACTAAAGGTCTCCAGACCCTCTCAATCTGAGTCTCCAGCGGCGACTAACCTCCACCGGAGTAAACAGATTGAGGCCCTAACGAACAAAACCTCCACTACCGAAGTAACTTCGGTACATAATAGTGAATTGGCTCCTCGACTAAAGTCGCCAATTCACCACCTTCAATTAAGGGTGCTCTATCAACCTAGGCAGATATTCTCTTTCTAGGTCAAAGCAGAAATAACAGGAATTTGATCAGGATTCATGCCATTCAACAATTCAAACCTCAATTGAATATAATCAAATCATAGAATCTGTACTTGGGTTCATACAATCAAACCTAACATACAAATCTAGGGTTCTCCATACCCAGATGAATGAAGAAGTTACTCCATGGAGAGAGAAGCAAAAGCAAGCTCAGATGTAGAAATCATGCTATGAAGGATGGGTTTCTACTCCTGGTCGCCAATCGGCACTTCTCCAAGTGTGAGCCGAGCTCCAATGGTGATGAAGATCATGCTAGGGCACTTGGGAACTCTGGTTCGTCCCTTTCTCTCTCTAGGAATCGCTCTCTCTCTAAAACTCGGAACCCCCTTCTCCTTTGCTGCAAATTGGGTTAAAAACCCATAAATTCCCGACTCACACGGCCAGGCCATACGGCCGTGTGACATCCCCAGCTGCCCGTGTGAGATGTGCAAACCGCGGGGTTTTGATAAGTGACTCAGGCTTCCTACACGGCCACGACCCACACGGTCGTGTGGAATTCCAGGATGGCGGTGTGAGTTCCCTGGAATTTCCACACGGCCACAGGGGGTCCCCTACATGGCTCATGTGACTTTGGCCGTGCAATTTGATGCCACACGGCCAGGCCACACGACCGTGTAGGTTTTAGGTGTGCCCGTGTGGCTCCATCAGCCTCCCGCCGAATGTCCAATCTTCGTCCAATCGACCCCGAACTCGTTCCTAAACCTTCATTCACGTACTAGGACCTGAAATATCACAAACAAGAACAACCTAGCGTGAAATCGGCCTAAAACGCGAGAATCGACATCTTAAACGGCTCAAGAATAGGGGTAAAAACATGTGTAATTAATGGTCTATCAAACTCCCACACACTTAACCGTTTGCTTGTCCCCAAGCAAACCTAACTCAAACCAATGCAACTCTCCAGACCTCTATAGCAACAAAAAACCCCCGATCGTCGGTAGAGGATTTTCTAGATCATATAGCAGCTTACGAGGTCAACTGGTTTTCTAAGATGTTCCCTATCTCTCTCAATGCGAGTACTAGACTCAAACCAGGATCATGAGAAGAAGTAGAAGTAAGACAGTCAGTTCATGGATAAAGGGACTCATATCATTCACAACCAAGGACTCGTTGTACCGGGGTGCTCTTTTCACTTCATTTCACCGTTGGAACCCCTTTTTTCACTTTCACTTTATTTCTCTCTCTTTTTTTTCATTCACTTAGCGGGGGTTCCAACTGCAGTCCTTTGCACGGTCGACCCTTATTAGTCGAGCAAGAGCAATTTCGGTACATCTGGCGCTCGCCAGAGTACTTCTTTTAACTCCTTTTCCTCAACTCGTGTGGAGGGTCAATGAAATTAAGGGGGTCGGAAGCTCTATCCGTGCCCTTAAAAACACATCCTCAAGTAGGCAAACCGTTCAACGGGTAGAAGTTTTACTTGTACTAGAGACCCCTTAGCTTCGCCTTGTAGGAGTACCCCCACTAAGGATCACTAAAATCTCTTCCAAAACCCGATTTTTTGCAATGAACGGCGCCGCACACGTTGGGCTTACCACATGTTTAAGATTTAAAGATTTTGACATGGAGGACCAACTGCATTTCATTTTTCACATGAGCACCCTATTCGATACACGAGTCCATGCACAATCCAAATAGAGTCACCATTATCACATGAATTCAACGGTCTTAGCTCCACTAATTCACAAAATCAACTGGCACAGCAGAGAGCTAGATAGGAAAAATCTTATACTTCAACATCCTCCATAGTACTACACTACCTCCCTAGGTTGCACATTACTATAGAGACTGTCAATTCAAAGCATAGTGAGCAGGTAATTTGCAAGGAAACCCGTACTTGGAGCCCTCAAATTTAAAAATTTGGACAGTGGACTAGGCTCCAAGCACACAAACAGATCTAATGTAGTCAAAAGAGAAACATCCCCCCCCCCCCCCACACTTAAGATCGACATTGCCCTCAATGGAGAAGAGGGAAGGATAAGGGGAACGATGTTACCGGTGTGCACGGACTACATGAGACTGGAAGCGGACCAGTCTGAGTGAAGCGGACTGGAGAGGGGACCAGTCAGGGACAAAGCACAGCTAAAGGGAACAGAAGAACTCAAACACAATATGTTAGGTCCAATGGTCATCCCAATAATACATCATCCAAAACAAAAGAAAACAAACCAAAACCAAACCAGTTTATAATCCGACCCAAAACAAAAGAAAATCGTGGTGGGGTTGCCTCCCCACAAGCGCTTCTTTACTGTCTTTTAGCTGGACGCCCATGGTAGAGACTCAGCGGGGTGCAGGGACAGGTGCCTCCAAGAGCGGATCCACATCGCTCTTGAGGTACAGCTTCAGATTGCGGCCGTGCACCAGACGGGTGCAACCACCAGCATTGGTCAGCTCGACCTGGCCATCCGGCAAGATGCAGGCGAGTGAGTACTCGGATGGCCAGGGTGGTCGTGGTGCATGAGGTGGAACCAGCTCATAGTGGTCTCCACCTTTATTCCGTGCAGGCTTACCCACCTTCTACTTCGGCCGCCACTCCTCTTTGATCCTTTTGTTTGGCGGCGAGGTTGAAGGGAGTGGCGGCGCAGGCATGAGAGGGGGATCCTGCAAAACGAGATGCACAGGGGGGTACACGACAGGCTCGTGTACCTAGTGAGAAATAACATGCATAGGTGTGACAGCAGGCATATCAAAATGATCAAGGTCAGCCCCAGAAAAAGTAGCCTGTTCATTCCCAGCACGCAAGATCAGTTTACCACTATGCACGTCAATAAGTGCCTTGGCGGTGGCAAGAAATGGTCTACCCAGAATCAAAGGCACATCCACATCCTCATTTATATCCAGAACAACAAAATCAACAGGATACGTGAATGCGCCTACTTTAACAAGCAGATCCTCTATGATACCCCTAGGATGCACAATAGAGCGATCACCTAACTGAATGCTCATCCTAGCAGAGCTAAGTTCACCTAGGTCTAGCTTTTTAAACAGATTGTATGGCATAACATTTATGCTTGCGCCTAGGTCTGCCAAGGACTTCCCTACATGCATGCTGCCAATATTAAGAGGGATAGTGAAACTCCCTGGGTCTTTGCGCTTTTTGGGCAGCTTTTTCTGCAAGATGGCAGAACACTCCTCGCTCAGCATCACTGTCGAAAGATCCCCAAGTTTCGTCTTGTTGCTGAGGAGTTCCTTCACGAACTTTGTGTACTTGGGCATCTTCGACAGTGCCTCCATGAAAGGTATGCTGACGTTGAGCTGCTTCAACATTGCCATGAACTTGGAAAACTCAGTCTCCAGCTTACCTTTATGTAGTCAAGTGGGGAAGGGAAGCTGGGGTACATGCTCCTTGACCACTGGTTGTGGCTTGGGAGCAGGGGCTTCCTTCTCCACCCTCACGTCTACATCATCGGCTGGAAGTGCTGAAGCAGGCAGTGGCTCTTCCTCCCTAGCCTGGGTAGGTACCGCCAATGTGGACTTGCCACTCCTGGTGGTGATGACATTCAGCTGCTGGTGCGGCTCCCGTGGATTGGGGGTGGTTGTGGCAGGTAGAGTTCCCTGGGCCCGGGTATTAATTTGGCGAGCTATGTCACCAACCTGGTTCTGTAAATCCTGCAAAATGGCACCCTGGTTCCTCTGGCCTGCCTCTATTGAGTCTATGTTCTGGTCCATCCTCGTGAAATTCGCCTGGCTGGTAGTCATGAATGCCGCTAGAATGTTATTCAGCTCCGTCATCTGATTATCTGGAGCCGGAGCTGCTGCTGGCTCGGCATACTGACGCTGAGGGCTGAGGCTGCTGAAATGGTTGCTCCTGCCTCGGCTGGTAAGGCTGCTGCTGAGGGGCTGGCCCCTGCCTAGCTTGGAAAGGCTGCCTCTGCTGAAAACCACCAACTGGTGCTAGGAAACCAGGTGGTTTAGTGGTGTTGCTACTCCAAGAGAAATTGGGATGCTGCCACCACCCCTCATTGTATGTATTGCTGTACGGTTCGAGGCGCCGAGCATTGGCGATGAAGTCCAACTACTCTTGGGGAGTAGAAGACTCCCGCATAGCCTGTCAGTCTTCCACCAGATGATTTGAGCTCTCACACCACTGACATTGAGCTACTGGAGGTGTAGCCAAACCTCTGCCCGGAATAAGACTGTTGGGCTGCTTCAATGTCTACACTAACTCAGCCACCTGCTGCTCGAGCCCGGACCTGGCCTCCATGGCGTGCACACCACGATCCCGGGAATTCCTGCCTCTGGTGCTCTGCCCCCAGGAATGATCTCTGGCACCCAAGGTACTGATCATCAGGTTTTGTTCGGATGGAGTCTTAGTAAGAATATCCCCTCCTGGGCAGAGAGACTCAATCACCCTCTGGCTTTCCGGAGAGAGAGCATTGTAGAAGTTCCCACTGTGAATGCATCATTGAAGCCATGATGGGGACACTGCCAGAAAAATCCCATGTACCGCTCCCATGCATTACGAAGTGACTCGTCTGACTCCTGGAGGAAGTGAGTGATCTCCTGCTGGATCTCTGTGGTCTTTGATGCCGGATAGTACCTGTGCACGAACTTGTCAGCCAGATCGTCCCAAGATGTGATGGACAATGGGGGCTGGGTCTCCAACCACCTCTTCGCATGCCCCGCTAGAGAATGGGGGAAGAGGTGAAGGCAGATTGCATCATCAAGGACACCGTTCAGCTTGAACTCGTTCGTCAGTGTTAGGAAACGGGATAGGTGCACCCTTGCCTCCTCATCCTTCAAGCCATGAAACTGGATAGATGATGTAATAAGTTGAATCCAGCATGGCTTGATCTCGAAGTTGTTCGCTGGAATGGGCGGGTAGAGGATGACAGGGCGGATATCAGCAACCCGTGGAGTGTAGTAGTACTCCAAGGTGGGACCCGGCGGCGGTGGATGATGATGAACCCCATCTCCTTGGGGTATTGGGTTGTTCCCCAAAATCTGATTCACTGGGGGAACCTGGAGAGGTATCCCCTGTGGCGGGTTATGGTCTCCTTCCATCTCGTACTCTTCCTCGGACTCGCTACTCAAGTGGCCGTCTATGCGCTCCTCCGTAGCCAGTCTAGCTCGTTGTTGTCTCCGAAGTTGGCGACAGGTGCGTTCAAGCTCCGGATCCAACGATAGTAAACCTCCTGACTGTCTACAGGTCGTGCACTACCTGCACACAGTCAAGCAGCAAACCCGTGAAGGCACAAGTGTGACAAAGCAAACAATGCTAAAACGAAAAGATAAATTAATAGAATTCACGTTTCTTCAACAACCTAGCCGTCCCCGGCAACGGCTACAAAAACTTGACTCACTCCTACTGTCACTCTAGAAAATGGCCAAGTGTAACCACTTCCTAAAGCGTAGTATAGCGAATGCAGAGTAGACGACGCCAGTGGCGGCTGGTGACAATGGCGGAGAAGTGCTCGTAGCAGTGCAGCTTCTCAAACTCCCGCTTGGACCATCAGTGATGATGCCCAAACTTGCAGGCCAGGACGCTCTTAAAACGATCCTGGTGGGGACCCCTCCTCAAATCTCGAATAAACGGGTGCTTGAGGTCGGGCTTCGTCATGGTCCTGCAAAAGAACAACCCAAAGTGGAACCAAAAGAGCAAAGGAAAATTTAATCACACCCCCACACTTAAGAACAGAAAACAGCCGAACCATGGTTTCATCCATAGTTCGGGGGTCAAAAACTCGATCAAACAAGCATAATCGGGGTAGGGGTGCACATCCATGGAAAAGTAGGCAACTTAAAGTTCACATCCATAGCAAACACACCCTCAAAGCACATCATTAAGGGCTCCAACCGACTCCCACAAAATGGTACGAAAACAGGCATTTCATCGAACACCTTGTGTGCACTATTAAGGTAAACGTGGAATTGACAAAATTCTTGCACACAAGGGCTCAAACAAGCAAGGGGGACAATGCCCAACACAATTCATACATAATCCAAGCATTCCCCTCACTCAATTGCACACAATTCACATGATTCAAAGTGGTTCTCTAAACATGCACCCTAACACCCAATTCTCCATAAATAACATAGTTAAGGTCAAAATCAAACCTGGAGACTCAAGTAGAGGTGTAGGGGATGATGAGGGGAAAGCAATGGAAGCGACGAAAGGCCGAAAAACTGTCCGAAAGTGCTCGTCGGAGCCTCGCCGGAGTCTCGCCGGAAATCGCCTCCGGCGACTCAAAATCAGTCCAAATCACCTCAAAATCGAGGGATAGGCCGATAATGGGCAGGAAAGGGTGGGTGTGGTGTTGGATTTGTGAAAAACCGACCAAAAATGGCCGAAAATCGACAAAGAGGGTGAAAAGTCGCGGTTTTCCGGCGAGGGGGAGAGGATTCCGGCGAGTGAAGTTTGAATTTCTGACCACTCGGCCGTGTCGGCCGAATTTATAGCCCGTGGCTCGGCCACACGGGCAGGCTCACACGGCCGTGTGAGGTGCACATGCGCCCGTGTCGGCCGACACGGGCAGGTCGAGGAATTCCACACGGCCGTGTGCAAAGCACACCTGGCCGTGTGGAAAATGTCGAGAGCTCACATGGGTAGGGGCCAACTCCACACGGCCGTGTGAGGGACCCCTCTTGCCCGTGTGAAAAGTCTAGGGAATCCACACGGCCAAAACCCATTTCCACACGGCCGTCTGACTGTCAGGGCTAGCCGTGTGGGCTGCCAGAACTCCGAATGTGACCTGTTTTCACTCAAAAACGACATACGACTCGTGAACAACACCTCAAGACTCAAAAACACAAAAAAATCAAAAGGAAAAAGGTAAGAAAATGCGAACCTAGGTGGGGTTGCCTCCCCACAAGCGCTTCTTTACCGTCTTTTAGCTGGACACCAGTAGGTGGATCCTCAGAGAGGTGTAGGCGCGGGTGCCTTCAAGAGCGGATCCACCTCGCTCTTGAGGTACAGCTTCAGATGGTGGCCATGCACCCGACGAATGTGGCCACCAGCATTCGTCAACTCGACTTGGCCATCCGGCAGGATGCAAGCGAGTGAATACTCGGATGGCCAAGGTGGTCGAGGTTCAGGAGGCGGGACCAGCTCATAGCGGTCTCCGGTTTTCTTGCGAGCAGGCTTAGCTACCTGCAGCTTCGGCCGCCACTCCTCCCTGATTTTGTCTGATAATGGAGTGGATGGAAGTGGCGGCAAAGATATGGGAGGGGGATCCTGCAAAGTGGGAAGCACAGAAGTATACACGACAGACTCGTGCTCCTGGTGAGAAACAGCATGCAAAGGCGAAGAAGCAGGGAGAGTATTAGCAATTGAAAATGTTATTCGCTCCTCGCCATCCCTCAATACTAAGGTCCCGTCATGCACATCTATGAGAGCCTTGGAGGTGGCTAGGAAAGGCCTTCCCAGTATAAGGGGAAATTATGTGTCCTCATTGATGTCCAAGACAACAAAATCCACAGGATAAAAGAATTTGCCAACCTTAACCAGAAGGTCTTCCACTATGCCCCTAGGATGAACTATAGATCGGTCAGCTAATTGAAGGCTCATCCTAGTAGCACGGGGTTCATCTAGGCCTAGTTTCTGGAACAATTTATACGGCATAACATTGATACTAGCACCCAGATCCGCCAAGGACCTCTCTACATGCAATTTATCTATAGAGCAAGGGATAGTAAAAGTACCTGGGTCCTTCTGCTTCGGCGGAAGCTTGTTCGGTAGAATGGCCGAGCACTTCTCGCTGAGCTCCACAGTGGCCAGCTCGCTCAGCTTCTGCTTCTTTGAGAGAAGATCGTTCAGGAACTAGGAACTTCGCATACTTAGGCATTTGAGATAGTGTCTCCATGAAAGGTACTTGGACATTCAGCTTCCTAAGCATGGACATGAAGTTCCCGAACTCTGCCTCTAGCCTGTCTTTGTGCAACCGAGTAAGGAAGGGGAGTTGAGGGATATACTCCTTCACTACTGGTTGCGGTTTAGGCGCAGGCACCTCAACCTCCTTCTCCGCTTCTTCTTCAGCCGCTGGAGATGCCGAGACAGGGGCATCTCTCTCTAGTGCCCAAACAGGTGGATCAGCAGTCATCTTGCCTCTCCTGGTTGTGATGGCATTGCAGTGGGCATTCGGGTCCTTCGGATTGGGAATGGTATGACCTGGCAAGGTACCTGGAGCCCTTTGCGCCACTGCTTGAGCCACGCTCCCCAGCTGGGTTTGGATATCCTGCAAGACAGCCTGTGTGTTCCTCTGGCCAGCTTCAAGAGCCAGGAATTTACCCGAGGCCTTTTCCATGAACTGCTCGATAGTGTTGAATTTCAGAGCACTAGAACTGGCAAGAAAACCCACCAAGTCCCGCAGTTCAGCCATCGGATCAGTCTGCACTGGGGTGGCAGGGGCTGCACCTGGCTGCTGGAAAGGTCGCGGCTGTGATTGAGCCGCATGCCCCTGCATGGGCTGGTAGAGAGACTGCAGCTGCTGCTGCTGGAATTGCCCCTGTCTGGGCTGGTACGGAGGCCTCTTGAAGCCAGGTGGTCCCTGGGGGACTGGTGGTCTGGAATTTTCCCCACCCTAGGAGAAGTTGGGATGCTGGCGCCACCCCTCGTTGTAAGTGTTACTGTAGGGGTCATTTCGCCTAACATTATTGATGAAGTTCACTTGCTCCTGGGGTGTGGTCGATTCCTTCATCGCCTGCAGTCTTCCACCGTGTGATGGGTGCTCTCGCACCACTGGCAGAGCATCGCCTGCTGCTGTCCGGTCCCTGGAATCATCCCAGAGCGATCGATGGCTGAAACCAGCTTCGACACCACCTACACCAAATTAGATGTCTGGGTGGCTACAGAATGCACACCCCGCCCTGGTGCTCGTCTTGATCTCCTTGCAGTTCCCCAATCATACCCGTTCTCTGCCATCTCCTCAAAGAGTTGATTCAGTTGTGGCGGTGTTTTGGTCAGCATGTTCCCGCCACAAACCGAGTCAATAAGCTGCTTGTCTTCTGGGAAGAGGGCATGGTAGAAGGTTCCCACCTTGAAAGCATCATTGAAACCATGATTGGGACACCGCAAGAAGAGGTTGTTGTATCTCTCCCATGCGTCCCGGATGGTCTCATCTTCATCCTGGATAAAGTGGGTGATCTGCTTCTGCAAGTCCGCCGTTTTTGACGGAGGATGATAGCGGGTGAGGAACTTGTCCGCCAGGTTGGCGAACGTGGTGATAGAGCCTGAGGTCGAGTGTCTAGCCACTCATTGGCTTGCCCCTCCAGGGTGAATGGGAAGTACCTCAGCTGGATGGCATCTGCTGGGACCCCATTTATCTTGATTCCATCGACGAGCTCGTGGAATCGCCTGAGATGTGATCGGGGGCACTCCCCCTCTTTGCCACGGAACACCACTGAACCGCGCAGCATGGTGATGACGGAGGTGCTCACCTCAAAACTGTTGGCTGGGACATGAGGGTGTTGAATGGGCTACCTCATGTCCGCGGCCCTGGCGGTCCAGTAATATCCCATGGTCCGCTCCTCGGGAAGGACCACATCATGGTCCTGTGGATCCCCCATCTCTTCTTCTTCAGCGATCTGCAGCTGTGCTAGCTCCTCCTCCACAGCCAGTCGTGCATTTAGAGCCCGCTTGAAGTTCCTGCAGGTTCGTTCAAGCTCCTGGTCTAATGGTAGTAGATCTCCCGACTGGCTACGGGTCATGCACTACTTGCACACAATCAGCAGAAGCAACCCGTGAAGGCACACAGGTGGAAGAGATAAAATGCAGTAAAGAAAAAGCTAGAGTAACAAATTTTCACGTTTCTCCAATAACCTAGAGGGTTCCCCGGCAACGGCGCCAAAAACACTGGTGTCCCCCTGCTCTCCAAGTGTAATCGCAGTCCGGGAATGCAGTAAAGTGGCAAGTTCTATTATCAACCCGAGGTCTAGATCTACTGCCTACTCCGTGATTATCTATTATCTAGCCAACTAAGTCAAGTGATTGTTGTTTTAAGCAAAAGCAGTAAGAAAGCAGGAATTGGTTCGGTTTTCTCAAGCAAAGAAGAGTCACTCGGGAATGAGTCCCCCTAGCACCTTAGTTAGGTCTCAATTGTAATTACCCTGGGTTGATTTACTGTTGATTAGACTGCGGAAGATCCGACAGTAGCTTGGAATCTCTAAAGCTGACCAAGCCCTCTTAGTCTAACTACCCGGCAGACGACTAGTCTTCACCGGGATAGAAAGCTGAAGCAATAAGCACAGAACTCCACTACTGGAATTGGATTCCAGTACAAAGCGGTAAACTGGCTAACTCTCGTATAGCCAATCTCCTACTACCGAATGAAGAAGCTCTAACAACCTAATCAGATTCTATCTATCTCAAGTTGCAGCATAAATCAAGAAAAGCTGATCAGACTTCAATCAATTCAATGAAAAATGCATCATTCGATTAAAACCAAACAGTATAATCATCCCAAGTCATTACAATCAAATCCCTAACACATGGAACTAGGGTTCTTCATACCCAAGTGAGAGAAGGGTTCTACTCCATAGAGAGAGAGAGAGGAAAACAGAATACAAAGCAGTCATACTCATAACAATGGGAAGAATCTGCTCTAGGATGATGATTTCCACTCCTATGACGATCTCCAAGCTCGATTTGATGAAACCCAACTCCAAGATTGCTTCTAGGATGTGTTCATCGCACTTTCTCTCTCTAGGGCTCTGATTTGATCTCCAAAAATCGATTCCCTCACTTGTGGCCCGAAATTGGGTAAAAACCAGAAAATCCCGATCATAGGGGCAGGCCACTTGAGATCCAAAACGCGGCGTTTCAAATAATTGCACTTCAGGCTACCTACACGGCCAGGGACACACAGCCGTGTGGCTCACCCAGTCTGCCCGTGTGAAGCCTCGCATAATCCCACACGGCCACATTGCTCCTTCACACGGCCGTGTGGATTTTATTCCTGCCCGTGTGGCTTCCTCAGCGACTCGCCGCACGTCCGATCTTCGTCCAATCGACCCCGAACTCACTCCCAAACCTTCATTCACGTACTAGGACCTGAAATATCACAAACAAGCACAACCTAGCGTGAAATCGGCCTAAAACACAAGAATTAACATCTCAAACGACTCAAGAATGGGGGTAAAAACATATGCAACTAACGGTTTATCAAGGTTCAAACAAGCAAACAAACAAAGCAAGCAAGAAGGTTGTTTTCAAGTCAAAAGAGGTCACCCGGATATGGTTCCCCCTAGACTGTAGTTAAGCCGGATTGTAATTCACCAAGTTCGGTTTTAACGATAGTATACTGCGGGAGGTTCTTAAATAGTTTGAAGTCTCGACTAAAGGTCTCCAGACCCTCTCAATCTGAGTCTCCAGTGGGCGACTAACCTCCACCGGAGTAAACAGATTGAGGCCCTAACGAACAAAACCTCCACTAACGAAGTAACTTCGGTGCAGAATAGTGAATTGGCTCCTCGACTAAAGTCGCCAATTCACCACCTTCAATTAAGGGTGCTCTATCAACCTAGGCAGATATTCTCTTTCTAGGTCAAAGCAGAAATAACAGGAATTTGATCAGGATTCATGCCATTCAACAATTCAAACCTCAATTGAATATAATCAAATCATAGAATCTGTACTTGGGTTCATACAATCAAACCTAACATACAAATCTAGGGTTCTCCATACCCAGATGAATGAAGAAGTTACTCCATGGAGAGAGAAGCAAAAGCAAGCTCAGATGTAGAAATCATGCTGTGAAGGATGGGTTTCTGCTCCTGGTCGTCAATCGGCACTTCTCCAAGTGTTAGCCGAGCTCCAATGGTGATGAAGATCAAGCTAGGGCACTTGGGAACTCTGGTTTGTCCCTTTCTCTCTCTAGGAATCTCTCTGTCTCTCTAAAACTCGGAACCCCCTTCTCCTTTGCTGCAAATTGGGTTAAAAACCCATAAATTCCCGACTCACACGGCCAGGCCATACGGCCGTGTGACATCCCCAGCTGCCCGTGTGAGATGTGCAAACCGCGTCGTTTTGATAAGTGACTCAGGCTTCCTACACGGCCACGACCCACACGGCCGTGTGGTATTCCAGGATGGCCGTGTTAGTTCCCTGGAATTTCCACACGGCCACAGGGGGTCCCCTACACTGCTCGTGTGACTTTGGCCGTGCAATTTGATGTCATACGGCCGTGTAGGTTTTAGGCCTGCCCGTGTGGCTCCATCAGCCTCCCGCCGAATGTCCAATCTTCGTCCAATCGACCCCGAACTTGTTCCTAAACCTTCATTCACGTACTAGGACCTGAAATATCACAAACAAGAACAACCTAGCGTGAAATCAACCTAAAACGCGAGAATCGACATCTCAAACGGCTCAAGAATAGGGGTAAAAACATGTGTAATTAACGGTCTATCAATAACGGTCCAGAAAGGCAACACCTCATACAAGGCGAAATCCCGATTTTCACGTCGTGCTAACTGAATGGAACATCTACATGGGAGTAGGGATGGGAAACGATGCGGTCTGGTCCAGACCAGACCATATATACGGTTTATGGTCCAGACCGAGAGGTTAAAGTATAGACCACACACCCGACCACAGACTATACGGTATGGTCCCGACCACGCCTGTGCGGTCTGGTTTGGTCTGGTCTGGTCCACATAGACCACACTCAACGAAAAATGAATAATTTGTTTAGTCAACCACACAAAAAATTGAACCAATAACCAGGAAAAATAATTGTTATTTTCCTTAAATCATTAATCCTAACATGCATGAATAATTTTGATACTCTAAATCTTAGTACATAACAAAGATACAAAGTAAAAGGATCCCAACTTGCACCATAACGTCATAAACATTAACATAATGTCATATGGAGACACGATTATCTCTACTCTCTGGTTAAATGTGGTTGTGAATGAAGGAGGGACGAGATTCACAAAACTAAGGTTCACACTTGGGTGTCGTTGTAGGAGTTGGGAGAGTGGTCGAATGGGCTGTTAACACGTATTGACAAGTCAGTTGGGTCCACGGTTTGGTCCGGTAAACCGCGGTCTAGACCAGACCAGACCAAGAGATCAAAACATAAGATAATACAGACCATGGACCAGACCAGACCATACTTAACAGTCTACGGTCCAGACCAAACTGTGCGGTACGGTTTGGACCACGGTTTTTCTAACTGTCTGGTCTATTTTCCCAGCCCTACATGGGAGACCATAGGTAGGAGGAAACGTACATGTACAAGGTTCCCCTTCCACTGCTACCTCGAACAACATCAACCTTAGAGCTTCTAGAGTGGCTTTCGTATTCAACTCTCGAAATGGTTTTCCATCCGCTCGGAGCAGCTTCTTTTGTCAAGAATCCTCTAGAAGCTTCCTGATTTGAAGGTGTTGAGCCTCAATGTAATCATCGTTCTTCTTGAATACCTACAGACAATGAAGAACAATTAGGAGACTACTAAAATTCTCTATGTATCAATGAAGATTTATTAGGAGACTAACCGTATCGACTGCGCCAGTAGATGATTGAAGCCACTTCTTGAAGGAGGAATGGGCAGCTTCAACCCTATTGGAGCTTGTGTTACCCAAATGTTGCACTTGATTGGTATAACATTTAGCCCACATGTGTCTAACTGGTAACCACTCAGCTGCCAAATACCCCCAAAGTCGTCGGTACTGTACTCCCCAACTACGTTTGAAATTGTCTAAGGTAGTATTCATATCTTCCACTGTCAATGCATATACAGCACGTTGCCAAGACGCCATGATATGATCCACTGTCGGTTTGGCTTCATCTATACCACAATGGTTCGTCCTTCGCACCTCCGCTGGACATTTTGCTCTCACATTCCTATCTATATGCCAAAGACATAATATATGAGTCGATGATGGAAACATTACCCCCACGGTCTCAACCAATCCTCCTGCCTTGTCACTGACAAACACATCTGGAACAATGGGGCCAAGAAGATGTTGCAAATGCGTCAGAAGCCACTGGTATGACTCCTTCGTCTTGTCGTACACTATTGCAGATGCAATGACAAAGTTAAATCCCACTGGTTTCATGCCGACAATCTCAACCCAAGGCATATCATACTTATTGATCTTGTATGTTGCATCTATCACGATCACATGGTGCCAAGCTCGCAACATCACTACTAGGGGTGGTAAACGGTATTGCGGTTAACGGTATAGCGGTTAACGATTTAACCGGTAACCGCATATCAAATGGTAGTCGAAGGTGGGATCTTGGCAAACGGTGTACCGAGGAAGGGACGGTAAATTACCGTCGACAACTCCGTATTCCAACACCGAATGGGAATGACAGCAAGTCATCAACCAAACATCGGGCTCAGCCAAAAGCCCAATACCCTCAACCTGCCGTCCCTAACTCCCTAAGCAAGGCATCCCTCTCCCCTTCCTGGGGAACGATACGTCGTCGATCCCTCCTCCGTTCGTCGAATCCAAACGCAGCCGATCCAAGCCGGCAGGATCTTTGTCGTCTCCGTCGCTGGCGCAAGCTCCACCAAGAGACACGACCCAGGCCTATTTCTGTCGACGTCCTTCGATGTTGTCCTATTTCCGTCGACCCCCTTCACTGTTGTCCTGTTGCCGTCGAACCCCGTCACCATCGGAGCTTAATTGCTCGATCCCACAGCCTGAAGCCCTGAACACAGCAGAAAACAATTCGTACTTCGTCCTCTCCTCTCCTACGATTTTAGGTAACTTATTGTTGATTTAATGACTTGTTAATTGATTTATTTTATAGGTATAGCTGTTAGAAACGGAACAAAAAAATTAGGGTTAACGATCTGGCTGAGTCACGGACTAGGTCGCTCTCTTTAAGACGTTCGCGGCACTGCCTCGTTATTCGCACAGCAGACTATCAGCCGGCCGCCTCCAGGATAAAACAGCCACTCTTTTGATTTGCTCAGCGGTTTTGTGCGGAAAACCGGAGCTCTTTGAATCTCACTCTCTCTCGTGTTTCTGCTCTCTGAAGTGTGTTTAGAGGGTCTGGGCGTCTCCTATTTATCGGAGCAGAAAACCCAGAATATTCCCTCTTTCTTTGGGAATAAGTCATATTTTAATTAGGGAGATAATTACTCCCATAATTAAAATATAATCTATTAAGATAATTATTCCTAATTATCTCCATAATATTCCTTTTATTAATTATCCATCTTATTTCCGTATTTAGAAAGAATACTGGATAATTAATTCAATATAGCTTTCAAAGCTATTCATTCCCAACAATCCCCCACTTGAATAGTTTTGAAACTATCTCTGAGCATCAACATATCCATAAGATCGGGCATAAACTAAGGTATCGCGAAGATTTGAACCTTAGCGTAGTGGTTACACTTCCGATTTCATAAGGGTGACTCGTAGTCTTGAACCCTATCTCAGACAATGTAGCACACCGAATCTTTTCATTGAGTGGTATTCTCTCATAGGCCGTGCGTTTATGGCCATGCACGTTATCCCGGTTTAGTGAACGCTCTAGCAACTTTGTGCCTCCAAAGTTCCATAGGGAGCGTCCCCACTCCCACATTCACATAGGTGAGTCTATCAAAAGTACCCCCAAAGTAAAGTACTTCACTCCACATAGAGTATAGATCTCATTAAGAGTTTAACTCAACCTCCAAGGCTTTGGGATTCATGCTTCACTATGCATGAACTTTTCTCAATATTACTCATGACTTGTTATTACCCATTGAACCCGTTTCTTGGGATCTCCAGTCTATCGGGTCGGGTTACCATCACTTGTAATCCATGGTTCGGTAGGCATAAGTCTCATACCCTTGGCGGTACTTTGGACTTTCTCTCTAGATAATCCTTTCTTCAAAGGATCAGCTAGATTCTGTTAGGACCTTACAGGATCCACCCTCATTGCTCCTATCGTTAGGATTTCTCTTACAGTACTGTGCTTACGACAAATTTGTCGTCTCTTTTCGTTCTAGAACCGGTTCCCTTCTTTAGTAATAGCTGCGGCGCTATCACAATGAATCAACTACCGGAGGGATCGGTCTTTCCCGTAAGGGAATCTCTAGTAATGACCCTCTCAATCAACTTTTCTCTTTACTAGCCATTGCTAGCTCTGTCATTTCTTATTTCTTAGTTGATTGAGCCAGGATCGTTTACTTCTTAGACTTCCAAGACATAGCTTCTCTATCGATGTTTAAAACACATCCTCTTGTTGTCTTGGAGTCCTCTATAGGGTATTCTAATCCGCATCACTATACCCTACCAATACAGCAAAAACCGTTGATAACTTATATCAAGGTCTACTGTTCTTAAGGTGTCTCATGACCCCTTTCAATAGCATTTCAATGCTTCATACTAGGACAATCAGTAAGCCTGCCAAGTACCCCCACTATGTCGAGTCTCGTGTTCACCAGCTGCCTCACGCAGACTGTCGATGCTAGTATATTCTAACTTTCTCAGTTTCTCACACTATTTCCAGTGTTCTTTAATATTTACACTAGCATCATCAACCATTTATGCAGGCACACTGCTTGTATTTCTTCTAGATCTTAACTATGTAGTTAAACTGATCTTGAGGGAATCTATTCATTGTCATAGTTACATGGATCTCCTAGCTTACACAAGCTTCATCGAGAACATTCAAAATTCTCAAACATGGTTTTTTTCATATCGACATCACGATTCTTTGTACCAAAGATCGACGTGTCATTCATAATGCAAGTGTCATTCTCAAATTTGTACTAAATGCACTTGTCACTTTCACTTTTAAAACCATGAGAGAGAACCAGTTTATTCATGCCATCGACTTAGAGTCTATTTCAAATCTTACAATGATTTGTCTAACTATAGACTCCCTAAGCATGTTCAGGAATAACAACCTTATAGGTTGTCCCATGTAGATTTCTCTATCTAAATCACCATTCACAAAATTAAGTTTAACATCCATCTGATGCACAACAAGAGCAATCAGAACATACATGAATGTTATTCTACTTATGGTGAATAGATAACAAGAGAATTTACAATTTTTCCTTTCCGCCTAATGCCTTAGCTATTGGGTGATCCTTATACTCATAAACTAAACCAATATGTTTCACTTTTCTTTTAAGAATCTATTTATTACCTAGGCTTCATTGCCAGGAGGTAATTCTCAAAGATGTCTAATCTTGTTCGATTCTACCCAGATTTATCACCCCCACTAGTTATCCATTATTTCTTATAGCAGGCAAGATACCACCCCCACTATTTCTCGATTTAAATGGAATGACATTAATGGATTCTACACAACAATGAGTATTTCATTTTTTTTTAACTTATGTGTTCTATTATTGATAGCACAATCAATAAATCTCACTCATGCTCATCTATATTGCACTGATTCTCAAATTATACCATATGAAAACGTTTTACATCAAAAGCATGTCAAAAGCATCACATCGTTAATTAGTGCAATCAATAATAATGTGATTTCACATTATTATCTTTCACCCATTTCAAAATGAATAAAATCTAAAGATTCTGATTCTCTAATCACATATTTAAGATCCACGATACGACTTTTCGGAGATCACTTCCTCTCTTCTTGCGGCGAGATCCACCGATAGATCCGAGACTGCCGCTGTGCTCCTGGGGAAAGTCTAAGAACAGGAAAAAACCTCTCAATCTCCCAAAGGCAGTAAAATAAGTGTGATCGCCGGCTAAAAGATGCGCCTCGATAATTCCGATGAAGACAATTTCGCTGAATTGATCAACATCAGCAGCGACGACGAATTGGACACTGACATAGACGCCATAGAATCCGACGATGAAGCCGAATTTGACAGCAACAATGTCGCGGCCGGTCTCTTGGACGAGCTTGAAACCGTTCCGCCGCAAGAGCTGTCTTACTCCGTCTTTACAGAATCCGACATCCGCCGCCACATCGACGACAACATCAACCAGCTCTCCGCCATTTCGATTGGAACGCGAGCAAGGTCGAGGACTCGTGATGAATCCGAAATCCGCCGGCAAGTCGGCCTCCCGGTGGCAACTCAACAGCTCCGCCCCATGCGGCCACCAATTCTGCCGCTGGTGCTGGCGGAATTACATCGCGGCAAGCGTCAACGACGGGCCCAGCTCCCTGAAATTGAAATGCCCCGAACCTTCCTGCAAAGTCCTCGTTGGCGACGATCTGATCAACAAAATCGCGGACAAAAAGAATTTTGAAAGATGCTGAAGAAGGCACTGGTGCAGCACCGATGTATGCATAAAAAAAGGAAGAGATATTGTGTTCTTAAAGAACACTCTCTGAAGGGGTTTTTTAGCTTGATGGCTCCCCTAATTTGCTGTCAATTGAAGAGAACAAAACAATTACGTGGATCTCTTGATGGATTATTTTGGGGATTTAATTGGACCGGGTAGGAAGGAAGAAGTTGTCTCTTGCTGGCGCAGACATAAGAGCAAAATTAAAGAGCTGCGGAATGGATTGCAGCAGGAGCTTGGAGGGGGAGTCTCGGGAAGGTTTTCCGGCTTGCCAATCCCGGAAGGAAAAGATTCGTTCCGCAATGACAAAGTTCCAAGTCAGGCTGGAATGGAACTGGTTGGACATCGAACGAAAAGGACAGAATGAATGCCTTCTCGAAGAAAAGGTAACAGCTGAAACTTTGTTCGCAAATTGCAAGTCAACATATGTCATATAGCTTTATGCATGGAATTGAGAATCCCAGTGAATGCTAAAGAAGAAGCTAGAACTGAGACATGATAGGTTGACATTTAGATGTACTCTTCCTGGTGATTAAAGTACAACTTGGTACGATTTAAAAGAGTAATTTTAATTACATGAATGCATACTTTAAAACATATATAAATGCATATTAAGTGGTAATTATGCTAATAGAATGGGTTGTATGCCCATATTTATTTTGAAGAAGTACTGGCTATCAGTACTAGGTGAACCACTCATGTATCCACACCAATTAGAATGGTACCCTTCGTGGTAACCAAAAGATCACTAGCCAATCCTCTAAGAATGACACTATGTTTCTCCAATATAATTGTGAGATAGTAGGTCATATGACGCGAAAGTGTATGAACAAGTCTAACATTGGTTCCATTGTTAGCTTGATAATAGAAGAGGATGGATGGTTGTGATCACTAAAATGAGAGCAGAGGTTAATCTTACTAGTAACCCTGAAGAATGGTGGCTGGATACCGATGCCTCAAAGCATGTGTGATAATTGAGTTATGCTCAAAACATACATTGAGACGCATTGAAGAAGAAAGTGTTTTTGGGCATTTGCCCTCACCACAATTTTAGAAGACATCTTGCGCGCTCCATAGAGAAGGAATATGCTTATGCTTGTGTGGTATATATGTTTTATGTAACCAAGTCAAATGACCCAGAAATATGTGATAAGAGAATCAAAACATTAGATATTGTTTGTTTTGATATTATACATTATGAGAAGTTAAGAAATGTTTTATCGATTGTTCTGGTTAATTGTATGTTTAGTTGATGTGATGCTTTTGAAATTCCAATAGTAGAATTAAAGAACCAGAGCAATATAATTACTAGTAGAGCATATGAATGTGTTTTAATTGGATAAGCTATAGTAAAACACATAAGTTTAAAAAAATGAAATACTCATTGTTGTGTAGAATCCATTTAAATCGAGAAATAGTGGGGGTGGTATCTTGCCTGCTATTAGAAATAATGGATAACTAGTGGGGGTAATGAATCTGGGTATGAACTCAGAAGAGACAAATGAACCATAAATCATTGAAGGATTTTGGTTATGAATTTGTTATTTACACCCTAAGAAGAGATCCTACAAGTCCGCTAGAAGTTCGAACTTCCATAAAGATACAGATCTGTGGGAGAATCTATTATTAACGAAATGGAATTATTGGAGTCTAATAAGACTTAAAATCTTGTAGAGTATCTCTTGGCTGTAAAGCCTTGGGTAATATATCGATAGAATCGAACAAGATTTGGCATCTTTGAGAATTACCTCTTGGTAATGAAGTCATGGGTAATAAATGGATTCTTAAAAGAAAAGTGAAACCTATTGGTTTAGTTTATGAGTATAAGGATCGCCTAATAGCTAAGGCTTTAAGCGAAAAGGAAAAATTGTAAATTTTTCCTGTTATCTATTCACCATATGTAGAATAACATCCATGTATGTTCTGATTGCTAGTGTTGTGCGTCAGATGGATTGTTAAACATGTTTCTGTGAATGGTGATTTAGATAGGAAAATTTACATGGGACAACCTCTAGGGTTGTTATTCCTGAACATGCTTAGGGAGTCTATAGTTAGACAAATCATTGTAAGATTTGAAATAGACTCTGAGACGATGGCATGAATAAACTGGTTCTCTCTCATGGTTTTAAAAGTGAAAGTGACAAGTGCATTTAGTACAAATTTGAGAATGACACTTGCATTATGAATGACACGTCGATCTTTGGTACAAAGACTCGTGATGTCAATATTGAAAAATTATGATGGTTGAGAATTTTGAATGTGAAGGATCTGTTTGAAACAAATGTTATGCTTAGAGATCCTAATAACTAGGAAAATACAAGATGTACACCTGCATACATGTTTGATGATGCTAGTATAAATATTTAAAGAACACCTAAGACGGTGTAAGAAAGATAGAATATACTAGCATTTACAGTCTGCGAGAGGCAGCTGATAAACATGAGACCCGATTTAGTAGGGGGTACTTGGCAGGCTTATTGATTGTCCTAGTATGAAGCATTGAAATGCTATTGAAAGGGTCATGAGACACCTTAAGAACAGTAGACCTTGATATAAATTATCAACGATTTATGGCTGTATTGGTAGGGTATATTGATGAGGACGACAATACCCTATAGAAGATTCCAAGGCATCCAGTGGACATGTTTTAAACATCACTGGAAGTGTTGCGTCTTGGAATTCTAAGAAGTAAACGATCCTGGCTCAATCAACTAAGAAATAAGAAATGATAGAGCTAGCAATGCCTAGTAAAGAGAAAAGTTGATTACGAGGGCCATTACTAGAGATTCCCTTATGGGAAAGACAGATCCCTCCGGTAGTTGATTCATTGTGATAGCACCGCAGCTATTACTAAAGAAGGGAACCGGTTCTAGAACGAAAAGAGACGACAAATTTGTCGTAAGCACAGTACTGTAAGAGAACTCCTAACGATAGGAGCAATGAGGGTGGATCCTGTAAGATCCTAACAGAATCTAGCTGATCCTTTGACGAAAGGATTACCTAGAGAGAAAAGTTCAAAATACCACGGAAGGTATGGGACTTATGCCTACCGAACCACGGATTACAAGTGATGGTAACCCGACCCGATAGACTGGAGATCCCAAGAAACGGGTTCAATAGGTAATAACAAGTCATGAGTAATATTGAGAAAAGTTCATGTATAGTGAAGCATGAATCCCAAAGCCTTGGAGGTTGACTTAAACTCTTAATGAGATCTATACTCTATGTGGAGCGAAGTACTTTACTTTGGGGGGTACTTCTGATAGACTCACCTATGTGAATGTGGGAGTGAGGCCGCTCCCTAAGGAACTTTGGAGGCACAAAGTTGCTAGAGCGTTCACTAAACCGGGATAACGTGCATGGCCATAAACGCACGGCCTATGAGAGAATATCACTCAATGAAAAGATCTAGTGTGCTACATTGTCTGAGATAGGGTTCAAGCCTACGAGTCACCCTTATGAAATCGGAAGTGTAACCACTACATTAAGGTTCAAATCTTCGCGATACCTTAGCTTATGCCCGATCTTATGGAACTGTTGATGCTCAAGATAGTTTCAAAACTATTCAAGTGGGGGATTGTTGGGATGAATAGCTTTGAAAAGCTATAAATGAAATTCCTAGTTAATTATCCAGTATTTTTCCCATAATACATAAATAAGATGGATAATTAATAAAAGGAATATTATGGAGATAATTAGGAATAATTATCTTAATAGATTATATTTTAATTATGGGAGTAATTATCTCCGTAATTAAAATATGACTTATTCCCAAAGAAAGAGGGAATATTCTGGGTTTTCTGCTCCTATAAATAGGAGACGCTCCAGACCCTCTAAAGTCTAAACACACCTCAGAGAGCAGAAACACGAGATAGAGAGTGAGTTCATAGAGCTCCGGTTTTCGCACAAAACCGATGAGCAACAAAATTAGAGTGGCTGTTTTATTCTGGAGGCGACCGGCTGATAGTCTGCCGTGCGCAATGAAGGCAGTGCCGCGAACGTCTTAAAGAGAGCGACCTAGTCCGCGACTCAGCCAGATCGGTAACCCTAATTTTTCCTGTTCGATTTCTAACAATTTCTACTAAATAGGATTGTTGGGAATGAATAGCTTTGAAAGCTATATTGAATTAATTATCCAGTATTCTTTCTAGATACGGAAATAAGATGGATAATTAATAAAAGGAATATTATGGAGATAATTAGGAAAAATTATATTAATAGATTATATTTTAATTATGGGAGTAATTATCTCCCTAATTAAAATATGACTTATTCCCAAAGAAAGAGGGAATATTCTGGGTTTTCTGCTCCTATAAATAGGAGACGCCCCAGACCCTCTAAACACACTTCAGAGAGCAGAAACACGAGAGAGATTGAGATTCAAAGAGCTCCGGTTTTCCGCTCAAAACCGCTGAGCAAATCAAAAGAACGTCTTAAAGAGAGCGACCTAGTCTGCGACTCAGCCAGATCGGTAACCTAGTGTTACTCAACAACACTTTCTTAATAGCATATGTCTTAGTATGCTTCGAGATACCACTATTCTGCAGAGTTACCAGCATGGTTAATCTCTGCTCTCTTTTTTTTTTCAATCATCACAGCTACCAATTCTTCTCTTCAAACAAGTTAACACTAGAACCAGTGTTATACTTGTTCCTACACTTTCGTGTCATATGACCTAATTTCTCGCAACTATTGCAGAGAAATAAAGCGTCATTCTTAGAGGATTGGCTGATGATCCTTTAGTTACCACGAATGGTACCATTTTAATTGGTGTGGATCTGATTCGGTTTGCTATGCTGATTCTTGAACCTTATTAGGGTTTGGAAACGTACAAATGGTTCTCATAGTACTAACAACCAGTACTTCTAATAAATATGGACATATAACCCATTCCACTAGCATATTCACTACCGAATATACATTCATATATGCTTCAGAGTATGCATTCATATAATCAAAATCACTCTTTAAAACACGTATACGAAATTATATACTAATAATTGATGGAAACCCATCTCAATGTCACATAGTCATGCATCAATTCTCATTCAATGCATAAAATTACAACATAGATTTTATTTTGTCATTTATTAATGACTCGTGAGGAAGGTTTTCGTTCTTACCTCTAGTCGAGAAGCCATTGCTTTTTTATTTTGCAACCAATAGCGACAAGCACTCTCTGTTTCTCTTTTCCAAGCAATTCTTCTTCCATAGCTGCCACAAACCAGAGCAGCAGAATGAACCAGTTCCAGCATTTTAGAAGAGTCGCACACCCACGACCTGGGTCCACTATCACGGCCCTCCGCCTCGTTATCTCGTCCAAAAAGAAATGGAAGATCAATTTCTATTGTGGATTTACACAGAAAAATAAAATAAAAACCATGAAACAAGAGGCAGCTTGCAGTCGCAAAGAAGATAAATGCCTTGCTAGCACTCGAGAGCTTTTGGGCCGGAAAATCAGGAGTGTAAGCCATTCTCAATTGGTGAGCCAATTAAAACATGCGACCTGCAACCTGCAACAGCTAGCAGACAAGACTCCCAGACATATACATATATATATAATATAAGTACATCTATACTAGCATATATGTACTTTTCACTCCAATGGCCTCACCGGAAATCAGAAACCGTCCATCTTCGCGTCTGTAACATCCAATTGCAGTATTTCGGCTCTGCATCCTAAAATCGACCCAATGCTCGGATTGGTGCGACCAAAATCTCTGTGAACAAATTCTTTTATGTACGTCCCAGCCTGAGTGCTAACGATCGAGCAGACATCTCATGTCGAGAGTATCCCCAGCCCTAGGCCAATCAAAAAACAATTTTCCCTCTCCATCGACCGCACCTAGAAGTTGCTGCGACATCCCAACAACATATCCATCCTTGCCCCTTCCCAGCGTGGGTTGAGGTTCTCTCAATTTTTGACGATTGAGCGATGGAAATCGATCGAGCCAGATTCAACATCCTATTCAGTAGATAAGACAGCAATAGAACGTCTTAAAATTGTTAGACATGGAACAAAAAATTTAGGGTTACCGATCTAGCTGAGTCGCGGACTAGGTCGCTCTCTTTAAGACGTTCGCGGCACTGCCTCGTTATTCGCACAGCAGACTATCAGCCGGTCGCCTCCAGGATAAAACAGCCACTCTTTTGATTTGCTCAGCGGTTTTGTGCGGAAAACCGGAGCTCTTTGAATCTCACTCTCTCTCGTGTTTCTGCTCTCTGAAGTGTGTTTAGAGGGTCTGGGGCGTCTCCTATTTATAGGAGCAGAAAACCCAGAATATTCCCTCTTTCTTTGGGAATAAGTCATATTTTAATTAGGGAGATAATTACTCCCATAATTAAAATATAATATATTAAGATAATTATTCCTAATTATCTCCATAATATTCCTTTTTTTATGAATAAGCCGGTTTTATTCCATCAAAGTACTGTCTGTACAAGGGTCATACACTGCCTGCTACTCTCCTATCTACCGAAACCACTAGTAACAATTCGTGCAAACCTAAACTACTGCAGCACTTACTCTGTACAGTTAACAATTCTTCCAGGTTACATGAACCAAAGCTTCCTCTTCTCTACTGCTAGACTGAACTTCAGATTGCCTAGCATCATCGCCTCCATTATCTGTTTCAGGTTGGCAATTAAGTCTTCTGCCTCCACTATCTTCTTCCCATATACTCTACTGCACCGCTCCCTCCAGATCGCACTAATCGTCGCGTTCCACAACACCCTCCCCACACAACAGTCTTGGAGCTTTTTCACAGCTTCCTGCAACCCAGCTTCCCACCCTCCTCTAGGAAGGTATCCCCAGCTCGGTGGAAAGACAGCCTCTATCACCTCCTGCACAAAAGAGCATGCAAAAAACAAATGGTCCCTGGATTCCTCGTGCCCCAAGCACAGAGGGCATCTATTCACAATCTCTGGCTGCCACTTTTGTATCTTGTCAAAAGTAGAGATTCGGTTTAGAGTAATAAGCCAAGAAATCAGAGAGTTCTTTGGGATGAGAATGGGCTGCCAAATCAGCTTAAACCAGGGCTTGTCCTCTTCTTTAGGCCTGAAGTGTTCCCATATCAATTTTACCTTATATCTATCCATCAGCTTCCCTTCCCAGCTTACCCCTGCTCTTGTCTTTGTCAGTTTCCCTTGGACCTGACTTCTCAGTTTCAGAACCTTGTTCCATAACCAAGCCCCTGGGGTACTCGTCTCCCAAATACTGACATTCCTCAATCGATACTCCTTGAGCCATGCTATCCACATGGTCTCTTGATCAGACAGAACATTCCACAGGTGTCTAACAAGGCAAGCTTTGTTCCAGCTATGCAAGTCCTTGAATCCTAGCCCTCCCTCCTTCTTTGGTAGGGCTACTACTTTCCATGTTACCTTAGCTTCCTTTGTTTCAGAGCCCCACAGGAAAGCTGAGCACTGCTTCTCAATCGCATTAATCACCTTTTTTGGCAGCTGAAAAATCATCATCCAATATTGGGTTATACTAGCTAATACTGACATAGCTAACTGTAACTTCCCTGCATAAGAGAGTGTTCGAGCTTGCCATCCATTTATTCTTTTCAAAATTCTCTCAACTAGGGCCTGACAGTCACTAGCTTTTAACTTCCCTGCAATTAGCGGGACCCCCAGGTACCTGACAGGTAAACTACCTTCTTGGAAACCTGACTGTTCAATTAATTCTGCTTTCAACTCTTCATCAACACCAGCACAAAATAGCTCACTCTTCTGCGGATTACACTTAAGTCCTGAGACCCAATAAAAGTGTCTAAGAACTTCAGTCACACCCTTCACCCCTTCCACTGAACCTTTTGTGAAGATCAAAAGATCGTCTGCAAAACAGAGGTGAGACAAACCTATACGCTGGCATAGAGGATGAAATGGTAAGATCTTTCTCGCAGTCGCCCTTGCTAGCATACAGCTCAGGACTTCCATTGATATAACAAAAAGGTAGGGAGACAAGGGGTCTCCTTGTCTTAGCCCTTTTTTTGCTTTGAAAAACCCTGTTAGCCCTCCATTCACACACATTGTAAACGTGGCAGAATTCAGGCAAGTTCTGATCCACCCTATAAACTGCAGAGGGAATCCCATAGCCTCTAATACAGTGAGCAGAAACCCCCAGTCAACACTGTCAAAGGCTTTCATTATATCTACTTTGATGGCACATCTAGGCGACACATTCTTCCTTTTATACCCCTTAACTAGTTCGTGTGCTAAAATGATATTGTCACTAATCATTCTCCCTTTAATGAAAGCAGATTGATTCTTACTTATCACCTGGGGCAGAACTTCTCTAAGTCGATTAGCCAGCACTTTCGACACACATTTATAGAGGAAGTTACAACACGATATAGGCCTATATTGTTTGAGAGAACTAGCATTTGGGACTTTAGGGATGAGAGTTAGAATCGTACCATTCACCTCTGTCAGCAATTTCCCAGTAGCAAAAAAATCATTGATCGCTACAGTTACCAGCTCACCAACCAGAGACCAATTATGCTGGAAGAACTCAGCTGTAAACCCATCGGGGCCAGGGGCTTTATCCCTTGGCATCCCAAATACTACTTCTCTTACTTCCTCACTCGAGACTGGATCACATAAACTTGTGGCTTCAGGAGAGAGATGATGAACCAACAGCTGCCTCACCATGTTTATATGATACCGACGTACCTCTGTATCCTCCACTCCCAGCAGCTTCTTGTAAAAGCTGATTGCTTCCTTACCTATCTCCTCAACATCGGTTACTGTCTCACCTGCCACAGTGACTAACTGTCTGATACTATTCCTGTTATTTCTGACTTTCACTGAATCATGGAAAAATCTGGAATTTGTATCCCCTTCTGCCAACCACGACTGTCTTGATTTTTGTCTAAGAAAACTTTCCTCATCCCGCTGTAGCTGAAGAAGTTGGACCTTACACTCCTGTTCTGTTGCAAAAGAATCAGGAGTAGGATGCTCCAATGCTTCTATTTAAGCTGCTGCTAGAGATGCCCGAGCTAGGAGAACCCTCTCACGCAAATCTGAGTAATGGATCCTATTCAGTTTTTTCAGCCTTTGTTTTACTTGTTTCAGCTTTTGATATAGCCTGAACATTGCACAACCCCTAGCTGGGTATTCCCACCCTTCCTTCACTAATCTCTCATACTCTGGGTGATTCTGCCAAAAGCTGAAGTATTTGAACGGCCTAGGCAAGGTTTTTTACTGGATGTCTGTATGGATGAGGATACCACAGTGATCAGAAAGCCCTGGAGGCAAGATTTTAACTGCACTCCTAGGAAATTTGCTTAACCAGTCCGTGTTCATCATTGCTCTATCCAATCTCTTTGCCAATGGGTTAGCTACCTGTTTGTTAGACCAGGTAAACCAAGGGCCATCCACCCTATGGTCTTCCAACTGCATTTCTGTCATCCATCCCCCCCAAATGCCCTAGCACTGTCACCTAGCTCAACCTCTCTTGATGCTTCCTGACTACTAACTATAGCATTAAAATCCCCTACTGTCATCCATGGTTTGTTCTTATCCACTACAGTGCTCAGCTTACTGTACAATTCCAGACGCTCCTTTGCTTCATTAGAGCTGTAGACTATAGTTACCTCATACCATCCTCCCCCTGTATCTCCCCATGAACAAACTGGTCACCACTCTCTAGAACAGAGAAGTTCAACTCAGGCCTCCATAGGACCCAAATTCTACCTACTTGTGCGACAGAGTATATATCCACAAGATGCCAATCAGAAAACCACTTCTCCTTAATAGCTTGCATTTTGTCTTTCTTAATTCTTGTTTCAAGGACTGCTACTAAATCAACCTTGTACCTCTTAACCATCTCAACTAATTCTTTATGCTTTTCAGGACTATTGAATCCCCTCATATTCCAGGATAGAACTAACATTTACCATTCTTGTTATTTTTTGAAGGTCTGCCAACCTTCTTTTTACCACCCTTCTGATGTACCATACTCTCCTGCGGAACAGGGAAATCCATGCTTTGCTTCAGGGGAGAAACAACCACAAGAGATCCAACCTCAAACTGATCTACTGAAGATAACGTTGCAAAGGAATTGGAAGCAAGACCCATCGGTGAGAGATTAGCAACAGCAGCCTGGAAATCCAACTCTGATGGAAGAATCACATTGGAAGAATGCCACTCCTCAGCTTTAGTACCTAAGCTAGTAACCAGATTGTCCACTGCCAGTTGAAGCCCTCTCCCCTCTGCTGTCCCCTCTACCCCTTGTCCAGCCTCCAGCTGAGTAACCGTCAATGCCCCTCTCTCAGACACATCCTCAGAAATACCCATTGAAACCAACTGCATACCAGCCTGAGGATCCGTAACCCTTTTTGGAGCCGAATCTCTTACTTCCTGATCACCTCCTCCCAGTTCTTGCTGACTAGCACTGCCCTCCTGGCCAACAGTTACCCCTTCTTCACAAGTATGCCCAAACCTCTGACACTTTGTGCAAGCCACTGGCTTATTGCAATATTCCAACTGAACATGAAAAGCAGGCCGACGATCCGGAACAAGCTTCAACGAGTCCGGTAGAACAGCATCCAGGCCTACCTCGACACATACCTTGGGATAACCCAGGCGCTGACCTAATCGAGAAGATTTGTCGAACCACAGAGGCCTTCCAATCATACTGGCCAGGCGAGTAAGAATCCGACCCGTGACATTCTCAAGCGGCAGATCAATGAATTTGACCCATAGAGGGATCGTTGGCTTGGAACTCTCCTCCCTAATCCCTGGCTCCCATTTACGCAAGTAGCACATATCGTTGTGAAGATGCCATGGACCACTCGTGAAGACCCAGTGCGCCACCTGCTCAGTTGGGAATTGGAGAAGAATCAGACGAGGCCCCAGCCATGAAACCCTAATCGACCCCTTCTTGCCCCACAGCCGATTTGCCCAGGATTGGACTTGCTTAATGTGCGGAGAAGAAGACAGAAACTGACCTACAAGACAATGCTGCCACCGAGCAATCCCCTCATCCTCAAGCTCCGCTGGTATGCGAAGCCCTCCATCCACGATTTCAGGCTCGACATAGACCAGGCGATTCTCCTCCGCGATTCCGAAGAGTTCCGCCCACGAGCGCTCCCCCGCCATCGAAAAGTCCCCAAAAAATTAGTCTTGGTCCGAAACTCCATAATATTTCTTTTATTAATTATCCATCTTATTTCCGTATCTAGAAAGAATACTGGATAATTAATTCAATATAGCTTTCAAAGCTATTCATTCCCAACAATAGCCGAGTTCTTTCTTTGCTGCAGAACAGAAGGAGGAGTTTGTCTTTTAGTTTAATACGCAGGTCGCAGGCACAGCATGCAATTTGCACAACACCACAACGCCACAAGGAAGAAATTCCTCTTTCTGTCGTTTTGTTACTCTACAATTCCCAATCCCATAACTCATAAGCAGAGATGAGACACAAGGCAAAACATTAAATAATCATTCACAACATTAAATCAAAATATCAAAATCAAATGATGGTGGTCTTCCACTTTGCTTGCGGGATTCCGGGTTTCATCCCACTTTGCGACAGTCGGCAAGTCGGGAAACCGTTTCCCTTACCGAAGCCGTTTCAGTCGGTAAGCTGTATACCGATTATAATCGGTATCGGCTAACGGCAATCTTGTGGGGAATTCTGGTATACCGGAAACCGGTCAAGCCGTAACTGGTTATACCGGTTACCGACCGTTTAGCACCACTAATCACTACTGACTCGAGGTGGGCTAGGCACAAGTGTGTAAGCACGTGGCGCATTATAATTTCTAATGTGTCGAGAGAACGATAATCTACTTTACTTCTACTCCTAAATTACCACGAATACTACTAAACTGGTTTATTATTCATCGACCTACTAAAACCAAAGAACAACGTACATATTTATAGAACTACTCTACAAACCCTTTCCCTCTCAAATAAGGTAAACTAATCCCAACCCAACAAGTAAACAGTAACTTACTCAACAAGACATAATAAACTAATACGAATAGCCACAATAATATGATAATTAACTAATAATAATTCCCTAATTACTAAGCCCCTAATTACTAAGCCCAACTCGGCACCAAGGCCCACGGGAGTTATAATGCACCAAACCTCCCCCCTTTGAAAAACTTCGTACCCGAAGTTTAAGCGTCATCTCAACCCGGATCGATGAAGAAGAAGCTTCCACGTAGCTTGTGATGGACGATGACGAGGCTTGGACGACGACACCCACGTTTGCGATACTTCCAATTCAATTTCAACACATCAATTGACCACTTTTTCTCCTTGATGCTCATGGCTCCCACAACTTTGAACCATGCTTCGTTGTCGATCAAATTAATGACATTGATACCGTACATAACGGCCAAACTTTTCATAATCAAAGGGAACTTAAATGCCAAAATCACCAAGAAGGCCGAATCCTTTAAGCCCCTCTACGTGGAAGTTACCACCAACTTCACTCCCAAATACATGCTTTGCTGGCTTCACTTCAATCTCACGTCCCTCTTTAGTTCCTTGCCTTGTAGCTCTCTTTCTCGGCAAATCAATTGTAACTTGTCCAAACGGGGGTAGCCGCGAAGTCACAGGTGTTGAGTTGGACAATACAATAGGCTGTCCTTCATTAAAGATCGCGACCTGTCGATGGGAGCCCAAATCTACAGCTCTTCCAACTTCAGAACTTGCCGGATTGACGCCGTATAACAAGCCCCCGGCCAACCCTCTCATACTGGGCCCGATACTACCTTGAATCAAGCTGCTCGCCATCGAGTTTGATCCTCCTCTAGCCACCACATGCTGACGGACTGTCGTGGAACAAATCCATGTCGAGGTGGTTGCTTTGGTGATTCCGGCGGCGCACCCATACAGCTCAACCTCGCGGATGATACCCGTCGTGCTTTGCCACAACCTCAACTCTCCATCTTCAACGCCACGCAAATCAGTGGCTCGATTAGAACCGAACCATGTCGCCATGCCTGGTTGAGACTCCTTAACGTGGCTAGGAGTGGACTTCCCAATTCTTGTGATTGGTGGCGGGAAGAGGGACGGAACAGCAGCTGAAGCGGACGCAAGCGCCGGCTCTGGAACAAGATTACTACCCATACGGAAGCTGGGTGGTACGGGTAATATATACCATGTGGCCGTGATGACAGTCAATGACGACTCCACCAAATTCGCTGGCTTTGTTGGGGTCGCAACAACTGGTACGTTAATAGTTGTTGTTGCTGTCGTGGTTATATCAGAAGACTGCAGCGGCTTGTCTTCTTCGTCTCCCACTCGAAGACTCTCCCGATCCTGCCCCATCGATCCGTTCTTGGAGACTAGTGAGCTTCCCACGTTCTCGGACAAGTATTTCGCTAGCCATGGCTCGTTCGTGGAAGACCCCACATAGGGCTGCTCGTCGTTTCCCATCCGGAGCGCAGTGAGCTCGTGTGCGGCTGTGAGTCCTCCTTGGCTAATTTCCAACACGACGAGGCCTTCCTCTCGCGGCCGCAGGGGTTCCCAGGCGGATTCAGCAGCAGCTTTACGCTGTTTCTTCCTCTTCTTTCTAAGATAGAATCGCCTCCCCCCTTTAAAGCGGATGTCTATGCACGACGTCGGCGTGGTGGTCATCCCCAAGGTAATACCCTCGAGGGTTAGGGTTCCAACAGGCGGCAGTGGTGGTCTGATGACCTTCGGTGGTGGTCTTGGAGTGGGCAGCCATGTGGACGGTGCTTCTAGGGTGATGGTGGGGATGATCGAGCGAGACCAATCAACTTTGATTGTGGCGTGCGAAACGGCGTCATGCGGCTCTTCAAATGGCGGCAGCGGCGGTACAATGGAGGTGGGCACTGGCGGCGACGGGGTGGTGAGGGTGACAGATGCAGTAGCTCTGTCACAGGCTGCCACAAACCTTCCGCAACAAGACAGGGCGCTTTCGGTCAGCCGAATCAGCCGATTGAGGTCATCCCTGGAGAACCATTCGGTGCTCATCGCCTCGTAACCAGGCTCTGATACCAATTGGTGCATTATAATTTCTAATGTGTCGAGAGAACGATAATCTACTTTACTTCTACTCCTAAATTACCACGAATACTACTAAACTGGTTTATTATTCATCGACCTACTAAAACCAAAGAACAACGTACATATTTATAGAACTACTCTACAAACCCTTTCCCTCTCAAATAAGGTAAACTAATCCCAACCCAACAAGTAAACAGTAAATTACTCAACAAGACATAATAAACTAATACGAATAGCCACAATAATATGATAATTAACTAATAATAATTCCCTAATTACTAAGCCTCTAATTACTAAGCCCAACTCGGCACCAAGGCCCACGGGAGTTATAATGCACCAGCGCGTTACGATCGTCCATATACTGCACATAGTAACCCTTCTCCTGAGCCACGCGAAAAGTATACTGTAAGGCTGTCATTCACTGCCTTGTGTGTTCCATTTGCACCTTTTCTGTCATTCACTGCCTTGTGGATATTCCTTGGTGGGACACCGGCTGATCTCAGCTGTCTGATGTATTGCTTATCCTCTGTAGTCAAAACATTCCTTCCCTTTGATCCCTCCGGAAATAGCTCCAACTGATGATTGTGGAAACTCAAATTAGCACCAGGATTCTTTGTATTTGCCACCCCCTAGGATCAACCAATATCCATCACTGGACCACTCAAGCTTGATCTGAAACTCGCACCCCAACTTTTCAGTAGATGCAAGAGGCCTCCTTTCCTTACTCGGATCAGGTTCCTTCGACTTCTTCTTCTTACCATGAGTGCAATGTAAGTAATGTAGCCAAGTACCTTCATTTTTATTTTTATTTTGTTCGTTGCCCTCACCAAATAAAACCCAAACCCCTTGGCAATCTCAGTAGCTGCTTCATATGCTTGCAACTCCGTAGTGTATTTCACGCCATCAATGAAATCTGAGGTGTAATCATGGTCATCCGGATTGTAACTTCCAATATCCTGCAATGTTATCAGAATTTATAAGTGATACCCCACAAATTTTAAAAAAACTTAACATTCTCTATATCGTCAATTTAACGAGTACCATATGATAAATTTAAAATTTCATAACTATATTAAATTTAATAATCAGCATAACTTCATATGCGAATCTATTATTTATGCAATAAATCTAATCTTAATTTATAATGCAAAATCTAATCTTAATTTTCTAGATTAGGACCAAATCAAATCTAATCTTAATTTAAAGCCAAATCTAATCTTAATTTCTAATGCTAAATCCTTCAATTCCAAAATAATTATGCCAATAAATCTAGAAAATTATATAAATCAAAACCCAACAAATTATCACATGGAACAAACCATAAATCATATAAAAAATAGAAAAATACTGATTTGAACAAAAAAACAAAAAAAACGCTCAACCGCAGCTCAGTTGCGGTTGGACCATGGTCCAACCGTATCTGATACAGTTGGACGATGGATACGGTTGGACGATGGTCGAACCGCAAGTGACCTGCGGTTGAACCATGGTCAGATTGTCCAACCGCAACTGAGCTGCGGTTGGACGATGGTCGAACCGCAAGTGGCTTGCGGTTGAACTATGGTCGGATTGATTTTTGGGTTAGGGTTTTGAAGGCGGATTTGAAGGATAGAAATGGAGGAAAGGCGCGGGAGAACGCTTTGGAATGTGGAGGGATTGATTTTATATAAAGCTGGCTGTAGCCTGTGGGTGTGCAAAATGTTGGGTATGGTATGAACGGACCAAATTATGAGAATTGCGGTTTAAATGGTAAAAGACTTTTAGAATTAAGGATTGGATTTGATATTTGGATAAAAAAGTTAATCCTACCTCCTATCCTACCAATCCTATACGGAGGTTCCCCTCCAGGACCATATTAATTCAAGTATTCCTGCCTCCTGCGCAAAGGAAGAAGGGTTATGAAAGTGGGTCCGGATACTATAACAACATTCGTAGTGCTGTTAGAGTAACAACAGGGGTAAAAACGGAAACTCTAAAAAAGTAATAAATAAAAAATTAAATTAAATGATTCATTATCCCACCCGTGTCCCGTACCCTTCTCTCTCCCAGGTTTTCGTGCGCCTCCGAGCCAGCTGGCGATGCTCCGACGGGCGGGCGTAGGAGTGGGAGGACGTCTACAACTACTTTTGCCTTGAGATTTCGCGACCACGGTCAGTATTTTTATTTTGGATTGCGCTTTCAAAATCGTGAACATATGAAATTCTAATGATCTCCATCTCCCCCATATATGCCTGGAACTGGAATTATCTTAAAATAACGAGACTGGATACTAAGCTAACTCCCCCCATATAATTAGTAAGCTAATCAATTTTTATACGAACTCCACTTTTGAATAATTATGATGAATTGTTTTCTGAAAAGTCTTGTGGTCATAATCTTTCTTTACTTTATTGGGTTTGTTGTCTTTAGAGAAAGAGAGGTTGATAGCTAGATTTACTAATGGATTATTGGAAATTTGTCATCATCCAGCCAGCACACGGAGCAATAATAATAATACCTAAAAATGTCAAAGTAGGAGTCTTAGATTTCTTTGTTATTTTTATTTTATTTCAAGCACACCAAAAACCTTGTAATGTAACACCATAAATCTCCTGAAACATATAAAAAACACCATAAAACACACCACAAATGTTTCTAAAGCACCCCAAAAACCTCATAATCCAGACTACAAATCGCCTAAAACATACTAGAAACACCACAAAGCAAACCACAACTATTTCTAAAACACACCAAAAACCTCCTAATGCAAACCACAAATGCGATATAACTAACCACAAAAAAGCATACTAGAAACCTCCTAAAACAAACCACAAGTCTCCTAAAACAAACCAGAAATTTCACAAAGCAAACCATAAATATTTTGAAAAGCACACCAGAAACACCCTAATGCAAACCACAAACACGGAAAAGCAAACCACAAAAAAAAAACAAACCAGAAACCTTCTAATGCAAACCACAAATATATTAAAATAAACCCAAACCCTCACAATGCAAACCACAAAATTTTTGAAAGCAAACCATAAACGTCCTAATGCAGACCACAAATATATTAAAACAAACCAGAAACCCCTCAATGCAAACCACAAAATTTTTGAAAGCAAGCTATAAACTTCTCAATGCAAACCACAAACACGATAAAGCAAACCAGAAACTTCTTAATGCAAACCACAAACACGATAAAGCAAATCAGAAACTTCTTAATGCAAACCACAAACACGATAAAGCAAACCACAAAAGGCATACAAAAATATGAGAAACCAAACCATAAATCTCACAATGCAGACCATAACATCCGGTGGTCGCTGACTGTTGACCGGTCAACGAAGACCGTTGACCGGTCAACGAAGTTCGTTGACCAAACTCCGATTACCGTCAGTGACCGGATTCCGGCGCCGATAAGCATATTCCGGCCCCGGTGACTAGATTCCGATGCCGGCAAGCATATTCCGACGCCGGTAAGCATATTCCGGCGACGGTGAGCATATTCCGGTGACAAGATAGCATATTCTGGCGACAAAAAAGCATATTCCGGTGACCGGTGACAGATTCCGGCGACCAAAAATTTGGGCAGAAAATAAAAAAATATTTTTTTTATTATTTAAACATATTTTTCATAATGACAATTATACCCCTGCTTTGATTTTACACTAGGTCAACTCATCTAATAAAAAGTCATCACAATCCTAGTTTCCTATTGGTTGGAGGCTAGTGTTGTTATAGTATCTAGTCCCTATGAAAGTAAAAACACAGCAGTCAAGTGAGACAGAGTGGGCTGGCCGGTATAGAGGAGCGTGTCACAGGCGGTTGTTGATTTCTTCTTCCCCATTTTGGTTCTTCCTACACAACACAACACAGGTAAGCTTCCTTCCTTCTCTCTTGGCTTTGATACTTTTCTTATACCGGTGACGTTGGTACTTCTAAAATAAAGAAATACAGCTTGATTGAATTGTGGAAGCCGAGTAGCGTCGTATATTCGACTGAGTCCACAACATGTGATCTGTCAAAATCAGTAGTGCAAGTTATCAGAACATAAATACATATAATTTTTTTGTTTTGGTTTTTTAATATTATGAAACCATTATTAATAGGGAATTGGGTTTTATATAGTTCAATGATGATTTGTAAATGCCAAAAGGTTGATTGTTTACTTTTCTACAACATACTTTATAAGATGTTTTTTTTTGTTGAATTCATAGCTTTATAACCAATGCAACTATAAATAACATTGTACTTAATAAGTACCAATGCATGGTACTGATACATGAGGAAAGATTTCGTACATATTACATATTAAATTAAATTAAATATTATTAAAATAAAGAGATAATATGAGATTGGCAGTTTAGATTAGAATATGGAGATCTGCATTTTAGATGAGACTATGTTTGTCTTCTATTCACTTGGTTTGACTGGGCCGAGGACACAAAATGAGGTGATTGCTTGATTGGCGTGAGCTTCCCTCTTTATTTTCATTTTTAAACATTTCGCTTTTATGATGGTTTGCGTATTTATATTTTGGTGGGAAGACCATTTGGATCTTTTGGATATTGTTACGAGACTATTTTCCTATTATTGATTGAATGATATTGAGATTTTTCCTTTACCAACAAAAAAATAACATGTACTTCAACAATATTTTTATTTTTTATTTCACTATTATCATTATATAGATTCTTGATCCACCTTCGAATTGTACACAACACAACCGAGGCACACTTTATTGTTATGGATAGAGTGAGAGCACGATTCTTTGGAATGTCAGTCAAAAAGAAATTCCAAGCAATGATAGAATTAATGGACCACCGCCTAATCATCACCTACAAATTGAGGGAGTGACGTTGAAGTTCGACATTAAGCTCACATACTACAACATCGCTAATCCAACAAGTTTATAATATTGTGTCATTAAGTTTATAATGAGTTGATATACCCTTGCATAAGTCATATCTTTTAAATTTCGACAAGAATGTGCATAGAAGGCACTGATGACAACATTAAGTTTATGATGGGTGCTAATTTTCTATTTTCCGAGCAATTTAAATTTCAAGTTTTATTAATCACTCTTATCATATTGTAACCGGCCAACGGGCCGGGGTACTATCTAGTAGTATTTATGAAAATTATAGGGCCTAAGATTGGACTGTAATGTCTTCGGTCTAATATGATTTTATCCAAACATTGATTAATTAAATATGATTCGTTATGTACCAAACCATTTCAAACCACTATATAGTTGTCTAGGATATGAATCTATCTGATTCAGAAGGGGAGAACTTGCATCAGTATCTCAATTTCAATTCAAATATGGGTTTGATTCACGATTTAGAGAGCAAAATGTCAAAATAAGTTAAAGTGAATATGACAATTAAATTTTGATATTTTAAGGTAGTATTAATAAAGTATGTCACTCACAATTAGAAATGGTAAATGATGTTGTTTGGTTAATAACGAATTGTATATACAGTCTACGGTCTAGATCGAGGGACTGGAGCACATACCAAAGATCATACCAAATATTATATAGTTTAGATCATGGTTGTGCCGGCTGTGCGGTCTGGTCCAGGACAATATGGAGCAAACATACCACATTGAGCAAAAAATAAAGAATTTATTTGGTCCATCACACAAAAATTTTGCACCAATAATCAAGAGAGAGAAAAACTAATTTTGTCTTAAAACCTAAATTCCAACACTCGCGCATAATTTTGATACCCTAAATGCAAGTAAATAACAAATACACAAAGTCATCATAGCAACTCAACCTCCAAAACGTTATAGATATTAATATAATGTCATATGGAGATGCAATCGTGTCTACTCACCAGTGAGGTGGTGGTCTGCGCTGAATGAGGAGTCGAGATTCACAAAATAGGTTTGGTAACTATCTAATTAATCTAAGATCATGAATGAATTGAGATACCTAATTACCAGTTTAGAAATCTAGATTAGATGCATCTTAAATCGTGAGAATAAAACGGGTGTTTCTCGGCAACCTTTTCCTATATTAGTTTGCTACTTGTTTCCGCCCCATAATCCATGTTTGGGTTTACACGGCAACATTTCTTCATCTTGAAAGTTGAAACACATGATCTTCCACCAATTCCATTTCCCACCAACTAGGCGCACTCAATGCCAATGGTAGGGTGGACCAATAGGAGGAGCAATTTGGATAAGATCTCAGTCCGAGTATGTGAGATTGCCAGATATTTTTCTTTCCTATCTGGATGCAGCCACCTAGTAAGATATTTTCTGAAGCTAAGCTTCTATCTATATATGGCCCCCAACCCAAAAGAGCATTCATTCGTCAGGAAAGAAATATGGAATGCTGCAGCAGCAGGCCAAATCGGAGCGACGCCCATCTGTCGGCGGAGCAGGAGGCAGAGATTGAGCAACAGACCAGAGGGTACTTCGATGGAGTAGCTCCCAAGCGCCACACCAAGCCCCAGCGGAGCGACCCTTCTTCTGCTCAATACGTCGATTCTGCTGCAGTCGACGGCGACGGCGCCCCCTCTATCCCGGAGTACGTCGAGTTCCAACGCCTCGAGGATGTCGACACTCAGGTACTTCCCTTCATTCATTTCATTTAGATGGTTTGGTTTGGTTTGGTTTCCTTTCTTCTTTCTTGCTTCTGATTTTGTGTCTTTGGGAATGGCAGAAACTGGGTGGCAGTGGAAGAAGCGAGGAGGGCATGGGGGAGGAGTTTGTGGAAACAGACTACTATCAGGATCTCAACTGCGTCGACAAGCAGCATCACACGGTAACCACTGCCACTAGGAAGAAGATAATGCTGCCTGTTATTATATTATACAACTGCTGCATATATAGTATAACAACTTACAAGAATAATGCAATTGAGATGTTGCCTAAAAATGATGCAGACAGGAACAGGGTTCATCAAGATGGAAGGCAAAGTCAACAACTTCAGCTTGGCACCTGATGGTGATGATCAGCACCATGCCAGTAGCCACAGGGGCAACCCAGCCACCAATGAGTGGATCCCTGACACTGCCCATGCTCCTGTATACCCTCTCTCTCCACCTGCTCCTGCTTTCTCCATCACTGACATTTCGAGTAAAGTGAGACTTTTTTCGGGGTGTGGTTGCAGGTTATTTTTGATTCAGATAAACCCAGAAGAAGCGACAATTGATACCAAGTCCGCCGCTGTTGATGCTCCACGTCTCATTTGCGGCTCTGTTTCAGTGCACGACTCTTGATCTTGGATGTGTGTTAGTAGTTTTCATGGGTGATTCCTTTCCTTTTATGATTGTAATAAAGCAGGCAGCTCCTACCATATTTGTGGGAAGGATCGTGTCGAGTAGTACTACTGTTAATCCCGTGTCTTCTTTGAGGTTGGATGCTATCTATTTACATTTCGGAGGTATCAATGGTGGCACAACCAATTCAATCAATTTGCACAAGTGTGCATTTCTGCGCTGGTGAAAGATGATTAACTGGACTTCTATGGATTCGGATAGTGGATGGATCCGCTTTGAATCGATGTTAAACCAGTTCGTAAGGGCGAGCCCTGAACTGAGCATCTCAACTAGGAACCAAAGCCAAGTGCGGAAAAAATCAATTAGTTAATTGCACAAACATTGGGTAATCCTAACAGTTAGAACTCAAAATTAGCAAAGGGGAAGAATGAATGCTAATGTCATCTGAGGATGATATTTGTAGCGGGAAGATATAACAGAAAATAATGTCACCGGGGAAAATTTTGTTAGACAGATTGTGAACATGAATTTACATGATTACAGGCCACGAGCAAAGTTGCCAAGGCAGAGTAGGTTTGGTTAAACTTACACTCCGGTGATGTACAAGCTAGCTGCAAAAACGATGTCCCGCTTGATTGCATTGGAGGCTAAATCCATCTTCTTGTAGAGCGCGGAGTTGCCCATTATGGAAGCGGCGTTCTTGAATTCACGGCACGTCTCGTCCAGCCTCACAATGGTCCGTACAATCAGCCCCTCAGGAACATCAGTCAGTTCACAGATCTCGGAAAAGGGAGTACCCTGCCCACGAACGGTTGATTTTCAGCAAATCAACAAAACACATGCAAATCGGCGAGAACATTTCATCTGCCACTACAAATCATTTCAAAAGGGTTATTATTATCAGGGTTGCCTGCAAGCTAACCTTTGCCCACTCATACACGACTTCAACAAGACCAAACTTCAGATTTTCCTGGGCGTACTCCTCGGGGTTTATCTGTAGGTTATGCCCGGCTTGAAGCTCTCCCAGCCTTATAGCTGTGTTGTACAATCTGATCCAAATATGATCATTGAGTATGTCAGTCATAAACCCTGCAATACATTATAGAAACAAATATCCTGAAGTTGTAGTACAACTTCGATAAGAAACAATAATTGATATTAGAGAATCAATCACCTTTCTTTTGCTTGTTTGAGTTTTGGTGTCAGTGAAGGATCGGAAGTATTCCTCTGCTGGAACACAAAGGCAGACATAATCGCTACAGCTTCCTCGGGTTCCAGGTCATCAAGTTGATTTTCAAACAAGCATTCCGTGCATATCAATTCCTCCCCTGAGTTCATCTCACAGGCAACACGACCTTTGATTTGAACTACATGGTCAGCATCAATGCACCCTATGTCCTTCAGCACATCTATCTGCAAAATGGCACATCCAGATATGATCACAACTACGTATGCAATTAGTAAAGACACAAAGCCAACCAATTCAAAGAACTACATTGATGAATTTCTGCAGAACACATAAATGGAGCAGTAAAATCCACTTTGCCATGGCATACCCGGCCTTGAAAATCCGGCATCTGTTTTAGTGCTTCATCTGATAGTTGATACTGCAGAGAATCAACTTCATCATTGTGGCTCTTTATCTCCTTTGCCAAAGCCAGGTGTACCTCCAACTTTATGCACCCGTGACATTTATTCATGGCCATCTTTTGCAGTAGGTTTGTCCATTTTCCATATGCTTCCACAAGATCGACATCCTTCAACTTCAGGTCTAAAGAGAAACCATAATGGGCCCATTAGCAACCTTTCACGTGATCAATTAGCTAATGGGGAAAGGTCACCCACTACACAAGATCCATGATAAGATTAATAATCAATTAAATCAACTCAAGTAAAAATGTTGCTAAACAGGACGTTGAATAAAAGGTACATAGGAAAATATTAAAAAAAAATCACTGATTCTATCAAGTTATCCTGATGATCTTCTGCAGAAAGTAAATGTAATCTCAATGAGGCAAAGGTCTTACCTTTTATTGGATCTAGGGGTGGAGGATACTTCCCGTCAGTTCTATGTTTCGACAGCTCTTGAACTGTCTTAGAGAAAGCTGCACTGTTACCATCTTCAAGAAGCCGAACTTGGTCAATCTTTTGTTTACGATCACATATGCTCAAAAATTCTTTGCTATCCATCTCTCTGACTTCGAAGCTGAAACCAGCTGCAAAACCCTGATATGGTAATTTTATGTTCACAGCTCCTGAAGCTTTCCGAGAGCCAGCTGAGGTTAAGTACTGTTCATCAAACCCACGTTTTGATTTGGGCATCAACATAACAGCCTGCGGGAAATCACTGCCCTTTTGGTCTTGCATGTTACCACTACTTGAGGAGATTTGCAAAGATTGTGGTAAATCAGGTTTCAGCACCAAGACTATGTGTTTCATTGTGGCTGAAGGAGCTTTCAGGACCACTCCAAGCAAATGATCTTGTGCCTGTTGATTCACATTTGAAGACTTTAACAACCAAAGACCATGTATCATGGCAAACATTAGAGATCATAAGAATTGTAGCAATTAACCCCAACAAGTTTTAACAGAATGCAGTTATGACCATTATTAAGGGGCAATTTTGATAAACCAAAAGCAATAACAACTCACTGATTGTGATCTCACAACAACCACTCTTCCAGGGTTCAGAAATTGTTGAGCAGCAGAGGACTGCATAACTGCAACCGATATTTGGTCATCATAATCTTGAGCTTCTAACTGCATCTGGTAATACTCTTCAATTGAAGGTTCGCCTTTGATACAACTACAAAATAAAAAATTGATTTTTATGAGAGAACAAAAAGTTCTAGAATCATTGGGAATTCAGCATACTCATATAGTCAAATGTTTGCTGTTGGCTTCTGTTACTACTGATGCTATATTTGTGACGACAAAGACTGTAAAATGTTACATTAAGAGATCGTAAGATGCATTCCACCCCTCCATCTTTAAATATGTACAGATACAAGAACATGATCCCAAACCTTCAAGAAGATGATAAAAATCCGAGTTCAAAATGCAGGAAGGGTGGTGGAAGCTCAATCATAAAAAAGACAGCTGCTGAAGATACCAAAATTTCTCCGAGGCAACAGAGCACAGATACATGAAACAGCACATCTGGGGTTGTTTCACAACCATGTATGGTTGATATGGGATTGTAAAAGTACTTGTAATGTCAAAATGTAGTGTTTGGTTTGCTAATAATGATGTATTTGTATTAAATCTAGTAAACCTGTCGTGTTCCAAATATGCCCCTCCCAATAGGATTAAGGGAGTGAAGAAGAGAGGTCGAACTAAATTTTCATGAGATTGTATAGTGATCATGGATAGCTGGTCAATATTCATATATAATACATTTATAGTAATCATGTATGTATTATGATTTTAAAATTCCCATCCATGGTTATTACTAAATCATCTGATTTTTCCATGTTGGCTTGTTGTCTCCTATACTAAACGTGTACATGACACAAGAACGAATTTAGCTGCTTATTAAATTATTATTAATATTTTATCTAATTTTAAATTAATTTTAATATTATACAACTAATTTAAAAATTTTAAGTCATATGTAGTGATCAACACATCCTCCCAACAAGCACACAAACCAACAAACCAAAAACGAAAGCCTAATCTACACAGGGCAAAGCTACAGATAAGGTCTTTCGACCGTAAAAAGAAAAGTTCTCTTTCGACCGTAAAAAGAAAAGTTCTGCAGAGTTGCTAGGGCACTTACTCAATAGTTTTTGTAGGCAGAGCAAGCTTCCGCAGAAGTAGTTGTTGTTTTTCAGGAAGTTTTCTCTGAGCATGGAACTCAGCGAAACTTCTCTTCAGCATATCCTCCACCTGCACTTACACTTCTCTATCAGCCAAAGCATGAATAAAGAAAATATCGACAGCAGATTCCATGTCCAATAGCTAATTCGAAATGTCTGAATAAAGAAGCCGCTAGGTCCATAATCTAGAATCAAATTCTTTCAACACATTGCAGTTCTAAAAAATTCCATGGAAAAAATGAACACCTTGAATTCACTTATGTAATGACTTCGTAAGCCTGAAATATGCCAACTGACCCTCATGTGAGAGATGTCTAACTTGCCCAGACTTTAGTGCAACCATGAGAGATGGTCTAACTTGCCCAGAATTTATTTTACGTCTTAATTCAGTTGATGCTCTGCAGATTCAGTTTGAGTAAGACTGATCCCGTTTTACAAGAACTATGGAATCAAAACTGTTATAGAAGTACCAGTGACATAATATACCATCTGGAAGAATTTGTAGAAGAGATCCATTTCCTTTTAGCACCGTATAGGATGAGACAATTTAACTGTCTAGCAGTTCTGTCTGCCATTCATGGTACTGGACAAGACAACCACAAAATGAACAAGAGGAAACCCATACCCATATCACCAGTCACTGAACAGAAACTTAACTGTTTTTTGCATAGCTCTTTTTGGTGGAGTGTAGTTCACACTTCCAAAACAGTAAAATTGCAAAGGACTTACCCATAAATGCATTCATGTTCCATATTTACACTGTTCCACATAAAGCAAATGCTAGGTAAGAATTAAGAGCAGTCATTTTAGAGTACCTTTAATTCTTCAACTCGAAGAAGATGCAAGATCATAATATACGTCAGTCGAAACTGAGATTCAAGCCTCGTAGCACTCCCAACTATTATGCGTCTTAAATCACTATCATCGGGAATCTCATCGCGGCACAAAACAACTACTGTACCAATTTTGTCAAGGCCCCTTCTCCCAGCACGGCCAGCCATTTGAGTGTATTCTCCAGGGAGTAAATGTCTGAATTCCTTGCCATCAAACTTCCTCAAAGAATCAAATATAACCTGCATATTCCAAAGAGAACAGAAATTGGATACTTCAGAATTCTTCCCAGTAATACAAGGATTATTTATGACCCTTCGTAGCCAAAGCAGATGCTTCACTTGTATATTCTATGACCATTGATAGGTAAACCGAAGAATACAAATTGTCAAGATTAAAACTATGATGTTATCACCAAGACATCAATGTTTCAGATCCTACAAGGGACGGGATCTCACTATTCCCCCTCCACCCCCTCAAAAAACAAAGAAGAAAAAATCAGGACAGATGTGTGGGTGTACAAATGGAGTATTTAGTTCTTCTCAAGTCTCTCGCTAGTTTAAATGCCTGTCTTTGCTAATTACAGTTTCATCAACCAAGGGATGTGTGCCTGTCTCTCGCTAGTTTAAAAACCACGTAAACTTACTGATATTTACAATTTTCACTTCTGCTATTGCCACACTAAGAACTATCATCACAACAAAGAGAGAACAGAGCACTCACTGTCCTAGCTGGGGCATTAACCCCCATGGCAAATGTCTCCGTTGAAAATAAGACCTACAACACGAGGACGAAACGTTAATAATCACTTCAGAACAAGCAAACTTACAGGATCAACATCAAATGTTGAGGTTTTTATTTGTCATAATAATAATAATTTGAATTACTGTAGCACCTTAATCACTCCTCGGCAGAACAGCATTTCAACAACCTCCTTTACTATTGGAAGCAGACCAGCATGGTGCACACCGATCCCTCTTTGCAAAAGGCCTTGAACTCTTACAATCTGTGAGTCAAATTATATCCATGAATCAAGGTAATCAAGTTGATAATATTCAAAAGCCTAGGCCATCATACCTGTGGTAAATCACGATCTGATCCCTTTAGTCGCGAAAATGCCTTGTCACAGAAAACACGGATCTCACTTTTCTCGGAACGATTCGTAAGGTCAGTCCCAGTTAAGCTATCAGCAGATCTATCACACCAATTCTTTGAGAAGCAAAATACAACTACCTACGGTACAGGAAACATCTAACATCAGGAAAAAAGTAGGTAATTTCTGTACTACGGTTATTACTTGAAATAATTCATGTAAACATTCAATTAAATACAAGACATATCGGGTTCACTTAAGGAAAAATTAAATTAAAAAAGACTAATAAATATGTGTAAATGAAACATGACCCAACTTACAGGAAGCAAGGAGTTCTTTGAAAGCTTGTTAACAAGCTGCAACCACATTTGAGCCTCGGATCTCCTTGGACCCCAGTTAGACTGACCAGTGCCTCTGTTTTGATTTCCACGGTTTCCCATATTCTGAGGACCAGAATGCTTAGTCTGTTTGCCACGATTAGACAACTCGTGCTTTTGACCACGTCCTCCACTTTGCACAGCTGGAGACCCTGGTAGAGGTCCAGTACTTCCACCAGGAGTATTAGAGTTTTTCTTCTTCCATGCATCCTTAGCAGCTTTCAATCCCTGGGCTATAAGTGTTTCATTCTCGCATATTTTGTACAGCTCTCCTGAATAAAATATGCAATGCTCCAATGGCACTGGTCTTTTTGTTGTTCTGAACACACAAATATGCCAGTACGTCACAAAGATATGCCACGCAGCTCTAATAATGGGGAAAATGGCTGACATATACAAATACAATAGAGATCTAAGACTTCCCAACATTAAACAAAAGTTGATAAAAACAAGAATAGGAGATGGTATTACCCAGTAAGACGAATATCCTTTTTCTTTGTTCTACTAATCCAGTCAGCAAATTCTTTAGTGTTCGGAACCTGCATATGAATTGCAGCAAACCTTTGTCAATGTGATATATATAAGCTTGCAAGTGGACCTTTTGGGAAGTTGGATAAGCTAAATCAGAAGAAGATTCTTGATCCAAGAAATAGTTAGTTGACCTCCCTTTTTTGGACTTTGTTCCCCATAGAAACTGGCATTCATTTAGAAATAATTTTGATTTTCTTTGGGATAATAGCTTTCCTCGGCTACCTTATATTCTGGTAGGACAACATCATTACTAATATACTTCAGAGTTCCTTGGCAGTTGGCACAGAGTAACTTTCTAAATGTGTTTTTGAAGGCATGATTCAGTCAATATCAAATAAACAAGGAGCACAGAAGCACTTCACAAATTTTTGTCATCACCTGATTCTAAATGCTAGATAAAAATAGTACATGAGCGAGCAACATCATATACAAACATACACGTTCAGGAAGTTAGCGTCAGCCATAAGAATCAGATGCATGCAAGATGTGTATCATGATTTCTCAAGGGAGGCAGAAGGAGCACAAACAGCTGTATGGTTTCATTAGAGGGACACAGAAGCAAATTTACCGTTGCCGAGAGGAGGACGATGTTGACATGCCTTGGAAGCATTATTATAACTTCTTCCCAAACAACACCTCTTTCAACATCATTGACATAATGTACTTCATCAAATATAACCTATTCCACAACAGACCAAATTAAAGTAAGCTTGGGTGCAATCAAAGAAAATAAGAATATATAATTGAAGTTGATCGCAAACAGAAATGCGAACAGAACAAGAAAAGTATACCCATTCAATATCCCGTATGATATCCGCACCCCGATAGAGCATTGATCTTAATATTTCAGTTGTCATGATAAGACAAGAAGCTTCTGGTCTCAAACTAATGTCACCTGTCAGAAGGCCAACATCAAACTTGTCACAAAAATCCCGGTACTTTTGGTTGCTGATAGTTTTGATGGGTGCAGTGTAGACGGCCCTGGTGCAGTGCTGCATGAATTTAAAATCTCGCAATGTCAGCAGAAACACCACTATCTTAAACCAATTTTAGGAGTTGGTATCAAGGATTGCAGAATTTCAGGAAAATGTTCCTGACGAGAGAAGAAACTGGTAAGCATTGACTTACTTTAGATGCAAGTGCAAATGCATATTCTGCAACCACAGTCTTCCCTGCTGATGTATGAGCAGCAACAAATACAGATTCTCCCTTTTCAAGAAAATAGATAGCCTGTAGTCATCGTAGAACAAACATGACCATGCCAAACTGGCATATCAATCTCCAATCAAAAAGCCTCAGTCTTTCAGAAATACTGTCTGCTCTCAAAGCCAAAACGACTTAACTAAACGAAAGTTTTTGTTGCAATCATCATGTTGATATGTTTTTAGATGAAAATGAAATTACTGAGAACATGACCACATGCCAGCAAGATCAATCACTCAATCAAGCTCACAACAAATGTAAGTTTTTCAAACCAATGCAGCCCATGCAAAGGACGGGGAGAGGACATGCAGGGAATGGAATGTGACCAAACAATTTTTTATCCCATACTGCATGCACTTCAAGATTCGAAAGGAATATATGCACCAATCCCCACCTCTTTTTGAAATGCATCCAATTCAAAAGGAAAATTGAGAGCCATGTCAGGCACGAGCTCATAGAAGTGCTTTGCAATCCAATCATTACCCCCAGTGAGAGACAGAACCTGTTGACAATCGAGGATTCAGACAAAATATACAATATAATCCACCAAATAAGTTGACACGGATAATTCTAAAAAAAGTACCACTATCTAACAACAACCTCTTTATTTTGGCTTCCATCATCATTAACATTCCTGTCTGAACTGGTTGTCAATCCACCTGATTCAACAGACAGTATCTCCTCTAAAAAAGATGATTCAGGCTGGGTGGCATTGCTTGGCCCCTCAACCTTCACTTCAACATCTAAGACAGGGACATTGTTTGGTCCCTCAACCTCCACTTCACCATCTGGGTCTGACGATTCCTCTGCATACAAATGGTTTTCAAAATCAGCATTAGTATTAGCAAAAGAAAGCACAAGGGGTTTGCTACACAGGAGCATTGCAAGTTGGCAAGAGCAGAAAAAAAGACTATCCACGAACAAACTTCTCAAAGCTATCAGCAATATTTCCAAATAAAAAAGATGAAAGTTTGCCTTGGGGGCTCGAGGTTACATATAATATCACAACCAACCAAAACACAAGAAAGAAAACTAGAATATGGATAATCCACACCTTCTACTTCCAGCTGAGTAACATCACCTTCATCCCATGCCCTTTTAAATAAGTCATCAAACTGCACAGATAACTCGCCCTGCAGAAAATTCCATGAATGAAAAGACAACTCTCGAGACAAGACAATATATTAGGTAAAGATCATAATCTATCATTGCCTACCCAATTAAACAGAGAAAAGCCTCAAAACTCACCAATTTCTCGTCCGATGTGCTACTAATAGGAGTTTGGTCCTTGTAGACATTCCAGGAGCATGGATATGCCTTAAAAAATGGAACCATAGTTCTTAATTATCAGAATACTTACTGAATAAATAATAAGTTGCCTTCTAATGATTAGTACACGTATCAGGTAGATCACCTTAAGATCTCCCAAGTCTAGTCCATTTTTTAGGCCTGGAGGAGTAGACAGAGCCGGGCCTCCATTCAGCAGTTCACGTACCCATTGCCCATTACGAGCACCATCAGGAATTGTTCTCTCTAAAGAATGACCATCATCCAAACCTCCAGGACGAAAGGGTCGATTATTGATGCTTCCTCTGACAAAATCCTTCGCAGGCCCAGTCATGCGTGGAAGAGGGCCATACTCTTGATCTCCAACAGTTAATTCTAACACATCCACCTAAAAAAACACAACATGCAGTCTCTAGAAGAAGTCAACATTTAGAAGCCTTCCAGTTACATCCCCCAAACCCTATAAGAAGTCTAACAGGCAGGCAACTGATAGTAACGTCCTTTATGCTAGAATGAAAATATCAAGTAGATGTCGAAAAGAAGGAACACGTCTAGCGAGGACCTCATACCTCGACCGAATTGGGCACCCATACTCCTTGTGTAGAACCCTTTTGGTTCCTTCTGAAAGGCAGCTCCCACGTTGGCACCACCACTGACCGAGGCTGTGATGGCTCCAACGGTACTTTTACCCTCTCAAACCAATCAAACTCCCATTGCCTCCCGGCTTTCTCGGCAGAGAATTCCTCCTCGTCTAACCTCGGCAACAAGTACCTTTCCTCTATATGCTCCTTTATAGATTCATAAGTTTCCTCAGGAAATGCCGGGGGCTGCCAGTCACAGTCAAATAAGCATAATGCAATTTCAACATTCAGACACAATTGAAAAACCTAAATAGCAAGGGATACATCTGCTAGAAAACAAACAGTTCCAAGGTGGGGAAAGGGGATAAGAAGTAAAAGAAAGTGCAGAAAACAATAATTCAATGAAGCAGCAGGCATCGTAGGAGAAAGAGTAACTAACGAGAATGAAATCTGGGAGAGACTTGATTGGGTCGTCACGCTCGACGGTGGAGATAGGCTCCACCCGGAGGTGGCCGCTGTAACCGGAGAAGCCGACCCGGAAAGAGAGCTCGTCGGTCGCCTGAATCCGATTCATGCCCGATTGTTGGTAGGATTCGGGGCGGATTCAATCAGTTCACGAACGTGGTACTGATACGTTAGTTATCGTTCCGTCCGTCCCTCCTATTTCATTTGAAAGAGGGTACGGTGTGTTGATCGGCGCAAGGTTTTTCGCGGGTTTAGAATTCAGACTATGGAGTTTGGATTGAGTAGAGAGTAAGACCGATCACTTTGTAATTACTAATTAGGGATGGGAAACGGTGAGCTCTCGATTAACCGTACCAAATAATGCGACCAACTGTTGCTCGATAAATTTTGGCATTACAAATGGTTTGGTACCAAATGAATCGAAAATTCATTTCATTGTAAAATGAATTACCGTGTAGAATTCATATTCAACTGAAATTATATGTTTGGTATGTTATATTCAAATCTTTATAAATAAAATGAAGTGTCTATGTCGTGTAGAATTCATTGTCAAATGAAATCTTGTGTTTGGTATGTCATATGTATTAGTAATTTAGTTAATAAAAGAAGGCAAAATACAGCTGTATATCCACAACTATCAAATTTGTGACAAATATATCCACAACTATCGAAATATACGAAATATCCAAAAATCGGAAGGTTGTGGCAAATCTATCCACTTCCGTTTGAAACTATAACGACATGTCAGACGCCGTTAAATTGAGTAACGGAATGTTGAATCGATGTCATCTCACCTGTCACATAAGCCAAAAAGCAACCATACTTGACACGTGTAATTCAATTAAAAAATATTTTTTGGGGGCAGTCTGCTCGCGTAGTGCTTCTCTCTTCTTTTCCCCAATTCCAAAGTTAGGGTTCCGACTTCTGAAATTGTAGCAAAACCATATCAGATCTTCCCCTGCTTTCTCCGTCCTCTTCCTAAATCACTTTTCAAAACCGTTTGGAATCCAAATCGTTGAGTCGAATTATGAAGCAGAGAGAAGAGAGGCAGATTGCATCGACTGGAGATGGGAGTCACCAGTGATGTTCTTGGTGGTGGTTAATGATGTTTTTGGTGATCAATGATGTTATTAGCTTTCAATAAGGAGACTCGAGGGGAGTCGTCAATGATGTTCTTGGTGGTAGTGATTTTTGTTCTTGGTGGTGGTGAGTTTTGGAGCCTAGGGCAAATCTAGACGGGAGATGGGAGAAGCTATCATGGAAAGAAGATGATAGAACGAAGATGGAGAGCCCAGGTAAAAAGATAGAGGAATTTTTTTGTTGGTGGCTCATTGTCCCATTTCGGGTGAGATGGTGGGTGAGATCCCATTTCGGGTGAGATGGTGGGTGAGATGAAAGAAACACGCCAACTAAGCATCCACCGTCTGTCCAGTCATCAAGTTAACTGATGGAGTTAACGGAGTAGACGGAAATGGATATTTCGTGTATTTCGATAGTTGTGGATATTTTTATCACAAACCTTATAGTTGTGGATATACAACTATATTTTTGCCAAAAAAGAAGGTATTTATGTCATTCTATTATAATTAGTAAATACTTGTCGAATTCATTTGGAAATTCCATCTCAATTTCTCGAAACTGCTATAACTAGTTCCAATTCCACATAATTTAAAATTTAGAATTGAAAATGAATTCATTTTAACACCAAACACAAAACTATTTTATTTCAAAATGAATTCCTCAAAACTTATAGAATTCATTTATACCAAACAGTATGTTCGTCACTCTAAAATACCTTATTGTTCACCCTAATTTTTATCGAAATGACTCAAATATCCTTAATTTAATATTTGTATTTCAAAACATATTAACACTAAAACAAACCGAGACAACTATACAGGAAGAAACCCAAAATACACATGTTTAAAAAAAATCCCAAAATACACATGTTTTATGAATAATTCCCAAAATACACATGTTTGTGCATCACTGCGGTCGTCAACCGTAGTAAATGCAATCACCGTGACAGGCGAAAGCGGTGAATGCATCATCGCGGTTGACGACCGCGGTGAATGCATCATCGCGGTTGACGACCGCGGTGAATGCCTTACGTAACACTGAAACTTTCAACTAACTTTGTGCTCGGTTATTCGATTGTAACGATTTTTTTTTATTCCCCATATCTTTTCAAGATATTTCAATCTAAAACAGGACTTCAACCCAAAAAAAAATTCGATAAGATGAGGTTGGATAATCGATTTGGTTTGGTTAAAGTTTTTAGCTTGTTTGGTTTAGGTGGTTTGGTTTGGTTTCATACACTCCTAACCAGTCAAACCAAATTAACCAGTTAAGTAATTAGTCATATATCTAACGTATATTATATACACATACTTAATACTTTGCATAACCACTCAAGAGTTAACGTTCATCCCTTTTAAACTCAACAAATAAGCGCTTGGGCCAAAAAAATCCTACCGAATGGAGAGATTGTTGGCGAGGTGACAAAACCCTATACTTTTCATTACAAAACGAATAAACCAGAAAAAGATGGATTGTTTTGTGAAAGAATTTTTGGCCCAATAAAAAGTGGAATTTGTGCTTGTGGAAATTATCGCTCAATATTACTCATATAATGTATATTTGTATATGTAAAATGTAGACCACAACATATGGACGCCTAATTTAGATAATTTTCATACATTATGATGGATGAAAACTTGAAAGGAAGGTTATTTCCAGCCTATGATAATTGCTAAGAGACTAAATCAATTTACACAAACACAACAATTCATTAACTCATACCATTGTCATAAATTTTTGTTAGGTGAATACTTCTAGTTCTATACTAATCGTAAGATAATTGTCTTAGTTGCATGCATTTTTGTTAAGGGTCAACTATAACTACGTGTTGATTGTTATGTTTTATTCATTATATAAATTGTGAATTGTTACATTAATCGGAAAATTTTCATCGTCAATGATAATGTGATTTTATATTGGTTAATCTGGTTAACCAATTAACCAAACCGATTAAACTTTAGTTTGGTTAATTTGGTTGTTGTATTAGTTTGGACGGTTTGGTTATGATATTGTATTCCATGGTTAATGGAATTTAGCCTTATTTGGTTTGGTTATAACCATGGTAACCATTTGAACACCCCTAGTCACCATTGAGAAGCTAAACAATTTATCTATAGTGGAATTTTTTGAAATTACCATAAGTTTATATTTAGTAGATGTTTAGATTATATAGATTTTAATAGGTGAACTGAAATTAGAATTACACATGAAATAGATAGATGCCATAGATGCCCTGACGTCGATCAACCCCCGTCACGGAATGTCCAACTGCCTTTTGTGCCCACGGGTTCATTAGTTCCTCTCATGGTTTGGTGTACCGTGAATGGCCATTTCTTATTTGTCCTTCTCTCTCCAACCTCATCTTATCGAATTTCTCCAATAATCGCCAATAAGTATGTTGCACAAGAGAAGTTATAAGAAGTGAACGAATACCTTTAAAAACGCCATTGATGCTCTTCTGCCATGTTGGATGTCAGGATAGACCATCGACGCCCACCATTATAGTTATCATGTGCTAAGCTCCAAAGAATTTGATTTTGGTCCACCCAGTTATCACAAGAAATATTTCTATCAGCGACCATCTTCTTAAATTTCTCAACTTGACGATCGAACTTCTCCAACCGTTTCTCTCCGGCTAACACAATAAATAACCACACGAGTTAGATATATAAATCCATTACAAATTTAAATGAAAATAAATAATACATAACAATAAATAACCATAACAATGAAAGCTTACCAACTCGAAAAAGTTGATTATACATAATCCTTCTTTTAGTCTTCCTTTGCAAGTTGCTTGCATAGTGCCGCATGAACCACCTCCACTCTCAACCTCTTCCGATGTCATTCATGCCTACATAGAGTCCTGCATGTCTATATGAGATGATACATACATCATTTCGATCGGTCAAACCTTGAACTTGTCTTATGAACCATGGTCAACTATCAGCATTCTTGCTCTCCACTATGACAAATGCAATTGGAAAAATCTTCTTCCGAGCATCAAATGAGCTCGCCATGAGTAGCACTCCTTTATACTTCCCATTAAGAAATGTTCCATCAACAACCATGACTCCTGGACAATTCTTGAATCCATCTATACAAGGTTTATAAGCCCAGAATACTCGTTGAAATATCAAATGACCTGGTTGCGATGAAGGAACTCTTACCCAATCAATCATTGATGTTGGCATTTTTCTCTTTACCACCCGCAAGAATGTTTGCAAATAATCGTAGGATTCTTCCCAATTTCCATGCAACTTCTCCAATGCTCTTTGTTTCCCATACCAAGCCTTCTTGTAAGTAACTTGCATATTAAACTTATCTTTCAACTCGGCATGCACAGTTAGAACACTCATATTTGGTTGGGCACGTACCAAATGCTTCACAGACTCGGATATAACGTCGACATCAAGATGGCGATGATCCGTCAGTTGAGTCGTACTACTACAAGAATGCACCAACTCCGTCTTTCTCACAGTCCATTCGCTTCCAACATTTCGACATCCAACCCGGACCATCCAAGCACAATTGTCATCCTTGTGCTTCAAGCATCTGACCTTCCAGATTGAAGGTGACGACTCAACCACTACATACTGAAAGTTGTGTTGTATTGCATAGTATTTAATCACCAAATATGCAGCTTGTTTCGAATGAAATATTTGCCCTTGTAGAATTCTCCTTCAAAACCAACAACAATAGGCATTGGAATTACGCCATATGAATCAGCATATGATAATTCTCCGCCCTCTTCATTACCCTGCAAGTAAAATATGGAGGATAATTAGGCTTCTCTTCTTCCCCATCTTCCTCCTCCTCCTCCTCCTCATCTTCCTGCTTACCGTCATCATAGTCATGATCAGATGGCACACTCCATGTCTCATCTTCTTCCTCTCCACCCCGATCCTCAGTGATCTCAACATGTATCTCAACACCCAAACAATAAGGGTTTTGTGCCATAAAATCGAAAAGCACATTCAACCTATCATCATCCACAATAGGCATCGCATAATGAAATATAACACCATTCTGCCATTCTGGAAGACAGTAAGTGAAACCTGTGATTATATCACTAGCTTGTACTGCTTCGTCTTTACGTCGTATCCTCGGAATTAGATTCTCGCAAAATTAGTGATATGTAATCCTGGATGGAACTTTCAACTGAAAACTTCTACCACCCACGAAATGGACGCCAAAATTGTCCGCTACTTTCTTCGATTTCCAGCGAACTACTAGTTCAAATCTTCAAATATCCCTACATAAAAAACCAAATTCACTAATTACTAACTAAACAAAATAATAATAGCATTCTAAGAATATAATTTAAAAAATAAATGCATCTCTTACCTATTAGCCATCTTTGCAACAACCAGCAGAGCTTCTCTCGTTTTAACTTTGCGGCTCTACTGGTCAATTATTTTGGTAATCTTCGTAGACTACGTTACCAAACACGCCTTAGACTCGAGCGGGTACGTCGTATTTCTTCGGCAAACGAAATTAAAAAAAAGCGCATCCCCTGAGACTCAGTCGGGTCCGCCCATTTTGTATTAAAAATCCTTAAAAGAGGCTCCGCCCGAGTCTCAGGCGGTCTTGCCATTTTTGCTCTCCAAAATTCAATATTTGTGTCAATAGTTTTAAAACCGTCATATTGATGGTAAATAATAAAAATAATATTTTAGGAATTAACCCGGTCTCCCACATCCAGGACGCCGTCATCTACTCCAAACAGCTCACATCCACCTCCGAATCCACAACGGTTGTCATGATTACGAAGGCCTCTCCTACACATCCGAGACAATCCCCTTTCCTGATCCTTGACCTCTTGAAGCTCCGCGTCGTCTACGATGTTGACATCGCCGCCAACACCGATGGGTCCAAGACGATGCCACCGCCAGCGAGGCCTACTACCGTATTTACGAGAAATCCCTCACCCACGGCTTCCTCGCCACCTCTGCAGCAGCCTCGGCGTCGACGGGCACATCGCCGACGGAGTATACGACTCCATGATATGGAAATACGGCATGTGACCGTTACGCTCGATGACGATTTGTTCCCTGATCCGGATGAATCTTCGGAGTGATCTTCGCCTGGAAATTGAAATTGGTCCGCGATCTCGTTCCCTCACTGGAACTATTCTTAGATTTCTTCTGCAAGGGGCACTTACAGGCTCCTTTCGAGGCCGAGATGTTCCATCTGATCAGAGAAGCATCAATTTTGCATTTTTTAGTTATTACAGGTTCATGCGCGGGGTTGGGAGAAAAAAATCCCAAAATACACATTTTTTAAAAAAAAATTCCAAAATACACATGTTTTGGCATCACTGCGGCCGTCAACCGCAGTGAATGCATTCACCACGGCAGGCGAAAGTGGTGAATGCATCACCGCGGTTGACGAAGGCGGTAAATGCCTAACGTAACACTGAAACTTCAAACAAACGTAATTTTGCGCTCGGTTATTCGATTGTAGCGAATGTTTATTTATTGCACGTAACTTTTCAAGATCTTTCAATCTGCAACATGCCTTCATCCCAAAAAAAATTGTTTTCTACCCGGAACGAGCAATTTATCGATTTTGAAAAACTTTGAAAGACCATAACTTTGTGCTCCGCAATCCGAATGTCATGAAACTTTTTTTATTTTGCATAACGTTTGATGTACTACAACTTTGATTCTAACCATAAAATTGGAATGTATGTGGATTTGTGAAAAGTTAAGGCAAAGTTATTCCCAAAATCCAGTATACCCAAAAATATTTATTTTTAAAAAAAATACTTTCCTAGTAAAAGTTGTAGTTCTGAAAAAGTTGTGCTCAATAAAAAAAAACTTTACGACGCTCGTATTGAGGAGCTAAAAGTTATGGCCTTCCAAAGTTTGGCAAAATCGAAAAATTGCTCATTCAAGGTAACAAACGACATTTTTTTAGACAAATGCTTGTTGCAGATTGAAAGATCTTGAAAAGTTATGCGAAATAAAAAAAATTTCACTGCAATCGGATAATCGCGCGCAAAGTTATGTTCATTTGAAGTTTCGGTCTTACGTCAAGCATTCACTGCGGTCGTCAACCGCTGTGATGCATTCACCGCTTTCGTCTGCCGTGGTGAATGCGTTCACTGCGGTTGACGGCTGCAGTGATGCCCAAACATGTGTATTTTGTGAATATTTTTTATAACGTGTGTATTTTGGGAATTTTTTAAAAAATATATGTATTTTTGGAATTCATCCAGGGTCGGAGGAATGGATTTTGGTTTTTCAATTTTGCATTTTTGTTATTGCAATTATTATTTATCTTTTTATTTTTTGTGATAATGAGGTGGAATTATTAAAAGATTAAATTTAAAATTTTTTAATTGCCACGTCACTTATCTAACGGTCAACTCTCAGAGTTGACTGCCAGTGTCACTTTAGATAAAGCTAAGAAAAATTAACGGAGAGTAACCAAACTTGAACTGTTGTACTAATCTAAATGACTACGGATGGAATAAATTAATTTTACAGGCAAACGTGGAATTTTCTAAGTAATTCTAGTGACCAAACTTGTAATTTACCCGTAAACTCTTTTACCAATTATGTTTTTTTATCGTAGATAAATTGTAAATTGATAGGAGTACATGAGATTGAAACTTAAAAGTGGCGGTCAATTACTAATTAACATGTCAATGAAAGAGCCATTTCTGTCATGCGGTGGATAGCTTTGTTATTTCCCTAAAAAAAGTGAAACATACTAAAGATCATAAATAAATAATTCACCAACTATGTTCGCAGCAATTTGTGATTAACCTGCATCACAGTTAACCGTTAGTTATAGTTAACAGGAGTAGTAATTGAAATATCTGCTTAAAGCTTACCTTTCTCCTGGTTCGTGAACCTATCTTCCTATACACATTCCAAGCTTTCGCCATCTTCTCAGAATTTAACGAAGAAGAAAGCACAGAGCAATCCAAAATGGATGACCAAACTCCACTCAATTGTTAGGTTTTCTTTTTCATGAAGGCATAAGCAAAGAGAATCATATTACAAGACCAACAATAACGACATGCGGTAGTCTGTTTGCAATCGAACTACCGATGAAACAGTTTATTTTGCCTCTACATGAGTAGTTCTAAAAAAGTTTCGATGAGCAAAAATACACAATATAAACGCAAATAATGTAAAATAAAGTAAACGCGGAAGCAAACAACACGACGATTTACGTGGTTTCCTCGTTCAGTGTGAACGAGACTACTCCACGGAGAGCCGAAGCTCTCAGCTAATCTCTTCTTAGTTTCGGCAGCTTAGAGTACTGCTCTCTTTTTTCAACCACCTAAACCTGGCGGCTGCTAACCCTTAATATACCCTTTTGCAATCAACTAGGGTAATAGGGTTCTGCTGGTCAATAACAAAAAGGTCCTCTCACATAAATAATATATACAATACGATCCCGCTCAACACTCCCCCTCAAGCTGATGCATGAAGATCTCGAATGCCCAGCTTGGACAATAGAAACTCGAACTGCTCCGTTCCTAGTGCCTTAGTGAATATATCTGCCAGCTGAGATGAGGTACTAATCTTCGTCGACTCAATCTCCCTGGAGGCCACTCGTTCTCGTACGAAATAGCAATCCATTTCCACGTGCTTTGTCCGCTCATGGAAAATCGGATTTGCCGCGATATGTAGTGCAGCCTGGTTATCACAATGGAGTATGGTAGGGCCTGTCTGTGGTGCTCCAAGTTCTGCTAGTAAGAACCGCAACCACAAAACTTCACTGACTGTACTCGCCATTGCCCTATACTCCGCCTCTGCCGAAGAGCGAGATACTACCTTCTGCTTCTTCGTTCTCCACGAGATTGGTGCACCACCTAGTTGTACATAGTATCCAGTAGTCGATCTCCTAGTTGCCTGGCAGCCCGCCCAGTCTGCGTCGCAGTATGCCGTGAGGTCGAGGTGTCCACCTGCCGGGAAAAACAAGCCTTGTCCCGGCGATTTCTCCAGATAGTGAAGGACTCTCATGGCTGCCGCTACATGCTCTGGACTAGGACGGTTCACAAACTGTGAGAGAATATTAACAGCGTAAGAAATGTCAGGACGTGTTACCGTCAAGTACAGGCGCCGCCCCACTAGTCGCCGATAGCTACCAACATCATCAACCACCTCCTCCGTTGGTTTGGTGAGTGTGTGGTTTTGTTCCATCGGGAATCTGCTTGGCCTTGAGGCTGTGACACCGGTGTCCCTCAAGATATCCAAGGTGTACTTTCTTTGGCTTAACACTACTCCATCTGTTGATCTCGCCACTTCTATACCGAGAAAATATTTCAGGTTACCCAGGTCTTTAATGCTGAACTTTTTGTCTAAGTACGTCTTGACTTGAGTAATAAAGGCTTGATCTGTACCTGTCAAGATCACATCATCAACATATATTAATGCCGCAACAAAAATATTGTCATGCTTATATATGAGAAGAGAGTGATCGGCCTTAGAGGGTTTGAAGCCGAGCTCCGCAAGAGCGAGAATGAACTTCTGGTACCAATTGCGCGACGCCTGTCTCAGACCGTACAAAGACTTCTTTAGTCGGCAAACTCTCGTGTCTCCTGGTTCACCGAAGCCCGGAGGTAGCTTCATATACACCTCCTCTTCAAGATCTCCGTGAAGGAACGCATTGTTCACGTCGAGCTGATGTAGTGGCCATCCACGATTAACTGTTACTGCAATGAGAACTCGAACGGTGACAATCTTGGCTACTGGTGCAAAGGTGTCATGAAAGTCTATCCCCTCCAGTTGGGTGAATCCCTTTGCAACCAAGCGCGCCTTAAAATGCTCTACAGTGCCATCAGGCTTATACTTCACTTTGAAGACCCATTTTGCCTCGATAGCTTTCTTTCCTAGTGGTAGGAACGCAAGATCCCATGTTCCATTTGCAACTAGAGCCTCTATCTCTTTTCTCGTGGATTCCCGCCAACGAGGATCCCTCATAGCTTCCATGAAGCTCTTCGGTTCCTCTGCCTTGCTAATGGCCGCAAGATAATCCTTATGTTCTGGGGAAAACCGGTGGTAACTCACCTGGTTTGACATCGGATATTGAACTTCCGAGTTATCCCGCGCCTGTCCTGCAAACTCTGTGTCATAGATATCAACAAGATGTCGCGTCGGACGTCGCACACAAAGACCACGACCCTTTTCATGGACATTCTGCTCCTCCATGACCTGCTCGTCGTCTGCCTCACTTCCCTGCTGCTCTTCCCCATGTTCCTTGCTTGGCAAACCATCATGCACGTCCGTTGCATGCATCCCATGCAACGCATCATCGTCATCGACGTGTTCCGTGAGGTGCTGGTTGGGACACATGTCCACCGAACGTGGTATCCCATCGCCACCATTATCATCCATGCTAGCCTTGTAAGGCAAGCTATCCTCCACAAAATGACAGTCACGTGACGTGATAATTCGCCGAGATCGAAAATCATACACCCTGTACCCCTTTTGTGAAGTTGGGTAACCGATGAACACACCACGTCTCCCCCTCTCGACGAACTTATCTAGGCCGTGACCGGTATCCTTAGTGTAGACAAGGCAACCAAAATTCCGCAGGTGATGATAGGTAGGCGGACGACCAAGTAAAACTTCGTAAGGGGTTCGATTACCGACAACACTGGAAGGTAAGCGGTTAATCAGGTAAGTCGCCGTGAGGACGCACTCCCCCCAAAACCGAACGGGCAGACCAGAGTGAAAACGGAGCGCTCGTGCTGTCTCAAGAAGATGCCTGTGTTTGCGCTCGACAACTCCATTTTGCTGTGGAGTATTGACACAGGAAGTCTGGAAACGGATTCCATGTTGTTCATAATAGTCCAACAAGCTCCCACACTGGAACTCCATCCCGTTGTCAGCCTGGATACATCGAACCTGACCTGCAAATTGAGTCCTGACCATCTGACAAAAAAGTCGAACATAGCGCTCAACATCGGACTTGAATTTGAGCAAGTAAACCCATGTTGCTCTACTGAAATCATCCACGACTGTGAGAAAATACCGTGAACCATCTAAAGCCGGAGTACGATAACCTCCCCAAATATCCATGTGCACAACATCAAAACAGGAGCGAGTCTTAATCGGATGAGACAAAAAAGGTTCCCTAGTGAGTTTAGCACGTAAGTACGAGTCACAATCTTGTGCTTTAAAAGAAAAATCCGACAAAAACAACGAGGTCCTCAATGTATGAAGTTTTGCAACGGACGGATGCCCCAATCTAGCATGCCAAAGCGCCAAAGATGTCTTGCTGGCCGCGGCAGCAAAGACTGCAAACGACTTCTCATCTAGTTTGCCTAAGCCCTCTGTCCGCTGGAGATAGTATAGCCCTTCACGAGCTTGTCCCAGTCCAATCATAGTCTTAGAGCGCGAGTCCTGAATCATACAAAAATCCCCCATGAAGGTTAAGATCACACGATTTTCTTTTGTCAGTCGACTAACCGATAACAGATTACACTTGAATGAGGGCACATGGAGAACACGTTCTAACCGAAGGTGTTTATTTAAAACAACTGATCCAATTCCTTGCACCGGTATACTAGTCCCATCCGGGATGCGAACGGGAGGGTAAGTACCCGCAGTATCCACCTCACTTAGCCAGCTTGCATCTCGAACTATGTGTTCATTACATCCTGAATCTACGAGCCATTCAAACAGTTCAGGAGATTTATCGGCCATGTGTGCTGTCGGATCCGGGGTCGGCACTGGAGGAGGCGTCAGCATTTGCTTTAGCTGCGCAAACTGAGCTGCGGATAGGCCAGGAATTGGGTTGTCGTCCACTTCAACGTTCGCTGCTCTTGGCTGAGTCTGCTTGCCCTCTCCCTTATTTCGGCGCTGAACTGCCCCTCGCTCTCCTTGGCGCCCTTTGCCTTGATCCCCTGGGTAGCCAATTAACTTGAAACAAGCTTCCCGTGAATGACCAAGCTTGTTACAATGACTGCAGCGGGGCTTCTCATCTTCACCTTCCCTCTCCTGCCGAGATTGGAAAGCAGCTGCTTCTACCTGTGGACGTCGCCCACCAGTGATGTGCTTCTGCTGCTCTTCTGCAACCACCATCTGGTACGCTTCTGCTAGGGAAGGAGTAGGCTTAACACTGAGAATCTGCGAATGAATGACTGCAAAGGCATCGTCCAAACCGAGCAGAAAATCGAAAAGCCTCTCTGTCTCCTCTTTCTCCCTAACTTGACGTCCAATGTCACAAGAACAACATCCGCACGAGCAGCGCGGTGTAAGTGAAACTGAATGAAGCTCATCCCGGTAGGTAATCAGCTTCGTGTAAAACACGGAAACGAAGAGCTTCTCCTGCCTCAGGGACCCGATGGACATACGAAGCTCATAGGCCCTGGTTGCGGAGCCCTTGCCGAACCGCTGCTGTAGGTCGGCCCAAATATCGCGTGCTGTTCTCGCCGCGCGAACGCTGTTCCTCACCTCCTTGCTCATGGCTGTCTTAAGCCAGCCTTTGACAGTTGCATCGCATCTGCCCCATGCATCATCCTTGATTCCAGGTCCTGCCTTCGACCGAGGAAAAGAGCCATCGACAAATACGAGCTTGTTCTTTGCGATAAGGGTTTCAGTCATATCATTCACCCATTCGCTATAGTTGGAGTCTGTCAAGAGATCACTTCCAAATAATTGGCCTGGATTCTCTGACGGGTGAAGATAGAGGGGCGAGGTCAGCGAAATAACATCTACGTCGATGACGACGGTTTTGCCGCCTGAGCCGCTATCTTCTCTTGTAGTCATCTTTCAGTCTGGAACGATTACGCCAGCTCTGATACCATGTAAAATAAAGTAAACGCGGAAGCAAACAACACGACGATTTACGTGGTTTCCTCGTTCAGTGTGAACGAGACTACTCTACGGAGAGCCGAAGCTCTCAGCTAATCTCTTCTTAGTTTCGGCAGCTTAGAGTACTGCTCTCTTTTTTCAACCACCTAAACCTGGCGGCTGCTAACCCTTAATATACCCTTTTGCAATCAACTAGGGTAATAGGGTTCTGCTGGTCAATAACAAAAAGGTCCTCTCACATAAATAATATATACAAAACGATCCCGCTCAACAAATAACATAAATATATCATAATAAAAAAAACTCATCCAAGATTGCCTTGCACCTATAAATGTGAAACTTCCTTAAGATCATACCCGATGACTAGTTGCAATTAGGCACAATATGCCAGTTATGCATTAAACGTCCTCTACTAACATTCAAAGGGAAAATAGCACAACGATTAAAAAAAAACCAAGATTCCAAAATAAAATTTACCTAATAAAATAAGATAAAGTCATCATCCATACTTAAAAGCAGCAAAATATCCTGATGACTTCCCGTTAACCATTACAGAAAAAGTAGTGGTAGTTACATACATTCCCCATATCAAGTTTCAAAATCATTAATTTCTCGCGACCATGGCGCTTATTCTTAACTAGTATTGGGCCCGGCCCGTTGGCCGGTACAATATATAACTTCAACGTGTATTGTGTTTTACTCTATACATAATGAATTGCAACGAAAATGATATTATGTATCGAGGAAGTTCCGACTATACGGATGATTTTGCCTTCTCATAAATTTGTTGTTCCACATTATAAAAAAAAAAAATTTGTTGTTCCATTATGAAACCACTTGATACTGATAGCCCTTCTTAAGTAGAATCTCTGGATGCTATCCCACTTCACTTTCCAAACCTGGAATAGTTTATTTGGCGGTTTTCCCAGAAAGCCACTCACAAAGCTTATATCAAGTAATTTCCATGGTACTGTGTGTTTTTTATATTTCACAATGCATATCATAGTCAAAACACCTTACTGATAAAACTTTCCACAATGCTCATCTTAGTAAAAACATACTACCAAAGAATTAGGCAGGTTAGAGGGCTTCTTGTTTTCCGAGTTTGTGTTCCCTTTTTTCTATATCCTGCTTTAGCATAGAGGTTTCTATTTTGTTCTCTTTTAGAGCCCCTAACCCTACTGATAAAGCTTACCACAATGCACATCATAGTAAAACCACCGTACTAACGAAGCTCAGTAAAGAACTGAAATATATAATTAGCTATCTTAAGAGTCAATACTTTAAGCTCACAAACTAATCATGACACCCAAGCTTCTAATAGGATGCCACAACACAATCTAAAAGTTTAAATATTTGTAACAACAAACCATTCACAAACATCCGACTATGGAAAAAAAAATACATAAAATAAGCTTCACAACGTGGCCCTTTACTGCACAAAGCTTGTAGCAGTACTACTTCACTTTCTTGGGGCCATAGTCGTTCCATATTTCCTTTTCTGCCTGTAAAGGTTGTTCATCGAAGAACCTCAAGAGTTGGCTTAGTCTTGCTGGTTTGCTCAAACACATGAGCTGCAATTGTGTGGAGTTGACTTCCTGTCTCACTCAATTGTTGCAATCATAATAGAGCAATAAGATAAAATGAAATGATGAAATTAACCTGGTACACTCTTCTGCTATATGAATGGATGTGTTGCTGGTATATTCATCACTTACTCAAGTGGATCATGCTCCACACTAACCACTCGGCTTGACCTGTAATTTTAACCTGTAATTTCAGTCTCATGTACACAACTTGCTGGGTTTGTTGAGGAATGGGTTGTTTCTTTCTCTGATTTGTTTGGAATGATACATCAACCATTCCCCAAAGAAATGCAGACCATTATGCTCCAAAATTGCAAAATAAGCTTCACCATAAGTTTCTTGCAAATAGAGTTTGACTCTATATATACCTAAAGCCAATATGGAATCAAACTGAAAATCTTATGCTTCTACATGTCTATTCCTCCAAATCAACTAACCTCATGATTTCTATAACATTGAAACAACAAAATTGCAGACTGCAGTTTGTAGGAAAACAGAATCAGGTAGCTTACTTGCCTGAGTGCTTCAGGGGGTCTTGTCTTGATTTTCGTTTAATGAAATTTCAACAGGGATTTCTGGGAAATGTCATTAAGCAATAAACAAAGCATATTAGAGAAGCTGGATATAAAGAACCAATTCATAAAAGAAGAGATCGATGTGCAATTGTACAGACACATACAGGGTAAAAACACTGCTAAGTAAAGAGAAGTTTCATGCATCCTCATATGAAACCATGATACGAATGCATCCACAAACTTCCTATCATTAAATAAGCCTAGCTTGAGGGATAACTTTGTAGGAACCATAAATGAATATGATGCTCTTATTCTTAACAAATTGACCGAGAAGCCAGAAAGGGTCAAGAATCACATAATCACCTAAGGAGTGGAGATGTTAAATTGGACTTTTAAATTGCATCATCTAAACCACTGAAGAATGATCAATAGTAGGGATAAGCAAAGGGAAGGAGGCATGATAGTCTTGCGGTTAAGCTAATAGCAACAAAGAATCTCTATACTTTCAACACCTATTAATATCTTCACTGTGGAAATTGAGTTTAGACAAAATCAACAGCTCTGAATGACAAAATAGAAAGCAACCTAATAGAGGAAACTTACGGAGGAGAAATATATAGTTTATCGCGGCGACCAGGTTGTTTGGGCAGTCGCAGTAGCAGCAGCGGAGGGGAGTGTATGACTGTTTGTTGAACGTAAATAGATAGAGAGTCACGGAGGGAATTTCTTCTCGAAGGGGTTGGGAGAGAGACGGCAATAGTGAGAGAAGTCGGTTAATTTTTCCCGGGGCTTGCGAGACATACACAGTAGAAAGAAAAACAGCGAATGAGATAATCAGAGAAGTACAGAGACGACGACGACAGGGGATTACAACTTAGTTATCCTACTAACAAGTATATTTGTTAGTAGATACTAACAAAGCCAGATGTGCCTCCACGTCACCAAGGCTCTGAAAAGAAAATTGGGCCCGCAGGGCCCACAAATTCAAAAAATCCAAAATTTGAATTCCCAAAACCCTACCCATATTTGCTTTCTCAGGCCACCATTCATTCGTACATTTTCCCTCTCTCTCTAAAAAGCGACTGCCCTCCCTCTCTCCCCCTCTCCCTTTCCTCACTCGATCATGTGTGACGACTACGACAGTGGCGCGAGGGATCTACGGCGACGGCGGCGAGGACGACGGTCACTGAAGTTGCGACGACGGTTTGACTTTGACGGTTGTGGCGAGGACGACGGTCACTGAAGTTGCGACGACATGTTTTGACAGCATCGCGACAGTGACGACAGCGAGACAAGAACTACGCCGATAAGGTATGTCTTCCCCTTGCTTCATTCGTACTTAAGATTGTTTTATTTCATAGACTCATTTTTAGGTTTTGGCATGGATCGATTTAGGGTTTCATGGATTGGGGGTTTTGGCTGGCTTTGCTTGTTAATGGTTCGTTGGGGTTTGTGTGATGCATACCGGTGTTAACGGGTTTGGATATTTCTGTGGATTGCCTAGATATCAGTTGTGGATTGCCTGGATATCTTTTTGGTATATCTGAATATCTGTTGTGAGTTGCCTGGATATCAATTGCCTGGATAGTTGTTTGACGAATTTGGATATTCTACTGTACAGGTAAATCACAACAATGGCAAGAACTCAAGCTGCTGCATCAATGAGGCCCAGAACAGAACTCGAGGCAGCGCGACAGTGACGGCAGCGAGACAAGGACTATACCGATAAGGTATGTGTCTTCCCCTTGCTTCATTCGTACTGAAGAATGTTAGATTTCATAGATACGTTTTAGGTTTTGGCATGAATTGTATTTAGGGTTTCATGGATTAGGGGTTTTGGCTGGCTCGGCTTGTTAATGGTTCGTTGGAGTTTGTCTGGATGCCTAGGATTCGTTTTCATGGTTATGTGATGGATACGAGTGTTGACGGGTTTGGGTATTGCCCTAGTGTGCATGATTACTATTTTGGGTAACCCAATTTTATTTTTTTTGCTTATTTGACTGGATCTGGATTGCTTGTGTTCTGGGTTTTGTGTATCTAGGATTCGATATTAATTCTTTTGCAGCAGGATATTTGTTTTCATTTGGCTGGATATCTGTTTGGTATATCTAGATATCAGTTGTGAATTGGCTGGATATCTGTTTGCTATATCTGGATATCAGTTGTGAATTGTCTGGATAGTTGTTTGACGAATTTGGATATTCTAGTGTACAGGGAAAACACAACAAAGACAAGAACTAAAGCTGCTGCAACAATGAGGCCCAGAACAGAAGCTGAAACGTCGAGGTCTTAACGTTTTAAACAACAATAGCAAGAGGAGGAAGAAGAATATGATTTTGGGATGCAGAAACTGAGCATGAAGAATATGATTTTATGGGACTATAACAGCCGGTCCGATGAAATAATTCAAGGTGCAAAAGATTGGAATGCGAAGAAAGAAAAAGGGAAAAGGAAGAGAAGTTGATTGTAGACTTGTGTAGTGTGATATTGGTTTGTAAAACTGAACTTAGGGTTGGATAATATTTAGGGATGGATGCTATTTAGGGTTGGATAATATTTAGTGATAGATGATGGTTTGTAGCAGTATGAATGATATTTTGCCAGATGTTGGATATAATTACCAATATAAGTTCTGATTGAAAAATATATTGTGACCTCCCATGTAAATATCTGTCTTTTTTGTAGACTAATATCCTTAAAGAACAGACAAATACCTTCTTTATTTAAACAAATATCAGCAAATCACAGACACATATCCGAAAGACCCAGACAGATATCCGAAAGACCTAACAAATATCCGAAAGACCCAGACTAATATCAATAGAGCCCAGACTAATGTTAATGATTCGTTGGGGTTTGTCTGGATGCCTGTGATTCGTTTTCATGGTTGTGCGATGGATACGAGTGTTGACGGGTTTGGGTATTGCCCTGGTGTGCAGGATTACTATTTTGGGTAACCCAATTTTATGTTTTGCTTATTTGACTGGATCTGGAGTTCTGGGTTTTGTGTATCTGGGATTCGATATTAATTCTTTTGCAGCAGGATATATGTTTTCATTTGCCTGGATATCTGTTTGGTATATCTAGATATCAGTTGTGAATTGACTGGATATCTGTTTGCTACATCTGGATATCAGTTGTGAATTGCCTGGATAGTTGTTTGACGAATTTGGATATTCTAGTGTACAGGGAAAACACAACAATGACAAGAACTAAAGCTGCTGCAACAATGAGGCCCAGAACAGAAGCTGAAACCTCGAGGTCTAAACGTGCTAAACAACAACAACAAGAGGAGGAAGAAGAATATGATTTTGGGGATGCGGAAATTGAGCATGAAGAATATGATTTTATGGGACTATAACAACCGGTCCGATGAAATAATTCAAGGTGCAAAAGATTGGAATGCGAAGGAAGGAAAAGGGAAAAGGAAGAGAAGTTGATTGTAGACTTGTGTAGTGTAATATTGGTTTGTAAAACTGAACTTAGGATTGGATAATATTTAGGGATGAATGCTATTTAGGGTTGGATAATATTTAGGGATAGATGATGGTTTGTAGCAGGATGAAGGATATTTTGCCAGATGTTGGATATAATTAGTAACATAAGTTCCGATTGAAAATATATTGTAACCTCCCAGGTAAATATCTGTCTTTTTGTAGACTAATTTCCTTAAAGAACAGACAAATACCTTCTTTATTTAAACAAATATCAGCAAATAATAGACACATATCCGAAAGACCCAGAGAGATATCCAAAAGACCTAAACAAATATCAGAAAAACCCAGACTAATATCAATAGAGCCAAGACTAATGTCTTTGTAGACTAATATCCTTAAAGAACAGACAAATACCTTCTTTATTTAAACAAATATCAACAAATCATAGACAAATATCCGAAAGACCCAGACAGATATCCGAAAGACCTAAACAAATATCCGAAAGACCCAGACTAATATCAATAGAGCCTAGACTAATATCCTTATACCCTTCTTTTGTAGACTAATATCCTTGGAGCCCAAACTAATAGTAGATAAAGATTGATAACACTTTGAATCAGAAATAGAAACAGACCTGGAGCACAGAAATATCAGATCACAACATACCACTTTTGAAGAGAGAGAGAGAGTTGGGTGGTTGGACATTTAATTGCATCCCTCCTTTCTATTTTTCGTTTTCTTTTCTCCATTGTAAGTCAGACGTAGGGGCCCACTTTCCCATCTGCCTTCTCCTACCCAAAACAGCCACCTTCCTTCAGCCAAGATAAAAGGCCCACCAGCAACCAATTAATAAGCCCATCGATTTTGGCCCTTGGATCGCAGCTATATCGACGTGGCATAAATCCGGCCCGTGTTAGTATCTACTAACAAAAACACTTGTTAGCAGTTTAACTTTTGCGAGGGGATTACGGGAGCAGATTGAGTACGTCGGCAAGGATGGTCGGCTGGAAGTGAGACGGCGAGAGAGAATCGTGAGATATCTTGGTTGGAAGACTAAAAGTGAGGAATTGGATTGTGGTTCGGTTGGGAGAGAGATGGCAAGAGAGAAGCACTGAGATTTCCGGGTTGGAAGACTGAAAGCGAGGAAGAGAAGAAAATGGAATGACGGAGAATCCCCTCCGAAGTGTGCGGTAAATCGAGGAGGTGCTGACGTGGCGAATGACATATTTTGACATTCCCTTATAGTAATTTTTAGATAAAATGCATTACCTCATGAGCTACAAAACCATTATGCTCCGGTAGGGGTCCACCCTCGAGTGCGGATCAGGTGACTAAGGGGGTGCTTAGTCACTTGACTAAGCCCCTCACAACCCTTAGATATGGACACATCAATCTAACGGTTAAAAAGTAGGAAGGACTTTTCAATTAATGACATGAGTAGTTTGGGTATTGTGAAAAATTACGAAGTATATAAATCGGACTTACAATTAGTACAAACCATACAACATACAAACAATACAAACTAGAACGACAAAACATACACACAGATTTACAAACAATACAAAATATACGAACTATACAAACAATACAAAATAGACTCACAAATAATACAAACCATAAAAAAATGGAAAAACAACCAGGTTGACTTTGGAGGCTCCATCCTATATAGAGGGGCACCGTCCCAAAGTCAACTCGGGTGTTTTTTAGACATACAAACATAGTGGACAAAAATTACAAACTAGACCGACAAACCATACAAAATGAAAAAATAACCGGGTTGACTTTGGATGTTCTTTCTCTATATAGAGGACTTCCGGCCAAAAGTCAACTAGGTTATTTTTTAGACATAAAAACATTACAAACTTAGTGGACAAAAATGACAAACATGGTGGACAAAAATAACAAAGCTTACAACCATTACAAAAGAAACCGACAAACATTACAAAATAACAAACTTACAAACATTACAAAATTAACCGACAAACAATACAAAATATACTAACCGTACATAATACCGCTACTTACAATACAAACTAGTAAAATTTTATTACAAATAAATGAATACAAAGTATACAAATCATAACATAAATTATATAAAATGGACAAACAAACACTACAAATTATAATATATACAAATTAATTATATAAACGTTACAAGTATAATAGATAAAAATGACAAACTAGAATGATAAACGATACAAACCGAATTGATAAAAAATCACAAAACAGACTTACAAACGTTACAAAATAGTTTGACAAACATTACAAGGATGGCCATGCTGGGATAATTCCCAAGAGAAAAATGGCCCATCGGCGGAGAAAAGGACCAGCCGTCGGGAGAATTCGCTAGGAAAAAAATGCCTATGCCATCGGAGATGAGGACCGATCGTTGGGAGCTGGTGCTGCAACACTAGTCCGTGGTGGACCATATTTTTTTATTTTAATTACTAAATAAAAATTAAATAATATTGAAATTATTTCATTATCGTTCATTAAATTGAATTAATTGAAACAATTAAATTTTAATAAAATGTAAAGATTGAGATTCATTTAGTCACCGGATCTTAGCACCTCCACCTCCAGAGAGCGTATCCGGTGACTAAGAGGGGTGCTTAGTCACTTGACTAAGCCCCTCCCAGCCCTTAGATCTGCACACATCAATCTGATGGTTAAAAAGTGGGAATGGCTATTTAATCAATGACAGGGGTAGTTTGGGTATTATGGAAAATTACGAAGTATACAAACCAGACTTAGAATCAGTACAAACCATACAAACATACGAACAATACAAACTAGAGCGACAAAACATACAAACAGATTTACAAACATTACAAACGTATGAACTGTACAAACAATACAAACTAGACCGACAAACCATACAAACCATACAAAAAGAAAAAACCAACCGGGTTGACTTTGGAGGCTCCATCCCTATATAGAGGGGCTCCTTCCCAAAGTCAACCCGGGTGTTATTTAGACATACAAACAGTACGAACATGGTGGACAAAAATGACAAACTATACCGACAATCCATACGAACTGAAAAAACACCCGGGTTGACTTTGGAGGCTCCATCCCTATATAGAGGGGCTCCTTCCCAAAGTCAACCCCGGTGTTTTTAGACATAAAAAACATTACAAACATGGTTGACAAAAATGATAAACACGATACACAAAAATAACAAAGTTTACAAACATTACAAAAAAAACCGACAAACATTACAAAATAACAAAGCGTACAAACATTACAAAAAAAAAAACGACAAACATTACAAAATAAACCGACAAACAATACAAAGCATACTAACAGTACAAAATCTCTCTCTCTCTCTCTCTGTTGTTGGGCAAAATCCCCAGGAAAAGGAAAAATGGACATGCCAACAGATTCCGCTGGCCGCTGGGAAAATAAAGAATGGCCACAAGGCCATCACGTCCCGGCGACGGATCCGGCGAGGGGCCGCTGGAATTTAAAGAAGGCCGATTAAAAAGCCACCGCCGAGAAGAGTAATCGCTAGTGGGCCCACAACATATTTTTATTTTAATGATTAAATAAATAACTTGTATAATTACTACAATGTCCTTCATTAAAATGAATTAATCTGAACCATTGGATTTTAATGAGGTGGAAGGACTGAGATTGACTTAGTCATGTGACTAAAGCCTCCCACTTAATCACCTGATCCTAGCCCCCACCTCCACCTGCATAAGCACAAACTAGCATTGGGCCCGGCCCGTTGGCCGGTGGGGTTCAAAGATAATTATGAGAGGGTTGCGAAGGAAAATTGGAAACAATTTCAAGTCCACATTCATATTTGCCTACAGCTCCTTGAATCTCGATTAATCTAACTTATGCCTTTTATTAGTTGAGGCAGTATTGAAACTTCATCTGCCACTGCAATTCCGCGAGGCACACTGTTGCTGCAGAGTTCATTAACCCATTAGCCAAAGGAGATTTGAGAAAGACAAATAGGATCAATAAGTTGTTGCTGGGGTTTAGTAATTTAGAACTAATACCATATATAAAGCTGAAAGCACACAAATGGATGTGCTGCTTAAACCCAACTAAATTAATTCAGTAATAATGGTAAGATCAAACCCTATTGTGGCTAGCAACAGTCGAGTCCTTTGATATCACAAATGGATACACATGTATCTATAAATAGTTAAAAACGAAACCAAAGCACAACTAATTTACTTCTAAAGATACTGCAGCGGATTGACTCAACAGAATGGCCAAAGATGATTGTAGAAAGTATATTGCAGCAGCCTGGACCCCAACAAATTGCTCATGGGCCTGATGGAAATAAATAGAAACCCACGGCTAATGGTAGTGAATAAATAAAAAAACAATTGAAAGCGGAAGACAGGAATTGCAAAGGAAGTTGTGGATTAACATGATCAGAATCCTCACAGTTATAATGAATTCCTTGCTGAAGCTGTGATCCAGCAGTTTCCCTTGTGCGGCAGCTGCCAACATTTTATTTGACATCTCAAACGTTTAATTCCTAACATGTCTGTTAACATTGACGATTCTCCACACTTTGAACACCTATTCATATCTTAGCATTCAAAATTGGGTTCACATTAACAAATCAGCTCTTGGAATGGTAGTAAAAGAAAACCAAACATCCAATGCATGTAAGTTTTGAAACCCACATTAAATAAACACACCAATTCCATAAAGGTCACTTGAAAAAGAAGTAAACTGTTTTGAGTATAATGTTTAAGCAAACACACCAAACCCAACAAAACTTATTTAGAAAACATGTCAAATGTTTGAAGACTACACCATTTTTTCTTATAAACCATTCTGCTCAAAATCATCAATCTATTCATGATTCCCAAGTTTCCATAATCAAACATTGGCTACATGCTTCTACTCACCAACCAAGACCATCAACTTGCCTGTCAAAACTGTAAACACGCAGATGTCAGTTGCGAACTTAACTTATGGAACAACCATAGCTACAGCTCCCTTTATGTCAATAGTGTATAGTAGTATGTTGGTAGCTGGTGGCAAATTATTTCAAAAAAGAAGCTAATTTGACCAGATCATCTAGTATCAGGCAGTTGAAAGATGAATATAGCTTTGAAAGGAAAAATTCAAACGGTAAGAAAGAATTATACATCTTACAAACCATTCCACTGAAACCAAGAATCTATTCACTATATGCATCACCGTCATGGTTATCTCCATCTCATAGACAACATAGTAGTTACTTATTATGACCCATACAGTCGTTTCTTATCTATTTATCAGGTCTCTTCAACCATCCATTATCCTATTTGAGGGATGCACCCAGTGTTTTGTGTTGCTTCTCTTTATTATCAATAAAATCAAGTTGTTTTATATGAAAAGAAGTCATTCTGAAGTAATTTTGAAGTTCTAATTGTATTATTGATTACGAAAAATATATAATATATACCTTAGCCTACACAACTTTGTTGATTCTTACCTATACTGCTTTCTTGGAAGTGTCTGTTTTGAGGGAGTTTCCATTCTATCCTCACGTGGTAGGCAGTTCCTGTAGCCAGATTCTTACCTATATAAAATCAAGTTGTTTTATATGAAAAGAAGTCATTCTGAAGTAATTTTGAAGTTCTAATTGTATTATTGATTACGAAAAATATATAATATATACCTTAGCCTACACAACTTTGTTGATTCTTACCTATACTGCTTTCTTGGAAGTGTCTGTTTTGAGGGAGTTTCCATTCTATCCTCACGTGGTAGGCAGTTCCTGTAGCCAGATTCTATGATTTTGTAGCAGTAGGAGCTCTTGATTGCACAATTGTCTCCCTCCCAATCTTTTCTTTTCTTTGTTTCATTTTGCTGATGGTTTTCACACCTTGTCACCTCCTCGGCTCCTGGTGGATCTCCTTTGTGTCCTTTTCTGCATCCATTAAGTTTGCAAGTTCACTTTCCATCAAAAGAATATGATATGTATATAAGAGCTAGCCATCATACAAACCATTCTACCGAGGAAGAATAAGTTACTCACAGAGATATCAAGGTAACATAACTATACAAAACATAAAACCATGAAGTAAAAGTTGAGGCATAACTTGATAACCCCTTAGAAGCAATAAGCCTACAGGTTGCAGCTTATAGTCACAGAGTTTCATATTGATGTTGTCCAAAAGTGATACACAGACTACCTGCAGGCAAGAAAAACAGAAAATCTAACTTGGAGTTGTGACAAACACATAGACATTAAATGGTGATGTAATCAACCAAACAGATCCATAACATTTCCAACTTCAAATCCAAAGCACAGAAAATCAGTACGCTTCTGTAGAACATAGCCGGTAACACGTAATAGTTACAAATTGGATTGAATGCCCATTAGAAAAGTAAAATTAAATGGAAGAAAAGGAGCACAGAAATCCCATTAACATATTCTGCGAAACTGAAATACACAGAAACCAAACTGAGGGAACTTACAGGAACATGAAATATTGCTCATATTAGGCTCTATGAGATGTTTCTCGATTTGCAGCGAGACAAAAAGTGAGAGCGAGAGAGGCGGGTTACCTGGGATGGCTTGGCAATACTTCGCCGCTTGAAAGAGAGTACGGAGCGGGACGTATGGGACTTCGATTTCCGGTGAGACAAACAGTGAGAGCGAGAGAGGCGGTTGCCCATAACTGGGATTACTTCGCCGCTGGAGAGAGAGTATAGAGCGCGGGGGATGGATGGACTGCAAGAGAGACAAATCGACAGCAGGTGGGAAAAACACAGACGACGACAAAGCAGATCGACAACAAAACACCGACGGCCAGAGCAGGAAATACAGAGATGATCGTACTTCGATTAAGTGAGAGGTCTTCGAATATTGTGTTGGATAGCAGTGACTCGATATCCGGTGGGGCTTGGAATACAGAAGCGGTTGAGACGGCGAGACGCAAGAGAGAGGGGTAGATCTTCGGTGAGAAATTGGAAGACAGAATGCTTGAAAGAGAAGGTTTAGGGAAATTACCGGAAAGACCATCCGAATTGTGCGGCGATTTCAGCAATGGCTGACGTGGCAAAAGCTGTATTTTGACATTGGCTTATAGTAATTGGTAGATGACGTGTTTGGTGGAAAAAAAAACTTCCTGCCGTAAATTCTTTTCCATCTATATATTTCCATAAAAACCCACAAGCTTACAGCACCCTGACACTGGCCACCTCAGCCAGGCCAGGATAGTTTTGTCATTTACCATCTATCCAGAAGCTTCTCTCTCTCTCTTCAAAAGTGGTATGTTGTGATCTGATATTGACATGTGTTGGCACACTAGCAAGTCCTAACACATAAGACTTGCAACCTTAGTTAGGGATGCCCGTCGAGGGCCCAGGGACCGAAGGCCCATGAAAAATAGTATCGCGTCGGGGATTGGTGGATGAGTTCGAATATGATGGTGTTATACTCTGCTACCATGGTTAGAGAGCCACTAAACGACTTGTTGTTGATGGAGTCAACCCACCGAAGAAGTATTTCTGATGTTGGATGTACGAGTACGACAATGATAACGGGTGTGGTTTTCACATGGATTGGGACGAAGTAATGTTCCCCGCTTTTTCATAGTCGTATGATGAATATAACACCGAGGAGACCGTGAAGAAATGAATTAGTATTTCCTGTCATCAATTTGTATTGTGTTGAGTTTGGCTTATAGTAATTGGTAGATGACGTGTTTGGTGGAAAAAAAAACTTCCTGCCGTAAATTCTTTTCCATCTATATATTTCCATAAAAACCCACAAGCTTACAGCACCCTGACACTGGCCACCTCAGCCAGGCCAGGATAGTTTTGTCATTTACCATCTATCCAGAAGCTTCTCATCCCCGATATCTCACGTCCCGGTTTCCGGTTAAATATAAAGCCTCTCGCCCTCTTCACAACTTAAGAAGTTATCCGATTGCCCTGCGCTTTTGAATAGGTTTCTCCCGGAGATTGCTGAATCGTTGGACGTCGATCGCTTGCTTTCCCGGCCACGGTACGTCGACGATCCCATTTAGATAATTTCTTTTTTTGGGCTGTGGAATTAAGATATTCGTTTCATCTTCATTTTCTTCTGGGGATTATTCGAGTTGGAAAGCCATGATAGATTCGGGTCCCTTAAATTCATGGCGTTTTGATTTTTCTTTTTTCCTGCGTAGCTGAACGTTGGGTTTTCTCCCCTGGTATGAGAATTCCTTCTTTTTCCTTTAAAGAGTTTCTGAATTCTGTATAAAAAAATGAGTTTCTGAATTTGCATGATAAGGATTAAGGATTGATGGATTTAAGGTTTTTCCCATTTGTCAGTACACGACTTTCATCACGATCATGATGAGCGCCAATTTAGTTGGTAGGGATGAGTTAGTTGTTGTTGGTTTTACCGAATTCCATTCGCGCTCGACAATTGTAGCGGAAGGATTCGAACTTTTAGGTGTTCTGTACCATTCTGGTTTTGGTGCACGCGGGGATGATGCATGAGACATTTGTTTATTCTTCCTTCTCAGATGTCTTACTCTAAGAGATCAACTTATTCTCGCTCGCCGTCGTCGTACAAGCGATACGGCAGATCTGTGTCCAGGTCTTTATCAAGGTCAAGAAGCCGATCAAGGTAATTACTGCAGTGGGTCGGTTTAACTGCTTTCAATTGAATGGTTTTCTCGGGAAGTCTTGAGGTTAACGGTGACATTGTGGTTCGCAGGAACCCCTCTGTGGAGAACACTGGCAACAATCTCTATGTGACAGGCTTGTCGCCTCGTATCACAAAGAGAGACCTTGAGAAGCACTTCTCCACTGAGGGAAAGGTATGTAAAGCACCCTAGTTATCATGGAGGAAGACACCCCTTTGGTAGTTTTTGTTAGCTTCATAAGCCTGTTACAGTCGAGAGTTCTAACTATCGTCGCACTGTCAATTTGTCATGGATAGGTGACTGATGTTCATCTCGTTGTTGATCCATGGACGAGGGAGTCTCGTGGTTTTGGGTTTATAACGATGTCTACAGTTGAGGAAGCTGAGCGCTGCCTTAAGTATTTGGATCGATCAGTGCTTGAAGGCCGTGTGATAACAGTGGAGAAGGTAAAGTTTGCTGTCGTCTGTTCCTGATGCTCAACGTCTGTATATAGCAAACTAAATCTTGAGTCTCGGTGCTGGGTTTTCTGGATGGTGTTACTTATTAGCTATTATGACTTTGAAAGTTGTTTGCTCCTTTTGTCCGTGTGAAGCTTTTGTGCCAACAGGTTAGCTGTGTGTAGCAGCTCTTCTCCAAATTCAAATAGCACAACTAAACACAAATCAAACACAACAGCAATGTCAGACTGTGTTAGGGTTGTATGCCCTTAATTTCTCTCCTCATTTTGGCGCTTTAGCTTATCTGTTTTTTCGTTTATTCTCTAATTTTTTAGAAGAGACATTATTGGGGGAGTGGGAAGAAAGGCCCTTCTCCTTCATTATTCTCGTTGTGTATGTGTGTATTGCTAATTTCGTCACACATTTGTCATGGTAACTAATTGCAGGCAAAGAGGCGGAGAGGCAGAACTCCTACTCCTGGAAGGTATCTTGGACTTCGCACAGTGCATGGTATGACTGGTAGTAGCACAACTATCATTGATTTTGTATTATCTTGAGGTTGTTTAAAGTTGATGCTTTTAGACTGGATTACATAAGCTTTTGTTCACTCTACAGTGCGAAGGAGAACCATTAGCACCTCACCTCCTCGTCGGTCCCCAAGTTATTCTCCTTATCCGAGAAGCAGAAGCAGAAGCAGGTCTACATCTTATTCATCTGATGGCAGTAGGAGCAGATCTTATTCTCGTCACCACAGCAGGCTTCGAAGATCGTATTCTCGATATCCTGCTTATTATTACAGGCGCAGGAGATCCTACTCTCGTTCACCACCAGTGTATTACTATGCACGCAGAAGATCTTACTCAAGATCTCCATCACATTTCAGTAGGTCCTCCGTCAGGAGATGGGACAGATCTTACACACCTTATGATTCACGATATAGCTCACCAGATGATCGGTATGAAAGAAGACGAGGACACTCTCGCTATGTTTCTGAGAGGGAGAGGAGTTCATGGAGAAACTATACAAGCAGCGTCTCTCGCAGCCCAATAAGGCGATTCAGAAGGGAGCATTATTCTCGAAGTATTTCTAGAAGCCCGAGAAGGTACTCATACTCGAGGAGGAGGAGCTACTCCCCAAGTGTTTCACCGGCAGCAAGGAGGAGCTCGAGTAAAAGTGTATCATCCGAGAGTTCCAGTTGGTCTTCGGAAGGCAGTTATGGCCGGGATAGGAGTTCCAACACTTCTTCTAGTCTGGCTGCTAGTTCTAGATCGGTTTCTAGGTCAGTGAGCCCCAGTTCTACTCCATCGTCTTGAGAAGAAGTGGAAGTTTAGCTCATTGGTGTGGTGATGTTTTTTGTTTTGTGAGAACTTGGGACTGCTTTGCTAGGGAGTATTGCTGCTTGCCCGTTTATGATAATAAAATGCATATGATTCCTTGTTGGGGTCATATATTGGTGCAATACTTTCTTTGAATTATGGAATGTTGCAAGGGATCGTCTCAACTTCAACACAATAGGAGGGGTCGTTCGGTTTTGGAAATTGGGATATTGTAGTTCAAATCGTTTGGTTTTTGTGACAGTTATTGTGTTATTTAAATAAGTTACATTACTTTTTATGTTATTTAAATAAGTTATATTATTTTTGGGTGAAATGTCACTTGTATTTTTTATTTTTAATATAAAAAAGCAACATATAAAAAGGTAAGGACATAGTTGGAAGAAAATAAAGCACAACATTATCAATCAAACAATCTCATTAAAAACTTGAGATTTAACTATCACTCATTTTGAGTGATAATTTGCGTCAAATCAAACAAACAATGCATGTATTATTTGTCTAGAAAATTCAAAAAAACGATGTATTGTCTCAACCCAACAATCACCAAAACCAATCGACCGCAAAGTAACAAATATATTGAAAGTGAGGATGATTTAATGTAATTTCTAGGTTCACAGGAATTAGGGTTTTCAAAATGGAATTTGGGGCCGCAGCAGCCGAGAAGAAGGCTCTCCGCCTGATTGGAGAGGCCATTGGCGGAGCAGGGAGAATCTGGGATAGTCATCCCACCAAAGTCTCCGACCTTTGAAATTTGGAACTGGTTTGTGGGGACAGGTTACGGTAATTACTACACTGTGCCGTGGTTACTAAGGGTAAATTGGGTATGGAAAAATAAATTATATTAATTAATTTTTTAATAAATTACATTTAAGGTAGTTACAAAAATCTATTAATTAAAATTCTCTCTCTCTCACTTCCGTAATCTCCAGCCAGATTTCCTTTCCATATTTTTCTCAATCTTTCTACAAAAAAAAAAAAAACAACGAAATCAGTACCAATCCATTAGACAAACACTACCACTTTGAAAAACATCAATACCATTGCAGAAATAAATCTATACCATTACACGAAAACTACCATTGCAGAAATAAATTTATACCATTACACGAAAACTACCAATATAAACAAAATATATCATAAACAATCAATACCATTGTAGAAATAAATCTATACCATTACACGAAAACTACCAATATAAACAATCTATACCATAAACAATCAATACCATTGCAGAAATAAATCTATACCATTACACGAAAACTACCAATATAAACAATCTATATCACTGCACATTGAATCCATAAACGAAAACTACCAATATGTCTATTTGGTTAGTATGTAGTGATGGTAGAGAGAGAGAGAGAGAGAGAGAGAGAGAGAGAGAGAGAGAGAGAGAGAGAGAGAGAGAGAGAGAGAGGGTACCGAGGGTGGTCGGGGGCTGCTGTCGGCGGTGGCCGAGGATGGTCGGGGCTGCTGTCGGCGGTGCGACGGGAGTGGTACGTAGAGGCGGTTGCGACGGGTTTGGCTAGAGGGAGGATAGAACTAGGGTTTAGGTAGATTATATAGAATAATCAGGTGTAGTCACTTTTAAATTTCCAAAATTACCCTAAAAGAATCTTGACCGTAAGATTAAAAAAGAAGGGAAAATAATTAATCAAATGATATATAAAGAGGTTGCCACCGTGATTACTAAAAAACAAGTAATCACCCTAACCCATTCCCTAGTTTGTGCTCATTGTTGACACCCGCCGAAGTCTGCTCCTGCCTCCGGCGACGAACAATTAAGTGCTAGTAGAGTAGCGGTGTTGGAGGTATAGTTGTGCAGTGGAGGATTATGTGGAGTCGGTGTTGTCGAAGATGACGATGAACGGCGCTGAGCGGCCGGGGTAAACGAAGAAGAGGAGATGCTCGATAATCAAAGGGGAGGGTAAGAATTAGGGATTTACGGCTGAGGCAAAAGAATGAAAGATAAAAATGAATAGTTGTTGTTACTTTTAAAATTATGAAAATTAAACCAAAATTATAAGAATGTCAAATTAGTCATTTTATATCACATTTAACGACTATTTAACAGAAATCTTGATAGAAGAATATGCTTGTTACGTATCAATAATAGAAGGGCACATTTGTGCAAAAAAATAGTATAAGGGTATATTTGTTAATTTGCAATAGTAAAGGGGCATAAAAATGCTATTAACCTTTTATTTATTATTACTTTTTATATAAGGGTGATATAAGGTCTTTTTAGTAGTTAGTGTGTCAGTTTTTTAGTAGTGTTTTTTATTTATTTGCGAGTGATAGAGAGGACAAGAGTTATATAAACAAAACTATATAGTAACACCCTAAAAATGGCATCCTCATGAAGCCAGTCAATAAAATCGAAAGACTCTAATTCTAGGAGAAACAATAACAAATTAGCAATGCTTTAAGTGCCACTTTGTTAGCAGCACTGTTAGCGACTCTAGGAACCGTCTTAAACTCTGAATAGTGTTTGCTGCATACTATTTCTTCACCATTTACTTTTCGATGATGTTCTTGTGCATGTTGAGAGACAGGGTCCAACATAACAGGGGTCCAACATAACAGTCCATAGCATTTGTAGCTTGTCCAGAAAGTGGCTACTGTCTCTTAGCAGAATTACAATTATTAGGTATAGGGAGTGCATTCTCGACCATGGCTAGTTCTCACTTGTTAGTTTGGCTTCGGCTTGTTCTTCATCTCTTTTACTGGTGTTTTCTGCACTAATGCTGCTTACTACACGGTGCGATTTATCATGCACCGAGTTCGTTGCTCTCTTTTCCTCCTTACTGCATTGATAAGTATTCCTTTCATTGCCGAGAGATCTGAGTATTAGGATCTGTCGACTGACGTTTCACATTGCCAGCCTTGGTTTTCAACCGTCTGCAGAAGAGATCTCATCTCATCTATTTTAATTGAGTACGAAGGAATTTATGTTTCCACAAGAAATACAAACAAATATATGAACTCGTAACACATGAAATGCTTAGACAACAATGCATGAGCGAAATCAGGCTTATTACTATTATTATGTATACGTGATTAATTCCACTTGTTCCATTTTCCTGTCGATACTGTCTTTGCTCCTGCTACACGCTTCCATCATATAATACACCATTGCGGTTGGGTGTATAGAAAGAAGAGCTTGTGATTGCATGAGCCAAATGTATGACTCTTGGTAGAGCATTGACAGCGGCGAGATCTATCTATGGCACTCGGCATCCTTCAATGTTCCAGATCTCCTTGGCATACTGAGCAATTGTACGGTCGCTGCTGAACTTGCCGCTGCCAGCAGTGCTCAATATGGACATCCTCAGCCACTTCTTCCGATCCCTGCCAACAGAACATCACCCATTATTCCCCGCTTGACAATGACAATCTTCAAAGATAAAATGGGTATTGACATATAGCAGCTAATTATTATTTCTCCTTACATGTATGCTTTGTCCACCCTTTCCTGGGCGTCCAGGTAGCTTGGGAAGTCTTGTCCAACGAGGAAGTAGTCACCACGACCATAACCAGAGTTCCCTTCAAGGGAATCCAGAAGTTGGCTGTAGTCATACTTCCCAAATGCTCCACTTCTTATGTACTGCTTGGCCTCCTCAAAGCGAGGGTCTGGCTTGAACTGTGTGAAGAATCAAAGCAATTCAAAAGTTAGAGAAGATAAATGAGAGTTTGACGACAACAAAGATCAGCAGGGTTCTTTTGTTTACTTTTCCATTCTCTCTATCCTTTCTCAGGTTAGGGACTTGATCGGCTGTTGCACCAAAGAGGAAGAAGTTATCCTCTCCTACTTCCTCCCTGATTTCAACATTAGCTCCATCCAGCGTTCCGATAATTAGGCAGCCATTCAGGGCGAATTTCATGTTGCTTGTACCACTCGCCTCCATCCCTGCAGTGCTGATGTGCTGTGAAAGCTCACTCCCTGGAATCAGCATCTCAGCAACCGACACATTGTAGTTTGGAACAAATACAACCTGGATGTGGAAAGCCATTCATAGAATATCAATCAAGCATATGCCAAACGAATTTTTCACTAATGATTTTGTTTCACACTCTTAAGAGCTTCAGCAGCATTGTGTTGTCAGATTCAACTAGGTTTTCATTTCAAGGTCTCAATGGTTCCATAAAGTTGAAGACTAGAAAAATTAAATTACCTTGAGATATTGATTGACTTGAGGATCAGAATTGACAACTTCCCCAACATCATATACAAGCTTCACTATTCTTTTAGCATTTGTGTATGTTGCAAATGCTTTTCCTCCAATCATGATTGTTCGTGGAGTTGAAGTCGTTCGCTGTTCCTCACTCATTTCCTGCACATACAATTAATTATCTCATGGTTAACTTGGAAAGGGAAAAACTGCCATTCCCCAAGCTTCACGTCATTTCTTGTTTACAGCTTATAACATTATCATTGTTTCACGAAATAGCATGTTTCAACTTTCCAAGACGAGCAAAGGGTTTAAGCTAAATTAGAATTGCATCATCAGATCGTAAATTCCTTTGCCCCGATCCTACCCATCACCAAATAAACAGTACTTGCAGTTCTAGTCATCCAACTTCGAGGCATCAATAAAGTAATCAAGACTACACATGACACAGCCAAGGAAAGATGTCACTCTAACATCCATTCAGCAGGGACTGTAATTTACTGTCTTCTATAGGCGCGTGCTCTAATAAAGCCTACACTATTCTAGCAAACGTGCAAGTTCGACCTGATGAATGCCACCCACAATGAGCACAAAGTTCAAAGTGAGACATGCCTTCTTCATACCTTAAGTTTCTTATAGCGATAGACTGCACCCAAAATATTCAGCAGTTGTCTCTTGTACTCGTGGATACGCTTCACTTGAATATCAAAGAGGCTATTTGGATCGATGGTCACTCCTGTGACTTTTTTTACATACTCTGCCAAGCGTTTCTTACAGGCCATCTTAGCAGCTGCCCATTCACCTTGGAAGCTCGCATCATCTGCAAACTATTTTTTGCAAACCTGATTAGTAGCAATCCAGCCAGTATCACGTATAGAAATCCACAGTAGCCTATCGTACATGTTTAAATACTTACTTTTCTAAGGCCAGAAAGCTCGTCAAGGTCAGTTACCCACTTGTCAGACTTTAACTGCTTTGTAATTAAGCTACTGAGTTCTGGATTGCAGAAGCGAAGCCATCGACGAGGTGTAATTCCATTAGTTTTGTTCTGGAACTTATTTGGCCAAATTGTGAGATAGTCCGCGAATAGCTCCTTCTTCAAGATGTCGCTATGTAGCTCAGCAACACCATTTACCTAATAAAGTCAGTGTCACTAAGATTTCTTGCAATGAGCTTGAGGAATATAGATGTGAGAAATACTGGCATCCATTTCCTAGGATTCGTGATAATATAACAGTGATCACGAGGGTGATTCCAGTCAGAAATTTGAAAATGGCGTTTGAAGATGAGCAGCTTCTTGAGATAGGAATAAGAAGTACTGTTCATAAAAAGGATTGAATTAAAAAACCACAACATAGGCGAGTTCAAATAGATCTCTTACTGTATGTGCAGTTACAACACATAAATTGGCCATCCGGACGACTGGTTTTTCGGCATTGGTATCCAACACACGCAAGCTGGGAAGTATCTTCTCAAGTTTTGGGAATTTTTCACGCACCGTTCCCAAGAACTGCAAAGGATTTATACCATTCAAAATTCCAAACAGCATATAGAGATCCAAGGGAGGATGGTAAAATTTGTTAAGCAATATACCCTCTTGTCTATCTCTTCTATGATCTCCATATGCCGAGGAAGGAGTTTCCACATCACAGCCTGGGACCACTTCTCTAGTGCTTCAGGGAGGACAGTGTGATTTGTGTATGAGATGGTTCTGGTTTGATCATAATGGGCAAAATTAGCTTAGTAGCCTCCACCATGAATATGCAGGGCAAGAAAGAAGATGCACATCAACAACACTAGGGAAGTTTGCCATCAGAAAAACAAGTTATATTTAGTAAGAGAGTCCACCCTGATGTCACATCCCAAGCTTCCTCCCAGCCAAGTCCTTCATCATCCATTAGCAAACGCATCAGCTCAGGGATCGCAAGAGTAGGATGAGTATCATTAAGTTGAACTGCAACCTTGCTCGGAAACTCTGACCATAGCCATGTCTTACTGGGCTTTCTCCTCTCTTTAAACCTCTGTATCATATCCTGTTAATGTGCAAGAAGCATGATAAACAAGCTTTCAGAGCAGGATATGCCACAGATGGAAGATCATCAGGAAACTAGAATTTATTTGGTGCAAGATAGCAGAGTATAGGAGTCGGCAGTGAGCATGCCTCAGATACAGAAGAAAAACAGCATCCAAACCTAGCAGACTCAGAATGCTCTGAGCCTAGAGGAGTCCTACTCCTGAATATTTTTGGGTATTTCCTAGAAGAGAAGCTGATAATAGTCAGGTTTAGTTCTCATATAACCCCCTGTAATTCATTTCCCCCGCCAAATCAAAGTGGTTTCCTATTATCTTCAAGTCGAGGTAATGATTAAAATAGGGTGGCTCATCATCATTTCAGATATATGATTCCAACTGAATCCCTCAACGCGTCCCCAAAGATTACTACGATACATCTTCCAACAATTATTTATATCTACCATACATCTGAACTCAAACTAGACCCAGCAAAGACTGTGGTTAGCTTAGGAGCCTGAGAAGATTGGATTAACCTTCGCTAAAACCGCAATAACTAAAGTACGACAACAATCAATTTGCTACCTGAAGAGAGGCACTGCAGAGGAAGAATTGCTGCTTCAGACGCAAAAGCTTGCCACTTTCTGTAGCATCTCCAGGATAAAGAACAGCACAGATCTGCGAACAAAGAATGGACAAAGGTCTGTTGACTGTGAACTGAAAGGAATGACACACCATTCTCACGGTTAATGTTATTTAGAGTTGAAGTCACACATCCTGCATATCTATCCCAATTCAACAGTTGGAAACCGACCTGTTCAGCTTGTGAATGACGTTGTGCAGCAGATACATAATTTCCTTCATTAAATTCAAATAGGTTGAAGTCAGCAGGAGAAGCTCTTGCTTCCCACAAACGAAGGCTGATAGTGTTCTTGGTTTTGTATCCAGGAATGGGGACATCATAAGCCAAAGCTTGCACCACTTCTCCACCAACCCATTTTCGGCTGTAAGAAAGAGAGAGCATAAATATAGATAACATATATGACATTTGAAGAGAAATAAAACCAAGAAACACAATCACAAAACAAATGAATCCAAGCGCAGTGTTGATATGCACTAGTGACATATTCTGAAAACTAAAATTCAGAGTTAGCACTCACGTTCCATCTCCATCAATCTGAACTTCTCCAAAGAATCTGACAGGGAAAACAACATCATGCCTAACGACTTCCCAAGGACTGAATTTCTGCACAAATTGCAATAAGATAACAGGTCAAACAATGAATTGATGCCAGTGCTAAAGTTTCTGTTTCTTCGAGTGACAAACCTCAAGCCAATCTTCAGCAGTTTCCTGTTGGCCCTCCTTGGTGATTCGCTGTTTGAACAGACCATACTTGTATCTGAGACCATATCCCCATGCAGGCAAATTCAAAGTCGCCATGGAATCCAGAAAGCAAGATGCAAGCCTCCCAAGACCACCGTTTCCAAGTGCAGCATCTTTCTCCTACAGAGGTTACATTTCGTATTCATCATCAGCAGGAATAGACTATCTAATAAATCACAGGACAGTTTAGGTAAAGTATATTCTCCTTTTTGCTCATACTTTAAGACGGGAAAGAAACTTGAAAAAAGCATTGACGGATACTAATTGACTCATGATAATGATTACCTGCTCCGTTATTTCTTCAAGCTGATGTCCCAGCTTGTCTAAAGCCTCAGCATATGCATTTTTAACGTCCAGATTCCCAATTGCATTAGACAAAGCACGTCCTTGAAGGTATTCCATAGACAAGTAGTAGGTTTGCTTTGGGTCAGCATTGTGAAAATGGAGATAGGTTGCGTTCCATTGCTGCAGAGGCCAAAGGATACACCAACCCATCTCAGCTACAGCATATCATTTGATTAACATCCATTTTATCATGCAAACACACAAGCTTGATCCACAAAGAACCATCAGCTCTGATCTAATTCTTGACAAAATGAGGAACCTTAATTCATGGGGAACGATTCAACTCAAAAATTGATTGAAAAATAGAAAGAGAATGAAGGAGATATCACCACTGTATCATGAAGCACAGATCAGAGAGCCGGTAGGTACATTTCCAGTGTTCAATTAGTAATGATAACCATACTAAATGTGCTTTTGGTATGGATTTGTTACCTGGAGGAGGCGATCCCTGATGCTCTCGGCGGTGGCGAAGTAGGCCTGCTCGGAATCAAACTTGAAAGGAGAGAAATGAGGGCTGTACTGTGCATGGTAATTCACATTGGAAGCAATCTCCGATGGCGAGTCCGACGACGGGAAGGCCGCCGCCGGGACGTTGGAGGACACGCCGTTGGGTTTCAAACTATCCCCCATTGCAATCCTTCAGCTACGCTTTAAAAAACAGAAAACCTCGTAAGTGCGTTTCCGCAATGCAAAGAAAAACAGAGGGGAGAGAGAGAGAGAGAGATAGAAAGGGAGGAAACCAAGTTACAGTTGCGAGAGAAACGAAACGCTTTCACGAGAGGGCAGAGAAGAAAGAGAGTTATAATTAAAGGGAAATCGAATGGAGGGAAATTAGCTGTGATAAGATTAAGATAGGTACACTACTGGACTGAAGAGAAGAGGGAGGGAAGATATTTATAAGGCAAGTCTCTGTCACATGATGAGAAGAAAGAGCTCAACCAACTGAATGAAGGCAGACCGTGAATGGAGAATATGCGAGACGGAAGAGCCCCGATATTTTCTTTCCCGAGAAACAAACAAAAAACAGCACGGTGGTACTGCAGAAGAAGGTGAGCTCCACGCGACTGACTGTGCAAGTGGGGTGGGTTCGTTCCCGTTTCCATCTGCGCTTTTCGCTGTGCGATCTCTGCGAAGAAGACGACGTTGAGGGAGGAGAGAACACGTGCAGTGGCTGCATCGAAGAGCGAGGCGCCCGCCACGGCATGGCTATGGCTTCCCCGATCCCGAGCCTCAACGTGGATGGCCATAACTCATTCAAACAGCTATCCCGACGATAATTGAACGAAATAATGACCAAATTTCCAGAGCCAAAGAATATATATAAACAAGGAAGGAGTCTACTCTTGGAATTTGCAGTCTCAGACATCAATCAATCGTGGCAAGTTTCAGGGGTAGAGAGAGGGCTAATTTTGTGGCAGAGGAGAAGGATTTGGAAACAAACAAACAAACCGTAACAAAGAATGTACAAGATTTTACTCCGTTTTCTCGACCTAACTAAAATTCTTTTCACCCTTTTCTCCTGGTTTCATTCTCAAGCAGAGATGAACCTGGGGTTGTCACCATGATCTTCGATCCCAAACGTTGTTCTCCGCGTCTCGTCCGGGTACCTCCTGGGGTAATCTGCAGACTGGAACGGAGGAGGAGCAGCAGCAGAGGCAGAAGAAGAATGCAGAGCAGCTGCTTCTCTAAACTCCTTGCGGATTCTCCACAACACCTCTGCGCATTCCTTCATGGAAGGCCGTGACTGTCTCATTGTAGCCAGACACTTCTGGGCCAGTTTCAGGACTTCCTCTGCTGCCCGGTTCGATGCCGGGTTCCTCCTCAGGATCGGATCCATCACCATAATCGCATCACCGCCTCTGAGTCTCTGCATTGCCTGCATCAAACCCCAACCCAAAACGGAAGCTTTAATTTCAATTCTGTGTCCAACAACAATGTCTTGCCTTGGTTGGTTGGTTGGTTAGTTACCCATTTGATCGTGACCTTCTCTTTTACTGATCTCTTCTGGTCGATTGGCTGTCGCCCTGTGACCAGCTCAACGAGGAGGACACCAAAGGAGAAGACGTCGCTCTTTTCGGTGAGCGTATATGTTCGGAGGTATTCAGGGTCTAAGTAGCCCGTCGTGCCTTTGATCTGCGTTGAGATGTGGGTGTCTTTAGAATCTTCAGCAGCCAACCTTGCAAACCCAAAGTCTGCAACTTTGGCTCGAAGTTTGTCGGTGAGGAGTATGTTTGATGCTTTTATGTCTCTGTGGATGATTGCGCGATCTGTGTATTAGGAAATAATATGATAGAGTTCAAGACTCAGATGAAGCTCATGGCATATGACAATGAGCAAGCTACCTAACTAGATTTCCAGATTGAAGCGATAGGACTGAAGGGGGGTTCTTACCAGTGTACATGTGAAGATAGGTAATTGCGTGTGCCACATCAATGGCAACGTCTAGACGTTCAGCAATTTCGAGTACAGTTCCTCTTCTATCTGTAACAAACTAACCAACATTAGTCCATAACTTCAGGCACGTTTGAGCTACTTAAGCGATTGAAAAGTATCCCATTTCTTTCCTTTGTATCTTCTACAAAAATGTTCTGCAGAGGGGGGGACTTACTGTCGAGATGCTCTCGAAGGTTTCCATTGTTGACATATTCGACCAAGAGAATCTGCTCATCTTCGTGCTCGACATAACCGTACAGTCTCACTAGATTCAGATGCTCGATCTTAGATAGTGTCAGTATCTCGTTTCTGAACTCCGTTGTCAAACGCTTGTCCTGGGAATTCTGCCACAGCAGAAGTTAAAAAATTCATCAGTAAAAATACTGGGTAGATCTATCAAACTCACATGGGACTCGATCAGATGATCAATTCTTCGCTGTGCTTCCCAATTCGGGTATCAGGCCTTTGAAACTAAGGATTGATGGGAAAGAGGAGTGAAGTCTTTTATTTATTTATTTCCAGTACCTTTTTGCCTCGCTTGACGGCAACGAGAGACCCATCACTGAGCCTTCCCTTGTACACAGTGCCAAAGCTACCTTCTCCAATCTTGTTAGCCGCAGAGAACTTGTCGGTAGCCTTAACAATCTCTTGAAGGGAGTAAGTCTGCGTCCCAAACACACCTCCTCCTCCTCCGCTTATAGTACTAGTACTGTAGGATCCGTAAGAACTGGAGGACTTCAATCTGGAGGTGCTCTTGCTGCTGTTGCTTACCCTTGACAGATCGCTTGAGACTGCAGGGAAATAGCAGACGAGACATACATGCTTCAGTGTTAGAAAAGTCAGGTGATGATTGATGTGAAGTGAAGTGAGACTTACAATAAGATCCCGTGGTGGTGCTGGTGCTCCTGCTAGCGAGATTGACGGTGGCGGCGGTGGAACGATCACTCGGTCGTCGGCCGAGGAAATTTGTGAAGACTCCGGCTACCTTACCAGCTGCGGCTTTCACGAACTTGAGCAATGAAGAAGGAGAAGACTTGCCCTGATCGCCATTCTCACGCTGGGAACGATTGATCTGCTGCTTCTTTTTAGAGTTGGCCCTCCTCATCGCGATGCCTTACTAATTGCTCCGCAGCTTGCTTACATTTCCATCATCGTGATAAGGCGTTGGTTTAGGAGGTGGGGAGCAACGGTAGGCGTTTGTGGGGATTGTATATTGAATGCTGCTTTCACTTCGTCATTACTTTTCTCCCCTTGTTTTCAACTTGTTAAAGGCGGGGACTTGTTCTACGCAAAACAAAACGACGGAGTCTTCGGACCTTAACTTGGCGCTAGGTCGACTGGACTGGAGTACCTCGCACAAGACAAGACACGGCGTTTACAAGACAAAACAGTTTTTAAGGAAAAACAAAGCGGAAAACAACTACCAAGTAAACGCACTACCGAGTCAAACCCATCAAAAGTCCCCCAATTATACAGCTTGTTTTATGCTCCCAGCTCAGCTGTTGTCGACCCTCTCAATGCACAACTGTGGAATTTGACACTTACCAACCGCCATCTGAGCTGTTTATGCTCAATAGCTGGAGCCTCCAAGAGACCTCTCTCCCTACCCTATCTATCCATCTTCGACTAGCTAGCTCCTGGAAATGGCAACAATGTGGTTCGACAATCGTGAACATGAAGCGTGGTGAAGTCTCGTTACAAATGGATCAGAGACTTTCATCTGCTGCATTAGCCTCGGATTACCTCTGTAATGGATGTGGTTGTTGCTTCAACGACAAGCAATTAGATCCTTTTTTCTACAGGCAGCCACTACTAGAATGACAGAAAGTTGTGATCAGAGCTGACAAAATATTAACAACACAAGTCAAGCACCAAAAGAGGCTCACTTGGCCACCCTGTTCTCTTTACCCCTACAACTACTGTCACGCTACCACCCAGATTGGTGATCCGCTGTACATCTAACGGAAAGCCAGAAGGGCAACCAAAATGAAAAGAGAAGAAATCAGGAGACGTCCGAGGCTGGTTGGTTCCTTTCCTGGCGATGGTCGATGGACGGAGATATCTGCCACCTTAGTTGAACACATTAAGAGAACATTTGGACTGTCGCTTCGTCATCAAAAGTGCCAGGGTGAATGATTGGCATTCCTAACACTGCCCTTGAACAGGAACTGTTCTACAGAAAAATTCAACACTTAAAACCGTTATATCGCCATAGAGTAAAACTCAGCTGCACAAGAGACTGCATGCAACATATTTGAAAGAGCCACACAGTCATTAATATGGTCTTAACAATGTCGTACCAGCTCCAAATATGATTATGATTTCTGACAGCTCGTCCCGAACAGAACCAACTGACATCATTCTGTTGCAGTGGACAGCCATGCCAAAAACAGAGAGAATTGAATAGCTTCTTAAGGGAAGTCCATAAGATTAATAGACATGCCTCATTGACAAGAATGACAATGAGAATACAACTAACCAGGCTCATCAAAATGGACTCTCTCTCCAGTCGAGAAGACGATATAGAAAATTGCAGAGACGAGATATAAAGCCGACGTAAGTAAAAGAAATCCTCTGAAGGAACCCGTGAGATCAACAAAAAACCCAGCTCCAATCGTTCCGACAATGGCGGCTAATGTTCCCGCAGTGTTTGACATTCCTACACAAAGTGCACATGAGTATTAATCCATAATGCCTTACCTTTCCAAAATATGTGGACATTTCAAAATTAGTTCAGAAGCAGTGGTTGGCCCATTGGAACTTAGACTCCATCCCAAAAGAGGATGGAAGGACATAAATTAGGAAATATGACTCAAAGCAGATCTCCTAACATACTCATAGTGATGCAGACTAATACATGTAACTGTAGTATTGAGGACTCATAAATTAAACGAGAACCACTGCTAGAAATAGAGCCCGTAGATACCATGTAAGACGCCGGAGTAGCGTGGTGCAATTTCCTGGGAGCAGGAAAGAATGAGACACGTTAGTCCAAATTCAAATACTTTAATAAGGCACTTGTTACTTTTGCATACATTTCTAGACTCACCTGAAGATTCACAAGAAAGCCAGAGTGGCTGAAAGATTTCAGTGCAACAGCTAGAGTGAGCCAAGCAGAAGCGATGGATGGGCTTTTTGCAGTTGTTAAGCCAACAAGAGCAGCAGCTGGTCCTATAAAGCCAATTGACTGCAAAGAAGCAATTGTCAATTTAGAATGGAAAAAGGTAACCTGCTTCTTTAAGTTGGCAGAAGCAACATTGTTTGACAATGGCACGGGTGGAAAATGAAAGGACCAGCAATAGGCTCAATAATGAAAATTGAAGCTCAAGTAGTTCTAACTCAATTGAATTAGGAAAAGAAAATTCCTAATTTAAGCAGGACATTTATAAGTGAATGTACCAAGGAGAACTGGATACATGATCAACAAGACAGTTTGACATATATGTTACCCACAAAACAGGGCAATTGACATGGTAAATGCAGATAATTAACGGAAAGCAAAAGAGATGAAACCTAATGTACTCAGATACCTGCATGATCTTACGAGTCAAAGTAACAGTAACACCGTTCCGAATTAACATGTCCGACCAAAGACCACCAAAGTAACCCATGAAAGCCATCACAGACCATGGCACAGCACTAAACCATGCCGCATGTTTAAGATCTGAATGATATACCTGGCATCACAGTTTACCTTCTTTAGTGATTCTGATTAAACTTCCAGTCTACTAGAATATTAAAATGTAGCATGCGGATTTTGAGAACGCAGTGACTTACTGAATTAAAGTAAATGGGCATCCAAGAAAGAATGACAAAGAATCCCTGAAAAAATACTTACACAAGTTAGTTCCAACACAAAATAAAGTTGAGACTTTCACAAGCTCAAGGCTTGAATCTGGCCATGGTGAATTGGTGATATGACGACACTTTAAGATCACAGAATTTGAATACTGTACTAATTGGGATGGTCAATAGTACCCAGCTGTGCATGGCATTAGCCACAATTAATGACCAAGTTGGCATTTTTGACAGCAACCGCCCAAATGGAGGTAGCCTCCAGCCAGTCTTGGGTCTCTCTTTAACAGGAGTGGTTTTCTGCATCTTGCTTTGCTGAATGTACTCCAATTCAAGAGTTGAAATCTGGGAACTTCTGTCTGGTGAACTTGATATTGCAGCCAACCAAACCAGCACCCAGAGAAATCCAGATAGTCCGAATATCACAAATGGCCCAAATGTACCCCCCTTGGACATGAGAATTGGGGATAGTGTGAGCCCAATGGCACAGCCAAGCTGGAATCCAGCCATAGCAATTCCAACAGCCCTGGATCGTTCTGTCTGCGGGAACCATCTAGCAGAAAAAAGTCGTATCTTCAAAAATTTAGCTTCACCATGCTGAAGTACAAGGGAGAAGTTGCTGGCTGTAGAGAGGTATAGCATCAGAAATTATGTATACCTCGCTACCATGTTATTCATGCAAGGAAGGGCTACACCTTCTGCAATGCCAAGCACAGCACGCATAGCTAGCAGAGCCCATAAAGAAGTTTCTGCAGCCCATGGAGTGAGAAATGTAGCCAACGACCACAAAGCTACACCCCACCCCATAACTACCTTTCCGCCATAGTAATCCACTAAGGTCCCTCCAGGTATCGGTGAAATTAGGTATCCCCACAGGAAAGACGACTGCCACAACAAGAGTAAGAAATCATACAAGAAGGTCACAAGTTTAATCCCACCAATGAAATATACGCCAGTACAAAAATGAACTTGAGGGGCAGAAAATAGTAATCGCGCAAACTTCTACCCGGTTAATTTCATCGACGAAAACAGATTAAGGATCACCTGAACGATACCAGAAAAGGACCGGCTCCACCCGTTAGACCTTGAAAGCGGCACAATTGCCACCGACATCACCACGCGATCGGCATTACAGAGCGCCAGCGCCAGAGCAAGCATTGCTACCACTTTCACTCTCTCCGACGTGATGAATTCCCTGAAACTCGGCGCCAGCAGCTCGCTGCCCTCCGGCGGAGAGCCGAACTCAGCACCATCTGGAGAAGCCCTAAGCCGCGAAGCCGATGAGACCGGATGAAACTCCACAGTGCGTCTTCCTCGCAGCTGGAATTGCGGAATCCCACTCGGCGACGAAGAGACGCATACTGTTCTTGACCACGAGGAATGCGCAAAGGTAGAAGAAACGAGACGGTCAGGGTTGAGGATTTTGCGGGGTTGCGAGGATGCGAGAAGGGAAGGTTCTGGAGGTGGGCGGATTGAGAACGACGAAGAATGCATCGTTTATGTCGGAGCGGGCAGCTGGCGAGAAGACGGGGAAGCAGAAGGACGGCAGCCGCCAGCAGCAGGCGGCGTATTTATGACGCCGGGAAGTTGTCAAATGACTGGGATACCCGTCCTCCTTTCCTTTCACACCATCATATATTTTGATAATCGATCAAAATGGTCATGAAAGATGTTCGGTAGCAAAATACGGCCACAAACTTTTGAGCACTTCTACTATGCTATATAGTATTGGTGCTTTAATGTACAACTTAAAGTTGTACTGTAACATTAAATGTATAAGTTTAGGTTGTACCATAAAGCAATTTGTACCATTATGTTATGGTACAACTTTACAACTTGAAATTGTACCATCACATAAAGGTACAAGTTCAAGTTGTACCATAAAAGAATTTGTACAAAAAGTATAGGTACAATCTGAAGTTGTACCATAACATAAATGTACAATTTTAAGTTGTACCATAAAGGCAAAAACCTATAGCATCAATACTATATAGCATCGTAAAATTTCTCCAAACTTTTAACATATCACAAAATGGGCACATAAGTATTGCAAACAAACAAACAATGATTTCGTATTGAAAAAATAGTTCACCTCCGAAACATTTGAGAAACTTGATAGGATGGTGTTAAATGTTAATGATGGATTTGGACTAATTTTTTTTTAATGGTAGACATTCTTCAGCCTAAGTTTAGGTCCTTAAACCCTCTTTTTTAAGGAGGATCTTAAAGCGTTGTGATTGGCTGAGTCAATTTTAGGTAGTTAGTGAGGAGTTATTAGTTAATTAGTTGTTAGGGGTATGTAGGGAATTATAATTAAATTAAAAACGTAACCCTAGTGAAGACGAAGTCTTTTTATCCCTCTCTATCAACAGAACCGTTTCTCTGTCAACACTCTCTCAAAACACCTTCTTCGACCGTCCCTTCCGCTTCCTTCTCCGGCCGGCCCTTCTGCACCCGCAAGCGTTCTCCGCCGTCTGTCCCGCAAGCGTTCTCCGTCGTCGTTCTCCACCAAATCCAAAGCCCAGCTTCCATTTCGCCATCTGCTCCCTCAAGCGTTCTCCGCCGTCGTTCTCCACCAAATCCAAAGCCTAGCTTTCGTTCCGCCGTCTGCTCCCGCAAGCGTTTTCCGATTATGAATGTTATTGGACTGCACTTTTAATTTTGTTGCATGGGTAGGGTTTTGAGTCGTTGCATGGGTAACCTTTTGTATTAGGATTTTTACTAATAAAGTTTATTATCAGTTTACATATTAACGCTTTGTAATCTTTTAAAGCTCTATGTTCAATGTTTTTACCCAGCCACTAGACAACAATTATAAACAAATCATTTCATTATTAACAATTTTAGGTTATGTTTGTAACTTTGTTCAATGGAATTATCAACGTTATCAATGTTTTATAAGGTGGTTATTAATGATCTGTTCTATGGTTAATCATCAATAGGTCTAATCAATATCAATTTTTTTGAATGCATGTTCAATAGAACACATATATGTTATTAATGGTTTATGTTATGGTTGTCAACATCTTTTTGTTGTGATTCTACCTTTTTTATATGTTGCAGGAATATCGAGAACTAAGAACACGTCACCTAAGATTGTTTCACTTCCACCTAGACACCAGTACAATCCAGCAGCTAAGAACATATGAGAATAATGAAGATAGCTAGAGTGAGTTGGACTATTGGAGATTGTTCTGCCTAGACACCAAAGAACAATAATGTAAAGTGATATCAATTTCTAGCAAAATGTTAATAATGTCATTAGAAGTCATTGTACGAGGTCATGATTGACTAGCTATGAACATGATGTGGAAATGAGAATCGTTAATAAATATGCTCTAAATCAATGATAATGATACTTACATCATTAATAATGTGGTATCTTTAATAATTTATTCATAAGCATTGATGATGGAAATATAAATCGATAATAATTTATCCAAAATTATTAATAATGTGATTGTCAAGAATTGATAAGTATACTAAAATTGTTAATAGTGATGGGTGATGATGAAATTGTTAATTTTTTTATATCATAAGCGTTGATGACGAAAACGTCAACATTTTTATGCCTCCTATTAATATTATACTATACTATTATTAACCTATGTAACATAATTATCAATTAAGTTGAACGAACATCAAAGTTCAGAGTATTAACATTTTTTGCAGCCTGATAATATTCTAATATACTATTATTAACGTTCAATCATAAACTTACTAATAATATAATTGAAGAGAATCAACTTAATGCAAATCATCATTAACAATAAAAAGGGGTCATTAAGGGCCGCTTTATTAACAAAAACTCGTTTTTTTCCAACGTAAGATCTTATACTATTAACGTTTTTTCAACCATAAGAGTTTATAATATTAATGTTTTTTAGCCTCCTATTAATAATATAATATACGAATATTAACCTATGCAACATATTTTTAATGAAGTTGAAAGATCATAAGAGTTTAGGCCATTAACGTTTTTTTTTTTTTGCTTCTTATTAATATTATAATATACTATTATTAACGTTCAAACATAGACATGTTAATAATGTTATGGAAGGGAATCAACTTTATGAAACTCATCATTAGTAATAAATAGGTGTTGTAAGTACCGCATTATTAACAAAAATTAGTCTTTTTTCAACGTCAACCATGCAAAACGAAGCAATAACATAAACCTACAAAAAAGATGTTTCGTATCACGAACCGTGGAGAATTTTCCATATTAATAAATTTTCGAGAAGATTAAAGGGAACTCTGCCCGCCACAAGCCTCCATCCGACCGATACCTCCTCACCTATAGTCGTACGTCGTCGGGGAAAGGCTACACCGTCGCTGATATGGCGGGATCAATGGTGCTCATATGACATCGGGATGGCGGTGACACGGCTGCCTTTGCCGATGGAAGTACTAGCAAGCATTGGCACGATCGCCGATCGAGGGACTGCCCGCGGGTGCCGATGGGAGGTTGGTTGCAAAATGGTGAAACGGTTGTTGGCGACTGATGGCGCGGGGGACTCAAGGAGAATGACAGAGAGGATAGTCTTAGGTTTTTTTATTATTACCTTTTTCCACTTCTTTATTTAAATATTCATTATATTAATGATGGTTATACAATACCAATTCTATCGTTAACTACCTATTAACAGCTAACTCCCTAGATTCAAGCCGGCCAATAAGAAAGCTTTAAGAAACTCCTTAAACTTATAGGCTTAAGGATTGGATCTGACCCGACATTCTTCTCTAGTTAGAAGGAAAAATAATCAACTAACCGCTTGGAAATCGGGTCAGATCCAGTCCTTAATCTCATTCATTGATGTCAAGATAAACCATACATGGGTGAAGGATTGGGCATTCACATATCATACGAATATATACTAAGTTGATGATTTAAAATATGTGTTTAATTGTGCTTTTGTGAAGAAAGAACCCGACCAGATTTACATATTTTTCCAAAATTTGATATTTTTCCAAAATTTGATGCTTATTGCGAATCATAACTTGTAAGGTGATTCAATTTCAAAGGAACTTAGTTGAGATGGGACTGGGAACAACAGTGGGTTAATTAGTTGGATAATTTGACATACTAATCATAATAAACCATTTAGCTACTGGAATTAAGACGGCAAATAGCAAACTAATCATACTAATCACTATGCGCATATGGGGGCTTTCTTTACATCACTAAGGCCCTTAAACAAAAGTACCTGTTCTAGTCAGTTGCAGGCTCAGCAGCAGAAGGGATTTGAGTCATTTTACTAATTAGTACCATTACAAGTTTACAACCCATGTTTTGAACATAAGTATTTTTGGTGGCTTTGTACTGTTCTCACTTCTCATAAACAAAGAGCTGCGGAACTTCAATCCGGGGAAAGCAAACAGTCTCCATTATTACTGAAATCAATCTCATCGTATCAAGAACCAGGTAGTTGCAGAAAAGTCATAACTCAAATATGCTTCTTAACAAGAAAGTGGATGCCTGATTCAGTTCCCGCTAGCATTCTATACCACTGAGTACAAATTCCATCCTGATGTATGTTCGCCAGCTAAACACAGGCGGAACTAGTCTGCACAAAGGCAGGTTTCGGATCCACGCTTAATTAATGACTGACTATATATGTAAAGATGACGATACCATCAAACCAGGTTAGCAGTCAATACAAACGCTATCGCTACTGGTCTCTAAAGCAATTGGCCAATGGTGAATTGAACTGCAACACGAAAGCTATGTCTATACATGAAGTCATGAACATCGAAAGTACTTGCAGTTACACTACATTCACTAGATTGGCCAATGAACAACCAAAAGGTTAGCAGACGAGTCATCCTTTCTCCAGGCATCTATCTTCAATTGTGATTTAGGCTAACAGCAAGAGATCCTACCACAACGGGGGAAAGTTATGCTGGTAGCACATCATGCAATGCCAAGACTCCGCATTTCCTATCCAGCAAACTGCAAAGTCATGTTTCAGCATCCGACAGAGAGCCTACCTGTGTTCCAAGCACGAAAAGACGATCAAAGAGCATAAGCGTTTTATTATCCCGGAGATTGAATTGAAATGTCAATAGATCACATCTTGCTGGGAAGTTTGCCGAACAAGGAATGGCGGCCCTCGGCTATCAACTCCCCACTCAGCTTGTTCTTCACCAGCACAACCGTTCCAGCGTAGCCGCCTTTCCGCCCCAACACTTTGGAGGTAATCTCCAACTCATCCTGCAAAATTGAACATCCGCGAGGAAGCAAGAACCATCATCAACTCCAAACCTACATTACATATCAAGAACGAGAAACTATGATCCTCAGTCCTCACGCACATGGAGCTTAGCGGTAGAGAGAAAGGAGATGGACATATCGACAGAGACATTCATGGGAAGACCTTCCACGTGAACCACCGCGCCTCCCACCTCATCGACCAGGTTGGCAATCGCTCCGGTGGCTAGCTTCCCGCTCTTGTCCTGCCACCGATGATTCATTCCCAATTCACGAGTGAATCAAAATCTCCCTCGTTTTGGGGAAAAAGAGAAAAGAATCAAAATTGCTAGATATGACATGACATGACAGGCACACGCACGCCCTAGTTCGAAGCGCTATCGGTAACTGGAAGGAGCTATGAACTATGTGAAAGGAAGAATCGGGGGCTTACGGTGAGGCGAGGAGGCACGGTGAAGGTACAAGAAACGAGGCCGGGGTCGACCCGGTCGACTCGGATGCCTCGTAAAGCGAAGTCTTCGTAGAAGCTGCACTCATGGCCGACTCGGTGAGGATGAATCACGAGTCGCGATACCCTGTTCGCTTCATCTTCGCTCGACTCCAGGAACTGCTTCGCCTTCTCCATTTTCTGTCTGTTTTTCTACCTTGTGGAGTTTTCTCTCCCTCTCCTCTTTGGCTAAGACCTAAGAGAAAGGAGACGAAATTATGGGTGGGAGGGGATTCTGAATTAGGGGTGGGCATCCAGTTCCGTAAACTGATCCGGACCAAATTGAAACCAAAATAATGTTATTCCCTTCAGAATTTGGAAGAGAAATAGTTCTCATTCGGAAATCAGAGTTCTTTCAACCGAATCGAAGTTCTGAGTTTCGAATTGAAAAACTGAAATATATGGACTGGGCTGTAATTGTCCAATATAATTAAAGTTTTGACTATTTTATGGTATTTCATATAGTTTTGGCTATTTTTATGACAATTTTTATTGTTTTACACCCAATGAACGGAAATTCTTAAGACTAATACCTATAAAAACATATAGTTTATGTTTTATGTCGATTTTGTTACTGGCCCAAATCTATATGACCATTTAATCAATTACCAATAAACGAACATCAAATATAAGATCACAATGACCAAAATAATTACATCCTACTTAACATGGATCGGTTCATCATGAAAGTTCCATTAAGCAATCGATGTGTTCAAAATTGTAGAGTTTGCGAAAGTTGTCATATTGGCAACCAGAACACCACACAAAAAAAAAACAAAAAAAAAAGATAAGTCTATCCTATCATTACTTGATCTACTGGCTAGGCCTACCCCTACCCCTTCGAAATGTGACATTGGTTCTTTTATGGGTGGGGGTGATTCGACCCCATTGTCCGAGAAAATGGTGGAAATGTCGGAGTAGGCATAAAGGTTGAACACGTTGAAGAGATACAATTACTAGAGATGATCCCTCGTTACCTATGATTGGGGGGGGGGGGGGGGGGGGGGGGGGGGGGGGGAATGTGGAAACAATGGAGTAAATGAACAATTTTCTTCGAATTTGTGGCCTCAAATCCAAAATGTACGCATATCTAAAACGACCACAAATGAAAACAAAATCAAATCAAGAAGAATGTACGAGTACATCTCGTATTTTTCTTCATTGAAAAATTCATTTCGAACGAAATTATTTACTTTGAGAAAATCCGGAAAAAATGGGTGCCAACATCGGGCTTAGATAATCTCCCGTTGAGCAGTCTATTCAAGAGTTCTTGTTTGCTTTAATTGAGTATCAAGGCTAGTCAAGGATTCTCCTCGGTATAAACGTCGAGTGAAACGGATTGTGGAATCAACTACCATTAATCTGGTTATAAACAAGGGGAAATTGATAACTAAGTGACATTTCCTTACATCTGAACTCGAATAAATTTCTCTTTGCTTTTTTAGTTTAATTCGCTATCACTCGAACTTGATTGCTAGATAACATATTAATACTGAGTAGTAATACATTTAGAGACACGGAGTTGATAATAAAATTAACTTCCACTATTTTGCATTCATGTTATTTGCTACACTTGGCCATTGATTTTGAGTTGTAGTTTTATTGAGTCAATAAGCAGGAAAGACAATATAAAGCTATGTCAAAAGGTGAAATTGGCATGACATGCACCATAAGCAATAAGAAAGGACACATTAGTCAATTTTACAGCAAGGTCGGAATCTATCTATGATTTTCTTGTCCTATGCGTTGCGATGGTACACCTCCTTGGAGCACTCGAAGTTGAAGAAGCGGAACGACTTGGCAGACTCCTTCATGAAAGAATACAAGTCTAACCAGGACATGGTGCCCACCAGGTCTCAACTTGAGAGTATGGAGATGAAGAGAAACGAGACCTTAACGGGGGTATGCCCAAAGGTGGAGGACTTTGGCAGCTCAGGTGGCTCCGCCTCCAACTGAAAAGGAGATGATTGACCTCTTTCTCAATGCCCGGATGAACATGCATTCTTTTCGATACAGTATGGTAGACTTCTAACCAAATGAAAGTCAATGGCAGCCATTATTCCTGAAACATCTGCGGAGCTAACCCCTCTCTCAATGACTTAAGAAAGAGGGGGGGGGGATCACTTATCATACCTAAAAGCAGCCATTTCTCTGAACTACGATACCACATCCGATTTGATTGAACTCACGGATCCAATCGCCAAGGAAAGGCCAGTCTACTGACTAGGGTTCAAAGAATTTACCTAACTAGAACTCCGCGAGTGAACGCAAAGAAGCAAACCAGACTAGACGGAAAGAACTCCGAATAAACAAAGCAAAAGCCCATCTGGCCAATCTCAAGCTGGATGAGAAGGCAAACCAACCCTCCGAAGAAGGAAAGAAGGATCGAGGATAGACCATCGAATTCTTCATGAAAGCGCCTTACCTTTAAGGATCAGTCGTGCCATTCGGAAACTGAGAAAAGAGGCTGAGAGTACTCTGCTCAGGGCGATCAGGGGTTTCCGGGTATTCGTCCAAGCCCATTCGCGAGATCCTCACGAGGCTTGGGCTTTTCCAGGGCCTAAAGCCAGACCTGGTCATAGCTGATAGGGGGCTCCGGTAGTCGCCGAACTCCTGGGACGCAACCGACCTTCGACCTCCACGGGGAGCTGCACCCCACTAATGAAGCGGGAGGTCGCCCAAAAGCATCGTAGAAAGATTGTCTAGGGGGATGGTTCCTCCTCTCCGTGCTCTTCTTCTTTTTTCTCCCCTCTCCCTTCGCCCTACGGGCTCATATATTCTAAACCTTCGCCCTACGGGCTCATATATTCTAAACCTCTCCTTCTTGTTCTAATTAAAATGCGAGCAACTTCGTTCCTTCGCCCTACGGGCTCATATATTCTAAACCTCTCCTTCTTGTTCTAATTCAAATGCGAGCAACTTCGCACCTTCTCCCTACGGGCTCATAATAAACCTTCGCCCTACGGGTTTATTAGAGGCAAGTGCGCTGCAGCTTTGCTTTTCTTTCTTTGCTTTTGGTGTTTGGCTTTTGGAATTAGAAAGACAGCAGGAGCAAGGTGAAGGACGCTGATTGCAGACTCCGGACAATCTTGGGCTGAAGAAAACTGAAGTGGGCTGGGTTGTGCTTAAGTTAGCTGAAGTGGGCTTGTGGTCCGGTTAAATCAGTCAACATATATGGAGTGACACAGCAAATAAAGCAAGATCGTGAGTATTTCCACTACAGCTCTTCCACACCATTTCCAGCTTCCTGTGAATCATCATTCACCATCATCCTCGTCACCTTCATCATCAGCTAATGACAAAGCTTGGAATTTGTTGGTACGGCGGCAGACCGTAACAGTGTTAACATTGTTGTTACATTGCTGCTGATGCTGATGCTGATTCTTGAGCGTCGACTTCTTCTTATTGGCTGGTTTCCACCCTGCCTCCACGATCGACAAGTTTTTGTCCTTGCCCTTATTAATCTCATGATCATTCTCTTTCTTCTTCTGTACAGAGACATTCCTGCATTCAAATTCGTACATACATGATACGTATACCACCGTAAGATAATTAATCAGAAGCCTAAACCTTGATGATAGCTACCAAATTAACTATTAAGTTCATTCATTACCATGGCACAGGGAGGAACCAAAAGTAGTTGTGTTTAGAAAGCGGCTCGCGTGCAAATCTTTCCATGCTTTGATCAGAAAGATTGAAAACGCCACATTCATTACGATTCTTATCATAAAACGTGAAGCCCTCTGCATACTCAAGATCATAACCACCATAATCGAAAGAAAACGCGAAATAGATACGATCCTCTCTGACTCCATTAATGTAGTTTGGTGCAGCAGCGGGGAGGCAGAGTGACTCGTGGGAGTATCCCAGGAACAGAGCGTGCCCATCCAAACTCCTCACTTCCTCCCAATCATCATAAGAACCACCAATGTCCGGCAGTTTTAGCTTGTATACCTGGAAATGATGGGTCGTGTCGCGGCTAGAACGTCGATGAACGAGGAGGAGCTGATCATCGTTGAGGCAGGACAAGTGGGAGAAGATGGTGGTGCCATAGACGTATGAATGGCTGGATGTACGCAATATAGTTGAAGCGAAGGGTATTGATTTGACCACGATACTAGTAGCAGGGTCTTGTTGGGTTGGGTTTTCGATGGCGTGGACGCATTTATAGTCCACCAGGTAGAGTTTGCCTCCGAAATAGGAGGCGTCCTCCGGGTGCGGGAGAAGAAGGTTGGAATCTTTCTCCCGCGTGAATTTCCAATCTCGTTGTTCTCTTCTGAGTACAGAGCCCCCCACCTTGCACCAGGCCAGCTGCCGGATGTCATTCAAGTTGACGAAAAGGATGACATGGCAGTCGTCGTCGTGGTGGTGGCGGAGATGCGGGGACGAAGTGATGATAGCATGTTTAACGCTGCCCAAGGTGATGGTGGTGCCGTTGATGCTGGTGGGAGTTGGTGGCCGGCGGAGGGGAGGCAGAGTGATGAATTCCCTGGTGATCGGGTTGAGGAGGTAGGGTCTGACCGGTTTGGGTTGCGGTCTGAATTCGACGACGAGGACCCACCCGTCTTTGGAAGCCACGCACGGGTTGTTCCTCGGCCTTCTTCTCCTCTCTTCCATAAAAATTTCAAAGGGGTCTAAACCCACGCGTCGGTGAGTGATGGGGCGGAAACCGAGCGGGATTGTGACGCGCGGCGGAACCTGCTGCCTTCCGGTTGATCTATAACTCGTCGTCGGGGCGACGAATTCGGTCAGTGGCTTGAACTCATGGGAGTCGGGGTTGCTCTTTGGAGATATAAGAAGGCCGGGGAGGCCTTGGCGGCGGAGGGTGTAGTCTCGGAGAGCGGCGGATCTCCATGATTTGCAGACGCCGGAGAAGGGGAGGAGCTGGGAGAAGCAGTGCAGGTGATCTTTGACGATATTCGCCACTATGTCTTCTGGGAGCTGCGAGTAATCCTCCATCAAATTCAAAATCCCTAATTCCCGTAGAGCTATTTGCGTAAGGTGAATATTGCGGGATAGCTAGAGTCGATGGCTTTTCTCCGCAGCTACCTATAGCCTCTACTTATGTACTATCACTATCTAGGGTTCCACAAGAAAGGAAAAAAAAAAAGAATTTCCGGCCAGATCGGTTTTCTTAGTTAGGAGTTAGGACGTTCCCACTCCCAGAATATTATTTTGAGTAATTATTCTTGTGAAACGGGTTAATGACACAAATATTGTTTTTTTTTAATTTACCACTAATATGGCCAATTAAAAAGTATTGATACAGATATTATGTTTTAGAGATAAGAATCGGCGAGGCCACCTGAGACTCAGGCGCTGTCGCTTTAGCTTGGTTTTTGGACCGTTTTATTTAGTTGGCAGCGGCGGCGCTCAAGACTCAGGCGGCACCGCCTGAGACCTAGGCAAGTAGATGGGAAATCATCCTAGGCGGTGGCACCCGAGACTGAGGTGGCACCGCTGGCTTATTGCTGGCCACCCACCTTATAAAACCCAGACAATTTCGTTTCAGATTCACACCACAAAAAAAATCGTCCAAAATAGAGGAGAGAGCTCTGGTTGCTGCTGCAAAAATGGCTAATAGGTAAGAGACACATTTATTTTTGTAATTATATTATTCAAATGCTATTATGATTGTGTTTAGTTTTAATTAGTGAGTTTGTTTTTTTGTAGTGATTTTAGAAGATTTGAACTAGTTGTTCGGTGGAAATCGGAGAAAGTAGAGGATAATTTGGGCGTCAAATTCGTTGGTGGTAGTACTTTTCAGTTGACGGTTCCATCTAGAGTCACATATCACAAACTTTGTGAGAATCTAATTCCGAGAATACGGCGCAGAGACGAAGCAGTAAAAGATAGTGATGTGATCACAGGTTTCACTTACCGTCTTCCAGAATGGCAGAATGATCTTTTATTTCATTATGCGATACCTATTGTGGATGATGATAGCTTGAATGTGCTTTGGAATTTTATGGCACAAAATCCTTATTGTTTGGGTGCTGAGATACATGTTGAGCTCAGTGAGGATCAGGGTGGAGAGGAAGAAGATGATACATGGAGCGTGCCATCCGATCATGACTATGATGACGGTGATGACGGAGAGGAGGAAGATGAGGAGGAGGAGGAGGAGGAGGAGGAGGAAGGAGAGCAACTTAATTATCCTCCATATTTTTACTTGCAGGGTAATGAAGAGGACGAAGAATTATCACTTGCTGATTCATATGGCGTAATTCCAATGCCTATTGTTGATAGTTTTGAAGGAGAATGCTACAAGGGGCAGATATTTCACTCGAAACAAGCTGCATAAATGGCGATTAAACACCACGCACTACAACGCAACTTTCAATATGGCGTGGTGGAGTCGTCACCTTCAATATGGAAGGTCAGATGCTTGAGGCACAAGGATGACAATTGTCCTTGGATGGTGCGGTTTGGATGTCGAGAGGTTGGGGGCAAATGGACAGTGAGAAAGGCTGAGTTGGTGCGTTCTTGTAGCAGTACGACTCAACCGACGGATCATCGCCATCTTGACGTCGACATGATATCTGAGGCCGTCAAACATTTGGTACATGCCCAACCAAATCTGAGTGTTCTAACTGTTCAAGCCGAGTTGAAAGATAAGTTTAATATGCAAGTTACTTACAAGAAGGCTTGGTATGGGAAACAAAGAGCATTGGAGAAGTTGCATGGAGATTGGGAAGAATCCTACGATTTTTTGCAAACATTCTTGCGGGTGGTCAAGAGAAAAATGCCAACATCGGTGATTGATTGGGTAAGAGTTCCTTCGACTCAACCAGGTCATTCAATATTTTAGCGAGTATTCTGGGCTTATGGACCTTGTATAGATGGATTCAAGAATTGTCCAGGCGTCATGGTTGTGGATGGAACATTTCTTACTGGGAAGTATAAAGGAGTGCTACTCATGGCGAGCTCATTTGATGGCCGGAAGAAGATTTTTCCAATTGCATTTGCCATAGTGGAGAGCGAGAATACTGAGAGTTGGCCATGGTTCATGAGGAAGGTTCAGGGTTTGACTGATCGAAATGATGTATGCATCATCTCAGATAGACATGCAGGACTCTATGAAGCCATGAATAACATCGGAAGAGGTTGGGAGTGGAGGTGGTGCATGCGACACTATGCAAGCAATTTGCAAAGGAAGACTAAAAGAAAAATTATGTATAATCAACTATTTCGAGTAGGTAAGCTTTCTTCATTTAATTTTGTTATTTGTTTTCATGTAATTTTGTCATGAATTTATCTAACCCGTGTTGTGGTTTATTTTGTTAGCCGGAGAAAAACGGTTGGAGAAGTTTGATCGTCAAGTTGAGCAATTTAAGAAGGTGGCCGCTGATAGAAATATTTCATGTGATAACTGGGTGGATCAACATCAGATTCATTGGAGTTTAGCACATGATAACTACAATGGTGGGGGTCGTTGGTCTATCCTGACATCCAACATGGCAGAAAGCGTCAATGGTATTTTCAAAGGTATTCGTGCACTTCCTATAGCTTCTCTTGTGCAGCATACCTATTGGCGATTGGTGGAGAAATTCGATAAGTATAGGTTGGAGACAAGAGCATAAATTAGAAGTGGCGGTTCACAGTACTCCACCAAGTGCGAAGAGCTAATGAAGTACAGGTCACAAAAGGCAATTGGACATTCTGTGACAACTCTTGATCGAAGTCAAGGCATCTATGTAGTTCAGACTCCTCCCAACAATTTCAACATGACGGGGTCAAACACACTCACAGTTCACTTTGACGATCAAAACCGGGCAGGATTTTGCACTTGTGGTAAATTTCAAGGAAATAAAATTCCTTCCTCTCATGCCATTGCAGCTTACAACCGAATGGGGGCTAATGCGTATAGGTTTGTCAACGATGTCTACAAGCTGGAAACAGTGATGGCTTGTTATGGGACAAGTTTCGCACTTCTTGGTGAACCTAAGGGTTGGAAGAAGCATAATGGTCCTATTCTCCATCCTAATGTGCACATGATTAGGAAGACGGGGAGGCCACGAGTTACAAGCCGGGGAGGTCGACGTCTCGGGGCACCACCGCTCTACGAGCGCAGTAATCAAACTCGCATCGAGGTTCATAGGGACTAGGGGCACAACACTTAACAAGCCTGCCTCTTCGAGATATGGCCGATAAAGCTCATGGTAAGGTACTAAAATGGTCGTACCTCGAACATGGTAAGATCGATCACCAGCCTATAGTGCACAAAACTTATATTAATTCATTTTCATTCGTAATAATTCTAATTTCACCTAATAAATTCTAATCTGTCTTATCTAACATAAAATTATACTAACATAAAATTATACTAATTTCAAATTATACTAATTTCAAATTATACTAATTTCAAATTATACTAATGTCAAATTATACTAATTTCACCTAACAGTTCAGTTCACAACCTAAAATAATCTAATTAGCTAATTAACTTTACATGAATAATTATCAAATACTTACCTCGTTTGTCCAAACAGAGTCGATACGATGTTGGCCACGTCCCCAAAGAAGTGTCGGATCGACCGGACTTGGATCAATTGTCGTCGGCGGTAATCTCATCGAATAAGGATCCATAAGCCTAGGAACTGCAAAAACAAAGCAACAAAACATTAAAAAAAACACAAAACATTAAAAAAAAAATCAAGCCGACGACGAGAGTCTCACCGCGCAAACGGCCGCCGACTCCACCACGACCTCGCCGGCCTCTCCCTCTGCCTCTGCCGGCGGCGACTGGTTCTTTGTCGGAGGACATCTCGGGCGGTGGCGCTTCAGTCAGCAGCGGCGGCGCTTCAGTCTTCGGCGGCGGCGCTCCACTCGGCAGCGGCGGCGGCGCCTCAGTCCTGGGCGGCAGCGCTTGCGGCGGGAGGCTGGTAGGGTTCTCTCTGGTTTGGGGGTTGGGGGGTGTGTGTGTGGTGTGGAGGAGTGAAGAATATGAAGGAAGAAGAAGAGGAGATAAGGTGGGAGGGGCCCGAGGTCGGTATTTTAGAAAACAAAAGGGTGGGGCGCTGCCGCTGGAGACTCGGGCTCCAGCGCCTAGGACTGAGTCAAAAGAATAGCTGAGGCGGGGCCGCTTTAGACTGGGGCGCCAGCGCCCAGAACTGGGTAAAACATCAGCCCCGCCTGAGTCTCAGGTGGTCCCGCCCCAAACCTTACTAAAAAACACAATATCTGTGTCAATACTTTTTAATTTGCAATATTAGTGGTAAATTATAAAAAAAAAATAATATTTGTGTCATTAATCCTGATGGAACCATCAAATTAGAATCACAACTTTCAAATTACTACGTAGAAATTTGGAGGAGTTCCATCTAGGCCGGCAAATGAGACATACTGCTCACGAATAGGTCGATATTTGACTCGAAAAAAAGCTAATTCTAAACTCGGCTTATTTACTAACGAGAATTGAGATTGAAGTAAGGAGTAGTTTGGAAGTTGAGGGTTTCAAATGATTTATTTAGCCAATAAATGTAATGTTAAGATCAAGTCCTTTGTTGTTGTTGTTGTTGTTGCTAAATTTGAGATATAGTAACTTACAATCACTCAAAATGAGTGATTTTCAATCTCTACCAAAAGATGAGATTGTTAACAATGAATTGTATACCCAACCTTTCAACAAAAACACAATTTAAACCTCCGAACAAGGTACATCGATGTGAAACTCGGTATGACAGACTTTTGATTGCATGAAATGAGATTTATTTGAGGGGGAAAAAGAATGATACTGTATAGGCAAAATACACTTGCATGACCATAAGTTTGCATTTTGTGACAATAATAGCCAATTTTTAAAAAATACACAGATATAACCACGTATTGAAAACTAGTTCGACAAACTTAGTCAACTTCATTAAAAACTTTAACGTCGTTAATGACTCAGGGAGGGGGTAACAACAACTTGGGGGATCTAATTTCATCTCCTGAAACCAAAATCATACGAACAATATCAACCCAAAAAAATTAGAGCCTTGGGGTGAACTTGATTGAAACAAAGCCCCAAATCAGAGAGTAATCTTCTGGTTTTTGTGGGGTAGTTAGCATATATAAATGGTCACACAACTTATCACTTTGTACAAAACGGTCACAAAACTTTCATTTTGCACGATTTGGTAATACAAGTTTATACTTATAACAAAACTGTGATTTCTATCCATCTCCATCCAAAGCCCTAACAGAATGCTAATGTGACTCCTTACTTAACATCCCAATTAGCAAAATAATTGATAAACTATCATTTATTCATTTATTACTATTTAATTACAATTAAAAATATTCATAAAACTTAAATTATTAAAATAGAAAGAGGGAAAGTGACCTTCCGTCTTCCCTTCCCTGATCTTTTATAGTTTTCGGAAAAGAATCAGAGCACAATGCGGGGACCTCTTCTTCCTCCGCTTTCTCTCCCATCTCCGCAGGCGAACCCTCTCGCTGGTGGAAATCCATGTTAGATATCTGTCAGGGCGTCAATTTGGGTTCCCTCTAGCAACTGAACTTCCCGCAAAGTTTAGCAGAGTCTGCCGCCCGATCTACTTCTGTCTTCCACTTCGGAATCCTCTCGGCCACCGACATTGGGAATCCGCCAGAGCCCATTTTTTCACGTCCTCTGCCTTTCCCAGGCTTCTTCAGTTTCGACACTAGGTTTAAGAGTGAAAACCCTAACCCTCCTCTGGTTTTCCCCTTCGATTTGTACCCCGATAGAAGCATCGCAGAGCAGGGGAAGAAAACGAATTCGAGTGGGTAGGTTTCTGTTGTCTCGGATGTTGTAAATCGGTGGGATTTGGGTGGTGGTTGTGGTTCTTCCCGGCGACGTAGAGGAGTTGAGGGCTAAGAACGATTATTTTTAGTTTTCTTCTTAAAATATTGAAGATGAGTTTTAAATAATAGAAATAATTTATTAATATTTTGCTGATAAGTTGAGTCAGCAGCCACACATCAGCATTCTGTTAGGGTTTTGGACGGAGATGGATGGAAATGATAGTTTTGTTATAAGTTTAAACATGTATTACCGAATAGTGCAAAATGAAAGTTTTGTGACCGTTTTGTACAAAGTGATAGGTTGTGTGGCCAACTGACCATTTATGCTAACTACCCGATTTTTGTGACACATATCTGACGAAGAGCTGGTCGGCAGAAGCATGATGGATTTGTAGACGAGAAGTTGCGAATTTGATGGCATGGCGGAACAAAGGTGGGAGGAGGAGAGCTTCGAGAGAGAAAAAATGCATGGAGCTCCAGATGTAGAAGTGCAGCTTGGATTTCGCTGTCGTGAAGAGAGCTTGTTGTTGAGGAAGCTAAGAGTAACGGAGAAGTTGACCAGCGACGTCAAAGTCGATAACCACTGTCGGATTTCTGACTATCATGGAGAATTGGGTCGACCATACTCACGCTCATGGTGAAGAAGGGAAAGGGGAAGAAGTATAAGCGGTCGAAGGAAAATAGTTTTAGGGTTTTTTTCAATTAATTAAGAATTAAAATGATAATTTACACCTGGTATTTTTTTTATACAAAAGTTGCCAAATCACAGAAAACGTTAATCCAATCACCATTCAACACGGTGCCGTTAAAGTTATTGACTGAATGACTATATTTGTATATTTTTCGAAAATTAGCTATTATTGTCACAAAGTACAAAGTTATGGATATGGAAGTGTATTTTGCCTACTATATATGATATATGTGATTAAGATAGTGCTAAAAAATGAAGTGTACTAGTTTTCATGACTAATTGAAAACAATCTAAATAAATAAGTATCCTTTCAAATTATAAATGATACATAGTCACGTAGTCAAAGTCTTGACCCATTCTATATTGTGAAACATATAATCTAACAAATGTATGAACTATCGACAAGTCAACTCGTAAGTCGATTTTGCTAATCCTCCTCTAGTCGGCTAGCTGGCCACACTATTGAGCGAGCTCATTAGCTCAAATCAAGCAAGTTCACAAGTTGAGTTCAACGAGCCACCAAGTCGAGCCGGCTCGCAACCCTCACGAGTTGAACAAGGTTTAGCTCAATCTCAACTCCTTAATAACCAATCGAAGTTTAGAACGAGTTTTTTCTTCTTCAAATCCAATGTTGTGACTAAGGGAAAATTTTAGGATATTTATATGGAAGGGTGCTCATACATCATTTAGTGAGATGCTAATGTGCATTGAAGGGTGCTTGTACAACTTGCTTCATGTTTTTCGATTTTGTCATCATCGATTTCGTCGACTGTTGGAGCAAGTTATTATGCATTGTCATTACCCAATTAAATGAACTTTGTCATATGTGTTATTGAAGTTCAATGAGCTGTTGATGGGAACCAACATCCGTTTGAATTTTTATTGATTATGGGAGATGGAGAAGAAGTGGAAGAGAAAGAGAAAGATAGAAAAGGGGTTGGAAGGAGAGGTTATGTGATCATTCATTTGACAATCTTAATTTTCATTGATTGTTAATGAATATTTTTTCTTCTTTTTGTGTCTTTTCCTTTTTTCTAAATAAGATCATTATAATAAAATGCCGAAAATTCTAAGTTGTCAAGTTAGCAAAAAAAAAAAAATGTCATATTAGCGTAGGTACGCTAGTGTTTTTAAGTTTATGCTTATGCATAAACAATGACTACATATATCACAAAGGTCACAATTTTGGTTATGCTTATGCATTTTGTCTAAACTAAATTACACTTACAATTCAATGATTAATAATCGAGTCAGTGTTACTTGAGTTTTGGTTTCAAGATTAGTTTCATTATATAAGATATCACTAACTTGAAATAAAATATAAAGCATTAAATTGGATTGATGGGCCAAAGGTAACATAGTCTGGCGGTAAAACCGGTGGTCTGGTTGGCTCAGGATGTGAGAGGTCTTGAGTTCGATCCCCAGTGGCGCCGCTTGTGTGTTCCCGGAGGCATCCCTGAGAATGGCTGCCTTCTTCTTCTGTCATGTCTGGCCAGTGGCGATGGCGTGACCGGAGGAGGGAGAAAGCGCTGGAGGATCTAGGTGGAGGAAGAAGAAGAGGGACGACACCATTTATTTTTTTTCTTTAATTTTTTAATGATATAATAATTGATTTGTTAAACTTAAAATTAAAAAAATGATATGGCGACTGCCACGTTGGAGCCAGCTCAGTATCGTAAAGTTTAGTGAGCATTACTAACAGAATAGTTTTAGAGAGTTAATGTTTGGCTAATAATTTGTATTTCGATAGTTGTGGCTATAATTTCCCGTTTCTTAATAGTTGTGGTTAATATATTGTATTTACCCTTCAAAATACGTAAGATAGAAAATTAGAAATGGGAGTTCACCTTTGAACGATGGACTTTTTATTTTGAGGGGCAAATACTAGCACTCAATGCAAGTGTTTTGGTACTCAATATTAGCATATCAATTTATAATTTTATATATATTTTACTAGGTTGTGATGGCGCATTTTACCGCAGGCTGAGCGACCAATTTGAGTTTTAGGAGACAACCATTAACCATTTATATCGATCTGAATTGCGGACCATGTTGGTGGACTATAATAATCAATTTCAAGCTTTCTCCAAATCATAATGGGATTTGAGTCTCGCCCACCTTCTGTCTACACGTCTCTCTAATTCATCTCGCGTCTGGTGTTTTTCTCGACCCTCAAATAGTTCCATTCTCCTACCCAAAAAGTTCTGGTTACATCCATACCCGTACCTACACAAGAATCGGGTATAAAACTAAAATCATACCCATGTCCTATGTTTCGGGCATCCATAGTTATCCATTAGTAATAGGGTTATAGGTATAATATGCCCTTCTACTATGACGTTTTATCAAACATTCCCCTCTACTTCTTTATACATCAAACATGCCCCTGTACTTTGAAAAATGATCAAACATGTTCTTTTGTTAAAATTTTCATCCAAAAACCATTAACCAAGCCCGAACTTTGGTTTGGGCGACACAAATGTCTAAAATATCCCTAATAATTTCACTTTATAATTTATTTTGGTTATTTTGTATAGCCAAATAATTCAAATAATTTCACTTTGAAGAGACCTAGAGGAATAAAACGGGGGACAAAACTATCATTTTCCTTCCCATTTGCCGATGTCGGGTCGTCTAAATATCGGTTCAACCATGATTGACGATTTTTTCAATCAAAATTTTAACAGAAAGACATGTTTGATAATTTTTTCAAAGTACAGGGGCATGTTTGATGTAAAAAATAGTAGAGGGGCATGTTTGATAGAACGTCACAATAGAGGGGCATATAATACGAATAACCCTTAGTAATAATTTATCTTTATAACTCTAACCAACATGTTAATATTCACATGTATAGTGACATTACATACTAGCGCAGGGGCCGGCTTGTTGGCCGGCTAGTTGTTGTAATTGTAGTCTTTATTTTTGATAGAGTGGAAGACTAATATAATTTTGGGCTGGTGATAGAGGCCCATTAGTCCAGCTTAAACCAGAGCAGGATGTATGTTGCAACTCAATGGAAGGCCCAAATGAAATTGTATTTCCCTTTTCCTTTACCTACTCAATGTATTTATTAAACTAAAAAAAATTGACCAAACATCAAAAGGACGAAAACGTTTCCGCTCCCTTCTTCACTTCCACGCCTCTGTTCAGTTTCCGACGAAGACATCAAGCGGACACTGAATTCATTGCATGGATGCCTTTTCCTGTCCTCCTGTATGCCTGAGCGCTATTATTCTAATTGCCAGGACTTGATTTCCAAAACCTACCTCGCAACTTCTCGCAACAATCTTTTCCTTCCTAACATCAATAGCGTCGAAGATTATTTAGAGGAGCCTCTGATTAAATCCATTCGCTGGTGGACACAACGATTCCAGATCATGTGAAGGGATACACATCCAAACCGGACTACGCCCGCTGTCATTCAACTTCGTTTTCTCCCAATCTGCTAAACCCTTCGATTTCAGAAAGTTTTTCAGTCCGAGACTCCCAGCAAATACTTGCCAGCTCCACAGGTACGTTAGTTTCCATGGTTTTGGATACAATGTGGTTCCATCTATTAAAATAAGGGACATTATCTGTTCTTATTGATTCGATTTTGACATAGGATTGATCCATATTTGAGGACGCGTATATCAACATTGTTTTCTTGGAATCTGATTACGTATTGTGTGTGGCATACAACCAAGACCCTGGTTGATGAGAAAAATACCCGCCAAGAAAATTCAGAGTCAGCAAGAACATTAAGTCAAATGAAGTAGCATCCAGTTCCACTCAAAAATTCATCGAGGTATTGACAGAGTGATCTCTTCTTTGGTATTATTTGCTTCTCTTCTTTTGTACATGTTTAGTTTATTAGTGTCCGACCATCGTCCTCTTTTGGTATAATTGATAAGAGCCTCTTTGGTATTGTTCAATTGAAATACGAATTGGTTATAATTCAACATTGGAAAAGTAATGTGTTGTGGTCCAGAACGACAACTAACATTGTTTGTTTTTATGATCCTAAAAATGGCAGCTACTTCCAAAAATAATAGAGATTGAGCAGAAGGAAATCAGGGACGCATATATTTGAACATTGACATAATACCTCAATGGAGCCCGTAAGTAATGGTTTCCCAACCAACTCATAATAGACCATATTCTTGTGTTCTCATAGCTACTCAATGCAATTGCTAATGGTCTAAATTATAGGTTTTTTTATCCTTGGAGATGATTTCATTACGAATCTAAATTATCAAAATGTCGTAGCAATGTCTGAGACCGTTGAAACTATAGATCTTATCTCGATGCAATTGGATGGTGACGACAGGTGACTAAGATAAGATGTTTGTTATCTATCCTTCTCCGTCCCTTATGTCATTGATTTGCATCTGATTTGTTTATTTTTTTCAAATCCTTATCTTTTTCATTATATCGGGGCACTTTGTACATTTTCTCTGGTCGTGTAACAGAGTTGAGGAGATCTTGGTGTGATGCATCCAGGGTATATTTGATTCACTTGACCATTGAAGATAACATTACTGATGTTGAGGTCGTGTTCCCATCGTCATACTTACGGAGGATCATTTCTTTTGTAGTCAGCCCTTCAGAGATTGACAATGCCAACAATGTTACACTTCTCAACTTGATTGGTGAAAAATCGTATGAGGTCATGGTCACAATCGATCCTTGGAACAACGTGGGGAATTATTTTGATATATTCTGGGTTAAGTTGTTCTTGCCTTTAGGTAACTGAGTAGCAATTGGGTATTGTCAATATGATCAGATTAATGTTATTAATGGTCCACCTCTTTGTAATTTTTCTTATTCTGTAAGCGTAATGGATATGTGAACGCTAAGCTCTTTTGTAAGTTTAATAGTTTATTATCCTTTTCAGGAGCGGTTGATGTAAAATATGAATTTAAATTAGTTATGGTACTTTGAACAAATCACTATTAGTAGATGTGACTTGATTGCTTTTGACACCAATGAAAGTAAATTAATCCCTTGGCACATTGAGTTAACAATGTGAGAATCACACATCAGTGCTACTATTAATACATTCTAATCCCAAATCTCTTCCATTCATTATATGAGCTAGTGAGTCTGCCAAGTGGCAAACCAATTTAACCCAAATCAAAAAATAGAAATAGATAATTCACAAAGGCAACAAATGGAAGTTCAGTAGTGAAAAGACCACTAATTAACACCTTACAAATCCATGTACTAATAAAACATAGAACGAAAAAGTAACAACGATCAAACGACCAAGTTTAATAGAATACCAAATTGGAAACATAGCCTGAAATGTGCAATTAAGTTTAGTACATCTATCAAATGATATGTGTAGAAGAACACTACCCAAAGAACTTAGTCACCACTAAAAAACACTGATTTGTGAGCTCAATAACACGTTCAACTTCAATCATAAGTGTGAGAGATTTATGGGTAATAGATCTTAGGTTGGCTTCAAAGGTAGTAGTCCAATCGATTCTTGAGTCCAGGAAGAGTTGGCTGCCTATTTTGTTAAAGTCAGATGACAGGAATATAGCACTGACTTTCATAGATCCATCTTTCAGTGTCAATTCAACCATGTCAATTCAAATGTTGCCTCAATAACAAATTTCTTTCCCTACGTGTAAAAATAGTTTCCTTAGATAATCAAAACAAATTATAAAGTAATCAAACAGTACACAGAAATAACTATATTAAATTACCATGTTGTGCACATCAGTCGATAGAATTTCATGAACAAACTTGTTTCGCTCACTTCCATTGCTGCCTCCAATGTATAGTCAATGTAATCATGGTGATTGATAAGCAGGATGCTAGATCTAAATGACATGTTAGTTGACTTTAGATAAAGAAGATGCAATTACAAATGTACACAAACTGAGTTACCATAATTAAATTGAATACAATTCAACTCTAGATATAATGAAATGAACTTACTGATTCAACAAAATATGAAGTTGTGGATAATGTAGATTCAAGTAGACATTACTTGCAAATGAGGCTACAAAATAGAATTGATCTACAAAAACCAAGTACTTCATTAGATTAGATCATTAAATGTATTAGTAGTGCATCAACATGTTTGCATACTATCATTCATGTAGACATAGACTGAAGTGAAGATGGCAACAGTTCCTAGTGCTGGATCAGCTCCAATCAGACCCTCGAATTGCTCAATGCAAGAGTTGAATAGTACAACTATGACCGTAAGTCCCCTAAAATTAGAAGATCATTAGTTCCATTTTTGAAGCAAGCACACTGAAAATTAGAATGGAGATGGGAAAACCTTACTTAAACAGCCTTAGGAAAACATGTTTGCTTTGTTGAACAACAACACCATGGTGATAAAAAGTTTGTGTTGGTTCTACAACAACTATTTCACCTACCAGATCTACAAATCATATCAAATCAATGTTATTATCATTAAAATAATAAAGTCCACCATAACTACTAAGAGTTCTCTACCTGGTTAAGGATTTGCTTACCTGAAACAATTTGCTCATTTTGAACAGTATCAAAGAAATCAGCAGGACCTAGGAACCGAAAACTGAATAATGGTATGTCTGCAGCATTTGTAAGTCGGTGCACACCAGTGTTAGAATGAAAAGAGATTCTCCTAGTTGACATTGTAACCCTAAAAGAAACCTCATACGAATCAATATCAAAGTGTTCAATTCTGTAGATTCCTACTTGTTGTATAGTTGGTAGGAACGTAGGGATTTCCCGGCGGTGAATGACAGCTTCCATTTCTGTTCCTTGCAAGGGTTTTTAAGTCAAACAATTGAACGCTTAAAACCTTATGTTGGGTCAATGACACGACAACATGAAACGTGATAAGCAATCCAGTATCAAAGCCATAGAAAATATATGTACATACTAACCTCATTATCTAGCAACAACATGTGTAGAAAGATGGTTTCATCTGTCCCAGCAAACATAGTCCTCCATAGGCGCAAAATTCTGACTCGAACATACCATTGTTGTCCATGGGAAACTTGCAACTCACGTAACGAATGGTACACCATGTCTTGCATTGGAGTTTAATCCACCCTCATCGGCGGATTATTCTGGGCTCAAAAACCAGCAAATGGAACTGGGGAAAGTAAGCTTTCTGTGGTGGATCTTCGACAACCAAATGAAGTTTGGGGTAGGATGAGATAATAATGGGTGAAAGTTGCATGGGGAACAATTAAAATGGAAGAAATAAAAAATGGGCTGAGTGGGGTGTGGGATTAGGTCCGAGAGAGATGGAGAGAGTGGGGTGTGGTAGTTGAATTTTCATCATTTAATATAATTTTTTTTATAAATATTAACTATATAGATTAGATATTAATAATCAAATTGCTTCATTTGATTATGTTGGATATGAACATAGTGCATATTACCCATTCATCGTCTTTTGCTAGTGTAGCTCATTTGCCACCATAGCGCTCGGTTACCAATACCACGACTACCATCCCAGTGTCAGCTCCCCCATCAAACCTAAAAAGGCGCCAACTGATAGTTGACTCAAACGTAAAGGAATGACCAATTGAGATAAAAATGTAAGCGGGGCAAAATTGGTAAAAGGGGCTAATAGGAAACAAAAGAGTCATGGTTTTCTAGTTTGTATCATCAATGTTGCAAGAGCATTTGGGTTGGGAGATCAAAAGAAGTTATAAATTAATAACATTGCTAAACCACATCAAAGTTTACCTAAAAAATTAATTCTGAAAACAAAGTTGTCCATTTCAGGGTTCGAACTTCTAACCTACGGGTGAGACAAACCACCTGTAACCGTTAAACTGCAAAAGCACTTTTGCAACATGTTATCTCCTCTAAATACATTTCTATGTTGAACTTTTAACGGAATGATCAATTGAAATAAAAATGTAGCCGGGGTAAAATTGGGGAAGGGGGTAATATAAAATAAAGGGATCATGGTTTTATAGTTTATGGAACGATAATGCAAAAGTTTTTGAGTTGGAAGATCAAAAGAAGTCGTAAATTAATAACATTGATAAACCAGATAAAAGGAATCGTTTCACAACGACTACACCGCATACGATGAATAAATCAGTTGAGTACAATATGAATGTTCATTCTCTAGTGCATTGTTCAAGAGCTGACCTAAATGGAAGACATAAATGTACCTAAAATCGCAGAAGTATCTGTTCTTCTAAGTCAAAATATAACTACTACACCGCAATAAGCATTAAATGGGAACACATGACGTACAAACACAGTTTATGGTCAAAACGAAAATACAGCAGGAGCCAGGAATGATTTGTTTTACTACCCAAAAGATGAAATGCACAAAATAACATTGGAATTCATATCTTCTAGTTCTGCCTTCCCTTGATTCTTCCTCAGACAACCAGCTGATTCATTCCTTAGTCTTAACATCTGAAATAATAACAGAAGTAGAAGCTAATTATTAAATGTAAAGCCTCAGTTGTGTTAATAAATAGCAATATTCTACTGTAGTTGAAATAAATAAAAAGTAAGAAATATACCTTCTTCGATTGCAAAATGAGGACATTGTTTATAGCTGTAGTTTAAGATCGAGTAATGGTTGAAATGCTTTTGGATGCCAAATTGTAAACATGTGAATCTGTGGTTCATCTGAATATTCTGATTCAATGATGTATACTTCTGCCATGAATTTGATGTTGCGGCATTCTTTGAGCAACTGAATTTGCTGGTCATATGGCATTGTTTGGAACTGGAGCGGTGGCATTGATCACAACACGTACAATTGATCTCAAGTTGCAGTCTTTAAAATATATAAGACATAATGCAAATTTGGCGGGCAGTTTCATCCGACAACCTTCTGCCACCATTTATGGCTTGAAGCAAATTCGTAGGAAAAATGACGACTATGTCATGCATTGTCCTGTCCTCAACCTAAAATTTGGTTAAGGCATATATTTTACATTCTTAGATTTTATTTTCATAAATTGGATGGAAAGTTAACAATTTGGCTATTATATTGTTTTTGAAAAGGTTTGGATATTATATTGTTTAAAGTTCAAAAGTTTAGCTATTATATTGTATTTATCCTATATTTATCAACAAAGTTCACGATATTTCTCGAACCATTCTATTTTTAATTAAGAATAAACTTGTTATTTGATTTTAAAATTGAATTTTTATTTTCATTGAATGTTAAAAAATAAAATTATCAATCAATAAATATTCTAACATATATTTTCAACAATTCAAAGAGGTAGAATCTTTAGAATGTTGACAATCTATAAATTTATATTCATATTCTCCAAACGACCCCTAGATGCGGCAAACCGGCTGAGAATTAAAAAAAAAGACATAGAGCTCCACAGTCCATATAGAAATTGAAAGCTGAATAACCCAATTGATAATAAACCTTAAACATAAGTTATGAAAGAAATGGTAACTTAAACAATAAACAGAGGTTAAATAATATAAGTCCATGAGAAAGAAAGAGTGGACTTTGGTTCATTTGGAAACAGTACGTAGTTTTGAGAAGTGAGTTTGTGATACCTTGTAGTATTTGAGGGTCTGAACGGAAAATTTTCTATAGGAATTTATATAAGGTAGACAATTTTAGCGGTATGAAATTATTAAATCGTGGTAAAATTATGATTTCAGCACAAAATATGTTATTGTTGACTTTTCCGATAAATCTTCAATATAGTTTCACAATCATTGCTGTGATAAACCACCATGATGTGCTAACTGCTAAACATATATAGTAAAGAAAGCAGGACAACATTGGAAGGTCAAGGCATCCAATGGAATTGACGTTGGAACCATCAGAATCTTAGAACAAATGCATTTTCTCTCGAGTTGCAACAACATCCAGTGTATGGTCATATACAATCAGGCTGAGGGCTTGGATTGAATGGTGAGGGGAGACTTTGGAATGACTCAATATCAATTATTATAGACGAAGAGGAGTCATCTTTGTGTAGTGGAAAATTGGTTTCCCCAGATGCAAAGGGTGAAATGAATGACAGGTTAATAAGAGAACCGTAATTCAATTAATTACTCAAAAGCAAGGCAACATATACCCTTACAATTCCATAATGCCTGCATGTGTTTGTTCTCTGGTGGGAATGTTGAAATCGAAGTAAGAATAGTTGGAGTGATCAGTAAGGTAAACCTGAACTGAGGTATGTAGTATTTTGAACACAGTGAACCTCAATTGAGCATCAGTATACAGATTAATCTAGAAGCTTCCTGCACCGATTCCAATTCTGGAGAGTCGGCGGCCAGGGGAGCAGACTCGACTCTAGGAAGGGCAGATTTCAAATTGTTTCCGCTCCTCCGCTGGGCCAAGGGAATATTGTTGAATAGTCGACAGAGGGTACATAGCTGAGCGGAATTGTTTCAATTGCATCTTCGAAGCTTCCTGAACTGATTCCAATTCAGAAGAATGGATGGACAGTGGAGCAGATTCGGTTCGGGGAAGGGAAGATGGAAATTGTTCCCGCTCCTCCGCTTGGCCAATGAAATTCAAGTGACAAAGTCTGTTATTCCTCTCCTCATTCCGGTGACGATCAACTGTATTTGGCGGACGATGGAGAGGATGAGAGTTCAGTGAAGGGGACTACTAAGTCTAACACAATCAACACTATTTTCAAGCGCGTCCTAAACGGTGTATAGGGTCTTGAATCTTGATACGGCCTGAATACAATGCAGGCCCAAATATTAAAGAAACCACTTTCTCTCGCGGGCTGAAACCTAAAACACAGGTTTGAGCTTCGTTTGACAAAACGCGGAGCATCATTAAAAAGGGGTTAAATGTCCAGAAGGCCCAATTCCAGCCCAAGCTTGTTAATCAGCCCGCCAATTAACTTGTAACCAAAACTGAGCCTGCCAATTAATGGCAACCAAAACGGAGCACTTAGCCAGACAATTAATTCCAGCCCAAAATGGAGCACTTCATTAAGTGGCCAGGAGGATGAAAAGACAATAATGCCCTGCCGTGAAGCTCTCAGAAGCCTCCAATTTTGAATCCCTGCAAAAGTAGCCCATGAATCTGCTTCATAAATTTTATAGAAGTGACAAAATATGACAATAAATCACTAATATAAAGAAAAATAGTTACACAACAGTTTCATGAAAACATTATGTGTGTATGATTGATAAACATTTTGTGGTGTGCTAGCCAAATCTCTCTTGCCAAAATTACAACTATGGATTATGTGGAAGTTGCAAAATACTAAAAAGGGAAAAGGGAAAGAACCAATGAAGTTATATAAACATAAAATTATGGTGCTTTGTGTTGCATGATAGCAAGAGCTTAGCAACACTAGCATAGGGTTTAGCTTTGTATAATATAATAATAATTACTAGTAATGCAAACACTTAATCTTGTGTGTCGATTGAGTGGATCCTAACGATGTGAGCGAATACCACGATTTACAAAAAAAATTCAGACGTCATTTTTATAATTACGTATGAGTATGCTAATAATATCTTATCTTATTTCAAGAAAACCTTTATCCTTGCTCAAATGGTAAAGTGTGCAGCAAATTGTTCTGCACCACATCGACCAAATCAAATTGAACGAAATTTAATGCAGTTTAAATGTTTAATACTCAATCTAATGAATTTTATAAATAAAGATAAATGATTTGGTTCGGTCCGATTGGTGAAAGGACTTATAAGTTATAAAGTGCTAAATTTGACCCGAAATTGCGGTTAGTACAATGGGTAGAACTGAACCAGGACTGCAGTTTGCCAATTTCACTCCCAAGGGCCAACATGAAATGTGGGTTCCTAATCCATTTTACAGAAAGCCTCCTCTCTGGAATCAACGAGAAGTCCGGCGAGCGCGCTACTCCTTCCTCTTCTCGGCTTCCGCCGTCTCCGGCAGACCAGAGCTGCCTCCGGTCGACTTCGGTTCCCCATAGGCTGCTGCCTCCGAGTCCCGGGATTCGGCTGCAACTTCTCTCTTCCGATCTCCCTCCTGTTCTTCCGATCTCGCTTCAAGCACCGGTGCCTTCAACCCCTCGCCCTCTCGGTACTACTCAATAGCCCAATGCTTAGTGAGGTAACTTCTTCTATCCCTCACAATCCCTCCCTGAATCGCAGGCAAATTTTGAAATTGTGATTACTGATTAGAATTTATAACTATTGTCTAGTGGGTAGCTTGCCAATTTCGATTTCTATCAATTATCTTAGTTTCTTAGCCAAGTTCACGGATACTTCTAGTTTTAGCCCTGTTGTTGGCATGAGTCAGGAATTTGTGAAGCATGAATATAGTCAAGTTTCCAAAACAAACGTTCTTCATTGTGATACTACTTCAGGTTGAGTACTTCACTCAAGCTGCTTGTGCATTTGATCACTGGGCTGTGAGCTTCCAAGCCAAGGATCACTACATACTTTGATGTAGACTCGCAGCTCGCTTCATTTCTTACAAATTTAACTTCACTGCGCTTGTTGATTGAGTGTGATGTTTAGAGGTCAGGACTCTACGTGAAATGAAATCGTTCGGTCATTGTTAACTGGATTTGTTGTTTTTACGCAATGCAGTCAAGTTGGTGTAGTGGACCATGACATATCGGAATCTATAGCAAGAAATGAATGAATCGTCTATTGCTACCGCAAGATTTACTTACATACATGATCGAAAGTGGCCTTCGGCAGCAATTGATGTGCACCATGTAATAGTTCGGCAAAGCAATCTGAAGGGTTTATTAGTTTGCCTTCTTGCTTTTGGATTCTCGGCAAATGGATTATATCTCTTCATGGTCCTGGTGGGTAATTAATTATCTCTCTGCTACTTCTTTACAATGAGCGTTTTTTGGGACTGAAGATGGATGCTTTTAGTGGTTAAGAGTTATTTGGGACAGCAACTCAAGCTATACAACTTCTGGATTGACAGGATAAATCACCTTTCGCTCTTTTGTGGAGTTTACTGTTGAGTTCAATCCTTCTCAAACTTGGTATCGGGAAGTCTGTTCTGAAAGGTGAGAAGAAGTGAAATCAGCCTCTTGTCCTACAAAGCATCATTCTTTTTTTCTTGAACTCTATATCCTGTTTGCTAGTGACTTGCACTGATTGACACTTGCAGAGTCAGTTATGATCATGCCACATTTCGGGGTTCAACTCGAAACACATTATAAAAGGTGTGCACATAAGTTCTGATATTTGGCCTTCCGAGTTTCATTTTTGGGCCCTCTTAGCAAGTGAATTCGAAAATGAGAAAGTGGAAGCTGGCTGATGTTGAAGTAGGGTCTGAGATTTGCTTCTATTTGCAAGCCTCCATCTTTCAAATGAAAACAAACACAGCCATGCCATTTTGATTAGAATTTCAGTGGAAGCTTGTCGATATTAGATTCACTGTGGACCTTCCTGGCCTGTTTCTTTCTCTACTTGGTATTATCTGCTGGGCAGTGGAAGAATATCACGCCGCTTTGTGCCAGTGAGCACGATTCTGAAGCCATTGCTGCTAGAGCATGTGAATCCGGTCACTTCTTACTGGGTTCTGTCTCTGATTTTGCTTAAGGAAGAAGAACTGACTCCGGTTTTCAAGGTATGAATACAAGTTCTGGCATTTGGTGATAGTTATGGCATCTAGAATAGTTTAGATGAATTGCCATCTTCCAGGTAACAATTTTAGTGTTTCAGAGTTTTTTTTATTGTACATGGTATTGAGCGATGACTTGGACTTTGGTTGTTCAGGAGTTGCACCTGCCTTTGAAGATGCTGGTTCCTATCTGGAAGGAATTGTGTGGCTCTGTGTCTGGAGATAATGACTCTTCTGTACATTCAAATGTAGAAGATCATGAACAGAGTGTCTGACAAATTGGATTATCAGATCAAGGAAAGAAGAAGAGCTGAAAAATTTAGGTCACTATGGGTTTATGGGACTTTCCTTCTTATACCAGTCTTTCCCTGATCTGAGTACTTTAGCAGTCAGAAAAATGGCCTAGCCAAAATATTATCCAACGGCTATGATCACGGAATTATGCGATCCAACGCACTAACGTCAGTGTCCGAGTTCGAGGATGAAAAGGACAAAAAAAAAAGAGTATAAGAGGGACAAATAAAAGGACACGAAACATGTTCTTCCGCCTGGACATATAAAAGTAAGGTTTGGGGCTGGAGGTCATGTCTTTTGGCGGAACAAGGCAGCATGTCGATCTTTGAAGCGGAACAAGGCAGAAAGAGAAGAAGGAACAACTTGGGAATGGCGACACCGGTGGTCGGCGGCGGCGGCGAAGAAGCAACAACCGACCAATTCTCGAAACTGCCGGATGAGTTAGCGGTGGGGATCCTTTCGCGGTCGGCGACCACAATGAACGAAGCGGCGAGATACAGCAGCCTACTGGGGAAACGGTGGAGGAACATGTGGCAGTTGATCGATAGCGTGTGTTATAAACGCGCTGCTACGGATCGGGAAATCGCAGGAATCGACAAAGCAAGAATACGAAAGCGAGAATCGAAAACACGACACACGATTTACGTGGTTCACTAACACGATGTGTGTTAGCTACGTCCACGGGCGAGAGAGAGCCAGCGAGACCCCCGATTACCAGTCGTAGCGGCTGATAATCCGATTCAAGTCATATCAACAAATCTCCACCTTGACTTGAATCCTCTTCCTCTGAAATCTCTGATGTACTATGCTCCTTCTATCTCTCTCTCCCGCCATCAATGCCCCGCAGGGCGGAGTCACCCACTCAAGACATTCAGCAAGTCCAAGCAGTGTTGGAACTTGCCATGTGGAACCGGCTTCGTGAACATATCAGCAGGATTATCCGCGGTGCCGACCTTCTTCACCTTAATCCTCTTCTATGTCCTCAAGAAATGATACCTCACGTCGATGTGCTTAGTCCTCTCATGGTGGACTTGATCCTTGGTCAAGCATATTGCACTCAAACTGTCGCAATACACCACTGCCTGATCATGATGTAGACCAAGATCACCAACCAGTCCCTTCAACCATATTCCCTCCTTAGCAGCTTCTGTCAACGCCATATACTCTGCCTCAGTAGTAGACAATGTCACTGCCGACTGCAAAGTTGCCTTCCAGCTCACTACAAAACTCCCAAGAGTGAATACATAACCAGTCATCGATCTCCTCGTGTCAACATCTCCAGCATAGTTCGAGTCAGAATACCCAGACACCAAGCACTCTGTATCATTTCCGAAGCTAATCCCCACATCAGGTGTACCCTTAAGGTACCGAAAGATCCTCTTCACAGCCTGCCAATGCTCCTTCCCAGGTTGTATCATAAACCTGCTGACAACACTAACAGCATGTGCAAGATCAGGTCTAGTGCATACCATAGCGTACATCAAGCTACCTACTGCACTAGCATATGAGACTCTCGACATGTACTCCTTCTCAGCCTCCGACTGTGGTGCATAAGCTGAGGATAGATGAATATTTGAAGCACTAGGAGTATTTAAGGGCTTTGCTGAAGACATGCCAAACCTCGACAGTATCTTCTGGATGTAGCTCTTCTGTGACAAGAAAAGCTTCTTCTTCGATCTGTCCCTGTAAATCTCCATACCCAAGATCTTCTGAGCAGCTCCCAAATCCTTCATCTCAAACTCAGCACTGAGAAGCCCCTTTAACTTCTCGATATCAGACTTCGACCTCGCAGCGAGACCGCCGATTACCAGTCGTAGCGGCTGATAATCCGATTCAAGTCATATCAACAGCGCGGTTCTGGATTTCAACAAGTCCGACGACGACGACAGGAGATCCGAGCCGCAGCGGCGGCGGTTCGTGGACCGGGTCGACCAAGCCATCGGTTTGATCTGACAGTCCAAAACCAGACTGGACGAGTTGAAGATTGTGTTCAAGTTTACCGAGATGGAAGAGGCTGGGTGGAGGTGGATCCAATTCGGTCTGGGCGAGGGAGTCAAACGGCTTACCCTACTGTCTCTGTTGCGCCCCGGTTGGGAGGCTCGCGACGCGATCCCTGTCCCCCTCTTCACCCCTGAATTCGTCGCCAAGCAAGACCTCAGCCGCCTCGAGGTTTTGGAGTTTCAGGGCGTGTCCAAGATTCCTGGAGGAACTCTGGATCATGTCTTGTCACGCTGCCACTCACTGCAGCACCTGGCTCTCAACAATTGCTCCTTCCACGATGAGGATACAGTGATCAGAATTTGTCGTCCCAACAATGACAACCTGCAGAGGCTGACATTTTGGTGTCCAGAAGAAGAGTTCCACAATGTCACTAGGATTGAAATCTTTTCTGCCCCTGGTCTTCGTAGTTTGAAGGTGGGTGGAGGACCAGCGTCCCAAGGGTCAAATTCGGAGACGACATTCCTCAACTTCGGGAATTTGAGTATTGTAGGCACATCCAGTTTGCGGCGGATGGTGATGAACACTGCTACTTCCCGTGGTCTCGGTCTGAATCCAACAAGTTTGCGCCTCGATTGCAGTTTCTCAAGTACGACCTCACCACTGACAACTTTAAACCTCTATCTGTTCGGGCTCCTGAATGGTTGCGGTTTGAGAAGCTCACGGTGTTGGATTTATCCATATATATAGACATTGCTGGTACAAGTATGTTGGAGTGCACGGCCCTGCTGAGGGCAGCTCCAATGTTGCGCCAACTGTTCATATCGTTCATACATTTGTACTACTACAATAAGTGGGAGGATCCTGAGCAGGAGTTGCCAACTTGGAAGCATCACTCTCTGCAGGTGCTTCACCTGCACGGGGTGCATCCTAGCGACTGGCAGGTTGTTGATTGTCGCAAACCTCAGATGGAGCTCGCTGCCTACATCATTATGGCCTCGCCTTCACTGAAGCAGGTCCTTATTGATACCAAAAATTTAAGATCCACTGCCCCCAGGGAACCACTTCAGGTTGATGCTCATATCTCTGAAGCTAAGATGGAATTGGAAGCTCGACTCAACTCTCACACCACCACCTCCCAAATTCACTTCACGTATCTATAAGTACTTGTTGCTCTGTCAAGAGGAAGAAGAAGAAGAAGCAGCAGCAGCAGAAGAAGAACAAGAAGTAGAAGCAGAAGAAGAAGAGCAAGAAGAAGCAGAAGAGGAAGAAGAAAAGGAAGAAGAAGAAGCAGCAGAAGAGGAAGAAGAAGATTCTTATTTAACATGTTATTATTGTCCCAATCAAGTTCTTCTTTTCTTTTCTGCTCTTCCTGTCATCATGTACAAATGTATTCTTCCATTGTTATTACTGTTGCTATTAACTTTAAGTAGTTGAATAAGCCTTCACTATGTAGTTGGTACTAGTTGAAGATGGAAATGTGGAACTCCATGAATAATAATGTAATTTGCTAGCTTATATTGACATCCAATTTGTTGTCTCAAAGGAGACAACTGGGGTGTTCCATCCCAGATTATCTACCATTGGGAAATTTACTACAAACTTTAGTTCAAAAGTAGAAAGACTAAAAAATGAACATACCGAAACAGTGGCTCCGATGAAGACACAGCAGAACAGAAGGGAATGATCGATCAAGTAAAAACAGGATTCCATTAATAACCAGCAACACCATTCTAAACGTCTCAACAAGAAAAGAAAACAGTGCAGCAAAATTTCAACTGTAGACACCAAATCAGATAGTATCATCCACAAACCAAAACTTTGGGGGTCCTATAACAACTGGTTTGGGGAAACTTTATAGTCAAACAGACTGAAGCTCAAACCATCGGCATCAGACTCCTCTTCAGGCTCTGGTTTCTTCTCCTCTTCCTTGGCAGCAGCCAAAGTTGCTCGGATCCTGCATAGCAAAAACATTCAAACTAATTAACAACTAAAGTAAAAAACAATGAATTGTTCAATAAGTCAGTTTTAAGGGCATCGAACCTTCAAGTACTCTTTTACTTGCTCTGCCTGAGGGTAGGTGTAATCTGTCTCCCACAGCAATGGCCAAGACATTCTTGTAGGCATCGGCAAACATGTGGGGCGCAGCAGCCAGAGTCGGGTATGCAATGGCAAGCGAGAGTGCAGTAACCATGGAGACACAAGAGGCAAACTTCCCCATATCTTCTGTAAGATCGAGAACCTCAGGGATAAAGACCAACCCATCGTCATAGACAGATTCGGCCACCTTAGCAAGAAGGGCAGCCTCTGAAGACCCGGCCTTGTCACCCTTCCTAATCAGCTCCACAGGGGTGATGATTTCGACAATCCCCTTGTTAATCTTGATGGGAATGTTCAGCACCTGCAGAGTGCCAGAATCACATGAAGTCCCTTTGTAAAGAAAAAAAATCAAATTAGAAAATAAGGACAGAGCAATACGGCAGTCAATAACCTGGAAGAAAGATTTATGAGATGGATCGAGTCCAGTGTTTCCAGGAGGCACAACAACATCAATTGGGGCAACCAGACCAACACGAGCAGGTGCTCCGACCTGTAAATTCAAATGGTGCAAAATCGTTTGTCAAAAACAATATGTATAAGTAAATACCACTAACAACCACATAATACTATAATAAAAGTAAGAGTTTGTAATCTAATTTACCTTGTACTTGCCCACTTCCTCGATGACTTCCTTCAGGTCACCTTTAGTGAAAATCAGACCAACATTACCCTGAATCCAAAGGAATATTGATCAGAAACAATAGATAGACCTTCAAGTTCAGGTAAACGAAGGTTTGTTATAACAACCACATTTCTGATTCTGGGAAAACACAGTTCTAACAGCATGCGAACCTACACCATAGAGCTTCAGTGCAGGGTAACAGAGACCTAGTGCAGTAACCCAAGTTCCCATTCAGAGAAGACGCAATCTCTAAGACCTTTCCCTAGTACGAGAGGACCGGGATGCTACATGTATCACATTAAACCTTATGACTGGCAAACCAAGAGGATATGTTTCAATCGGCTATTCACTCATACAAACCGTAACAGATAATACTACGTTCAAAACACAATTCAATATGATATTCCAAGTCAAACATAGTAAACAGGTTCAATTATTTATTTATTTATTTACTGAAGCAGGGGGAGGAGATTGAAAATAGCCTTGTACCACGTAAGATAAAAAAACTCTGCAAATGCGAATTGTTTATGATGCCATAACTATCACCTAATGCGAATTCAAGTTGGGGAGGATTTTAAAAATCTAAACAAACATGCATAACTTGTATTCATACATTGAAAACCGAAGTAAATTCTTCTTCCTTCAGCAAAATCAGAGACAAAACCCAGTAACAAGTAACAGGACTCACATGCTCTAGCAGCAATGGCTTCAGAATCTTGCTCACTGGCACAAAACGGCATGATATTCTTCCACTGCACAGCAGACAATACCCAAGTAGAGAAAAAAACAGGTCAAGAAGGTCCCCAGTGAAATCTAATATTGACAAGCTTCCACTGAAATTCTAATCAAAATGGCATGGCTGTGTTTGTTTTCATTTGAAAAAACGGAGGCTTGCAAATAGAAGCAAATCCCAGACCCTCCTACATCAGCCAGCTTCCACTTTCTCATTTTTCAATTCATGTGCTAAGAGGGCCCAGAAAGGAAACTCAGAAGGCCAAATATCATAACTTATCTGCACACCTTCTATAATGCGTTTCAAGTTGAAAGTCGAAATGTGGCATGATCAGAACCGACTCTGCAAGTATCAACCAATGCAAGTCACTAGCAAACAGGATATAGAGTTCAAGAAAAAAAGAATGATGCTTCGTAGGACAAGAGGCTGATTTCACTTCTCCTCACCTTTCACAACAGACTTCTGGATACCAAGTTTGAGAAGGATTGAAGTCAACAGTAAACTCCACAAAAGAGCGAAAGGTGATTTATCAGTTTTATAGCCTGAGTTGCTGTCCCAAATAACTCTAACCACTAAGAGATTGTGGTTTTCTGGCCAAATTAAGAGATTGTGCAGAGAAAACTTGGTTTACCCCTTTGGAGGTTGACTTTGATTTGTTGCTGTTGTGGTTTGAGATGGATGACTTCTCCTTAGATTGTTTCGTGACTGTACCAGACACAATCTCGAATGTAGTTGGGAGTTCATTTATCATAGTGAAGAGTCTCTTCCTGCAGCATTTCAGAAGAACCAATCTTAATCACGTTCTCAAAATGCTCTCAATTTTTTTAGACAATTCCTTCATTATGTTCTATGCAGGATTATCTTCATTAGATTTTGCCACAACTACAGTATCATGTCAAGAACGAAAATGCCAATGCATTTGAAAACAAAAGATAGCAATTACGTAACACAAGAACTGGTGGAAACTTAGACTACGGTTCACCAAAGAGCACATAAACAACTGGACTCGAGATATCAAACTCAGAGAATTGTCCTAGAGCATACCTGTGAGCTTTATCAAATCCAAATCTGGCCCCAAGACAGAATGCAGCAGAAAGCAACCATGCATCTCTGTGCACAGCAACAAAAGATAGCCAGTCTTTTTCTTGTATGCCATCGCTTGCAAAGTGAATACCCAAGGCAGCTTCTGGAAGCTCAGGTGGTACTTCTTCAGCTGGCAAATTGACTTCCCATTGTTTGCCTTGAAATGGAAAACCGTACAAGCACAGGTTTTGCTTCTCTGAAAAGAAAGGCATATATTTAAGGCACCAGGATATAGCTACAACTACACGAAAATTAGAACAAGAACACCAAATGAATAGAAAAACATCCAATGCAAAAATACCCACAACAAGAAGGCAGGGGAAGGCAGAAGTTCCTAAAGTAACATCAGCCTTGAGGAAATGATAAAGAGTACATGACACAGAAGGGGTGGATGATCCTGATTAACATGATATGAATTTTGAGGGCACAGAAAAACTCCATACCTGATATAATTATGAAGTGCTCTGAAGGAGTCTTCAAAGAGAATAAATTAATTCCCACTGGTTTAATCCTTCCGGCTCAACCAGTGGTCAAGCATATTGACCCTCGGGGGAGAAGGTTCCCCTTAATAATCTCGCTTTTCAAAGTCCAGTCCAATCTCCTCGGCTTTCTTAACTGCCCAGGCAAACTCAAGATCGAGACCTTCCCGGTAAAGAACGATCCTTCGTGAAATATTTTCCTTGTGCAGGTGGATCGCTACCTGCATATCCTCTGCGGACTCCACTGGGAAAGGCTCCCCGTCCTCGAATCCACTCTTGAGAATTCTCCTAATCCGCCAATTTTAGCACGGTAATCCTGGAATCGTGATTATCCATCACTAAGTGGAAACCCAGAAACCCTAAATGAGTAAAAAGGGAAAGAGTTAAGTGGAGAAGGAAACCCAGAAACCTAGAATGGATAAAGCAAGAAAACTAACAACACCCAATGTAAAGCAATCTGAATCCTATCTTTTTCAATGAACGCCAAAGCTCTTTTGCATATCGAAGAATCCCATCAAAGAACCCATAACATAATACCTGTTTGCGAAGATCAGGCAGCCTCCGGTTTCAGCGAAGTTACTTCTTGCGAGGGCAATTTGACTGGAGAGAATCCAAAAGAGGGTAGCGGACTGGAGAGAATCCGAAAGAGGGTAGCTGATGAACGCCGGGGACAGGAATTACAAATCGAAGTGAGAGTTGAGCAAGAGAGAGCGAGCGTGCGGACGACTGAATTAGAAATTCTCGCCAGCGACTGAATTAGAAATTTCGGTGTTGCAGCTTCCACATAGAAAAGAGAGCCGTTGGATTTTAAAACTAGCGGTGAATGGGCCAAACCGTCGGTTTTTGTCCCTGTTTTGGCCCATGATCCATGCCCAGGTTCATATTTTACTTTGTCTTTAAGCTCTAGGTTAGCCGTTATAAAATATAAAAAATAAATATCTAAAAACTAGTTTAAAAGTTAAATAATAGTTAAATTAAATATTTAATTCATTAAATATGGATTTTATACGTGTTACCAAAGACATTAAATGAACAGAAGAACATTAAAATGGCTTGACAATAATATGGATATGGAAGTTTTAAAGGATAAAATATGTACGCACATATATACATGTATTAAACGGAGCATTTACTAACTATACTTCATAGGATAAGGGTTTTGTTACTTTATTTTGGGGAATATTTGACTTCTTAATACCACCATTTTATCTATGACTAAATGCTTATTTCTATCAGTGTTCTTGTTCAATTCACTCTATTGTGGTATTTTTTTTTGTTCATAGGTAAAATATACATGGATAGCCATAAGTATCCATTTTTTGACAATAATAGCAACTTTTTGAAAAAATACACAGAAATAACCATTTCTTCAAGAACTTTAACGAACCAATATGGATGTTGATTGTTGACTGGACTAACAGTCAAGGTTGACGTGGCATGTTCTCGTAAAAAAATAAGGGGTTTATTTTATGGCAAAGAAAACAGGAAAAAAGGGGGTTTATGTTTCTCAAGATAGACCTAGCAAAAACTTAGGACAAAATTGAGTGGAGTTTCTTGGAAGATACACTCATAGCAGCCCACCTTCCGTAGAGATTCATTGGTCTAGTCATGGCTTGTTTCTCATTAACAAGCTTTCATGTCCTCTGGAATGGTGGAGAGACTGATGCTTTAAGACAGGGATGCCATCTCTCCCCTTACCTTCTCGCCTTGTGTGTTGAAAGATTAAGTCACTGCAACATCAAAGAAGTTAAGGAGAGGAACTGGAAACCCTTGCGTATTTCGCATGGAGGTCCTGATGTCTCTCATCTTCTCTTCGCCGATGACCTTGTCCTTTTTGCTGAGGCCAATACTTCCCATGCTGATGTTGTTTTAAAATGTTTTACTGATTTTTTTTGTGCCTCAGGTGAATTAGTTAGCAATGATAAGTCTAGAGTCTACTTCTCTGAGAATGTGAAAAGTAGAACCAAAATCCCCAGATAAACTTGACATCCAATCTACATCTGACCTTGAAAAGTACTTATGAGTTCATGTCTTGCATGGGAGACTCACTAAGTCTATCTTTAAGTACATTATATTATGGACAAAATGGATAAAAAAAACTACTAGCTGGAAAGCGAGAACTTTGTCTCTAGCTGGTAGGGTTACTTTAGCACTTGTTGTCCTAAATGTTATTCTCTTCTATGTCATGCAAACCTCCCTCATTCCTAGATCTGTTTGTGACTTGATTGATAAAAGGATTCGAGGGTTTGTTTGGGCCTCTCGAGAGGGAAAGAAAAAAAACACTACTACTGGCTTGGGACACCATTTGTAAACCCAAGAGTCAGGGTGGGTTAGAATTGAGATCTGCTAGAAGTTTAAATATGGCATACATGATTAAATTATCTTGGAAGATGCTTAACAATGAAAATGAGCTTTGGGTTCAAGTGTTGTAGGGGAAGTACTTTAAACACGGAAAAAGAGAAATCACATCTATGAAGAAGAGTAACTATTTCAATCTCTGGAAAGAAATGGTCAAGGCAATGCCTTTGATGAAAGTCGGATCTTGCTGAAGCATTAGAAATGGGTCTCAACAAACTTCTGGATTCACCCATTGGTGGAAAATGGGCTAGTTTTGGAAGACTTCTTGACTACGGATCTTTCACCAATAGAGAGGAACTCACCGGTCTCGGCTTGGTTAACTAGTGCAGGTGAGTGGAATTGGGATCGATTGGAAAGCCTTCTTCCTGAGCATATTCTCTCTCTCATTGCAAGGGTGGAAGCACCAAATCCTGAGTTTGGAGAGGATAGAATGATTCGGGGCCTGGAGCGTGATGGTAGATTCCGCCTCTACTAAGCTTACAACCTTGCAGTTGAAGTTGACATGGATGCTTCAAGCCCTATCTGGAAGCAGCTCTAGAAATGGAAGGGACCCAGCAGGGTCAATCACTTCCTGTGGCTGGTCATACTTGATAGAATCCTCGCCAACAAGGAAAGAGCCAAGAGGAAAATCACAACAAGCTGCTTGTGCAACCACTACAAAGACAAAGAGGAAAGTGTGCAACATATTCTCCGAGGCAGCTCGAAGGCCAAAGAAATATGGAACAAAATAAAACATATACGGACCACCAGAGATCACAACATTGCCTTTTCAAGAGTGGTTGATGGCCAACCTAATGCATTATGACAAGGGTGTGAACTTTGAAATTGTTTGTTGGAATCTTAGGAAACAACGGAATGAAGAAGCTAGGGATGGCAAACCCTTTAATGCTCAAGGATTGATGTGTAGTATAAAATCATGGTTCAATTCTCCCTATGGTCGAACATATTGTAAACCTTCGGGCTCACTCTCCCCCTCTCCTTTCAGTCGAGCAACTTCTTATTCTCTGTCTTTGATCCTGTCTAATAATAAATAAATAAATAAATGTGTTGGCTTTCTTTAACGACGCTTCCTTTTTTTCTAGGTTCCGAAAGTGCTTATTCCCCCTTGAGGGGGACTGTATTCAATACAAGAGGATCAGACTTGAACACTCGACTCTTCTTCCCGGTAGTCTCAATAGGATAGACTGATACCTTCTTCAAGGAATCAAGATCATTGACCATGCCCAGAAGAGTGTAAAGAGCATCACCAAATCTCCTTCTAACTCTCCTCCTGTGATCAAGCAACACAGAAAAATTGCCTGGAGACCTTCTGATGAAGGCTGGGTACAAGTGCTAACCGATGGATCTGTTCTCTCACCTACATGCAAAGCTGCAGCGGGAGGATTGATTAGAGATCACCAAAGCAAGTGTTATGATGCTTTTATCTGCAACTTCAGAGTCTGTTCCATTACAAGCAATGATCTAAAAGGAGCTATTGAAGGACTCCGCCTGGCCTACATGAAGGGTTACAAGAAAGTCCAGTTAAACCTGTAATCCTCCACAGTTAGGGTTGTTAATGAACCAAGCCGCTCATGAACGGCTTGGCGTCCGACTCGAGAAAAACTCGTTCGAGACTCGATTCGTCTTAATCAAGCCGACTCGCGAACAAGATCGTTAACTAAGCGAGACGAGCTCGAGCCATACCATGTTTAGCTCGAAATCTCGCGAACAAGCTCATTTAACGGTTTGGCATCCGAAAGGAATGGAATTTGTGGATTTTATGTATTGAAATTGGGATAAATGTTGTGTTTTGTTTTGCTAGACTTTGCTATAGGTTTGAATGTATATTTTGTGCTCAGTTCTAGCTCGATCTTAAGCTATAATTAACATTTTATGTGCTAAACTCGATTCTGGGCTTGTTAAACTTATTTGGCGAGCCGAGCTTGAGTCGAGATCGAGCTTTTATTTTCATAAACGGGCCGAGCTTTAGCTTGCACATTAAAGCTCGTGACGAACACGAGCCGAGCCCGAACTATGGCAAAATTTGGCCTCACTCGGATCATTAACAACCCTATCCACAGTCGTTGCTATCATCAGAAACTACAAGGATGATAATCAGCTAGACGACATTTTCGCTAATCAGTTTAACTGTCTTTTAAATCTTGATTGGGATGTAAAAGTCGAACATGTGTATAGGGAAGCTAATTTTGTTGCCAACTTCTTAGCTAATAGGGGCCATCTCTTTGATTTACGCACACATCTCTTGGATGTGTGCGACCCGGGACTAATCATTACTGTACCATGATATCGTGGGGGGTATCTCATGACCATCTTATTTCATCTATTAATTAGACGCCTTGGCGGCGATCTTTCTACAAAAAAATTCCTTTCCAATTACATGGAAGGAGAGGGGGGGGGGGGGGAGTCATCACGTAATCTTGCCTTCCATTTCTCTTCTCACATCCAGCTTGCCGATCAAGACCGATTTTCTCGTTCTCGTCGACCAAGAACAATTGTTTGCCGTAGAAGCCTCAGCCGTCGTGGAACCTATTCCCATTTCCCTCTCTTCAATTTATGGAACCTATTCCCATGTCCTTTTGTTGTCCGCCATTGAAGAGGAAACAAACAAGAGCTAAATCAACATCTAAACCCATTGATTCCACAAAAGCGACCCATTTCAGCAATCGACTCTTTGGAGTTCGCAACTTAGAACCCCCAAAATAAGATCCGGTATAGATCCATCTCTCTGCTTCTCCATCGTCTCTCTCCTGCTATGTAGATCTAACATGAATTTTAGGCACCGCCATAGCGATTGAGGTGGTGACTGAGCTCCAAAAGGCTGTAAGGGGATGAATTTTTTAAAGTTGAAAATGTGATGTGCCGATTACGTGCCATGGAGAGTCTAGGTGAACATTGTCATCCAGGTGGCAGCCATATTAGCATAACGTCCACTTAACTGAAGGAGTCGATGATGATGTTAAAGTATTTGACGGAAACAGCTAAATTAGTAATAAAAAAAGCTTTTAAAAGTGTGGCTACATTTACGTATTTTTCAAAAAGTGGCTATTAAGTGGATAGTTAAGTTATAGTTATCCAAGTGTATTTTTCCTTTTTTTATCGAAACCTGTAGGCTATCATCCAACAATTACGATGGATCCAAAGGAAATGGTCTGAATCGATCTCAAGAAAAGGAGAGACATTGATGGATTATCCACCCAATCACCTGTCGATCCCGACCAGAAACAGAGTGGGCAAGCCAGTGAGCTATATCGTTGTTCCATCACGGAGTGAAGCTCTAGGTCACTGAAACATGCGAGAATCTCGAATTAACACATGCCAATCTCTTGGTCATCACACCAAACCCCCCAATTCAGTACGAACTCTTTCCCCTTTAACCAATTTCCATATCTAAGCTTGGCAATCAACTTCTAGAATGAGAGGGCTCAGCTCTCTTCTGTTTGCCTCCTCAAGCCCCATCAAGATATCCTTTGCTTCCGCTTCAATTGGGCGACACACACCCCTATCTTCTTTTTATTTGAGTAGAAATCCGTCTTGCAATGGCAAACCGTGGTCCCCATAGATACCCGACAAACCTTGTGAGCATTGAATACGAGCTTATAGTCCTATCGGTGCCCACCAAGGGGGTAACGCTGAAGTAGCGGCTGCCAAGGGTCAAACTCAAGATCTCTCGAGTATAAACTTGACCTTTACAACCTCCACCACCCCTTGGTGGTTACACACACCCCCTTTCTTTCATAGATGTGGCACCGCGAATGTTGCCCTTTCAATCCCTGATGATGCATCCAAACCCAATCCTAGTTTGCTGAAAAACACCAGCATCAGAGCTTAATGTAAATACTCCCTCCGGTGGTGAGGACCACCTGCCATTGCTCACGAGATCAAGCTCTAGGGCTGTGATAATTGAGGAAGCAGTTGAGCCAACGCAAGGCATGGGGATAATCTCATCCTGAACAAGTTTATGATTATTGTTCAAGTTGTTGCACCTTTCCTTCCATAAGTACCACAACTTGTTCATGTAAATACTCCCTCCGGTGGTGAGGACCACCTGCCATTGCTCACGAGATCAAGCTCTGGGCTGTGATAATTGAGGAAGGAGTTGAGCCAACGCAAGGCATGGGGATAATCTCATCCTGAACAAGTTTATGATTATTGTTCAAGTTGTTGCACCTTTCCTTCCATAAGTACCACAACACAACACTAAATTTCTGGATTTTCTCTTGTGTGAAGTTCTTCCAAACATCCTTGAACCAGTCGAGGCAAATTTTCCTTCATCAATCTCATACATCTCTTTTTCCTTTCCATGCATGTTATCTGTGTTTGGTCCAACCACACTCACGCGACATCATCAATTCATTTTTCAATGTGGCAACTAACTAGTAAGATATATTCCTTCCTGCTTTCCAAAGGAAAATGCGCACTTTAGGCTAAACATGAGTTTTCCCCAATAGATTCCAGAATTCAGAATCCTCTGTTGAAGGGATGTCATCTCGAATATATAGGTTATTACACTTACAAGGCTGAGAGACAAGTAAAATAAATGGGCTATAGAGGAATGAATGACTTCGTCGGTTTCTCCGTAATGAGACTATATTATTCGCTTTTGGGAAATGGTGGCGGCCCATGGATAGGGTGGAGCAATTCTAGTGGAATTTGCCTGACATATTGTGCTTTTTCTCTTTCTCTTATACAATTTACTTCTTGTAGGTACAACAAGGCTATAGTGGCTCAAAAAGTCCTTTTATCGATGTTCAACTAGTTGTCAACTATCGTTTTTAGTTGAGTGATGTACTTTGACTATCTATTTCATCTCACTATCTATGGAAAAAAACTAAAAATGGTTTTCATATATAATGTAAACGCCTTGTGATCTTCGGCCATTCGGCACTTGAATATGATTTTCAGGAGGAAGTGTTATAGCTTGTTTCCAATACTTCGTGACTTTCGAACCAAGCCTATGCAATCTCATACTCTAGGCCCCTCTGCATTTATTTAATTGCCAATACTATGATGACGATGTTGAAAGTGCGGCATTAAGACCTTACTTTTGATTGATCCATGTTGGTCTTGAGAAATTGACATGTCAGTATTTAGGGTTAATAAAACTCTATCCAAATTGGTGAGAAAGGATATGGTGGATAGGGATCTAGATACATAAATCTAAAGGTGTAAAAATGGAAAGAGCCTCTTAATTAGTTATATGGATAGTTATAGTATTATGAAAAAAATAATTTTTATATATTTATTTTATTTTTCCCTCTCCCCAATCACTTTCAAATAGCCCCCATTGCTTCTTTTTATTACCAATATTTTTCCTTTTACCTTATTTATATTTTTAACTAGATAAATACCATAAACTATCGTCCCAAAGTATACAAAACAGGACAAAAAAGTATACAAACTATACATACCATAAAATAAAAGTGAATGAACAAATAATAAATGTTGTACAAATCATAATATAAATGTGTACATATCATGAAATATACAAACTAATATTACAAGCTATACTGACACGCTAAAACACAACACCTAACAATGGCCAAGTGTAACCAATGAAATGGACTGCAGTATAGTGGCACAAGTAATAGATATCGAATCCACGGGTCTCTAGAGTTAATATTACTCAGCTTCAGTTCATTATCTAGCAAACTAGATTAAGGACTGATTTACTAAACTACTCTACTAACTACTCTACTAATTAAAAGTTGGAAACTCACTTAGGTGTGATTCCCCCTAGCTCCTCAATTAGGCCCAAGTTGCAATTACCTGTGGTTAATCTACTGTTGATTAAACTGCGGAAGATCCTAAATTAGCTTGGAATCTCTTAAGCTGACCAAGCCCTCTTAGACAGAATACCCGGCAGGCGACTAGCCTTCACCGGGATAGACTGCTAAGGCGATTCACACAGTTCTCCACTACTAGAATGAATTCCAGTACAAAGTAGTGAATTGATTGACTCTCGCACAACCAATTCACCACTATCAATCAAGGAAGCTCTCTTAACCTAATCAGATTCTATCTATCATAGGTTAAAGCAAAAATCAAGAGAATTTGATCAAGATTCAATTGACTCAATAAATCATGCCTCAATCGATTATAATCAAACAATATAGCATCCAAAACTTTATACAATAAAGATCCTAACACATGGAACTAGGGTTCCTCAAAACCTAAGTGAAGGGAGGTTACTCCATAGAGAAGAGAGAGACTGCAGAAATCTGATCTAGATCTTCAATCTCCATCTCCAAGCTTGATTCTCGAGCTTCAATGGCGAAGAAATCCTCCAAAATAGCTCCAAGAATGTTTCCAAGTTGCTCTCTCTCTCTATGGTTCGTCCCTTGGGTGTTTGGGAACCAAAACACAGCTCCAAAATCACCTCTAGGATGTGTTCTTTGCACTTTCTCTCTCTAGGGCTCTGTTTTTTCTCCAAAAAGTCGATTCCCTCTCCTTTGGCTCGAATCTGCCTCAAAATCCCGATTCTGGGCTAATTACGGGCTGAATTACGGTCGTAATCATGGTATGCCCGTAAATCGCCCAAAACGCGCGTTTTACTTAACTCTGAGGAAGGGAATTACGGTCGTAATTACCCAATTACTGCCAGTAATTATGGAATTACGACCGTAGTTACTTTGACACTTGCTCGTAATTGTCTCTGCGACAGGAATTCTGAAGAATTAGGCTCGACATTGCATTTACGGGCAAGACAGGAGCAATTACGACCGTAATTGGTCAGGGTCTGCCCGTAATTCTTCCTCCGCCCCTGTTTAATGCTTCGTTTCTCCCTCGTCCGGACTCCAAATCAGTCGCCGTTTGATCCCAGAAGCTCGTACTCTCGTCCTCTTTCTTTTAATGACAAAATTCCATGATTATTTGTCCATAATATGAGGTAGAAGTCCATTATTCCTCAGGTCATGCTCGTGTTTCTTCTCCCGAATTGCCAAATGATCTCCAATTGACTTGAAACTTGCACCTATGCTTCACTTTATGTGCTAGGACCTGAAATGTGACAACGGAACACAACCTAACGTAAAATAGGCCAAAGACGCGATAACTAAAGCTCAAATAGTCAAGAAACAAAGGGGAAAACATGTGCAAATATCAAATCATCAAATCCCCCCACACTTAATCGTTTGCTTGTCCCCAAGCAAACCAAGTCAGATACAAGGTAAGCTCAACACATTTCAATCATGAAACCCTTGGGGACATATCATATAGGCACGAAACACAGGAATCATACTAGCTTTTAGACATCAACACATGAACAACTTCAACAGCAACCTGGATGGCCACCACAGATGACATTCGAGTGCAGCGAAATCAGGTAAAGGAAGAGTCTCCCTTCTGTTCACCAACCAACCTAGACTTGACTCAACCACTTATTCAAGACAGTCAGCTCATGCATAAAACTCAAGACATCAGAATCAAGACCGAGCCATCTAGGTCCTCACCGGGGTAAAGAGTGTAAAGAACAAGGAAATGAATTGTTCAATCTCGACCAGTGGGGTCAGGACAATTTGATGCGAAAAATGTGCATACTTATTCTCTCAATCCCTAACGTCTCTTCACCATGACGGCAACCTCTAAATGTTAGAGTTCACAAAAATGGGTGTCATCACTAAGTAATCTTGAGGTCTTAGACACAGGTTCAAATGACTGGCTAGGGTCTTGGACATGGGGAAAAGGCCTTTTAGGTGGTGGAAGTATTCATAGCACAAGGTTCCACAGTTCCAAACTCAACACAATCACAGCCAATCAAACCAGTAACTTTCTTTCTGCTATTATGCATTACTCGAGTTCTTTAGAGCACAAGAGCGAAGGAGGTCACATAAATGCTAGTATTTCCAAGCCAGACTACTAAGAAACACTACTTAATGGGCACTATTCAGAATTTTGTGGTGGTGGCTCTCTTTTGCTTTCATTCATTTTTTTTTCTTTTCTTTTCTTTTTTCATTTCTTGAGAGAACCACCACCTATGCATATTTTTCAAACACGTGCCCAACTTTTTAAGAACTACCTCCAACCCTCACATTATATTTAGCAGAAACAGCAGAGAACATGTAAAAACCCACTGTGTGGAACCTTCTAAGAGATGCAAAAGGGTGATTTTTCATTGTAGACCGAAAGAAAGGATAACACACAGCTCAAAGGGGCTGACTAGGGGGTATGACACACCAGGACAATCAATTTGGTCGTGGGCTAATCCTATGCCTCCATCATCTTAGCTAATGACAACGTGAATGCTGCAAATCATGGAAGAGGAAACTATCGCACAAGAAAGAAATGAGCAGGCTCAAATCTCACATGGCTACCTATATGCTCTATCTCTCATTCTAATTCCCTGAACTAGATGCATAAAAGAATGTCAAGAACAAGTGATAAATCCAAGTCACAGTTGGTAAGCAAACAATTAAAAAACTGAATTCCTACACAATTTGCACGTCTCAATCATCAATATAGGTCGTCCTAGTCACAATCCAGTTGTCATGCATTAATTCAAAAGCCATTCGATTCACCAATTAAACCCACAGTGCCAATATGATCATGCAAACATCAGTACTTGGAGCCCTCAAATCTCGAAATTTGGACAGTGGACTAGGCTCCAAGCACGCACATACATCCAAACATTCACACACATACATAATCGAACATCCCCCCACACTTAAGCACGACATTGTCCTCAATGGAGGAAAGATAAGGAGGGTAGAACGAAGTTACGAGATCAAGGGTGAATGATGGTGGATGAGGCAGGCAGTGCATTCCAGGAGGAGAGAGTAGTCAGAACACAAACACCACATAATATCTCATAAAGGTTGAGTTATTGACTCTAAAATCAAATAACAAAAATGACTCAACCGAGGAGAAATAGAGAAAGAAATGCAAACCGACTGGTTGGGTTGCCTCCCAACAAGCACTTCTTTCACGTCGTGAGCCGGACGATGGCTCCTAAGTTTCGGTCCACCCCAAAACCTCCTTGAAGTTGAGGTTCTCGTCAATGATGTGGAGTCTCAAGTCACTAGCATGTGGTATGACAGGTGATGGAAGCTCGTGCACTTGATGCGGATGAAGTCTCCACCCTCGAGACCTCTTCTTCTCTTCTTTCGTCTCATTGCCCCAAACCATATATGACAACATCGATTGACCACCATCGCGTCCACCAAGAGGGACCGATGTCGATGTGGCCTTATTCTGGCAAAGAGACACTGCAAATGGGTCCTTGCTAAGAAATTCCTCGAAGTTTGGTGGAGATATCACATGTAACTCATGGCCGGTGCAGGCCTCTTCCACCTTAACTCCGTCCTCGACCTGGACGCCAATTGCTTATTCAACCCCCCTTTCTTCTTCATGTGGTATCACTCCTGGGAAATTTTCAAGAACTCCTTCTGCTTCACTTTCGTCATCCTCCACAACTTCTTTCTGCACCCTTTCTTGCTCTTCTTCTTCTAGCACGGATTGGAGAGCAAGCTGCCAAGCAATTTCTTTCATGAGATCTTATTGCATCTCCTCACTCATGCCCGCCTCTTCAAAGCTCTGTTTGGGATGTGGGAAGGTGTGGTCGGCTATGACAGGACATTCCTGATCATGATCATCACGGGAGCTCTCCGTGAAAACTTCAGTGTGCTCCACAATGTCCTTGTAGCCTTCTTCTTCTTCCTACTCTTCTAGTATGGTAGCAGAAGGGTGATCTGGAGCAGGTTGTGCACAAGAGCGCTCAAGATCATCGACGCTCTTCATAAGGCTCAGGAGGATCTCCTCTGTTTCACGATAGGCCTGGACACAATGATCCATCCTGGAGCATGATCTCTCACTGTCTCGAGCAAACTGCTCCATGAGAAGCCTCAATTCATAGTTTGGATCTGGCTGTGGAGTGTAGCATGGATCTGCAGAATGGCCTATGAAGGCCGCCATGGGTAACTCCAGCTCCGATGGCCCTTCTGGTTGTGGGAGAAATTCTTCTTGATAATGAGGTTGTTCTTGATATGCCCAGGGGTCTGATTGTTCTCCGTAGTAAGGGGGTTGGTACTGGAACCCAAATCAATAGTCTTCTCCTCCTTGGTTGCTCCAGGGAGTCTCGAGGTAATACCACTAGGACGGTGGTGGATACCCCCAATGGTTGGACAAGCCATGAGGATCCATGATTCAGATCTGCACCAACAAAAAAAACACCCAAGTGAAAAGCAAGGGTAGAAAAGAAAATAAAAACGCTAAAGTAACAAACTTCTGCCTTTCCTAATAATCTAGAAAGTCCCCGACAACGACGCCAAAAACTTGACACGCTAAAACACAACACCTAACAATGGCCAAGTGTAACCAATGAAAGGGATTGCAATATAGTGGCACAAGTAATAAATATCAAATCCACGGGTCTCTAGAGTTACTATTACTCAGATTCAGTTCATTATCTAGCAAACTAGATTAAGGAATGATTTACTAAACTACTCTACTAATTACAAGTTGGGAACTCACTTAGGTGTGATTCCCCCTAGCTCCTCAATTACGCCCAAGTTGCAATTACCTTTGGTTAATCTACTGTTGATTAAACTGCAGAAGATCCTAAATTAGCTTGGAATCTCTTAAGCTGACCAAGCCCTCTTAGACAGAATACGCGGCAGGCGACTAGCCTTCGCCGGGATAGACTGCTAAGGCGATTCACATAGATCTCCACAACTAGAATGAATTCAAGTACAAAGTAGTGAATTGATTGACTCTCGCACAACCAATTCACCACTATCAATCAAGGAAGCTCTCTTAACCTAATCATATTCTATCTACCATAGGTTAAAGCAGAAATCATGAGAATTTGATCAAGATTCAATTGACTCAATAAATCATGCCTCAATCGATTATAATCAAACAATATAGCATCCAAAACTTCATACAATAAAGATCCTAACACATGGAACTAGGGTTCCTCAAAACCTAAGTGAAGGGAAGTTACTCCATAGAGAAGAGAGAGACTGCAGAAATCTGATCTAGATCTTCAATCTCCATCTCCAAGCTTGATTCCCGAGCTTCAATGGCGAAGAAATCCTCCAAAATAGCTCCAAGAATGTTCCCAAGTTGCTTTCTCTCTCTAGGGTTTGTCCCTTGGGTGTTTGGGAACCAAAACCCAGCTCCAAAATCACCTCTAGGATGTGTTCTTCGCACTTTCTCTCTCTAGGGCTCTGTTTTTGCTCCAAAAAGTCGATTCCCTCTCCTTTGGCTCGAATCTGCCTCAAAAACCCGATTCTGGGCGAATTACGGGCTGAATTACGGTCGTAATCATGGTATGCCCGTAAATCGCCCAAAACGCGCGTTTTACTTAACTCTGAGGAAGGGAATTACGGTTGTAATTACCCAATTACTGCCAGTAATTATGGAATTACGACCGTAGTTAGTTTGACTCTTGCTCGTAATTGTCTCTGCGACAGGAATTCTGAAGAATTAGGCTCGACATTGCATTTACGGGCAAGACAGGAGCAATTACGACCGTAATTGGTCAAGGTCTGCCCGTAATTCTTCATCCACCCCTGTTTAATGCTTCGTTTCTCCCTCGTCCGGACTCCAAATCAGTCGGCGTTTGATCCCAGACGCTCATAGTCTCGTCCTCTTTCTTTTCATGACAAAATTCCATGATTATTTGTCCATAATATGAGGTAGAAGTCCATTATTCCTCAGGTCATGCTCGTGTTTCTTCTCCCGAATTGCCAAATGATCTCCAATTGACTTGAAACTTGCGCCTATGCTTCACTTTATGTGCTAGGACCTGAAATGTGACAAAGGAACACAACCTAGCGTAAATAGGCCAAAGACGCGATAATTAAAGCTCAAACAGTCAAGAAACAAAGGGGAAAACATGTGCAAATATCGAGTCATCATATACAAAAACATATAATGAAAATATACAAACCATTATATGTGGCAAATGGATTGGATTCATGGATCGGAAAAATGGATTGGTGAATTGATCCATGAATCCAAATGACATCCAATCCTTGGAACATTATGTATTTTGAAAAATTTAGGTAATAAAATGTTATAAAAAAAATTTAGGTGCCTAAACGTAATATTCCAATGATATTTTACATCAAAAAATATATTTGAGGTACCAAAATGTAAAATAAAAAAAGTATATGCACTAGACCGGATGCATTGGATTTTATTCATGGATTTTGATACTACTTGACGCCTCCATATTCCAGTGGAGACCATTTTCATCGCAATGAAGTAGTCGGGGAGGGTAAAGCGTGGGAGCAGCTCAAAGAAAGAAGAGTCTGGTTTGATTTGAATTTAGGCCCGTCTTTTACTAGGTGCGGGAATGGTGCAGGCAAGGGCGCCACAGTTTTCGAAGGTTCGGGTCGTTCAATGATACTTTACTTATAAACCAATAAAACAAATTATATAAACGAGATGATAAAAGTATAATAACAGTACAAAATATCACTACTTACAATACAAATCGATAAACTTGTATTATAAATCAATGAATGCAAAGTATACAAATCATAACCTAAAGTATACAAACTATAACAACAAACATTACAAATTGTAATATATACAAACTATCCATATAAACATTACAAACATAATAGACAAAAATAACCAACTAAAATGATAAGTGATACAAACAAAATTTATATAAACATTACAAACCAGACTTACAAAATTTATAAAATAGATCAACAAACATCACAAAGTTGCTGCTGCCACCGAGAAATTCTCGTCGATGAAAAATTCTCTCCACCGCCGCCAAAAATATCCTATCCGCCGCCTGAAAAACTCTCTTTCTCTCTCTAAGGGTCGGAAGAGGCAAAGAAAGTCGTCGGCCAAGGGGATTGATGATCGGAAAATGGCCGGCGGAGGCGGGGAGGGATGCACACGTGAGAGACTTTTTAGTTGCTTAATAATTAAAAATTAAATAAGCCATGCAATTACCACATTACCCTTTATTAACTTATATTAATTAGAACCATAAGATTTAAACAAGATTCCATGGTTGAGATTTTGGGACTACGGAGAGTCGGAGACCCACTTATTAACCTCAACTTACACCGCTAATTTTCTTGTACTTGCTCAGATCTCCGGTTGATCACTAGGAGAAACTGGTAAAGAGAATTATAGGGTTACCTATAGATGTCATAACAAAACCCGACCCGATTAACCCGTCCGATTAACCCGACCCGCAACCCAAATTAACTAAAAATCGATGACCCGTAACCCGCCCGACACGCAACCCGATTGATCCGCAACCCGATTGACCCGCAACCCGATTAACCCGAACCCGATTAAACCCAAACCGATTGATCTGAACCCGACTAAACCGTAACCCGACCGACTGAACCCGAACTTCACCTAATCCACTTGAATGATTATTATATTATTAGACCTAGCAAATTACAACCCGACCCGTTGACCTGACCCGAAACCGCTCAAAAACTAGAAATTTTTGTAACCCGAAATCCGAATGACCCGAACCCAATAACCCGTGATTTTTTGGGTCGGGTTGGGTGGGTTAGTGGGTCGACCCGTTAGACCTGTTCCATTTCATATATCACTCCCAAAATATGATAAAATCACTCAAAAATTGGTGAGATGTTAAAAAAAACACAAGGATTTGAATGACATGTTTGGAGTTTAAGGATAATCAAATATCATGTGTTTCTTGTAGTTGTATTACTCTTGTGATTGTTTTTTTGAAGATTTGCGCAATTTGTATTTCATTTCATTAGTGTGAGAGGATTTGAGAATATGTTAATTGACATGTGTTAGGTAAACTATTGTCATGCATATGTGAAAATTTGTGTTCTTTAAGATAAATATGAAGCATGTTTGATATTGTTTTTGAGAACGCTCGTAACCCGAAATGACCTGTAACCCGACCCGAAACCGAATGGATTGGTTTAATATTTGACCCGAAATCAGCCAACCAAACATGACCCGACCCGTAACCGAAGTCTCCAACCCGAAATTACCCAACCCGACCTGATTGCCAGGTCTATATATTATACTATACACAGTTTTTCAAAATAATATTTTCATTCTAAACTTAGGTAAAATTATTTTTTCTTTTCGTATATGGAACTTAAAAAATATGAAACTCACGTGATATTACGTATTTTAAGAAAATTATAAAAAATGAAACATGAACGTCACTTGAACACAAAGTTCTTTAACATAATTAAAAAAGTAAATATGAAATATAAAATCAACACAATGTCAATATTAATAATGAAGAATTAATAATTGAGATCATGTACAATATTAATATAATATATAAATTAAAATTTTGGTTAATTAAACTATTCAATAAAATTATCAATTACATATAAATAAAATAAAGTAATTTGTTTGGTGATTTGACGCTTTTAAAAGAAGAGGGAAATTTTAGGGTAAATTCAACTTTTTGGAAAGAGAAAGAAGAGGGAAATTTAGTTCTTTGAATTTTTTAGAAAAGAAACAAGTGGAAATTTTGGTGGTTTTGATTTGTGGGAAGAGAAAGAAGTGGAAAAGTTTGGTTTTTTTATTATGAAAGAGAAATAAGGAGAGAAATTTTGAGTATTCAACTTGTTGTGTAAGGAAGGAAGAAAGAAGGAAATTTGATTTTTCAATTTTATTGAAGAGAAAGAGGAGAGAAATTTAGTTCTTTCAATTTTATAGAAGAGAAAGTAGAGGGAAAATTGAGTGTTTCTAATTTATGGAAAGAGAAATGAGGAAAGTTTTAGTATTTTAATTTTTTTTGTGAAAAGAGAGAAGGAAACAAATTTGGTGTTTACAAATTTGTCGGTTTTTCAAAATTTTAACCTTTGAAATATGAATCCTTAATTTTTATATGGAGGGAATGACTAGTTAAATTTATTGTTATATGTTTTGAAGACTAATATATATATATATATATATATATATATGTAATTGTTTATGGGCTAATAACTAAATTAAACATTAGTTACAACAATCATTTGTTTTATATATCAGTTAATTTGTCTACTTGTTTCCTATGCTTCTACATTTATTTCAACTTCAACACTACATGATCGTTATTTTACAACATTTAGTAAAATTTTGGCACATTTAAGTTGTGTTCGTGTTGAACTTTTATTTCAAAATGGGGGTTAAACTTGACATGTTAAGTCATATGATTGCAATAACTCTGTCAGGTTGTGGGTTTGAGAATTTTGGTTAATCGAGTTGCGGCCTAGCGGGTCACTTTGGAATGGGAAATGAGAGGGAGGTTTGGGTGGGAACTTTGGAATGAAAAATTTATGGGCGGGTGAATATGAGCCAACAATTATATTAAACTTGATAAGTAATCTTTTACGGTTCATTGTTTAGGGTATAAAGTATATGGTTAGGGTATAGGGTATAAAGTACAGATGGTTTAGGATGTATATTGTTAGGGTATAAGGAATTGATGATTTTGACGGTTTTAAGTTTTTTATTAACATATGTTCACTTGAAGTTATTTGAAGCCTTTAACGACAGGAGATCCCTTTTTAATTTATGTTAATGGTACGTGGTTAGGGTACAGTGTATATGGTGTAGAGTATATGATATATGGTTAGGGTATAGCAATTAGCAAATATCACTTTTTCATCTATGTTTTGAAAATCAAAGTATGAATTTCACATGTATATTAACTATACTAGCAAAATCACAACTCATAAGGATATATGGTCAGGGTATAGGGTATGTGAGTAGTGTATAATGTATTGATGGTTTAGAGTATACGATCAACCATATACACTAACTTAATATTGTCGATTGAGGGTAAGACTAAGTGTATAAGATATATGTTATTGAGTAAGTTATGATTGAAGTCACAACAATTTTACTAAATTTGATAATTAATCTTTAATGATTCAATTTTTAGGATAATTTGAACAATTTTACAAATAACTTGTTTGGCAACAGTTTACTGAAGTTATTTGGACAATGAGTTATTTCGAAACAACTCCTTTTATCACTCTGCTTTTTCCAAATACCACATGCCAAATACTAGATTTGCATGGTTATACTAAACGAGATACTTTAATCCAATTACTATTGAAATAATACTAAAATATCAAATAAACAATTAATGGTGTCTTTTGGTTGCAACTTGCAAATGTTGATATCACCATTATTGTTAGCTAGTGTACTATACCAATTACGATTAATTACATAACAAGTTTGCAAGTCATACAAATTGATTCAACATTTTGACTAGTTTTTTTTATTTTTATAATTAAGTATATATATATGAGGTAGAAAGAAATTGGTTAAAGAGTTGAGAAACATATTTTTAATTAGTGTAATAAAATGTGTAAGTTGGTAACGAGTAATGGTTAATACCTTAATTTGGCCCAAACTATAGACAAACTTTCTACATTGGCCTGCGGTATCGGAAATTGCTATTCTGGCCTAAACTATGTAGCATACTTTCTTATTTGGCACGAAGGCGGGTTTGACCGTTAAATTAGACGGTCAACCGAGTTGATTGTTAGTCAAGGTCCACCTCACTTGCCAAGTCTTGGAAACAAGACGACACAACAGGGTGCCAAACGGCCGAGTACCAAGCCGGGTACCAAATAGGAGGTCATCCAAAAACTAAGTCTTGGAAACAAGGCGACACAATGGGGTGCCAAACGGCCGAATACCAAGCCGGGTACCAAATAGGAGGCCATCCAAAAACTAAGTCTTGGAAACAAGGCAACACAATGGGGTACCAAACAGCCGGGTACCAAGCCGGGTACCAAATAGGAGGTCATCCAAAAACTAAGTCTTGGAAACAAGGCGACACAACGGGGTGCCAAACAGCTGGGTACCAAGCCGGGTACCAAATAGGGGGTCATCAAAAAAACTAAGAAATTTGGCTAAGTATGAAGCCAAAGGGGTACCAAGCCGACAAGGCAGGGCTTGGTACCAAGACATGAAAAAACATGAATTTCGCTAAGTATGGAGCTAAGGAGGTACCAAGCCAGCAAGACAGGCTTGGCAGCCAAGCAAGGCGACAGGTACCATGACCCCAAAACAGCCATGGATGGATCGGCCAGGATGCAGAGTCGAGCCCTTATGGGGCCATATGGAGACAAATTCCCAAGACGGGCTTGGTAGCACCTTAACGGGGTACCCAACCGGCAGGGTGCAACTTACCAACTTGACGAGGCTACAAAAACTAAGTATGGAGACCAAATTGGTAGCAAGGAGTGTCATGTTGATTACATGGGCTTGGTAGCATGCCAGAAGGTGTCAAGCCGATGAGACGGCTTGGTAACAACCAACAAGTTAATGAGGAGGACTTGGTGTCATGAGGTGGTAGCGGTCTCAGGAGTGGGGAGTCATCAAGCACTCAAGGGTGAGATCAAGACCTCATCATGGTTCATGGAGGCTAAGGCAAGAGCCTAAACCCCATCCAGTTATGAAAGGGCGACAAAGCTCAACACTAACCCGGCACCAAGGTGATGGTTACCAACTAGTCACCAAGGCGGGACAAGAAGGACCCCGAGGCGGTTTGAAGCAAGAGGCCAACTAGCAGTTACTACGGCAGTTACCAAGCCAGTTACACCCGGTGGCTATAAATAGGAGAAACGAAGACGGGAAAAGGGTTCCACAACCAACCATTTAACACACTATGTCAAAATTTATCTTTTCTCTGCAACTTACCTTTTAGTTTTTCGGAGCTCTCACTGAACCTCCATAGGAGTAGAGTAACGTAACTTAGCTTGTTCCCAAAAAACCATCAAAAAACATCAGACACCCTCGTTTGAACATTGTTCGGAGAGCAGTGAACCGTGTTATTGTCGTTGTTCAAGAAGTCAAAGGTGCATTGAATGAAATCAAACACCAGATTTTCCTCGCCGGAAAACAGTATCAGTCATGAAAACTCAAGCAAGATAATCAAGGTGATGGAATCACGCTTCAATGATTTGATCATTAGAGTCAAATGCTATCATGACTCTTTTCTTCATACAAATCAAATATGGAGAACAGTCACACAATAGAGACTGAACAACTAGCCATAATACGTTCGTTCACATATGAAGCAACCAACTAGCCATAATTCTTTTTCGCCCTCTTGTTTGCCCAACCCAACTTTTCCCACCTTCCGTGGGGCCAAGCTTTCCCTCAGTCCAGTAGGCGGCCATGCCTCACCTTACCATACGTACTCGCAAGAACTGAATTGTCCTCTCCAAACACCCAATCCCCATTACATTTCCGGAATGACTGACGAGCAGCAGTGTCAATGTGGTTGTTTCTCCCTTTGCCAAAATCTCCCCCAAATTGACAAACAGAAAGGTCACAGAGAGTTGAAACAAAAGGGAGCAGTTCACAGAGTGTTGGTGGCTGACGAATACAGCAAAGGGGAGTTTCAAAACGAAGAGGAAAATGAGGGTGGGGATGACGATGTCGATGAGCAGGGAGCGAAGTCGGCTACGCCTGGTAGGTCTTATTTCTAATCTTCACTTTCTCAACTTTTTGGTCTTATGTTTTCGATCTGGTCTGTTTGGGTTTCCTACTTTTTCTCGCTTGGCGGTTGCGCCTAGTAGGTCATTATTGTTGATGTTGCTCTGGTGTGTATGCTGTCCATTCTGCTCGAATCAGAAAGCTTACCGTCTTCAAAAATGGATTATTTGACTATTACAACAAGCTTATGGCTCTTCCCAACAAGATACTACTTACTATTACCACTCCTTGTTTGTGTTTTTGGTTTGTCTTGCTCATGTTTGTTGTTAAAAGGAACCTGATTTATGTCATTTATTTTCTTCTTTTTTTGGTAGGAAAGCAGACGCTAAAGCGTCTCAGACTCATATATTAATAAAACGAGGTAGGGAAACTCCCATAACATCGTACTCAAGCCATTTACAAAGATCATGGCTATCCACATCAACATGATGTGTTCCAAAAGTAAGATTGTGGCCAAAATTAGCAAGAAAATCAGCAGCTTGATTTCCTTCTCTATACACATGAGAAACAGACACAATCCAATCACGATTAAGGAGATTGCTGATGTGCTGAGCCAACAGCCCGTGTCTATGATCATCGTCCGAGCAATTTTTCATAATGGTAATAGCAATAGCTGAGTCCAGCTTGAGTTCAACATGGCAGAAGCCCTTCTCCCACGCAATCTCAAGCCCAACAGCTGCTCCTTTGAGTTCTGCTGCAGTGATAGAGCAGTTTCTCAGGTTGCAAGCATACGCTGCACAACAACGTCCCAAAGTGTCACGAATGAGACCTCCAGCAGCAGCAAGACCTGAGGGTGAGAGGACAGAACCATCAGTCTGGACCTGTACCCATCCCTCATGTGGAGGAATCCATCCAATCTGGACCTCGCTTCTCACTCTTTGGGGTGTGAAGCTCTTGTCCACATTTTGCAGAGCCTTCTTGTAAATATTAAACCAAGCCTCAATTCTGCAGATTAGGGATTTCTCAACATACACTCCTCGTTTCTCTGCTTCCAAAGGTGCCACACAATCCGTCCAAATTCTGTACCTTGGTTAGCATCCTCCAGATTCTTGGACATCCACACCTTGAATGGCAGGTTTCTTTCCTTGCTGGTAACCCGGGTTCTGATTTTTTCCGAGATTCCTTCAGTCCTCTTGCCGTGTCTGATTATATGCTCAGTGGTTTCTTCAGCATCTTTGCAATGGTTGCAGTTTCCATTCAATGTGAGCTTCCTTTTCATGCATTCCTTGTTTGTGAGTAATTTGTCGTGCATCACCAACCAAAGGAAGTGCTTTGTGCAGCTTGGCCCTTTCCATCTCCAAAGCTTCTTCCAGAAGCCCTCCTCTGTTGTCTCCAGCTGGTCAGCAGCAAGCTTGTATGCTGATTTGAGCCTGAACCTCCCATCCCTCTCCAAACCCCAAATGCATTTGTCTTCTCCCATGTTGCTTTTTGGAGGTTCCATTCCAACAATCAGGGAAAGGATATTGGGAGGGAGGAGGGTTTGAAGTTTCTGCCAGTCCCAGTTCCCATTGTTATCAGTCCAGTCAGCAACTGATGAGTTCTCATGGGGGATGGGAGTGTCCTGTATGGTGAAGTCCTTGAGGAAGATTCCCTGATCCAGCCATGGATGGTGCCAGAAGCTGGTGGTTCTCCCATTTCTGATGCTCTAGTTGGTAGCACTCTTCATAAGGGGCATGGCCTTCATGATTGCCTTCCACAGGCTTGAGTGATTACTTCTTTTCATTCCCACAATTTGTCCATCCTTGTGTTTGAAGTACTTTCCCTGCATAACCTGCACCCACAGTTCCGAGCTATTATTAAGAATATGCCATGCAAGCTTAATCATGAAGGCCATATTAAGACTTCTAGTAGATCTTAGTCCTAGCCCCCCTTGATTTTTTGGTTTATATACAGTTTCCCAAGAGACAAGATGGAATTTCTTCTTTTCCTCATTTGATCCCCAAACAAACCCCATGATTATTTTATCAATCAAGTCGCACACAGAAGCAGGAATCATAAAGGTCTGCATTGCATATACAGGGATAGCATTCAACACAGAGAGAGCAAGAGTCACCCTACCCGCAAGAGATAGAGTTCTAGCTTTCCAAGAAGACAGTTTAAGGTCAATTTTATCAATGATGTATCGATAAGTGTTCCTATTAATCCTACCATGAATAACTGGGACACCTAGATACTTTCCTAAGTCAAGGGTATATTGGATACCAAGTTTTTCACATATGTCTCTCCTATCTCTATCTCTAGTATTCTTGGAAAACAAGATTCTAGACTTTTCCCTGCTCACCAGCTCCCCTGAGGCATCACAGAATCGATCAACACATAGGTTGATGATTTCTTCTTGCTTCAAGGAGGCTTCTGCAAAAAGGACGAGGTCGTCCGCGAAGAAGAGGTGAGACAGGGGGGGTCCTCCAGGGGAGAGTCTAACCGGATTCCATCTCTTTTCACTAACAGCCTCAGAAATACAGTGTCTCAATCTTTCAACACAAAGCGTAAAAAAGGTAAGGGGAGAGTGGACATCCCTGTCTGAGGCCTCTGCTTGGCTTGAAACTCTCAGTTTCACCTCCTTCCCTCTGCACCTGCATATCCACTATTGTGACGCACTTCATGATGATGTTGATCAGGCTTTAGGGGATTCCTGCCAGGGTCGAGGTTTCTTCAAGGAATTCCCAGTCCAAGTGGTCATAGGCTTTCGCCAGATCCAACTTCAGAAGCATCATCCCTTTCTTTCCCACCTTCTTTGCCATTGAGTGTACATATTCCTGCAAAATAAGAATATTATCAGTAATGTGACGATTGGGCACAAAACTGGACTGGTTAGGTTTCACAAGAATAGGCATGATGTTTTTCAGCTTGTTAGCGAGGCATTTAGCTAGCACTTTGTAACAAACGTTACAAAGGATGATAGGCCTAAATTGACTCATAGAGCTAGGGGAATCAACTTTTGGGATCAAAGCCAGTAGAGTCTCATTAATGAGCCTTATACTGTCTAGATTCCAGAAGCAATTCCTAATGAAACAGAAGAAGTCTTGGCCAACAAGGTTATAGCATCTTTTAAAGAAAAGATCATGGAAACCATCTTTTCCAGGAGCCTTAAGGTCATCCATGTCCTTAACAATATTATGAATATCATCAAGGGAAGGAGGCTTAATCAATTTCTCCCAAATACGGTTATCCAGGGGCAGGAATAAAGCAATGATGGTATGCTGGGAGCATCTGGTGGCTTTGGTGAACAGCTGAACGTAGTGCTCTCTTGCCATGGCTTGTAGTTTGTCAGGATCAGTGATCCGTTCCCCATCTTCATTCTTAAGGCAGGCAATTTTGTTTCTCTTCCTCTTGCAGAGCGTACTGGTATGGAAGAACCTGGTGTTCTGATCCCCATGGATGTTTTAGTTTGCTCTTGACTTTTTGATCCAAAGGATCTCTTCTTGCCATAGGACGTCTTCCAGCAAAGATGCGAGAGCGAGAAAGAAAAATAGAAATGCCATTATAGAAGAAAGCTGATCTTCCCACTATGATAGCCTCAGTCCTTGCTTTCTAAGATAGAGATACGAAAGAAAGAAGCTAAGCCAGTGACTGGTCTTTAGACAGGGACAATGATGTAGGGTTCCTAGCATTAAGGATTTCAAGGGACTTCAATTCATTCGCCAAGATTCTTTTCTTTCTGAATATACCAAAGACCTTGTTCCAGTCTTTGAGTTTACTGAACAAGTCCTGCAAAGCACAAGGAAGGGGGTGACCATTTTTCCATTCAGAATTAACAAAGGAAAAAAATCATCATGAGCAAGCCAAGAACAAGGAATTGGAAGCGCCTCACCAATTTGGATGAAGCTGGGATGCTTTTGTTGCATAGCAGGATCGGCTTGTGGTCCGATTTCATTTTGATCAGGTGAATGATAGTGGTTTGAGGGTAATTTTGTGTCCATGCCAGGTTGCAAAGTCCTCTACCGAGCCTCTCCCTGACTCCAGATCCACCTTTGAACCATGTGAATCTAGGACCTGTAAAATCCAAGGTCCATGAGTCCACAGTCATCAATGAAACTGACCAAGGGTTTGACTTTGGCAAAACTGAAACTGGCTCCTCCCTGTTTATCAGATGGTATTGTAATGGAGTTGAAATCTCCAAATAGTATCCAAAGGCCACTGATTCTATTATTGATCCCACGAAGAGCATCCCATATTCTCTTCTTGCATGCTCATTCGGGTTGGCATAGATAGCAGTAAGAGCACAACATTCTCCACTTGACATTGAGCAGTCCAGGTGTATGAACTGCTTATGGATCTCGGTGTTGGACATCTGGACGTCACTCTTATTCCACAACACCCAGATGCCTCCACTTAATCCAGAAGCATCTGAGATCTCACAGGAATCAAAACCAAGAGTTGAGATGATGTCGATGGCATCCTTTCTACTAACTCTTGGTTCAACAATGCAAACAATATTTGGTTTGTGAGTAGACTTGTAGAAATCAAAGGTAGGAAAAAATTTGAGATGCTTTGCACCTCTGCAGTTCCAAGAGAAGACTTTAATCATAATACAGATTAGAGAGTGCTTCTCTTTCCTCAACACAGGGTTGAAATCAGACAAGGTCAAGGCCATAGCCGTCCCATCCACTTCTCCTCTGCAATGTGCTTTTGGATCATGGATGTCATTTTCAGGTTTCTGTGTTTCCTCTTCCTGCTTGGATTCAAACTGATTCTGCGGGGAGGATGCTTCACATTTTTTGGTGACAGATTGTTCTTCATGTCAGGGCTTTTGCCTTGTTTACCATTCTTCATAGCCATTTCCTTCATTTTTGGTTGATGTCCCTGCTTTGCATCCTTGGAGCTTTCTTTCTCCATCCCATTTTTTGGTTTGGATGGGTTATCCATGCTCGTAGATGTTTGCTGGTCATCAACCTGCAGGTTGGTACTATGTCCCTTGTTCCCTGATGCCATGACTTTCTACTTTGAGAGCCTTCTTGCTTCTTTTACCCAATGTTCATCTTGGCTTTAGTCTTTGGAGCCTCCTCTCCCTTTTCAATGACCAGTTTAGAGCTGGACTTTGGAAGAATATAAACAAGCAAATCTGGATTTTGATGACCAAATTGGGAGCTTCTTAGGCTGAAGGGCGTCCTTTCTGTATGTACTCCTTTCCTAACATTATGAGCGAGTTCCATGTAAAATATGTTCCAATGTTATGTTAAAGATTAAGACCCAATTTGCTTTTGTATCAAGTTTCTCTTAGGCTTTAGTAGTGGTCATTTCGATTGTAGGGTAATGTTACGGGATTCAGATTGCTAATTTATGTGGTTCTATGAGCATTTTGATTATTCGACCCTTATGCTACTATTTTGTGTTCTTTAGTCAATCCCATTTGGCTTACACTGTTGGTATTACAATATAACTCCTTTCATTTCTTTCTTCGTAGCTACCTGAGCATCACTGACTACACTGCCTTGATCCAGCAAAGAACCCGGTTCATGGGGAGGATTTTCTTTTGAAACCAGCGTCAACGCATACTTTAGTTTAAAGTAACTCCTATACCTCTATGTCTTAGGTAAACCCAGATTTGTCCATTTTCTATCTCACTTGGACTGTCACATTCATGTCATTGATTAAGTCTTACTCTATTCATGTTATTAGTTAGATTTTTGTTAACACATTACCAATTGGTGATTTGCCATTCAATGATCCACTACCAACCTTATAGTGTACTTTTTACTTGCGAAATAAACTTTCATATGTATTTTCTTTATGCAAACTAAAACGTCCATTCAACTTGATGTAGAAGGATATTGCTGTAATGTGTTTCCTCTGATGAAGTTTTAGATTGTTATTGAATTAAATTTACTATTGACTATCACCTCCCTTCTTATTGCCTTTTGTTTTTGTTAATCCATAGTTTCCCTGTGTCTTTACTTCTTCATGAAAAATGATTGACATGAGAATGGGGTAAGATGTCTACAGGCGCCATACAACTTCTTGTTGTCATGAACGTAACTTGCTGCAATATCACGATTGAGACAAAAGGTGGTAGCTAATTTAGTGATTTAAGCGTTACCAACTAAAGTGGGCAGTGCCAGGTACTACTATTTGCTGCAATATGTTACAAATTTATGTAGAATAGTGGCTTGAGAAGCTTTGTAAAGCTGCCTTTCTAGGAGCTTGATGGTTTTGAAGTTGATATGCACACACGCTCCAACATGTATAATGGCTGCTAACCTATGTGAAATGCTTGCGTGTATAGATTTTTCAAGTCAATGAACATATATGTTTATGTCGGTTAATGCTCTCACTTTAACGGGAGGTATTTGTTAAACGTGCAATTGAATATCACTAATGTGATGGTCTTCCATGATCTTTAATGTTGCAGGTGTGCACTCGGTGTGATTTTGACCAACAATGATGGAAGCTGTTTGTTGGAATGCATCCATGGAGACTTGCAAGAGCAGCTGATTCGGTTTTATGCACTGCAAGTCTGCAACTTCACGGTAGGAACTTATAATTCAGTTTTATGCACTTCAACTTCACAATCTAAGTCAGTTCTTTTCACACTTGAAGAGTGGCTGAAATTGACGGCGAGGAGGAGAAGGAAGAGACACTTTTTTTTATCTCTCTTTATGTATCGCTCTTCACCATGAGTACATACAGGTTATCTTCAAACTGTTGTTACTACTTGAAGGTTTTGGCTTGAGTGCTAAAAGTTCCTATCTAATCTACAGTTTGGAAAAGGCAGACATTGGGATATTTAGAAGCTCAAAGCTTAAATTTCAACTTTATCTTTCCGCAGAAGGTGAGTTGAGTTATGGGTTGGCTGAGTTGCACTTCTTTCTTACTCCATCTACTGAAATTGGATAAAAAAAATTTCCCGGAAGCCATGGTTGAACTGCTTTCCCGTCCTGCATTCTTTTTTATCTCTTGGGATTTTTCAGGAAGCCATTGTCGAACTGCAACTATTGGGTGACGAATCTCACAGGGCAAACTAGATACATACGTGATTTATGTTCGGTCATTTTTCATCTAGAACTCGATTTTCAGAATTCTGCTTCTCATCTTCTTCCCTAGTTTTAGAGTTTTGCTCAATGTTTTCAAGTACACTGCTTGGAGAGGTAGGGTTAGGTACTGGATCCCAGTAAATAACTCTTGTTGTCTGTTTTCAAAGGAATTGGACCCTCTTTGACCAGTCCTTTGTTCGATCTATGATGTTCGTTTGTTTGTGAAGCTTTTGCTCACTATTCTGGGCGCTATTCCTATTTGCTTTGTTTCATTGACTGTTTTTCATTTGTTTGACCTGGCAAAAGTTTGCTTTCGTTTGTTTCCAGTGCTTATGGATGACCAGATGGAAGCAGAGGTCGTGGAAGAGCTAACCAAGGTGGTAGCTTTGAAACTCGAGCTACATTTCCTACAATGATTGTTGTTCTAAATTGTAATGACTACCAAAGCTTACATATCAAAATGGTAGAAAAAAGTGTCTCAAATACCACGGACTACGTAGAGGCCGAGTCCAGGCTAAATATCACCCTCAAAGAAAATGTAAGTAGAAGAAAACTCCTCTCTATTCGATTTTCGGTTTCGTATAGAGAAGAAAGCACATTTGAATCTGCAGATTGATTGTCCTTTGGGTGATACTGTTGTACCTTCTTGGTACTGTGGCATTTTCTTCTTTTGCTTTTACCTTTTTCTATTATAGTTGCTCCTTAATTTTGTCATTGAATGGTTAAGACCCAATTGTGGATTAGATCAATATGTTGGGAGTTCAATTATCTTTTGGATTAGCCATTACTAAATATTTCCCCGAAAAACTGTTGTGGTTGAGGGAATATTGGCATTTCTCGCTAGCTGCAGTTGTGAGGTTTTGGTATTAGAGATAAAAGCTTCAATGAGCAGGTAGTGGTCATTCAACAGTCATGGATAATAATGTAGTGTGCATAAACTATTTGTCTTTCCTCGGACATGGATAATGTTCGACAATCAGAGTTCCTGGGCAATGCATTTGTTTTTTACTTTCGCTTTCGGAATGTGTAAGCTCATTGGAAAATATGTACGTTAAGAACCTTTAAAACAAGCTAATAATACCACCCTGATTGTAGTAATATGAACTACCTACCAGAAGATCATGCTGATTGGTTGGCTCATCTTCTACTGCTCTTCATTATATGTGTGAGGTAACCCTTTGACCAAACAAAGCATTCTTATGACATATGAGCAATGAAAGCACAAAAAAGTTGCATCTTTTCAAAGAGAATGAGGACAATATCTCCAGAGTTTTATTAGAATGCCAAACATCTTTTCACAATCTTTGGCTATTAGTGGTAGTTGGTTAGGTAGCCAAATTCGAGTAATGAGTGTATTTATTGTGTGTCTTTTACACTGATGTTAGGAACGGGTAGAGACTTATTTATAACATAAATAGCGATGTGATTTAAACCTTTTCATTTCTATTAAAATTATTTTCACATGCTCTAACATTAAGTAATTCTTAAGACACACAATTTGAGGAACATGGGTCGGTGCTCCTTCTTTAGAGCACAAAAATACGAACTTGAATGAATTCAAAACCATTCACGAATTAATAGATGCCACTAAAAGACAACTAGCGATTGTTTCACCTGAGAGTCGCATACATATGGTGGGTGAGAGTCAGGACGGAGAATAATTGAAGATAATACAAGCTCTATTTAAGGCTCAGATTAGCATACGAATTATCTGCCAATCACCAGCGATGGACTAAGACGCTACAAAATTCAGACTCTGTACATGTACTATGAACTCAGCCAATATAGCCCAGGACTAGATTGGAATAGATAGATTCGATGAGATTATTGAGGTGTTCACTGATTTAGAGATTGTTTAGACTTGTAGAATAGTTTTTTTGTATTATAATATTAAATTATTTAGATGATACCCTTTTGGTGTAAGAGAACGAAGATTTGACGGTCGATAGTTAGAAAAAAAAAATGGGAAGATAAATAGAAACAAAAAGTCCGTGGGTTGGTGGAGTACTAGAATGTCATTTGGAAAAATTAGGAGGTTGAAGAGGGGGGAATACATGTACTTTTATTTTTTATTTTAAAAAATAAAATAAATACAAAGTGAATTTAAATAATTTTATTTATAAAATTGATAACAACTTGTTTGAATGAGCTATAAATTTATTTATTTTATCTTTAGTCTGAACGTATATATCGAATTAAAAAAAATATTTTATGATTTAGTATCTTGATCCAGATGTATATATTTGTCTAAAATTTGGTAGTATGTTCAAACATTTTTAAAATACCTATCATATCAATGCTTTATTAACATCTTGATATACAATTCTCCAAAAATAAAAGTTTCCCTCTCTAACTCTCTCGAGTTTGACTAATCAGTACTCAGTACCTTAAAAGTAATCCGGCCAATTAACCGGATGAAAGGCTAGTTTTATTTTTCATTATAGAGTTTTGAATTATTAAAAAAAAGAGGCCCAACTGCCAGACAGTTGATTCACGCCAAATTTGGCGCCCGTCCCTTGCACCAAGCTGCAATATGAAGCAGTGAGCAGAGCAGCATCCCGCTCCCAAAGAGACGAAAGGAAAATCGTGAAACCATTGTTGCATCTTCCGGAACCTTAGTGCTTTCTTCCTCCCTGCAAACGCAATCAATAATGGAGAACCTGGACTTGCAGATAAACAATGCGGAGCGAGAGGTCCTGGCTTTCGGAGCTCGCGTGGATGGTGCTTTGGGCGCAGAGGCGATCAACGCAGATGTCGGCAACCAACTGTAAGTGTTTGCGAACGACTAATTACTTGGTGTGTTAAAAGTGAATAATGCACAAGAACAAGCTAAAAGTGTATGCCAATTGCTCCAAATTAATCCACATGAATGATACTGTGTGTGTGTTTTATTTTTTCTTGGTGTTGATGATGGATGGTAGGCTGGATGAGGCCAGATGGGTTCATGAATCGGTGAATTCTGTAACAACGAGGATTGCAGCTACTCGGGCTGTAAGGGACGACTATAAGATAGGGATGGCAAAAATATCCGTAACCGTGGATATCCGCCCGAATCCGGCTTAATCGGGTAGGGTAAAACCCGAACCCGAAGGACATTTAGTGGGTACGAGTAAAAACCGAACCCGAATATTGCGGGTAATGGGTGGGCATGGGTTTCTCAGTATCCAACCCGAACCCGTCCGATTATACACATACATATGTATTTTGTCTTGAAATAGTCATTATTTATCTCTAACATATTTTATATTTAGCATATAAATATAATATTTTCATGAAATTGTGTTGTTTTAATTAATTTTCTTCATTCTAGTGAATTATTGTCATACTTTTCCTCTTGCGTATGTGAGAATACGCGTGAATGTTAACATATTAGTTTGAGTTATGAAGAGAAATCATTACCCATGGATAACCGTGGATACCCGAAACCCGAACGGGTATGGGCATGGTTTTAATTTTCTACCCGTTTTATGTGTGGGTATGGGTATGGGTAAAACCCGAACTACTTTAGGTAGGATAACGGATATGCACTATCCGTCCCCGATCCGACCCATTGCCATCCCTACTGTAAGACCGACTCATGGCTTTGCTGGGCTTTTCTTTGTTTTCATTTCTGATCTGCTTCAAAACTTCATTTCTTTTTATGGTGGTTGAAATGCAGGGCAGATGCTGCAATCCGTATCTGAACGAAAAAGCAGGTGGCTTCCAATTGAGAGAGGCTTTCGTGACAAGGTGAACAAGATGGCCAGAAGGGATCGCCGCTTTCTTCCTTTCAGTGTCGTTACTACTGTCATACCCTCAGGCTCTGCCAATCAAGAAGAGTATTCGGACCCGAGAGCCAGTTTAAGAACCGCTGTGGCCGAGTACAATCGAATCGTCAATCATGAAGATGAAGATCCTACAATCAAGATGTTGGACGATGATATTCAGAGTGCGACTGCTGAAGCCACTGATCGCTTACGAGCTCGGCATGGACAAGGACCCTTGATCCTGCGTGTCAGATCAGAGGCGGAAATCCAGGCCATTGCTCGCTTCAGAGATCTGGCCAATGGAGGCCCTATCCTGCTCACCACCTATCGACATGAAAGGAATTTTGCAACTTTGATGCGCGCAGCTCAGTTCTACGGGTTTGAAATCAGAGAGGAGTGAGTGAAACCTCCTTTGTCAACATCTCGAGTACCTGCTAAGCTAGCTAGCAAAGTTGATGATTTAGTAACTCATAGTTTTATATGAGTTCTTATGATAGCTAAGAAGAACCAAGTGGAAAGGAATTTTACCTGTAGTGAACTTGTAAGGATTTGGGTGAGCGGGACAACTCTAACTTACTTTGTTTGTAATGTATTAGCTCAATTCATTTCAACCCAATGATAGTTATGTAGCAGGTAATTTTAAGAGCAAATCGAACACAGTTTTGGTTTGTGGATGATACTATCTGATTTGGTATCTACAGTTGAAATTTTGCTGCACTGTTTTCTTAACCTGTTGAGACGATTAGAATGGTGTTGCTGGTTATTAATGGAATCCTGTTTTTACTTGATCGATCCTTCCCTTCTGTTCTGCTGTGTCTTCATCGGAGCCACTGTTTCGGTATGTTCATTTTTTAGTCTTTCTACTTTTGAACTAAAGTTTGTAGTAAATTTCCCAATGGTAGTTAATCTGGGATGGAACGCCCCAGTTGTCTCCTTTGAGACAACAAATTGGATGTCAATATAAGCTATCAAATTACGTTATTATTCATGGAGTTCCACATTTCCATCTTCAACGAGATACCAACTACATAGTGAAGGCTTATTCAACTACTTAAAGCTAATAGCAACAGTAATAACAATGGAAGAATACATTTGTACTTGATGACAGGAAGAGCAGAAAAGAAAAGAAGAACTTGATTGGGACAATAATAACATGTTAAATAAGAATCTTCTTCTTCCTCTTCTGCTGCTTCTTCTTCTTCCTTTTCTTCTTGCTCTTCTGCTTCTTCTTGCTCTTCTTCTTCTTCTGCTTCTACTTCTTGTTCTTCTTCTGCTGCTGCTTCTTCTTCTTCTTCCTCTTGATAGAGCAACAAGTACTTATAGATACGTGAAGTGAATTTGGGAGGTGGTGGTGTGAGAGCTGAGTCGAGCTTCCAATTCCATCTTAGCTTCAGAGATATGAGCATCAACCTGAAGTGGTTCCCTGGGGGCAGTGGATCTTAAATTTTTGGTATCAATAAGGACCTGCTTCAGTGAAGGCGAGGCCATAATGATGTAGGCAGCGAGCTCCATCTGAGGTTTGCGACAATCAACAACCTGCCAGTCGCTAGGATGTACCCCGTGCAGCTGAAGCACCTGCAGAGAGTGATGCTTCCAAGTTGGCAACTCCTGCTCAGGATCCTCCCACTTATTGTAGTAGTACAAATGTATGAACGATATGAACAGTTGGCGCAACATTGGAGCTGCCCTCAGCAGGGCCGTGCACTCCAACATACTTGTACCAGCAATGTCTATATATATGGATAAATCCAACACCGTGAGCTTCTCAAACCGCAACCATTCAGGAGCCCGAACAGATAGAGGTTTAAAGTTGTCAGTGGTGAGGTCGTACTTGAGAAACTGCAATCGAGGCGCAAACTTGTTGGATTCAGACCGAGACCACGGGAAGTAGCAGTGTTCATCACCATCCGCCGCAAACTGGATGTCCCCGAATTCGACCCTTGGGACGACTGGTCCTCCACCCACCTTCAAACTACGAAAACCAGGGGCAGAAAAGATTTCAATCCTAGTGACATTGTGGAACTCTTCTTTTGGACACCAAAATGTCAGCCTCTGCAGGTTGTCGTTGTTGGGACGACAAATTCTGATCACTGTATCCTCGTCGTGGAAGGAGCAATTGTTGAGAGCCAGGTGCTGCAGTGAGTGGCAGCGTGACAAGACATGATCCAGAGTTCCTCCAGGAATCTTGGACACGTCCTGAAACTCCAAAACCTCGAGGCGGCTGAGGTCTTGCTTGGCGACGAATTCAGGGGTGAAGAGGGGGACAGGGATCGCGTCGCGAGCCTCCCAACCGGGGCGCAACAGAGACAGTAGGGTAAGTCGTTTGACTCCCTCGCCCATACCGAATTGGATCCACCTCCACCCAGCCTCTTCCATCTCGGTAAACTTGAACACAATCTTCAACTCGTCCAGTCTGGTTTTGGACTGTCGGATCAAACCGATGGCTTGGTCGACCCGGTCCACGAACCCCCGCCGCTGCGACTCGGATCTCCTGTCGTCGTCGGACTTTTTGAAATCCAGAACCGCGCTGTCGATCAACTGCCACATGTTCCTCCACCGTTTCCCCAGTAGGATGCTGTATCTTGCCGCTTCGTTCATTGTGGTCGCCGACCGCGAAAGGATCCCCACCGCTAACTCATCCGGCAGTTTCGAAAATTGGTCGGTTGTTGCTTCTTCTTCGCCGCCGCCGACCAACGGTGTCGCCATTCCAAAGTTGTTCCTCCTTCTCTTTCTGCCTTGTTCCGCTTCACAGATCGACATTCTACTTTTTTGTTTTTTCGCCAAAAGAAAAAGAAACCACCTCCAGCCCCAAACCTTAATTTTATATATGTTCTGTTTCCTTTTACTTGTCCCTCTCATCCTCGGACTCGGAAAGGGAAGCCCCGCTTGGTTTCCAACTTCTCCAAGGAAAGGATCCATTTTATACAAATCCAGCCCATGAGTAATATGGGTTATTGAATTCGTGGGCTTCGCTCGGCCCATTTGACATTCTCTCTGAAATCTACGAGAGAAGTCCGGCGATCGTCGCCTTCTCCTTCCCGACCTCCTCCCTGTCACTACTCGGCTTCCGCCGTCTCCAGTAGACTACAGCTGCCTCCGCTCATCCATCGGCTTGGAGTCTCGGGAGTTGTGCTGCAACTTTCTTGTCCGAACTCCTCCCAGGTACCAATCTTACTTCAGTCACCGATGCCTCCAATCTCTTACTAATCAACGGCCGAATGCTGAGGGAGGTAGGTCGCTTCTCTCCCCTTTCATTCCCTTTGAGTCGCAATCAAAGTGTCAGTTTATGATTACGATTAGTGGGTACCTGGCGATTTGGATTTTCGTCATTTAACTTGATTCCTTTGCTCGGTTGATAGATTCTTGAGTTCAGTTGTTGTAATGAGTCGGGATATAGTCAAGCTGTGGGAAAAAAAGAAGGTTTTTGTCCGACACTTCACTTAGGTAGACTACGTCAACTTAAGCTTGACTTTATTTCCCCCCATTTGTGAAAGATAATCTTGTATGACTCGTGCATTTGATAATGTAGAATGGAAGTTTGCTTGATGTCTTTCAGTTTAACTTTACTATGTTTTGTAGTGATGTTTAGAGAGGTGAGGACTCTAAATGAAATGAAATGTTTCTGCCATCATTACTAACTGGATTTGTTGGTTGTACAGTACTATGCAGAAGAGTTGGTGTATGTAACAGATCATGATGGATCGTAATCTGCAGCAAGAGATGAATGAATCATCTATTACTACCCCGAGGTTTACTTACATACATGATCGCGAGAGGGCCTTCGGCAGCATCCAATTAATGTGCATCATGGTTATAGTTTGGCAAAGCAATCTGAAGAGTTCTATTAATGTGCCTGCTTGCTTTCTGTTTCTCAGCAAAATGGATTCTACCTCTTCTGGGTCCTGGAGGCTGCAACTCAGGAAATACAACTTTTCAATCGACAGGATAAATCACCTTTTTAGTTCTTTTGTGGAGTCTAGTGTTCAGTTCAGTCCTTCTCAAACTTGGTATTGGCAAGTCTGTTATGAAAGGTTAGACGTAATGAAATCAGGCTCTTCTACAAAGCATATTTTTTTTGTTAAAACTCTATATCCTGTTCGCTAGTTGCTAACATAGGCTGGCACTTGCAGAGTTGGTTTTGATCATGCACATTTCGGAGTTCAACTTGAAACACATTATAGAAGGTATGCACATAAGTTTTTTTTTGGTATTTGGCCATCGCCATAGCCAGGGAACTGGGAAGTACAAAATAATAAAGAGTTAGCTGGCTGATGTAGGGGTTTGAGATTGCTTCTATTTGCAAGCCTCTGTCTTTCAAATTAAAACACACAGCGTCATACCATTTTGATCGGAATTTCTGCAGAAGGTCCTTGTTGACCTGTTCTTTTTATCCCCTTCCTACTTCTGTATTGTCTGCTGTGCAGTGGAAGAATATCTCGCCATTTTTGTGCCAGTAAGCAAGATATTTACTGGATTTTGTCTCTGATTTTGCAGAAGGAAGAACTCACTCCGGTTTTCAAAGTATGAATACAAGTTGTGCACATTTCTTCAGATTTTTAAAATCCTCCACAACTCATTCACGTTTGGTGATAGTTATGGCGTCGTATGAACTGACAGCAAGAATAACTTAGATGAATATGCACCAGATTTGCTATCTTCTCGAGTTCTGATTTTACATAGCGTTGATCAATGATTTGGAATTTTGGTCGCGTTCAGGAGTTGCATCCACCTTTGATAATGCTGCTGGTTCCTATCTGGAAAGCATTGTATTGTATGGTGCTATCCGGTTCAGCATGGCGCTGCAGGCGTTGAGGTCAGTTGCTGAGAGGTACAGCGCAAGCAGTGCCAGTGTTGCAGGTCATCATTCCCTAGGAGGCTGGCTTTGCTCTTCAGATTGACAAGGCGTTGGCTAAAGAAGGCATATTTGTGGATGTTCGTCTCTTCAAGCCACCTTCTGTGTCTCTCGCTGTGAGCTTCAAGAACATGGGGGAGAAGGCTGAGTTCGCCTGAAAGAAGTTGAAGGCTATGATTCCTTATGCTGCTAGTGCTGAAACAGTGGTTATTCTGGGTTGTGGTCCTTATGGAACTGTGTTGGGGACAAAACAAACATGGGATTCTATTTTTTTTGTGACGAAATGCTATGCTGGTGTAACAAAAAATAATTAGAGTTATTTTTTGTGGGCAAAGAACAATTTTACCTTTAAACTTGTCTGTTGTCATTTTGGCTTATGAATATAAACTATTTCTTGTTTTCTTTTTGGAGAACCTCTCTTAACTGGACACTGATTCTTTTATTGAATCATCAATTCATCATTAATTGATTCCCCTCACGACTCCCTCATAGAGTTTACTATGCAAATTAAAGGTCGAAAAATAGAAGAATAGTTTATATTGAATGAAGACGTACAATGCTCGATCTGTTGAAATAAGAAAATGTGACATACGAGAAGGACACACCGGAAATTGTTCAATTAAGGGATATCGAGTTTGGATGCCGAGTTCAAGGTTCACCAAATTTTGAATTTTGGAAGATGAGGGAGGAAATTGACCCACATCTTTTCTCTTTTGTGGCTTTACTTATTATCAGTGTTATTAAAGCCGAGCCGAGCCGCTCGGCCTGACCGGTAAAACCGCCACCCGGTCACAAAACCGGCTCGGCACAGTCTAAAAACCGCTCTGGTTTTATGTAGCGGTTGGCAAGCGGCCGAGGCGGTTAACCGTTCGAGCCGATTGAGCCGCTCGTCCGGTTTTTGCCATTCAGCCATTAAATTTAATTAAAAAAATTGCAAAATTTTGAAAATTGAAATAATCCAAAAACGTCGTGCTCTCAAACTGAATCCTTATTTCCATTTCACAATTTCGAAGGAAAGAGATGAGCTCTAATTAAGAAATGTCCACTATTTATAGTCAAGGTTCAGTAAGGCGCTAGGTATGAAGTGTTGAATAAGTTGCTTAGAGCATGCACTCCTCACTATAAAAAAATCTGTCGTACCACTGCTACAAATGATGTCTTCGAGACATATAAAATCTTTAAAGGAAAGATAAAATCTCTTCTTGAAGGGGTGAATAGGATGAGCTTAACAACAGATTTGTGGAAGTCTAATCAGACTGTGCAGTATAGGGTTCTTACTTGTCATTTTGTGGACAATGATTGGGTGCTGCAAAAACGAGTTCTTAATTTCTGCCATGTTGAGCCACCTCATACTGGACTTGTTGTGTCTGATGCATTGCACAAATGTTTGGTTGATTGGGATATAGTAAAAAAAGTGTGGGCAATCACAGTAGATAATGCTTCTTACAATGATAGTGCTCTGAAGCATTTGAAAGGAATTCTTAGTCATCAAGGTGCATTTCCTCTTGCCGGAGAAATGTTTCATATCCGATGTTGTGCTCACATACTTAATATATTAGTGCAAGATGGTTTGGAAGAGATTCAAGAGATAGTTAATGATGTTAGAGAAAGTGTTAAGCACATTGTTGCTTCTGAAGTTCGAGTTGCAATATTTCGGGATATTGCTAAGCAACTCGAGTTGCCTACCAAAAAGCTTGTTCTAGACTGTTCTACTCGATGCAATTCGACTTATCACATGATATCTATAGCCTTAGAGTTGAAAGATGTGTTTCCGATGTAAGAAAGAGACTCTTCGTATCATTCTCTCCCAACAGAGGATGCTTGGGAATATGTTAAAAATGTGTGTGACTTTCTTGAATTGTTTGATGATGTCACAACTATGATCTCTGGAAGTGATTATCCAACTGCCAATCTGTTTCTTCCAGAGCTTTGTGATATTAAACTGTTATTGAAAGCTACTTTGAACTCAAGCAATGCAAGTACGAGGTCTATGCCTTCCCGAATGCTTAAGAAGTTTGATAAATATTGCGGTGAGGCTAATTTGGTGGTTTCCCTTGCTGATGTCTTGGATCCGAGGAACAAATTCAAGATGCTTGAAGCTTATTTTCCAGATTTGTACACTCCGGCAGATTCTGAGATGCATGTTCGGTTGGTCCGAGATAAGTTGTATAAGCTTTTTCATGAGTATATCGAGGACTTCAAAGCTAGAAATGTTGCATCAAGTTTAAGTGAAGATCAAAATGTTGCATCTGCTAGTACATCAATTGGAAATTCTAAGAAAAGAAGTGGAAGAGCAAGGTTTGATTCCATGATTCAAAATGTCAACTTTGCTTCTACCATGAAATCTGAGCTTGATATCTATCTTGAGGAAGGTCTTTATGTGCATACTAAGGAGTTGATGTTTGATATCATTGGCTGGTGGAAAGAGCAGAGGATAAGGTTCAAGATTTTATCGAGGATGGCTTGCGATATTATGGCAATTCCTGTTACATCGGTAGCTTCTGAAGCTACCTTTAGTGCTGGAGGAAGGGTGATTGATCCTCAACGTGCATCCTTGGGAGAAAAGTCTGCTGAGGCTCTACTTTGCTCTCATGATTGGTTAAGAGCCCATCATGGCTTAAAAGGAAATTCTGAGGTGTATTTTAAGTACACAATTTATGTTTAAGTTTGGATATGCATTGTTGTTATGTTATTAATTCTGATAAAGACTCTATTTCTTGTCTTTGTAGGCTATGACGAAGAAAGAAGATATTATCGAAATTGACTTGGCCTAGAAAACCTTGGTTAGTCTTGTTTGCGTATGTTTCTGAATCAATTCCAGTTGCTGTTTGTTTTCTAATTGGAGAGCATTGTCCATTCTCTCAACATGTTTTTATATTCTGTTACTACTTACTTCTATGCTTTCATAATAATTTCCAGCTGCTGTTTGTTTTCTTATTGGAGAGCATTGTCCATTCTGTGAGCTTGTTTTCCTATTCTAATACTTTTATGATTTCTTAATAATTCCAGCTGGTCTTTGTTATTCATTGGAGAGACATTGCTTCCTTATATTATAGTGCATGTAGTTTGAGTCTTTGGTTCTGTTATCAACATAAATACAGATTTATTAGTTAAGAAAAATGGATGATACAATGGATTTCTCATATCTTTATATTACTTTTATGCAGGGGAATGTGACTTGACAACTGATGAGTCGTGTTGAAGATGATTGATGCATCTTTTCTTTTGAATTTTGAGACTTGTCGGTTGAGTTTCAAACTCCCAATTTTATGGTAGTTTAGAGTTTCACAACTTGTTCACAAATATGTTTAAATTCAGTTAGTATTTGTAAAGATGTGATGGACCATCAAACAGCTTTTGTCAAATTCGATGGTCTAAGTAGGATGTACATATGGAAATTGCGATTCAGAATGTGTTTTATTTTGCTAGACTATGCTACATGTTAGAATGTAATTTTGAGCAGAGTTCTAGCTCAATCTTTAGCTACAAGCCTACAATGGAACATTTTATGAGCTGAACTCTATATTGGCTCGTTAAGCACATTTGTCGAGCCGAGCTCGAGTGGCTCGTTAATCACTTTTGTTGAGCCGAGCTCGAGTGGCTCGTTAAGCTCATTTGCCGAGCCGAGCTCGAATCGAGCTCGAGCTTTCATTTGTCCTAAACGAGCCGAGCTCGAGCTTGCCCATCAAAGCTCGTGTCCTAAACAAGCCGAGCTCGAGATTGAGATTATTTTAACGAGCCGAGCCTGAACTATGGCAAAGCTCGGCTCGACTCGGCTCATTAACAGCCCTATATGCAGCTGCTTCTTTAGCTAGTAAGCATTCCAAAAATATTTGACTTAAAACTCAACAGGGGAGTAAGCTTCTTCCCTTTGCTGCATCATCACAGGCTGCTGCCTTTTCTTTCGGTTGCTGGAACATGAACTTCGTCTTCTTTAAAACACTTCTTCTCTTCTGATTGCATTTTTTTTTTGAATGTGTTGCCTCTGAACTTGCAGCTTCTCTTTCTTCCTTTATTTTTGATTTTCTCTGAACTGAAAACAAGAAAATTGAAACTCCTGTAGTGCAGGAGCTAGCAACTGGCTTCTCCTTCCCACACAATCATGAAACTCGACAAACAAACATTCAACCTTTTGATGGAATTAATCTTGACAACCTGGTCATTCTTCTCTGTTTGAATGTCTTTCTTTTCAATCGAAGCTTTCATTCCACACTCAGTAATGGAAGATTTCACACAAGCAAATTCTCTAACTAGTGCTGGACCAACAACTCCATTCTCGACAGCTTTCTTCTTCCCATTCACTACGGTAATTTCAGCATCAAGGTCAAATTTTTACCTTCCTCAACTGGGTTTTCTCCGGTGGGTATGAAATGCCTTCTTCCAACAATTACCTTGTGCTCTACCATCATCCTCTGCCTCAAACTCTCGAATTCAAGATCAACCCTTTTAGCATCCTCGACAGGCCATTTGTGACAATGACCCTCGTTCCGTAAATTGGATTTTCCTCTGGGAAACCAGAGTTGGCCCTGTTTGCACCGTTGGTAAGACCCACATCCTCAAGCTGGTTTTTGAATTTCTCTGGTTTGTGAAGGGATTGGATCTCTTCATTTGTTTCCTCGAGACCGGGGAAGATGTCATTGTCTCTCCTGCTGTCGAAGAGGATGGGTTTGATCTATGATTTGGCGGTGACAGGTTTCCTCGCAGGTGGCGGAGATGCTCGATGGAGCTGCTCATTTGTGACTCAAGCTTGTTGACGACGATTTCAGATCTGGCGGCTGAAGCTCGCTGCGAGAGAGCTTTCGTGGTAGCTGGGAGAAGGTATGACTGGGCTGAGTACGAGCATCGGGACTTGTGCTACTGGATTTGCCGATTGCTCAAAGGCGACAAGAGATACGATTGCGACTCAGAAGCACCAGTAGAAAACTAGATCTGTATTATTGGGTTGAAAATAGTGATGGCAAAGGGGCGGGGCGGGTACCTCAATTCCCATGCCCCGCCCCACGCTACTACGTGTCGGGCGGGTAAAACCCGCGCGGGTACGGGGCGGGGAGGGTCGACCCACTCTTACATGTTGTTCAAAAAAAAATATAAGTAAATTTTACTTTTTACAATAAAACGTAGGGAAAAACACTTTAAGAATGAAAAATATTGATAATAGAATGGATAATTGAGCCTAACAAGTTGAAAGATCGACTCTAACTAGTTGAAGAAAAGTCAAAATAGGAGAAATATGTATAGATATTGTAAGAAATTGAGATAAAATGAGTCTAGAACAGGGCGGGGCGGAAGTAGATACCCATGCCCCGCCCCATGCTACTGCGGGTCGGGTAATACCCGCCCCATCGCGGGTCAGGTCGGATAATACCCGCGGGGTGGGTTGAAATTGCCATCACTAGTTGAAAAGGGAAAGAAAAGGCGATGATTTTGCGGCGGAAGGTATTAGGGATGAATGGGTTTAGAACTGGAAGATGTGAAATGGGGATTGGGGGATTTTTGGGGAAGATCGGGTTGGTTGCGATTCTTTTGTTCTGAGGATTGAGGAATTGGGAGGAAGTTTGGGCAATTTGGCCGAGGAGGGATGGTGGGTAAGCACCGATGGTGAAAACACACAAAAGTAGCGAAGAGATGGTGAACACCACAACTAGTGCTGGGATTTGGGGAAGAAATGCAATGGTGAAGTTTTTTTTTAGGGTTTATGATTTGAAAATTTCATATCTGGACATAGTCTTTATTTTTTGGGTAGAGGGTTTTAGAGCTCTCTAGGATCTAGAGGCTCTGATATCATAATAACAAAGTTGAGTTATGAAAAATGAAACCCTAGAACCTTTGGGTGTTTCTCATTCATAATTGGGTTTAAATACTCTAGTTTGGCACTACAAGACAAATCGTACCAGCTTGTTTTTGGAGAACCATAAACTTAAAACAAACATTACAACTCATACCAAAGTCTAAACATTGCAATAAACTAAACTTGATGATGATGATAACTTCCTCTAAGCCTTGTCGATCCACTTTGACATTCATGGTCGTCGGTTTGAGTCTTGACGATCTTTTAATATCTCCTATTAGAAGACCAGATCGTTGCCGCAGCTGCCTACCACCTCCATCCATGCCGCCATTGCAGTCCTCCACCCGCGTCACTACTTTCGTCGTCGTAGCACCAGACCGCCGCCGCGCTTTTCCCATCGTTGATCTACCACAACCACCGCCTCTAAAACCACCATCGTGCCTCAAACATCATCGATCTCCACCGCCGCTCGTTGCAAGCCTCTTGCCTCCACCATCATCGACAACCACAGTGTCGGCGGTCCATCTCCAATTTCGTGGATCGACACTACCACAACTAGTCGTTGGTCGTTGCAGAAGAAAGAAAAGGGGGAAAATCTCGATTTGGGCTCTGGAGTGCTCTCTCTGCGTCGGATTAGAGGTGGGGATTTTTCATCAATTTCTTCTAATTTTTAAAAACTACTACACTAGCCACGTAACCTAGTTAAATTGAAGAAATACTGTAGGAAAGTTATTGTTTTGGTTCCTCAGTTTTCTAAGGGATGGTTTGATTTTGGTGATTATTTGGTTGGGATAGTTACAATGCATGCATTGTCCATAATACATTGTTTTTTTTTTTTTTTTGAAATTTTTGCACAAACTATACATGCATTGTTTGCTTTATGTGATGGAAACTATCACTCAAAATGAGTGATAGTAACATCTCAAGATTTTGGTGAGATTGTTGGAGTTTTTTTTCAACTATGTCCCTACCTTTTGATGTGTATTGCTTTTTTATATTAAAAACAAAGGATAAAAGTGACATTTCACCAGTAAGCAATATGTCTTATTTAAATACTAGAATAACTATCACAGAAACCAAAAGATGTAAACTACAATATATCAATTTTCTTATATGCATGTATATTATTATACATGCATTGATAACAATGCATCTATTTAACTATCACCAAAACCAAACGACCTCTAAATCTCAAGTTTTTTTGTGAGATTGTTGAGATTGCTTGTTTGAGATTGTTGAAGTTTTTTCTTCTTCCAACTATGTCCCTACCTTTTGATATGTTTTGCTTTTTTATTTAAAAAAAAAGGATTAAAGTGACATTTCACCTAAAAAGTATTATATCTTATCTAAATACTACAATAACTATCATAGAAACCAAACTATGTAAACTACAATACATCAATTTTCTTACATACTGATACATGTATATTATTATGCATGCATTGATAATAATGCATCAACTTAACTATCACAATTTAATTATCACCAAATTCAAAGTGACCGAAATAACCATCCCTTTAATAAGAATTCTCAAAAATAAAATAATTGTTGCCTTCTCTTAAGATGAGCGATTATTGATTAACCACCCAACCTAGAAGCTTATCTTACTAGCTAATTGCTACTCCTTCCTTAATCGCATTTCACAGTTCAAGTAGTTCAATCAACACATAATTATTTAAATCTTAAATTAGGAACGGATGCGTTCTGTAAATTATTTAACCGATAGATATCTCAATTGAATTCGTTAAATTTAACGCCAATCGAACTACGCGAACTTTGATCCTGAGATGTCGGGTACGTAGACAACCGGAAGGTTCAAGTCCATAAAACTCTTTAAAATATTAATTTATCAAATGTTACGTTATATCATTACCGATGGGTACATGATCAATTTATCACCTAACTTATTTTAAATAAATTACGATCGATGGATCGTGTTCAAATTAAACAGCTATTATGTATCGATGGGTACGTGATCAACACTCATTTAATATATCTCAACGAATTACGATCAATGGATCGTGTTCAAACCAATAAACTATTACGTACTGATGGGTACGTGATCAATAATCATTTAACCTATCTCAAACAAATTACGATCGATGGATCGTCATCAGATTAAGCAACTATTATGTACCGATGGGAACGTAAGAAAATGTTTTAAAACAAGTAAACTCCAAGCAAACTACGAGGGCTTTGATCCCGAGATGTCGGGTACGTAGGCGGCCTATGGGTCCAAGTACACTAATAAATAAAACCCTTTTTCCCCTAAAAATTACAAAAGTATTATTTCATGTAATATATTTCAAAATCGACATCACATATTCGAAGTAAAGCCAAATAATTTCAAACAAACAAATACCGAATAAAAAGACAAATCAAACTTATAGTAAGGGCGATGTAAGGGTGCTAATACCTTCCTTACTCGTAACCGACCCCTGAACCCATAAATCTATTTCGCGGATTGAGCCGAGCCTAAATCATAACATATTTAAACATGGCTTTTCCGAGTGTCCAATCCACTTCGAGAGATTGGTGGCGACTCCTCTTTTTCGCGCCGTGTCGCGGACGGACCGTTTGCGACATTCGACGCGTGGTTGGTTGGTATTCACTTATTTACAACTAATATGTGCTTAACATATTAATGAAACAAAGTAATGAAAATGACATCAATTAAAAGTATAATAGCTCAATACACCTGACACTGTACATTTAAAAACCTTTTTGTTGTTCATACACACTCAAATTTCCTGTTTAGTCTCCTTCGATAGCTAGTTAGGCTGAGGTGGGCCCTTCGTGTCACCCTTGGCTTCTCATATACTCATTTGCCGCTCTTTTATATATATATATTTTTCTTTTGCTTCTTTGTGGATCTGGAGAAAGTGAGCGAAAAATCGCGTTGATCACAAGTTGCTTGACTAGCTTCGGTTAGACCAAAGCATTTTTGGGGTTAGGGATAGCTCTCCATGACTGAATTTTTACTGTTCAAAAGTGTCAGGAGAGAAACCTTGCAAGCTATGAGTTTTGACGGTTGGAGCTCTTGCTTTGGTTGATGCGCTGGTAGAGAGAGGGCAGTGGGTGGAGATGTCAGGGAGGAAAAGAAGTATCGATGGGAAATTTTGGGGATGTTGATTGGGCTGGCTGCTAAGATGGGCCCGCCTTAGGGAGCTTGGGATGACACCACGTTGATCATCAAGAAACGCTGTTTGGTGTGGAGAAGTTTAGAAGCACCACGTATCCCTCAGATTTTTGTCCACTCATTTTACCTAACCGACACAATTTTCTATCTTCTTCCTCATAATTACTTTGTGACTGGAGCAGGATAGAAGCTCAGAAGCCCTCTTGAAAATAGGAAATCTCTCTTCCTCTTCTTAGTTCTAACACATCTCTCTCAACACAAATAAACCTCTCTTCCTCTCTCAACACATCTCACAGAAGCTTTTTCATCTTTTCTCTAAAATCGCCGCTCCCAGCGGTCACCGAAGGGCTGCCGAACAATCCCATCGACTTTGATTTTCGCAAGTCTCTACAAATCCCATGTACTTTTTTTGTTTTTGTTTTCTTAGGGTTCTCATGTAAAATATGATAAGGGGTTGATTATGGGTTTCTGAAAGGGTGTCTTTGATTTCTTTTTGCAGGTTTGTTCATCGTATTTGCCCTCCCGTGAAACAGAAGGGCCCCAGCTCTGCATCTGAGTTCATGTATCCTTCATTTTTTATGTTGGCTTTTTAAAGTTATTCTTTGGATGCTTTGGATTTCACTATATTTTGGTACTTCTCAGCGGCAAAGGTTTCTTTCTTTTGGTTCAGTGGATCGGATTTCCCTGTTTTCTCCCCTGTCGCTCTTCTCCAACTCTCTATTCAAGATTTGCTGCTAGGGTGGACTAAACGAAGGTCTGCATCTTCATTGCCATGCTCAGTCAAGGTTGTGACCTGGGATTCCATCTCTTTTTCCCCCTCTCTGCCCTTTTTTTTATCTACCCAGTTTTCTATTACTTTATCTGACTTTTGTTTGCTGCTTTTGAAGGCGAAATTATTATTATTATTATTATTATTTATGAAAACAGGAGATTTTTTCATCAAATACAATCTACACACATATGTTTTACATAGACTCGGACTTCTACAAAAACCAATTTGTCCGAGAGTCAAACAACAAACTCAAACAGACTATACAAGCTAACAGATTCAAACCAGACTATACACATCTCCCTACTACATATATGGTTTTACCACCACTGTTGCTGCAAACTCACAAAATCCACATTCCATATCACCCAACACCTTCAACATTTTCGAAATCAATTCATCACAAGTGAGGTACTTCTTGCCATATAACCGACGACACCTCTCCCTCCAAACTTTACTAATCACCAAACAACACATCAATCGTCCAACCCTACACTTTCCAAACCTCTCAGTAGCAGTCCTCCAACTCTCCTGCCAGCCATTAGATGGAAGATACCCCCAGTTCGCAGGGAAAAATCTCATGCAATTCTAAGTATAGCTGCACTCAGAGAAAATATGATCTCGACTTTCTGGTAAGATCATGCATAGAGGGCAGGTCTCATCTACATCAGGCTTCCACTTTTTGATTTTATCAAGAGTAATTATTCTATCAATCATGAAAAGCCAAACTAACAAAGAATTTCTAGGGATCTGAAACTTACCCCAGATTAACTTATGGCCAGGCAGCAGTTCTCCCCTTGGTCTAATATGCTCCCAAATCTGCTTGATACTCTACTTTTCCATTTTCATACCCTTCCACAGAACCCCTTGATCTGAGTGCTGGAACTGATACGCAACCATAGTGCGAGCTTGTATAATTCTATTTCAAGCCCATGAACCTGAAATCTGATTATCCCAAATTGACAAATTCCTCAACCGATATTCCTTTAACCACGCAATCCACATAGTATCCATATCAGACAACACCAAACATATATGCCTAATTATACATGCAATATTCCAGGATTTCAAATCCTTAAACCCTAACCCACCTTCCTTTTTTTTTGGTAAAGCACCCTTCTGCCAGGACACTTTAGCTTTTTTGTTCGGATCAGCTGAATCCCAAAGAAAATCAAAGCACTGTTTCTCAATCTCTTGTATACATGCTGGGGTAACTGAAAAATCTCCATCCAAAACTGAACTATGATGGAAAGAACTGAGTTAATGAGCTGCAGCCTCCCTGAGTAAGTAAGCAGTTTTGGCTTCTACCCCTTTATTCTCTTTGTTATTTTGTCTACCAAAGTTTTACAATTTGTTGTCCCTAACTTTCCTTCAATAAGGGAAACACCTAGGTACCGGACTGGAAGTGAACCCTCCTAGAAACCAGAAATAATGATAAGCTCTCTACGAGTCTCAACACTCACTCCAGCACAAAACAATTCACTCTTCGCTGGGCTACAACACAATCCAGAAAACTTTGCAACTTATTCTAGGATTTTCGCCACAGTCGTAACCCCCTCCTTAGTCCCTTTTGTAAAGATCAACAAGTCATCTGGAAAACATCGGTAGGTACGCCCCACTCTATGACATCGCGGATGATACGGAAGCACCCTTAACATTGCAGCCCTATTCAACATACACGACAAGATTTCCATAGTAATTGCAAAGAGATAGGGGGATAATGGACCCCCTATCTTAAACCTTTCTAAGCCTGAAAGTTGCCAGTTAACCCCCCCCCCCCCCCCATTTACACAAACTCTAAACGATGCACTTTCCAAGTAAACTCTAATCCAATTAACAAACAGATCAGATAGCCCCATAACAGTCATCACAGTATAAAGAAATCTTCAGTGAACACTATCAAATTCTTTCATTATATCGATCTTTAAGGCACAGTGTGGGGAAACTCTTTTCCTATGATACTTTCTAACCATTTCATGTGCCAGGATAATATTATCACTGATTTGTCTTCCTTTGATGAAAGCAGACTGATTGCTGCTAATCAACTCTGGCAGAACTTCCCTAAGTCTTGTAGCTAATATTTTTGTGATGCATTTGTAAATGGCATCATGGAGTTATGTTATAAGGAGGAGCTCTTTTGATGGCTATTATCTCTCTACTATGTGATGATAAGTTTTACCTTCTTTTTTTCTATCACCGATCTGCTTCCTTTCTCTCTTCCGTTTCTCTCCAGACCGGAAAGGCGATTCGCTGATTTGTCCTGTTTTCTTCCACCTGCCACTAAGAGAAAGTAGAACTCCAGGTTGCTCAATAGATTTGAAAGGTACATAGAGGTTTTGGTGAAGAAGTCGATCCACGGATTGGCATTTTTCGTCTTAGGCAAATGCCATTAAGGAGCTGAATTACTGGCCAAAGATTCAACCTTCCCTTCATTATGACTCGTTCTTTCCATTATTTTTTCGATCTCTCGCATGCGTGTATGTTCTCTTTTCCAATAGTCTTTTAAATGGTTGTAAGGTCCGATTCACATTGTAGTTCCATCAGAAGTTTGAAGATGTATTTTTGCTTGAGAGAACTTTCTTCTGTAATAATTGAAGATTAGTTGAATCCACTTAAATACCCTGCAGTTTTTCCTTAGTTAGTTTGTTAGTTTGGCAAGTTCCTGATGAGGAAACCTTAAAATTTAATGGTTCAGTCTCTTTGGACGGAGAGTGACCGAACTTAAAATGTTTTACTAATTTTAGCGACCACGAATGGAATTAAATATTTTTAGTGACTAAACATGAACGTTTTCAGTAATTTTAGTGACCAACCTTGTAATTAATCCTATTTATATATTAACGAATATCAGTATATCAATTCTACATATTGGTTTATCTGTAACAAACCTTTTAGCTTTGCCTTAGCGAAATGATTGTACGTTCCTTAAAATAAAGATTGACTTTTTCACCAAAAAAATAAAAATAAAAGATGACTTCCCATTTGTTTACTAATATTACCTTTCATTTCCTTGGATTTTAATTAACAAATTAATTTTGTGTATGTAAAGATCACATTAAACACGTAGTTACCCTTTTTGTTTTTATAAATGTGCACAAATCCCTACGCAGAGCGCGAGAATAAAGTGTTATGTCAGTTCCAAACTTCTAATCTTCTCAATTCCAGTTGATCACTCCTATGTGTGGCTATGTTGTTGATTTGCCCGAATCCGTGCCCACGATTGCAACGTATCATTGTTGTTGTTGTTGATCTTCCAATAGGCCCCTACTAGATCGAGAATATACATCAATAAATCTCATCTTGCCAAATAATTCAAACATGTTGAGTTTGCTCAGTCCTTTTGGTGAAAATGCCTGCTACTTGATGAGAGGTACAAAGATTGTAACTCTGACCAACCTAGTATTAGTCCTTTCCCTAATCACATGCATATCAACGTCGATATGTTTGATCATCTAATGAAAAACAGATTTCTCAGCCAGCGACGGATCCAGAACAGAGAAGTGCACTGGGCCGCATTATATTAGAAAATTAGAATCGTAAAATAATATAATAATTATAATTCTTTTTACAATGTAAATTGTACACTACGGTATTTTAATTTAGCTAATGCATTAATAATGGAGGCCACATTCATACCAATAGTATACATTGTTTCAAATAAAATACTTGAGCAACCGGCTAGAAATTCATCGCTCATTTTGTTGCTCAAATCAATTTTCACATGTTTCATTGTTGAAAAGGTTCTCTTCGTATTAGCTATTGAAACGAGCAGCATCAACACTAGACAAATCAATCTACTAATCAATTTGCATTGCGTTTCCATCCCTATATCATCCAACTGCTCTAGTAGTTTTTTTCAAGGGAACAAACCTCATATATGTTTTAGTCTTTCACGTTTTAAACTTTTTGAATTTTGGGTTTCATTGTTTTTTAGACGAATAACCTTTGGGGTTAGAATTTATAAGCTAAATTTAAAGTAGTGATTTTGAATATGTTCATTGAATCATTTTCCTAATTATACTCAATCTTATTTTAGAATAACAACGAACCAAATATCTAAAATCGAAAAATTTATAAGGCCTATACTAATTATGGATCCAGAGGAAGGCTGGGCCGGGGCCCGGGGTGGCCACCCCTTTTTGGGGAAAAGAGAAAGAATCAAAATTGATAGATGCGACAGTGGCAGCACACGCACGCCCTCGTTCGAAGCGCTATCGGTAATTGGAAGGAGCAATTAACTATGTAAAAGCAGCGGATGAAGAATCGGGGGCTTACAGTGAGGCGAGGAGGCACGGTGAATGTACAAGAAATGAGGCAGGGGTCGACTCGGATGCCTCGTAAAGCGAAGTCTTCGTAGAAGCTGCACTCGTGGCCGACTCGGTGAGGACTATTGGGCCAAACGACGAGTTCAGCAGCTCATGCACTAGGGGTCGTTTGGAAGTTGCGATTGTTAAATAGATGTATTGTTGAGAATGCATGTATAATATTATACATGTATTGTTGAATTTGATGCATTGCAGAATACAACGTTTGGTATGTGTGATTGTGTACATCGCATTAGCTAAAAGCTGAGACAAAACAATCTCAACTCAACTATCTCAACAATCACAACTAGAAGTTGAGATATAACAATCACTCAAAATGAGTGATAGTTTCTGTCAAATCATAGAAACAATCCATGTATTGTTTCTGCTAAAAAAAACAGAAAACGATGCATTGTAAACAATACATGCATAATGATAATCTCAACAAAACAATCGTAACTTCCAAACGACCCTTAAAAAAATGTCTTTTGCCAAGGGTTTCATAGCAAGCGTTCTCTAACCCTTATTAATTTATCCGGAATATTTTGTAGTAACCATCCTTTCCAAGGGTTGAAGAACCCTCTTTATTCTTAAACCAAAAGACTTAAACCAAATTCCAGATACGGGATGGAATAAACTACTTGCGTTTGTTTGGAGCTGGCCAGACGCAGGTATGTTCAGCGCAACGTCGACGTGCAGTTTTCGAGGCTACATGGCATGCTTGTCTAGGGCATCCTTCTTTTGAAAAGCTTTCATCTCTTAGTTTATTGTTGGGTGTTCTTCTTCAAACATCCTGCACATATACTCCTCAACAAAATGGAGTCGTTGAAAGAAAACATCGTCACATCCTAGATACAGCGAGGGCATTGCAGTTTCAAGCTAGTCTCCCTATCAAGTTATGGGGAGAATGTGTTCTTACTATAGTTTATCTCATTAATCGCCTTCTGACTAACGCCATAGGGAAAAGCCCTCACGAGATTCTTTTCGACAAGGTTGCTCCTTATCATCATCTTCGCGTATTTGGGTGTTTGGCTTACTACAAAGACACTCATGCGCACCTTGACAAGTTTACTGATCGGGGTCGATCCGAAATTTCTTGGGCTATGCAGCTACCCAAAAGGGTTATCGGATCTTTGATCTTCTCTCTCGGCGTCTCATTACTTCTCGGGATGTTATATTTCTCGAGACTTAATTTCCCATGCAGGATGAAGCCAGACATGAGCTTCACTAGATCCCTCGCCCGGTTGTACCATCTCACGAAGACACTGACGATGCTCTCCTCTACGTGCCACACCGGATTCTTATCCAACAGGTGGCTCTCCCATATCTTCGGGCCCTGGGTCCTCTCCAGAACCCACGTCTCCCACGTTCACTTCCCCGGCTAGTAGCGGTTCTGGATCACCTTCCCCTCCCTCTGGAAATGGTGGTGACACTTCTGTATCATCTTCCAGCCCCCCGTCGAGTGTCAGCCAGCAGCACGCACCATCTCCTCCAGCGTTGCGCAGAGGTGATCGCGAGCGCTTTCGTCTTAAATACCTTGAGAGTTATGACACTTAGTTCGCAGGTTCCAACAGTCAAGGAAGTTCCCAGTCTCTTGCTCATTATCCACTTGTTGTTTATGTTGATTATTCTCGTTTCAAGGGTACTTATCGCTCCTTTCTTGCAGCTCAAACTCGCTGTGATGAACCTCGTTACTTTTACGAGGCCGTCCTCGAAGCATGCTGGCGCGAAGCTATGTCACACGAGATTGATGCGCTTGAAAAGAATGGCACCCGGAGTTTAGTTTTCCTTCCTCCAGGCAAGCGAGCTATTTCTTCAAAGTGGGTCTACAAGATAAAATATTTCCCCGATGGAACCATCGAGCGGTACAAAGCTCGTCTTGTGGCGAAAGGATATACTCAGATTGAGGATCTTGATTTTCATGATATTTTTGCCCCGGTAGCTAAACTGGTCACCGTACGTTGTCTCTTTGCGGTTGCGATCAGTCGAGGCTGGCATCTTCATCAACTAGACGTCAACAATGCCTTCCTTCATGGTGATTTTCAAGAAGAGGTTTATATGGAGATTCCTTAAGGGTTTCGGAAACCGGGTGATACACGGGTTTGTCGCTTACACAAATCCATCTATGGGCTTCGTCAAGCATCGCGTAACTGGTACCAGAAGTTTACCACTATGCTTTGTGCTTTTGGATTTCGTGCCTCGCCTGCTGTTGCATCACTCTTCATCTACCAGCGTGGCAGCACTATGGTGACAGCTTTAATCTATGTCGATGATGTCATTCTAGCAGGAAATGACTTGGATTTCTTCGAGCATGTCAAGCAATTTATCAATGGCCGTTTCAGCATTAAGGATCTTGGTCAGCTTCGATATTTCTTGGGCATTGAACTAGCACGCATTGCCAGTATTGTGGTTCTCAATCAGCGTAAGTACGTATTGGATATTCTCGAGGATGCTGGCGTGCAGGGTACACGCCCCCGTGCCTTTCCTGTTGAACAAAATCACCATCTCACACGCGTGATTGAAGATCCGCTACCTGATCCTTCGGTGTATCGTCTTCTCGCGGGTCGTCTCCTCTACTTAACGATCACATGACCCGATATTACTTATGCAGTCAATCTCTTGAGCTAGTTTGTTCATACCCCCACTCAGCAGCATCTCGATGCCGTCTTTCGCATTCTCCGTTATCTGAAGTCTTCACCAGGTTAGGGTTTATTCTTTCCCAAGGATAATCCATTGCGTCTTAATGTGTACTGTGATGCGGATTGGGGTGGTTGTGAACAAACTCGTAGGTCTACTACGAGTTATTTTATCAGTCTAGTCGGTGCTCCCATCTCTTGGTGTACTAAGAAGCAGCGTGTTGTTGCTCGTTATTCTGCAAAAGCTGAATATAGTGCGATGGCCAGCACGGTTAGTGAGCTCATATGGTTACGGTGGTTACTTAGTGAGCTCGGTGTTCCATAGACGACTTCTACTCCCCTTTACTGTGACAATCAGGATGCCCTTCACATTGCTAACAATCCTGTCTTCCACGAACGCACCAAGCATGTGGAAATGGATTGTTATTTTGTTCGTGAACGTGTCCTGTCTAGTGATATTCTGACTTGCAAAATTCACACAGATCTCTACCTTGCTGATATTCTCACCAAGGGTCTTGGTGCTGGTCGTTTTCATTTCCTTCTCTCCAAGTTGAGCATTAGTGACCTCCACGTCTCAACTTGCGGGGGAGTATTGGGCCAGAAGACGAGTTTAGCTGCCCATGTCAACGTCGAGGCCCCGGCTGCACACGCGGCCCATGTAGACGTGATAGAGTCTTAATTTCCTTCTCCTACACGTACTTGCAGTCCCTGCTGTACCCTAGATGACATTGGAGAATTAGGGCATATATATTCATGTAAGGCCTCTGGCCACAATACGAAATAAAGAGATCGATTGCCACCGTGGATGTAAGCCTCACCAACGTGAGGAAGAACCACGTTAAACAAAGTATTCATTTATTTTCGCTAAATTTTACAAGGACGAATCACGACTTGCGATACCCGGTCCGCTTCTTCTTGGCTTGACTCCGGGAACTGCTTTGCCTTCTCCATCTTCTCCCTGTTACTTTTTTTTCCTTGGTGGACTTTTCCCTGGTCCTCTCTCTTTCTCTCTCTCTCTCTCTCTCTCTCTCTCTCTCTCTCTCTCTCTCTCTGGCGTATTATGGTGTAACGATTTGGACGATTGCAACTGTAAATGCTAGAGAAGTTTGAGGACGGGTTGCAACTGTAAATGTGGGTTGCAACTGTAAATGCTAGAGAAGTTTGAGGACGGTTTTTTAATAACTTGGTAACGGGTATTAAATATTCCGCTTCATTGTCCACCAATAATCTCGATGGATTAATAACATACATTCCGTCTATTTGTGTGTCTCTCTTCTATTATCTTCCCCTTTCGAGAAAATCTTCAATGTGGCGGGTGTACCAGCTAGGCACGCTGACATGGTACACCCACCCAATGGAACATTGACATCTGGCTAATAAACATAAGTGTTGGGGTGTAAATATGATCCCAAGAGTAGGCCCAATAAAACCAACAAATGGCTTGGAGACCAGCCCAAATATAAGGGGGAATAAACCCAAGAAGATAGGTGGCAGCCTAGGCGAGTGGGACCGGATGTCTAACAAGAGGCGCATAGGACAAAAGACATCCAACACTCGGAAGTGTACGAAAAGCTGGATGTAATAGGTCATGCACACTGAACCACTGATGGAAGGTTCAGATGGTCGAGGCACATATCAAAGAGGGTGTATGGCGAATTTATTGCGATGTTGACGTGGGGTGGAAATGGGGGGCATTGGTAGGCGATGCTCATTGTTTAAATAGAGGAGTAGGTTAATCTCAACTCAGGTTGGGACTTCTCTCTCTAAAATTTTCTTACTTCTCTCTCTAAGCACAAGGTGCTGATTTGAGCGTTGAAGTGCTAATGGACCACCTAGGTTCGCTAGGTGCTTTGTGTGCAGGGTATTAGGAGCTTCGGAGTAGGGAAGGGGAAGGAGAAGGTGCCTTGTCTATAAAGAAGGGGGAAGAAGGGCGCTTAGCCTCGAAAGAACAGAACTTGGCTCAAACAATTTTCGCGCCAGCAAGGAGAGTATAATTGAGGGAACATGGAAACGCATAACACTAAGGAGGGGGAACGGGAGTGCGAGCTAACGGAGATGGCCACTAGCAAGCCGATAGCGATGGAAGGGGAGGACAGGAGTGTGAGAGGGAACCATTCAATCGGGAGACGCCTCACTCACGAAGAAAGATTTGATTCAGATTATCAAAAATCAAGATTAGGTGCATGAAATTTTGAAGAAGGAAATTATAACACTCAAAAAAGGGGGGAGGCACCCCGCCAAACCTGGGGTCCATGCGTAGGGAGAGGGATGAAGATGGTGAGGGGGTGTCTAGCTTTGTCAGGAACACAGAGGAATTAGGGCACCTAACCAGGCACCTTTCTTCGGATTTGGACGAACACAACGGGTGGGCTCAAAGGCGCATAGGCAGGAGTTGGGGTGTCTGGCAGCCCCTGGCCAGGAACATCCTCTGCGAGAAAGCACACTCTGTCATTCTGGCACTGCCAAGCTATGACGGGCCGACCGACCCAGAGGATCATCTGAACAATTATTTCACTAAGATGCAACTGTATATCAGCTCCGATGCGACCATGTGTCGCCCCTTCCCATCCACTTTTATGGGAGTGGTCGTAGACTGGTACCATCAGATAAATGAAGGAAGGATAGAATGCTTTGAGCCGTTCGCCACCATGTTTTATCAAAATTTGCAAGCAGGAAGCATAGGACCCTTACCATAAGAACCTTGTTCAAGGTATGACAGATAGAAAATGAGGCGCTTGGAGACTTTTACGAGAGGTGGATGTTGGTCGCCATGGCGGTGAAGGATGTTTTGCCCCCTGTTATGGGGTGCTGTTTGGAGGAGTGCACAACCAGAAAAGAGTTATGCAGGGTGCTCTCCAAGAGGGATGTGGCAACCACTAAAGACCTTGACCGAAAGGTGCAGAAGGTCATAATGTTGGAGGAGACGCTGGCTGCACGTCGAATGGATAGGAGAAAGGGAAGAACATAAGAAGGGGAAGGCTCTCCGATAATGTGCGTGCAACCACACCCCACTAATGCGTCCTACCCAAGACGAGTGGACACATCACGCCCCGTGACAAAGAGCGTCGGGAACTTCACATAGCTTAACGACACTCTGAAAAATGTGATGCAATATGCGAAAGATAAGGGGTATCATCTCTGTTGGCTCGGACCCATGAAGGGGCGCCCTAACAAGCAAAACCTGGATAGGTATTGCGAATTCCACTGAGAGAGGGGGCACCATATGGCGGACTACTATCACCTCATGTCTGAGATTCAAGGGCTGATAGATCGATGGATGCTAAACGAATTTGTGAAGAAGGATGAAGACAAGGCGCATAGAACATTTATGGTGCAAGAGGAAAAGGCAGAGGGCACCCAGAAGAAATGTGCAAGGAAGGTTGGCAATCGAGGCCATCAATGACTCGATATACTTGAGGAAAAAGTTGAAAGAGGGGAGACACCTAAAGTCGGCTACAACAAACACACGCTCGGCGATTCAGATACATTTTAATGAGGCATCTGAGGAGGCATTCCGAGTGCCCTCGGTTGAGGCGATGGAGATCAAGGTAGTTGTATATGGGTGCAAGTTGAAGAGGATGTTGATCGACACGAGAAGCTCGATGGATGTGTTGTTCAGATCCACCTTCAAGAAGATGCAGTTGTCGCACATCATCGTGAGGCCGACGGACACCGTGTTGGTGGAATTTTCATGGGTGCCCGTTCAAGTGCTTGGTCGCGTGCGCCTACCCATGACTTTGGGAGATGAGTTATATAAGGTAACCTGCACAGTGGACTTTGGCATTGTTGACTGTCCCTCCCCCTGCAACGCAATCCTAGGGCGCCCACTCCTAGCCCTCTTCAATGGGGTGGCTTCTTCTTATCATCAGACGCCGAAATTCATCCCTCCTAAGGGGGTGGGAGTGTCCAGGGTCGAAGCTTCACAGGAGGTGCGGCTTGTCAAAAGGAGTCGAATGTATAACATTGACGTGCGCCCCGAAGACTTACCAAGGACGGAAGCAGCAGATGTAAAGATACAAGTGCCCCTCAACGATGAAGCCCCAAACGATGCGTCCGTATCTCCACTCACACGAACGATGGGGCAATTGAGCCCTTAATCAGCTTGTTGAAAGAATTTGCGGACCTCTTCGCGTGGAGAGCAAAGGAAATGCCTATAATAAGGCATGATGTCGCGGAGCATCGTCTAATAGTGGAAAGGGGTGTGCACCTATGCAGCAGAAGAGGAGGCCGCTGACGAAAGAGAAAGAAGAGGCAGTGGGCAAGGAGGTCGAGAAGCTACTTGAGGCCAAATTTGTAGAAGAGTCCAAGTATATGACATGGTTGTCGAATGTGGTGCTGGTACCTAAGGCGTGATTACACTAGCTTGAATCGTGTGTGCCCAACAGACGCGTATCCCATGCCCAAAATCGATCAGCTGGTGGATGCAACTGCCTATCATGAGGCGCTCAGCTTCCTAGACATGTTTTCGGAATACCATCAGATCTCCATATGCGAAGAGAACAGGGAAAAAACGACATCCATGACGCCCTTTGGCAAATACTGCTACAAGGTAATGTCATTTGTAGTGAAAAATGTGGGTGTCACGTACCACCCAATGTAGTCAAAATCGCACTTTAAAACTAAAAACTTACTATTTTACGTTTCTAGATCACTAAAACGATTCTACACAATCTTAGTTTTATAAATTATGTAGTTAAAAACTCTGCTTAAAACTTTAAAAAATTACGATTTTACGCTTCTAGATCACCAAAATGTTTCTATGTAGAAACTTGCTTTTGACTACGTTTACAAGCGGATGGTCAATAATGTATTTCAGAACAAAATCAGGAGGAACATAGAGGTGTATGTGGACTACCTAGTGATCAAGAGCAAGAGAAAGGGCGACCATCTGGAGGATTTGCGTGGAGCTTTTGAGACCATGTGTGTTCACTCTTCGCCTCAACCCCTTAAAGTGCGTTTTTGGTGCAGAGGCGGGAATTTTTTTGGGTTTTATGATAACAAAGAGTGGCATCGAGGCCAACCTAAAGCAGGTGGACGCGATAAGGCGCCTCAAACCCCCGCGGACTCCCAACGATGTGCGAAGTTTGAACGGGCGCTTGGCGGATTTGGGTTGTTTTATCCCTCGTTCGCGGACAAAGGTGCACTTTTATTCCGTGTACTGAGAAAGGCTCCGCGCTTCAAATGGTCGGAGGAGTGTGACAAAGCATTCGAACAGTTGAAAAGCATGCTGATGGCGCCCAACGTTGTTAGTCATGATGACGCCCTAGAACGGAGAGACATTGTACCTCTACATTGCGATCTCGCACACGGCAATCAGTGCGGTGCTCATATCGAAGGAAGAGGAGGCTAAAGAAGAGTGACTTGTGCACTATATAAGCAAGGTTATGACAGGCTCGGATATGCGATATGCGCTCATTGAGAAGGCGGCCTTTGCGGTCGTCGCGACGACCGAAAAGCTATCCCCGTATTTCCAGGTGCATCCAGTGGTAATACTCACCAACTTATCGCTAAGGAGCACATTGGGATCTATGGATGTCGCATGGAGCATGGTGAAATGGCAGTGCAGCTGAGTGAATACGATACCAAATATGTGCCTCGTTCGACCATCAAAGCGCAAGTCTTGGTCGACTTTGCGACAGAAGGGGTCGTAAGCAAAGAGGGAATGGTGGATGAAGACTGGTAGGTATATGTGGATGGGGAGGCAAGTAAAGTAGGTGCTAGAGCAGGAGTTGTGGCCATCAATCCTATGGGGGCGATGCATGAGCTGGCGCTACGCTTCTCATCGTTAAAAACGAACAATGAGGCGGAAGGTTCAACTCTGCTCTGATTCCGCCTTAGTGATAAATCAACTGAATGGCGTGTACAAGGTGAAAGAAGATGCTATGAGTGCATACATGAAGACAGATAATACCAAATGCACCTGGTTCAATAAACTGGAGTTCCTTCACGTGCCTATGGAGGAAAATGCACATGCTGACGCATTGTCAAAGCTGGCCACGACAACTGACTTCAATGGCGAATGACGTGTTATTGTCACCAAGGAGTGTCCCCCGGAAGATTTGATGATAGGGGGCGAGTGTTGGAGAGGCTACTGAAAGGGAAAGTTGGATGATGCAGTTTAAGACTTTAAGGTGTACCTCCTACATGGAGTCGTGCCTGGGATACAGAAGTGGCATAGCAAGTGAGGGGCAAGGCTGCCCGCTGCACATTCATCGACGACCAAATGTACAAACGGTCGCATTCGGTGACCTATCTAAGGTGCCTCACCGACGAGGAGGGGAGAAAGGCGATTGAGAAAGTGCACCAAGGCTCTTGCGGTATGCATGCTGGAGCAAGGAGCCTAGAAAAAGTGTTGTTGTGCCATGTTTACTGATAACGATGTATTTGTACACGTTTACACCCTTATTTCTTATCCATTTGTGGCTCGTAGTCGTGTATCTTTGGCCTATTTTACATTGGATTGTGCTATTTTGTCACATTTCAGGTCCCAGACGTCGAAGGAGGGCTAGGCACGAGTTTCGGGGCGTTTGGAGGTCGTTCAGTGAAGCTAGGGCAAAACACAGGCAGACCACTCCAAAGCACGATCGTGTCCCCCAAGCCGTGCTTTTTATGCCGAGAGAATGTTAGTGCGCCTGCTGAGGAGTCTGTAACACCCGGTATTTTAGAGTTAGGTTCGACTTTAATACGTGATCGGTTGGATTGACGGTTACGTACTAAGAGTTACAATCGCGGATTAGGAATAATAATATTATAATAATATTAAAATAATTATTATAATATTATTATAACATAATTAAAAAATATATATTAATCAAAGGGGACGAGAGGGCCGAGCGGCCTCCACACACCCTAACCCCCGCCCTTTTTCCTTTCGGCAGCAGGTCTCCAAAAAAAACCTAACCCCCCCCCCCCCCGCCCCATTTTGTGTCCCAGCAATTCCCATCCCGTCGTTCCCATCGCAAGCGAAGAAAAAAAAACAATAAGAAGTCGCCGCCTCCCTGTGTCCGTCCCCAATCCCGACTCCCCGTCCCGATTTCAATCCGAATCTCATCCCTTTTGTGTTTCTAGGTAAGGATCTCGAACCCCTTCGCGATTTCTAAACTCGATTTATCGGTAGACTAATCCGAAGCACTTATTTTATTAGCGGTGACGTTGAAGGTTCGATCAACAAGGAGATCAACGTCCCGGGTCATCCAACCTAGGACTAGGCACGTTCTAGGGGTAAGGGAACTCGATCCCTTTGAATTAGATCGATTGATTTGGTGATTTTTCGTGAGGGTAGAATTCTGGGGTTTTAGCAACAGGCTTTTAGTGACAGATTTTGATTGGTCACTAAAGCTGCTGGGAATTTCCAGAAACGTATTTTTAAATGTTTTAAATTGTTTCGAGCCTCTCTGAAGGTTGTTTTCTGGATCTAATAATTTTATGAATTGAGCGACGTCTAGGAAATGATTGTAATTTAATTTGGGAATTTTTGAAGATGTATTTATGTTTTTAGAAATTGTTTGAATATTTGTTTTAATTAAATAAAAATCTTTCCGAGGGGATTTTAAGGGTTTGATAAATTTTCAGGGTATAGGGGCTCATGATTGACATGGAAAAATTCTTATCCGAATTTTTAAAAAAGGTTCTAGTTAGGTGGAAAATTCGTCCAAGACTAAAATAATTAAGAAAAATGGTGGTTTTTGAAGGGATTAATTCTAAAAAAATTTAGCGGGGGTTAAAGGACCCTTGGAATGAGGTTCAACGACTGAAGTTTGAGGAGAGGATGTTCTAGTGATTCAAAAGGGGTTTTAAATCAAGAAAGGTCGTCTAAGAAATGGATTCTTATTAATAGGTTTCCCAAAGATAATCCGGCTAAGGAGGGGTTTCTTCGAGGAAGGAATTGAGGAGTCATCTTTTCGAGGTGAGTGTAAAGGAGGTAAAATCTATGTCGTAGGTCTTTTAGTTTATGCTTTTCGTTCAAGTTATTAATTAGTTGATTTTTCTAGTATGCGCGATATGTGTGTGAGGCATCCCACCGCCTGTAAGGGTGGAGGCACACATTGTGCTGTGTATGAATGTATGTGATGTTGTATGGATTGATGGTATGAGGAACCCCCGGGCGGTTGGGTCACTACTGGACGGCGAGACGTAACACAGTAGTTGACGGGCATGGACTGGACGGCAAGACGTAACGCAGTTCCATTGTCGAGTTTGGGTATGCAACCGGACGGCGAGACGTAACGCGGTGGTCCTAGTGTTTTGTGTTTGAGTTAAGGATAGAAGCGAGCACTTTTAGGAGTTAATGTTGAATGAGTTGATAAGGATGATTATTTAAGAGCAGAAAGCGAGAACGACTTTCATGCTAGGAAGGCATTCCCCTAATAATGTGTTTAGTAAGGAGTTTGCCTAGGGCAAAGACCTTAGGAAGTAACGACGAGACTGACCCCTTCTCACTCACCAGGTGCAGAGAGGGGAAGAGGACGCATCTATCAAGAGGAGGTTAAGCAAACCAGAAGATGTCAACTGGATATGGGTAAGGAGATGGGACCTCCCATATATCTGTCTTTAGTTTCATGTCTTAATGAGTATACTGGGTTACTCAAGGATTGTGTTTTATGTTTTGTTGCTCTGGATTGAGGTCGCCCAAGTGTTTAGGGCATTTCACTTGAAAATCTTAAACATTGTGGTTGTTGATTTTTGGTTTTGACTTGTAAACCGTTTTGGGTTGCTCCGGAGTAATCGGTTTGTGGTTTGAGTTGTGGTTTGGTTTTCAAAAAGGATCGGGTCGTTTCAGATTCCAAAACACGGGCACCATTGACCCAAAACAAGGTCGTGTCACTCCTTGGGCACGCCCGTGTTTTGCTCGGCACGGGCGTGTATTCCACACACGAGGCAAAAACACGGGCGGACAAAAGTAAAACACGGCCGTGTCCTCAACCGTGTTTTGCCCAGTCTCGTGTTAAAAAAGCTGTTTCAAGCCAAAGAGAAGGAAATCCACTTTTTAGAGAAAGAAAGCTGAAAACCTAGAGAGAGCGACGAACAGAACTTCCAAGCGCCCTAAATCGATCTTCAACACCATTGGAGCTCAGTGGAAGCTTGGAGAAGTGTCGATTGATTACTAGAAGCAGATTTTCATCCTTCACAGAATGATTTCCGCATCTGAAGCATATTTCTCTTCTCTCTCTATGGAGTAAACTCTCTCACTCACCTGGGTATGAAGAACCATAGATTTGTATGTTAGGTCTGGTTGTATGAACCTAAGTACAAGTTCATTGATACTGATTATATTCAATTGAGACATGATTTTTTGAATTGCATGAATCCTGATCAAATTCCTGCAGTTTCTGCTTTGACCTAGAAAGAGAATATCCGCCTAGGTTGATAGAGCACCCTTAATTGAAGGTAGTGAATTGACGACTTTAGTCGAGGAGTCGGTTCACTATTCTGTACTGGATTTACTCCAGTAGAGGAGGTTTGACACGTTAGGGCCTCAGTCTGTTTACTCCGGTGGAGGTTAGTCGCCTGTTGGGGATTCTCATTGAGAGGGTCTGGAGACCTTTAGTCGAGACTTCAGACTGTCTAAGAACCTTCCGTAGTATAATTATCATTGAAACTGGACTGGGTGAATTACAATTTGGCTTTACTGTAGTCTAGGGGGAAGCATATCTGGGTGACCTCTCTCGAACTTGGAACACAACCTTTACTGCTTTTGTTTGGTAGTTTAGTTGGACTTTCACTACAGTTGAACCGCTAAATAATAAGAATTTCACGGAGTAGTCATCACACTTAGGACCCGGGTTGACATTAAACCTAAACCCGCTATACTACGCATTAGTAGGTGGTACACTTGGCCACTTTCTAGTGTGACAGTACAAGCGAGTCAGTTACAATTGCCCCAACGTCCACACAGACGCTAAGAGATATGTCGATGGTTGCCACAAATGTAATATCCATGCTAACGATGTTCACATCCCTTCTGCCCCCATGCAAGGCAATGCGCGCGCATGACCCTTCGCGTAGTGGGGCATGGATATATTAGGACCATTTCCTAAGGCGTCTGGCAGATGAAGTTTCTGATAGTGGCGGTTGATTATTTTTCTAAATGGAATGAAGTTGATCCCCTTGCGACCATCACACAAGCTCAAGTGAGGCGGTTTGCAAATAGGAACATCTTCACTCGCTTTGGGCTACCAGAATCGATCGTAGCTGACCACACAAAAAGTTTGACTACAAGAAGTTCATAGAGTTTTGTTACAAGAAGGAAGTCATTATAAGCTTCTCGTCCGTGGCATATCCTCAAGCAAATGGGCAGGCAGAGGCAACAAACAAAATCATCTTGCACGACCTTCGAACGAGCCTGCTAGGCGCCAAGGGGATGTGGGTGGAAGAACTCCCTAGCGTGTTGTAGGCGCATCGAATGACATACAAGGTGGCGATAAGGGAGACGTCATTTGCATTCACCTATGGCAGCGAAGCGGTTATCCCGGTTGATATGAACATATCCACCTTCAGGATGGTGAACTATGAGGCGTAGTCCAACGAACGTGAGCGCGCGCATGATCTCGACATGCTGGATGATCGTAGACATTGCGGACATGCGCCTCAAATCCATGAAGAGGCAAGTGGCCAGGTATTACAATAGTAAAATGCGTTTCCACTAGATATGACAAGGAAGCATGGTATTGCGATGAGACTTTTGTCCGAAGTCAAGTGAAGGGAAGCTCACACCAGAGTGGAAGGGACCTTACCGTGTAAGGGAGGTGGTTGGACCGACCACTTTCAAATTAGAGCGTATGGGAGGCAAGGATGAAAAGAGCACTTGGAATGCTCAGAACCCCAAGGTGTACCATGGCAACGTGGCAATGAAAACTTCGGAGTAAGGTAATATTAGGCAACAAGATCAGGCACATCCACTTTGGTCGGTGCTCAGAGAGAGCATCGTCAAAATTTATTTCCTTAAGTTTTGTTCCAAGAACATATGTGGAGGTATTAGTTTGTGGGGCGCCTTGCGCCCGCTACTTTATTCAGTTAGTAATCGTAAAGTGCCCTCATTCTTTTGCTCGCTACTTTATTCGGTTGGTAATTGTAAAGTGTCCTTATCCTAGCGCCCTTATCCTCCATTTTGAGAAAGGAAGTCATTTTGCATGAATGTTTGGAGACGAAAATGCCTCGTGCTCTTCTTGTGAGGCACATGTCTAAATGGTAATTGTAATGTGCCCTTAACTTAGCGCCCAATCACTGATTCTGTAAAGCGTCTTGAAAACTTTGCGCTCGGCGCCCAGCCTAATAAAGCGCCCCTTACTATTGCACCCATAGTACAGGAAGCATGACAATGGTAGTAAGCTCACGCCTCATGCGCCCTCTACGGGGTGAAGAGGTGCATGTACAAAAGGTGAAACAATGGTAATTTTTGCCCATGCAAGTTGTGAAAATAGTGGGGGGGGGCAATATGCTGTAAAATTATTAAAGTACAAGGAGACAGGATACGTGCCCGAAAACAAGTCGGAAGCACGTCACACAACATAAAAAGCAATAAATTCGAGGCGCACAAGGTAGGAGGGAAACAAGCGCCCCACTTTGAATCGAGTTAAAGGCGTCTACATTACGGCTAAAAATAACGACGTCGAGTTACTGGTTGTCTTCCTCCTCCTCACTTTGGACTTGGCCTTCGGGCATCCCATGTGGGTCTTCATCGAGCACCTCATCCTCCGCCTCATCTTCCACTGGCGGCAACACTTCCAGCCCAACAATGGGCTCTAAGTCGCTCACCTTGCGATCACTATCCATGAAGTTTAGTATATACTAAATCAGAGCCAGGGAATTCCACTCCACTTCCAACTGATCCTCGCTAAATTTGAGCTGCAGAATCTTCACCGTATCAATCACGGTGTCAACCTGAAGGTTTTTTCCCACCTTCGACTTGTGGAAGTTAGCCAGATCCTTCGTGAGACGCGCCTTGGCAGCACGAGACATCTTCAGCTCCTTCTTGTATTGGTCCTTGGACTTCTTCAACCTCTTGTTCTCTTTAGAGATCTTGCATGCCTTGCCATGCAGTGAGTCTTTCTCTTGTTGTAAGAGATCTCGTTCACGAACCAACTCCACTTGTCTCTCGCGAAGTTCCCGCTCAACCTTCTCAAACTCCGCCTTCTTGGTGGCAGCTTGCGCCTCGAATCGCACCTGACACTCTCGTTCAATTTTGGCCTTAACCTTCTCACGCTCCGCCTCAAGATCATTATTAAGTCTAGCGGCCCATGCCTCAGCCTCGGCCTGCGCCTTGTCATGAATGCTGGTCAACGCTTGTTGCTTCTTTTGCGCAGAAGTGAGGTCAACACGAAGGCGCACATGATCAGAGGTAGTTTTGACATTCTTTTTCGACAGTTGGCCAAACTCCCGCGTAGTGGACTCGACCAACATCATCATCTGAAGCGCATTAGACAAGGACAATATAGTGCCAGGTACATGATCGAACAAACGAGCCAAGGATGAACACACCAAGACATGCGATTTACCTGCACAGTAAGGTTTGCCATGTTGAGCAAGGGCCTCGCAGACGTGAGGTGGTATGGGCTCTCAATCACGATAGCATGGGAGATAATTAGTTCCATTGAGGCACCTGGATCCTTGGGCGCCTTGACGAGGACGCCTACGCTGACTTTTTCTAGCGGGCGTGTCAGATGCTGAAGGCAGGGGACATAATTTGTCCGATGTGTTCTCCTATGGCGGGAATCACTAAGCTAGATCGCACGCGCGTTGTCGAGCTTTATAGGTATAGTATGCATATTCTATTATGCAGTTTTATCAAATATTCCTCTTTACTGTTTTTATATCCAACATGCTCTTGTATTTTAGAAAAATTATCAAATATGCATTTTGTTAAAATTTTCTTTGAAAAAAAATCATCAACCATGGTTGAACCTAGATTTAGACGACCCGACATTAGTAAATGAGAGGGAAATGTCAGTTTTGTTCCCTGATTTATTTCTACAGGTCTCGTTAAAGTGAAATTACTAGAGGTATTTTGTTGTACAAAAGAACCAAAAAATACTTTAAAATGAAATTATTAGAGATCGTTTAGACATTTGTGACGCCCAAACCAAGGTTCGACCGTGGTTGACGGTCTTTTGATGTAAAAATACAAGGCATGTTTGATGTAAAAATAGTAGAGGGACATGTTTGAAAAAATGATATAGTAAAGGGTTATATTATAACTATTTTTTTTTTTTGAAGGAGGGTTATATTATAACTATAACCCTAGTAGAATGATAGTATTTTTTTCAGTAATCACAATAAAGTGGTTTGGAATTAAAAATTAATCCTTGTAAATTTAGTCGCAAATTTGTTACGATAATTACCTTTAGAGGGATATCTGAATGTGCATGGAACAAGTTTTGGAAACAGTCGTTATATTTGCTACAACTGAAGAATCATTCAAACATTCACGAGTCATTTTCTAAAACGGATACATTCATGAGTATATTTGCTGTTGGAAAATGTTGCTTGAAGAAAAAATCAACATGGAGAGGTTGCATGAGTATTTTCTGTCTCTAGTCTCCCTTGTGTAGCCAGGAATATAAACCGGTTTCCTTCTAACGAGGCTGTTGTGTTGAATTTAATTAGCGGTTGGTGGAACACTTTTCATCTTTCTTAATTACCGAGGAGAATTATTAATTAGCCCATTAATAGGTGAACACTTCTTTAGGGGAAACAATAATGAAGCAGAGTTAAGTAGATGGTGTTTGCAATCCCATCTTTATGATTAAAATACTATTGTTTTGGATCTATCGTGTACCATTTTGTTTTTGATGCATCATGATGAATTTTTTAGAGGCCAGCCAATTATCCCCTGCTCTAAAACTTATTTTATAAGTTAAATTTGGATATTTTTTTTAAACATCCACTTTGATATTTCATTTTATATGGTAATATGATAGAGATCAACCATCTCTACACGGCTCTAAAACGTGTTTTATAAGTTAAATTTGGATGATTTTTTGAAACATCCACATTTGTATTTCATTTTATACTAGTAATCAGCCCGCGCTCCGCGGCGGGATAAGTTTGACCTGTGAAGCTTTATGGATTATGGAACACTCCCCTGAGCATTATTGTTGCTTAATAACCTCTGTCAATGCTACGAAACAAAAGGCATTGCATAATAACCTTGTTAAGTCCAAAAGTTGTCGCAAATCACAAAATCAAATTTGAACATTGTTTTCATTGTATCAAAGCGGGAAAATAGAAACCTAGTTTAGGATAATAGAGGTGGGTAGGATGCATCAGAAAGTCTTTTCGTCATTGATATTGATGATCACTTGTCCATTCTCGAGGTATGCCAAAGTGTCGAAACTCTAATGTGAGGTACGGCTGATGAAGTTCTGTTCTTCAAATCTGAGGAACCGATGTACAGCTCGCCTGCAAACATTCTGCTACACTTTTTGATCAACAATGCCTTTGCCGATTCCGAATCGAGTTTCTTGTATTTGTTGGGGGACATGCCGATTATCGAAAGAGTTGCCTCATGGTCCAGTATGACGTCAATATCGTCAGATCCTTGTTCACATTTGACTTCCAATTGATAGTGCAAGCTAGTAATGTACGTGAGTGAAAAATTGTGTTAGCTTATTAGCAAATAGATCATTAAACATAGGTTGTAGTGTTGTCTCTGAAACTGAAAACTTACGCTGGCCATTCCTCAATTGTTCGACAAATGCTTGTTCGAAATTTCAGCTGTGATATGTGGAACTTGGCACGGTAAAGTACCTAATATGAATGGCACATATTGATTAAATATGTCTGAATGTAAAATGCAAGTGTAGAATGTTAGCGTTTGTGAGCCGTTCTGTCCCTAACAAACCTTGTGGCAACTCTGATCAGATGCGAACATTGCTTTTATGTCTGCAAGTGTCTTCTTCTCAATTCCTGGGCGAAGGCTGCCTATTTTTTTATAGGTGTTGGCATCCATGTAGTAACTTGCCTGCGGCTATAGAGGAAGCTGGTTGTACGGAAAAATTATAAGTGTTAGTTTTTGCTCTAGTTGACTGATGGTACGTATGATTCAAGGAATGAATAGCATTTATTTAGAAAGAAATGTACATGTGCATGATTTCCTTGACTGAGCCTGTGTAAGATCTAATCATCAACTCACTGGCAGGAGTGGATTCAAAACGATACTTATACTTCTGGCTGGACAAAGGTGTCACCCGCATGGCTGGTTTGATGGTGACGATAAGGGGCAAGTGAGCCTCCGCTACTGGCGCATTCTCTAAGAACTTTGATATATCATATCCTCGATACTGAACAATTGCCTTAGCGCCACTGTTCGGGGCAGAGATATATGAGGTTGCTGGTTCATATAGTTCACAAACTAACACATTATTATTCTATTGAACGTACCTGACATCCTGTACGACCATATGAAATTCTTGGAGAGTACCACGAACTGTTGTGGGAACACTGACACGTGTGATGCATACAGTTATATCTGTGATTGACAAAGATTTCTGTTATCTTTAAGTTTGGGCTTATTTAAGTATGATGAACAAAGATAGTCAAATGTACATGTATGGTAGTCAATGGTATTTGTCTGAAGTGGTACCATCGAAAAAGCCATCCCAATGTCCCAACCAACGGGCATGCGTGGGTCTGGGTCATCTGGGTCCTCTTCAACCCTTGAAATGTTTTGTTCGGGAGTTATGTGGATCCTTAACTCGCCTGGAACAATCCTTGGATTCTCTCTTGCTGGTATAGCCACCACCGAATCGAGCCGATAAAGGTTCCCGACTTTTATCTTGCGAGAAATCTCGGTGATGTCTTTTTCATCAACCATTGACTCAATCAATCGTGCCTACAAGAAAAACAGTTTAGCGATTTCAAACCATACAGCGCACTGGTTTTAAATCAATTATGAAAGGATTGTTCAATCTTGTAACTGAATTGTAAATTAACCTTCTTGTCTATCCAAATCATGTGCATGCTGACATCTTTTAACTTTGATGCCTCTCGGAATTCAAGCCACGCCATCATAGGGCAAGAAATAACTGTGCGGTTGTTTGTGCCCAAACGCACCCCCCGAAATGGCATGCAAGTATCGATCGGATCTATCATATAATAAAGGGAAAAGAAATGGATATTTTATCTTTCTTGCAGAGGATTCGAGATTCTTGCGAGGATTTATTAACAAAAATGGAAAGTTCTGATCTTTGGCATCGATGGGGACCATGTGACCGCTCTCTGTTGACTGGTGGTTTTTGGGTAAACTCTCCATGTTGGGTGGAGCTTCTGTGCAGACAATTCAAGTTTCGATCAGAAGTAATTTTTCAGGCGTAAAACACGTGAAGAAGAGGAAGACGTGGACTTACCTTTGTCCTAAAGCTTGTCTGGTAGTTTCTGTAGTGGGTCTCCCGCCGTGGGGAAAGATCGACGAAGATGTGGATGGCATATGTGGTTGTTGAGGGAAGATAGGGTTTTAAAGGGGAATGTCCATTTTGGATGGGCTTGCCATGGGTTTTTATTTGTAGCCCTAAAGCGTCATTTGGATTGGGCTTAAATGGGCCATTATATTATTCTTTTACAATGGGCCTGTATATTTGCTTATTCTGGTTTCTTATTGATCTACGGATTTGTGGATTAAGGTCCAAGCAAAGTAATTTATACATAATCGAAATTTCTATCTAAACTTTTGATGGATACAATTCTAATAACTCAGATTTCCCATCTATAATATTAACCGTAGGATATGTTTGTAGAACTGATCGCCAAAAGCAAAGATGAATGTAGTTCTTGATCATTTGTGATTCGAGGCATGATTAAGACAAAACATTCACCTCTCTAAGCTGTTAAGATACAAACATTAGAGCCTTCTAGGCTGACAAAGCACAAAAAGCGCCGTATCAAACATAGAGGTGGCTAATGCATGTTGCTGGTCCGTATCAAAAGCTAGATGCTCGTTTATGAGTGGGTTCTCGCCATTATCATATGGACCATAGGATGGAAGTGGAAGATTAAAGTCCTCAAGAGTCATTGAGTGTGAGCTCAATCTAGCCTGTAGTTGATGTAGAACCCAGTTATGTAATCGTTCGTCGCTAGGCCCCATAGTTTGATCCCTGAGATCCTTGACTGAACTATATGCATAATCTTCAGACATAGATTTCCAAGAAGAATTGAACAATGTGATCGGGCTAGGTATTTCACAGAATATAAGCATTGACACGAAAGTGCTTCGAATCACCCTTGGCATGCTAGAAGATGAGATATCATTTAGCACTCGTATCCACTCTGAAGAATCTGATAAAAGGCCCAATTTTCCACAAGATTTTTCAAAATCTGAACAAAGTTCTCCATCGACAGTTCTCAGATGAGCATAACTGATAGCGCCGCGAACTTTCGTGAGCAGCATTCGGAGGAAAAAAACATCGCCAGAACCTGGCGGAACATATGCAATTCTGCCTATAGCAAATCCTTTTTTGCAGGGACTCCACTCTTTACAGTCAGGTAGCCATGTGTAATTGTTTGGTGTCTTTGCATATGTAAGAGTTCTTGCTCGGGGATCCCTTCGATTAAACGCAAACCATTCTGTTAAGTGCGTCTTACCGGCGTATGGATTCCCCAAAATATTCCGAACATTGGACTGCTTCTTATAAGGTATTTTTTGTTGGCCGTCCAAATGAACTCCCAAACGCACTACTGCTGGTTCTCTTACATGTATTGGATATTCATTCAGCCTCCATATAGCTTCATAAGATGACAACGATCGGCAGTCAATGAATTGTTGAATTTCATCTTTGTGTCTCACAGGCTGCACTTCTGCATTGCTCTGGGGTGCATTAGCACTTTCAGCAATCACTAATGACCTGTGCGGCCCTTTCGTCACATATTTGAAAAGATATTTAATAAGTTTGCCTTTATGACATACCTCAACATTGATATGAGCCTGCATCCTCACTAACAAATTTCTGTTGTATGGAACAACATGTCGATTGTCGAGGACTGAACTTCCCTTTTGAACCTCTATGCCAGAGTTAGATCTTCTGTAGATGACATTTCCGAACTTGTCAAATGACGTTGCTGAGTTAAACTCTTTTGGGAATTGTTTCGAACATCTTCCGTTTGAGGGCCGTTTATTGTCTCGCATGCACGGTGCATTTGTGTTTGCTTTTCCACATGGACCATGTAACATATATTTGCAAACAGCCTCATATCCAACTGGATCTTCTTGGGGGTCAGGAAGTTCGGCTGAGATGACTTCATCAATATCATCTGCTGTCTTTAGTTTATTCTCTTCAGCCAACCAAACCAGCAAGTGTATGTGAGGCAAACCTTTTTTTTGAAACTCCACTGTATACATTACTGGTGCAAAGCAAAACTTGTTAGAAAGGGAGATATCCAAATATGTGCATTGAAAAGTAATTGATTGCTTATACTGACCAAATTATATTAAATGATCATACTGCTCTTACTTGCGATTGTCTTCCCAAAGTAGGAGTTTTTCTTAATGTCGTCGATGAGAATGCTCAGCTTTATGTGGAAAACCCTTGAAACCACCATTGGTTTGTCCAAACAATTCGGGACAACAATGTCACGAAAAGCTTCTGTTATCTCTTCCCACAATGAATTACACATAAATGTAATAAATAGATCTGGATTTCCATAGAACTCGACCACCGCCATTGCATCGTGATATAATTGTTGCATATATCGTGGGCTACCTATATAAGTCCCAGGGAGCACTACACGACCCACTTTATCCCCATCAAGATCACCTCGCGCCATTGCATCTTGCAAGCCTTGATAAACCTCAGCTCTAAGTTGTGGCTGATGGTAGCGCAAAAAAGCTAGCCTATTTAACTCTATTGATGAATAAGCGTCTATGCAAAAGTGCTGAAGAGCTTTTCCAGCCTGAACAATTGTATGGCCTTCGTTGATGCGATATTGGAGCCTAAATGTATAATACTCACGCTGAGTAACAAACTGTCGACGCATAGAAGGAGGACAGTAAGCTGACCTGCACTTGATAAGTGGATGATAGCCATCCTCTCCATATGGAAATAAGAGTGGGAAATGTAATGCATCAAATTTTGGATTGAGACTTGTAATTCTCTTCAAACCCTCATATATGTGATCAACAATAATATCTCGATCCTCTCTGTCCGGAATAAAATCGCCCGATATAAGTGCCGCGATTTCAGTGCTGCTGGGCAAGTCATACTGTCGGTTTCTGCTCTTAGCTCCAAAAATTCAAAGCTTTAAACTTGTTGTTGAAGAATCTTGCAGCTGCTGCCGAACCCGCCTGAATGTTTTGACAAGTTCATTATGCTTATCTAACATTTGAAGCAATAAAGTGAGCAATTCTGGCATAAGTAGACCATCACGGTACGCAAAGTTTGCCAACCGGTTGTCAATTTCATTCTCAGGTTCGAAAATATAAAGCTGAGCAAACTTTGGTTTTTCACCATTAGGAGGCAGCAATGAACCAATTCTATGATAATTTTCTCCACATATAACCATTGAATAGGGGCCCCTTCCAGAGAGAGCGAGGGTCGATAGAAGCGCCAAACGATGTGAAGCACAATGAACCATTGTACGGTCTAATGTTATCCCTGAAATGCTTCGACATAGCGCCACCATCAAACCGCAGAAGTTCAGCCAACAAATGTGGAGGTTGTGCTATAAGCGGCAAACCAACACGACCTTTTTGACAACATAATCCATAGATTGGATCAGTTGTTGCTCGACGCCGATCGAGTCTTTCCATATCCCAAAACAAAGCACCACGGTATTTATAGACACATTCTGGCTGACCAATTCTGAGAATATCATTGTGTAGTGGCTTCCTAGCTGTGGGAATATGCCTACTACATGATGGAACCTCATTTGACCGCTGCCAACTTGAACGATCAGTTTTTCGACGGTTAGTCGTTGTTACTCGATCGCTGTTTTCGTTACATTCAGCCTCTACATCAGGGCTCCCCTGTTCCTGATAAAAAATGGGTCGAGTTATATCTCTGGATCCTAATTGCTTCATGGTCTGATAGCACGATTTCCTTGGCTGTGATGAACCTGATATATGCACAGCAAACATAGAATAAGCAACAATAAGCGCTCGATATGGACGGAAATTATCAACGCATAATATGTTCATGAGCATTCTATACTTCAGACAACAGAAATGCCATGATATTTAACTCATCACCTGCTGGTGACGGCGAAACTTGATGAAGATTCTGCAATGACCCCTGTATGTTGTTCTGAATCTCGGTAGCTGTATCCCCAAACACAGCTGAAGAAGTTATAAGATCCTCTGATGTCTGCTTGGGAATTTCAACTCTGGGTCTCTTACGTGTCAAAGTGTGATATTGGGATTTTCTTATTCTCGGAGGCATTGCTGCATAGCGAAGACACAAAATGGGAAAAGATCAACACCATTTTACCGCCGAGATGGTTCATTAATCGGCTCCAGACAAATAGAAACTGATTCGGATATATTGAATGAGGAAGTGATGAAAAAGAATAACATTAACTGCACTTACATACTCAGAAGACTCATTGATAACAAATATAAATGAGAAGTAACTCTACCTTCAACAATCAGGAACGTGATGATTGTATAGATGAGTATCCAAATTCGTTGGGCAAACAAAAGATACAAATGAGCAAATCTTAGATGAAGAATGAGAGTGGAATGAGAGATGTTTCTGAAGAAGTTAACATAACCCCAATGAGGATGAAAACCAATATTAAAATGTGCCATCATGGATATCTGAGTTATGCATAAGTATCTACCTATATTAAAATGTGTTATTATGGGTATGTGAGTCATGCATTTGTATATTGCTCACTAACTCACAAAATATCTAACCTTATACTTGATTAATAAATTGAAAAAAAGCAATCATTTTAGTTTTGTCTTTGTGTAGAAAGAGGTCGCACCATGTTAAGAACATACATACTCATCGCAGATTGGCATAAGCGTTTTTCCTTTTTGGAACACGTGAGCTCAATTAGAATGCATAAACTATATTGACAAATTAAAAAGTACATTCCTATCTAACTACATGATAATTATACATGTTCATACGTGTGTTTTTATGTTGGTGGTTTTCACGTAATGTTGAATATACTCCGACGGTCGTGGTAACTAAATTTGTAGAGGGCAATTTCATAATGAAATATAGGTTTGTTGGACTCTAAGAGGAAGAATCAGCGAAAGCTCAGCAGAACTGGAACACGACAACGCTAAGAATTGGCATTCACCGAAGCTGGAAATTGAAATTGCCTATGCATTCAACGATAAGTAGAACTAACATTATATATATATATATATAGCACCCGGTAAGATCAAACAGCATGGCAGCAATATTGCAGTGAGCAACCACGCAAAAGTTATACAGTGCAACATAAAACAAAAGCACAGAGGGAATACATCCTCTCATAACATCCACATAGATACAGCCAATATATATCCGAAACCAAAAGGGGCAAACCACGGTCGTTCAAACCAAGAGAACAACTTGCAAAACAAAGATCAACATCTCCTTCTAATACAAAACAGCAACAACTATAGGGACATCATCAAACATAGAACAGTTCCTGCAACAAACAAAATAGAAAATGAGAAACATCGAACGCACAAAAACTAAGTTGCAACGAAAATACTATGGATAGACCGAGGAGTAACCTTCAACCCATGATCACTTCTTAAACAAAGCACGCTTTGCCGCCGAATTCTTCTGACTATCCACTGAAGAATCCCTTTCCATACTAACACCTGCCTGCGAGGGACCACCATGTGAGACTTGAGCAACATCGGCAGCATCCAATTTCTCCACTTTTATCCTGGCGAGTGGAGAGACCAACCTTCAACCAAATAGAGTTCCTACTTGTTAGAACCGCGGAAACAACACATGTATAAGACAGTGGAGAACTGATAATACACAATACAAAAACTTACAGCGATGCCGAAGGCGAGGCGGCGGTTGAACCTAAGGGCTTCCCGGGAGATGATTTGGGGGATGGCTTCAGAATCTTTGAAGCAGGCATAGATGAATCACAACCAACATCTTGAGGACTCATTGACTCATCAATCCTGGCTGATCGCTTGGGGACCATCGAAGTAGCAGACTGGACAGATGGAGCACTGGATTGGACCGCAGAAGACGCGGTCGCAGTAGGCAGGATCGACCCCACCTGTACACCCATCACTGAAAGCTGAGAATCTCCGAGAATCCGCGACCCAGCATCAATATCCTCACTCCCGACACTGGCAGGAATAGGATCCCGCAAAATCCTAGTCGCAGGGCTGGGAAATCTGCAAACCATATAATAACCAATTCAGACAACATCCCTAAACAACATCACAAATAAACAAAATAAGCTTCATGAAAACCATGAATACCTCTCAATTAGATCTTGTTGGTCAGCGATGTTAAATGGCACAGCTAGAGCTTCAATGGGGATAGAATCTGAAACCTTTTCCTTTCCCTTCGCAGCCCTTGAGAACAGATTATAAAAATAACTCACTTTAATCATGATAGATAAACCAACGCAAGTCATACAGAAAACATAGCAAACAACACCAACCTCGATGAACCTGATGGGCCTCCCGCGCTACTTACTGCACCCAGAGAAGGAGAAGGCGACGAAGAAAACTCAAGCAAATCACCCACCACCGTAGGATCATCAAGAGGGATAACCTGTGTAACAAGGAATTCACCCGAAGAGAAACCAGTAGGACCCGGCAACGACAACCTACAATCAAACTTTACATATTGCCCTGGCAATTGATGCAACTGTGGGGGCAGCTGACGGGGACGATGGGGGAACCTTTGGGCTAGGTGTGCAGCAGAAACGTTGACCAGCGCAAGCGCGCACCCCCCCCCCCCCCCCCCCCCATCAGTATAAAGCGAGCTTCACAAGAGTCGTCCCTCAGTGTAAGCAAGAGCTTGTAGCTGAAGGAATAAAGAACATCAGCAGCAAAACTTATAACAGACAACAAAGATGTTAAAAAAACAAATATACAATCATACTTGACCCGGGTCTGTTCCTCATCCAACTGCCAATCCTTTGGGCACCAAAACGAATCATCACGACGCTTTGAAACAGCTCTTGAACATAACTTGCATGAAATATAATACCAAGGTGTGCTTGACTCGACATCAACAATCACTCCACCACAACGATACTTTTCTTCCTACAAAAGAAAAGAAGGCACGTTACTTGCAAACACGGGAAAAACAAAAGCAGCAAACTTTTTGAGAGAAATGAGCAAAACCAGCGAGGAATTCGTCCTAGATAAGGCCAACAACTACCCCAAAGTCTTGGTACGACGATCAGCATCAGTTGTAGCATCAGCAGCAGTAGCAAACTCAACTGGCAAGGATGCAACAGTCTCATGTTTCTCAGCAAACCTGGTAGCGATCCAAGCGCCATGAATACAACAACATAGAGTTCTTAACACACAACACATTACACAAACACGAAACACAAAAGAGGCCACAAGCCGCAGTTAGCTTACCTGGATGCAAGATAATAAGCCTTAGGTACTGGAGGGTTGACTGCTATGCGAGTAGCGACCGAACTCGACAGGACATAATCATCTAAAAAGAAGCACAAAAGAGAGGGAAAAACCAAAACACGCTAATGAGCCCCACATAATATCGGGAAAAGATGCATGCAATAAGGAAACCACAACATACCCCCCCCCAAACTTATTAACCAGCAAGCCGCCAAATGCCAATATCACAGCATCAATCGAGTCAGCCTGAGTGAGAGCAACATGATCCAACATCGCCGAAAACTCATCCCAGAGGGTAATCGAGACCTTCGATCCACTGCGGAAAAATATAGGGACACGTAAGAAAAGAAAAGAACAAACACGACACATGCAACCGAACTCAGAAACCCATGAAAGGCGCATAATACCTTTCATCCTCAATAATAACCGTTTGCTTGACAGCGGGCCGTTATTTGTGATCTTGTGCGATATCCCACTGATCGAATGGAGCTGACCAACAACATCTACGAATAAAGGCACACAGAGACTAAATCTTAGTAAACAAACAAAAGACATATAAGCAAACCTAACCTAAGAAACCAAACCCACTAACCTGTCAAGTAACGATGATTACCTGCACGAATACCCAACTGGGAGAAAACCACAAACTCGTAAGCATCAACCGGGAAACTCTCAGCAGGAAGAGCACAGGGCAGGAAAGAAGTCGAAGGCGAAAGGCCCAAAGCCAAATCAAAAGAACACGACCGATACTGATACGGCGGATTGCTCAGGGCAAAGGACTTTATGACATATATCATCCCAACCGAGAGATTACGACGAATCCCAGCAGCCATTGAAGTCGGCGAAACGCCCTGAATCAGCATACCCTGCTCAAAGCATGCCATCCCGACTCGTGAACAAAACAAAAAGATGAGAACAAACCAGAGCACAGAAGAGAAAGCGAGAAGCGCAAAAAAGCTAACCGTTTCGTCGGTCCATAGAGTACAGTAGTTATAGATCATGTTGTCTCCCGGAGACTTCGACGGCCACACATGTAGCAAACGAAGGCGTAAAGAAATCCCGGCATTGCGCGGACCTCCGAGATTACAAAGCAATGTGAATTCCATTTTTTGTGAGATAGAGAGAACCAAAGAGGGTGAGAACTTTTTTTTTTTTTAGAAACAGACCAGAACGAAAGAAAAGAAGTTTCGGCGCCACAGAAGAGTATAAAAAAGAGGGATGAGTGAAGCAGTCTCAAGGGCGGTGCATGTCAGTTTCTGGTCCAATAACGGGCGAAAACGTAAGGCAGAGCAAACAACACCCTCGCAAAGAGATAAGCACGGAGTAAAATAAAAAACCGCCAGGGATAGGAAGTATAAAAAGAAGCAGAGAATTTTGAGGCGCCGAAGCGTCGGGTGTCAGATACCAGGCCAAACGGAAAGAGGAGCGCACTCCCCGAGGCCCAAATGCATGAGGCTGAGCAGAAGGAAAAAGCGACCATCATTGGCCGAAATTGAGAAAAGCGAAAACAAATATACACGGCAAGAGAGAAAAGCAATGAAAGACGTACATAATGACCGATGTAATCATTATAAGAAGGTATAATTCTCAGCGGGATTGCTCGAAGGAAGTAGAAAGCGAAGGGAGAATGAACGTGAAGCTGAGGGCAACGCGGCACACACAGCAACAACGGCGGGACCCAGGCGCAGGAAGCCAACCAATCAGCAAAGGCGGCTGGTCCCAATCGCAGAGGACGCACCAATGGGAGGAGGGTGAATAGTAATTTTGAGTCTAAATGAACATGAATTTCGTGTCTAGGCGTACAATAACTTGTCTTTGCAAATAACTTGTTCTAATGGCAAGATGGTACGAAATGATTTTTTGGAATGTTGCAAGTTGCAGCAAATGGAATTGAATATGAAAGCAAAAAAGCCTAAAAAAGGGTAACGATGGACTTTTTCAATATAATTATCTATTTTTTGTTACAATTTTAGCATATATATATATATATATATATGTAACTGCAAATGAATTAAATTAATGGAGGTATAATAAAATTAATATGAATCAAAATGCATAAATTATTAAAATGGCTGTAGAAACAATACACATAATTAATTTTACAATTGTATGGAGATAAATGCCCTTCCGAATCATAAATCTCTCCCTCCCTAGAGTTAGATTTGGCTTAGTAGTGAATAGTGATAGGGTTTTAGGTTGAAGAAAAGACGGTTTATGAGGGTTTTCGTTTCTCTTTTCTTTTCTCTTCCCCACCATAATGCCTGACCACTAACTGCGCCTCAGTAGTATAGAGTATAGACTATAGTACGAAGCAGCTACTTCTCTCCACCGGCATCATTCATCTTCCTCTGTAGGTCTCCTATTCTCTCTCCATCTTTCTCTTTCTCTCAGATCTGCGACTCAGCTCAAACTCCCACTCCGACTCTCTCTCTCTCTGTCTGTTTTCCTAGGCAAATGATCTTTGCCGTCTGCTTCATTCCCTTCGCCCTGCAGCCATGAGTCCTGCTCCGCCGCAGCGCCGCCGTCACTTCACCTGCCACCGCCACCCCACCAAGGCCGTCACCGGGTTCTGCGCCGCCTGCCTCCGCGAGCGCCTCGCCGGGATCGACCCCGACACCCACCAGGAAACCCCCATTACCCACCTCGCCCTCGAGCTCCGCCGCTCCAAATCCTTCTCCAGCAGCTCCAACCCCAATGCCTCCTCCTCCACCACTTCCACCTCCGCCACCACCAACACCACAATCTCCGAGCCCCGCCGCCGCTCATGCGAGGTCCGGCCCCGGAACAGCCTCTCTGAGCTATTCCACCACGACGACGACGGTCCAACCATCGAATCGTACGCCAAGGCCAAAGCGAAGGCCAAGGCCGTCGTCTCCGAGCTGGAGATGCTACGAGGAGATGAGGATGGGGACGGGGAAATTAGGGTTTTCGGCGGGGATGAGATCGTGCCGCCGGATGTGGAGTACGACTTCGAGGAGGAAGACGGGGAGCTGAAGACGATGAAGGAGTTCATAGATCTCGAGTGGGACAAGAAGAAGGTTACTAACTCCGGGAAGAGCTTCTGGGAAGCGGCTTCTGTTTTCAGCAAGAAATTGGGGAAATGGCAGCTGAAGCAGAGGAAGAAGAAGGATGAAAAGAAGCCCACCAGTGAGGATGGCCCGGCGCCGGATAATGACAAGGGCATACTGAAGAAATTAAAGGACACGCTGACGGAAGTTGGGGAATACGCCGGCCGGAGGAGATCTTGCGATGCCGATCCCAGACACTCACTCGACCCAGGGAGATTGTCGATCGAAGAATCTCGCCGGTCGTTCGACGAACCTCGAGCTTCCTGGGACGGGTACTTGATTGGCAGAGCATATCCAGGGTTTACACCATTGGTCTCCGTCGTAGAAGACGATGTGAAGTTGGCTGTTGATGATAAAACCAGTGTCGAAAATCCGACGGAGCCGAGTGGGGATTTGAAGAAGGAAGATGGAAGCATCAGCCCCGGAGGAACTGCTCAGACGGTGAGCTATTACTCCGATCCTCATCGCCGGAGAAGGAGCTTTGACCGGTCCGGGTCGGTCAAGATGCCAGGTTTGGAATTAGGAGACGATGAGTTGAAATCCATATCCAATGCAAAGGTATCCCCTGAAACCGTTGATCTGTTCCATCACGGAGCTAAATTACTGGTGACTGAGAAAGAATTGAGGGATTCGAATTGGTACTCTGTTAGAGATTGCAATGTAGTAGGCAACCCTGGTTCTACTCCCAAAGATGTTGTTCAGCCTGGCGGTGGTGGTGGTGGAGATATCAAGAAGGGATCAAAGTTCAAGAAGTTGCCTAAATGGCGAAACGTGTTGAGTATGTTCGGCGGGAATCACAAAAGCAGCAAGCCTGCAGATGTAGAAAGCAGCAGCAGCAATGGTAGTGGGAAATTAGTGGTCGATGGTTTGATAGTTGCAGGGCCACTGGAGAAGATGGCGAACCAGCAGAAGCTTACCGCGGGAAGCTGTATGGTTAGTGCGAGGAATTCGTGTGACGGTAGCAGCATGGGCGCAATGCAGAGGCGAGACCAGCTGATGCTGTCCAGGAACAAGAGTGCTAGGTATTCTCCGAGTCCAAACAGTAATGTGGATAACGGGCTAATGAGATTCTACTTGACACCGCTGCGAAATGACATTAGTCGGAGCAAATCAGGGAAGAGTAGGTTGAAGAACCCCTTGTCCATGGGCAGGAATGTATTGTAAAAAGGTGAAAAACGAAGCTGCTTGTTGCTCAACTCAATCTAGTATTATTGGTAGTCTTTGTTTTTATACGTGAAGAAAGCAAATCCAAAGTTTGTTACTTTGCTCGCTAACTGGACTCAGATGACTGAATGAATGCCAAACATGTTTTTCACTTCTTTCTGGGGTTTTCTTGCCCCTTGTTTTCACAACGGTGTAGTAGTTCTTGTCAGTGTGGTGTTGGGCTATTTCAGTAAGGAATGGGATGAAGCAGCTACTTGGTAGTGTTACTGTTAGCAGGTAAAATGAACAGTTCCCACAGGGAATTCTTCATTTAAGTGTAGGTTTTACCCTCTGGGTTGTCCTTCCTGCTTCCTGCCATTGGATGGTTCCTTGATAACGATGTATTGCTTTTGCCTGTGGAAAAATCACAGAGGCAAGTTATGACGTATGGTTTTGCCTCAGTATCAGTAGAAGACATCATGTCTGCCTGCAAGATTATAATATGTATTGTCCTTGGTATTTGACAATGACAGTAAACTGAATCTGTTTTCCCTCCCCTTCTTTTGCGCACCAAGTAGAGGTTTCAGTGCAGATCCAAATCTCATATGAACATGGATATTACGGATCTGCAGAATTCTACCTTAACCTTGCCGGTCGTTTGGATGAGAGCATTTCGAAACAAGTATTGCGTATTTACTTACGATATCTAGAGACGGCTCAAATGACACGGTACAAATCAATGTCTCATATAATTTTCTTTCCCTCCCGCCAAATTGTGCAGGATGGAGGCATTTTGACCTCCACTGCAACTGGGGTTTTCTTTTCTATTTGTTGACAAAAATAAAAAACGCATCTACTAACTGAGCCCTAGATAGAAAGAAAAGAAAACGCACGCATCCCGCCATAACTCATCTGGGAAAACGCACGCTGTTGTCTCTGTGTTTGTGTTTCGCCATTATTATTTGCATCCAACTCTGAAGATGTGGACAAAACTGGAATTTGGGATGACCTTGTTTGGGAGTTTTTGGCATAGGATTCTCCAAATCCTCTGGCTGACTGACTTAGGCTAGGACCCATGGCCCTGCAATAGCAGGCTACCCTTTCAGTCTCAGAAGGGCATGTGGCTGCTTACAGATTCACTCTCTAGCTCATCTCTGTAGCCGCAAAAGTCAACAATGTACTAGTGAGCCATCCATCCATGGCATTGGCAGCTCCAACAACACTCAAGTGACGCTTTGGATTCCACCCAAATTGATTAATATTATACAACAATCTTTGACAGAGAGAGGGAGAAGAACATGGCGCGCAAAATCAACACACAATAACAGTGGTATTAGGTCTTCTAAGGGAAATGGAAAGATGTATTTGATGATGGTATTGTGACAGTGTTCACTCAACATCGAACCCTTTCTCTTGGAGCTCCTGTATGACTTCATTCCTCATCCTGATCCACAGCTTCTGGGCCTCCTGGTCGAACTTCTTGTTCTGCAGATCCTTCTGGTAATTGTACGAGTCCTTGTCCGTCTCGACCACGCCCTTGGGGCCGATGGTGGTGCCGATCATTCCGCCCTTTGCGACGAACTCTTCCATGGCTTCACTGTCTCCCGGGTAAGGGAACTCCCGGCGCTCGTATAGATGAGCCAGCTCCCTTTCCTCCTTGGGTCTTGGCTTCAGCGTCCACCACCCGAGCGGAGAGGTCTCGTTGTAGAGCCACGCCAGGCCGAAGATGGTGTAGCTGCATGCCAGGGCCTTGCCTATTTGCTTCCAGAAGTACCAGTCGTCTCTTCCTATCCCCACTTTGCTCAGGTACTTGTTGTAGTTCAGCGATTTCAGATACTCGATGCCTGATCATTATGCGGATTTATTTGTATAAGCAAAAACACAGAAACAAAACGGATTACCGGTCAGGCATTTCGTCGAACACTTGGACGGCAACTAAGCTGCTTGTTATGGAAGGAGAAATAGAGTTCAGCAGCCGTATAACGTTATCTTTACCTGTCTTAGCTTCTTGGTAACGCTTTCGCACCATTGGAGCGAGAAGGGATCGGATAATTTGCGGGATTATCGAAGATCTATCTTTCTGCCTTCGTCCAACAATTGTCAGTCGTCAGAGCTCTGCGCTGCTCTTCCTGCGATCAAGGTCAGAACTCGGATCGTTTTAACTTTTTCAGATCTTGAACTGATCCTGGGTTTACTCTGATTTTGCAAGTGACGCTCAATTCACGGACTAGGCCCACTCGCTCGGAATATAATGTGTAACGGGCCCATTAGCTAGAAATTCGTTGTGATTTCCTGGTTGGGCTTTAAAGCCCCAGACTTCATACATCTTGTTAGAGGTGGGCAATGACGGGTTAGGTGGATTTTGATCTCAAATTGACCCACCCGTTTAATAGCGAGTTGGAATAATTGTGACCCGCAATCCACTCACATACTTTTTCAGGTTGGGTTGGGTGGGTGGCGGATGGGTGCTGTTGGGTCGCGGGCAACCCGCAAAAGCAATTCTCCAACTAGCTACTAAGAAAGTTGACTAACATTTATGATAAATTTATAGCAAATTATTAAGATTGTATCAATAATTTATGATTTTGATACAATTAATAATTTATACTTTGCATCCCAATATTTAATGGATATTAACAATAATTTGCATACCAATATCCAATATCTAATGAACATTGCACAACACAATAACCAATAATAGCAGTCAAAACTATTTTTTATTCTCTACTTTTTAAAGTATATGGTCAGACTATTGTGCAGTTTTAATATATGATGAATATTCGATACCGTAAGAAATGACATTTTTTCAAGTAAAAATAGGATGCGGGTCATACGGGTGACCCACAATCCACCCACCACCCACACGAGTGCGGGTGAGATATTTATCAATCCGCAATCCACTCACATCAATCACCCATTGCGTGCGAGTCAGGTTATTTGCGAGTGGATCGATATCAATCCGCGGACTAACCACCCATGTGCCCACCCCTACATCTTGTGAGTAATTATCATAAACGGTCACACAACTTGTCATTTTATACAAAATGATAGCTGAAGTTTAATTTTGTATGTTTTAATGTAACACGGTTGGTCCATTTTCATCAAAAGTCGGGTTAGATCCTATTCTTAAACCACGTTTTGTAAGGAGGATCTTAAAACCATTGTAGCCAATAGGAGGAGAGAGATAATTATTATTAATAATTGGCTAACTACCTACAAGGACATAAATAAAATATAATTACTAATTATTATCATTATTAATTAAAATAAAAACCATCTCTCTCCTCAATTCGACAATTATTTAATATGGAAATTAAAAATATAAATTCGTAATTGATATTTAATTTTTAAAAAAGGAATTTTAAAATAAAAAATATACACTTTCCCTTTCTATAGCGACTTGGAGTATCATTATTAATATTTGCAATGGTATTATTAACATTTATGAAATGTATTATTAATTCTTATTTGTATACGTATTATTGTTAATAATTTCAATATATTTACCAATGTTTTACTATTATTTCACAAAAAATGTTTTCATACTATAAATATTTACATAGAAATATTGATAATGACAATCTTAATCATTAATAACTAAGTTGTGTTGGTGTTGAAAATACAAGCAAAATCATTGATAATGAGCGTATCTAAATGAGTAATACCATAGTACATATTATTAATAATTTTCAAAAGAAGAAGAAAAAAAAAACAATTGATAATGATCATATCTCATGGTGGTTAATCATACTACATATTATTAATAATTCTTTCTCAACTATTGATATGTTTATATATAAAAAATAAAATCATTGAGAATGATCATATCTGATGGTGGTTAATCATACTACATATTAGTAATAATTCTCTTCTCAAAACATTGATAACAATATAAAAACTATTAATAGCTAAGTTGTGTTTCATCAAAATGCAAACAAAATTATTGATAATGATATATCTAATGGTGGTTAATTGTACTATATATTATTAATAATTCTTTCTCAAATATTGATACGCTTATATACCCACACATCAGCAATCATATAGCTTGTCATTAACAATACCTATATAAAAAACGTTAACAACGTTGTTGTAAACCTTTCAAAAGGAAAGCATAAAAACAAAAAAACATTATTAATGCTTGGCTCCTAGCCAATTCCTTATCAACGTAAACACGTTAACAATCAACTATGAAGGAAAAAATATGCTCTCAATAGCGAACGGCGGTTCGACGACACCGGCGCCAGCCCTCTTACCTTCTGACCGGCCACCGGATTTTGCTGCTTCTCCCGACCATGTCGACGCTCCTGGGGCTGTGGAAAACATGGCGCCGCCCGTTGGATCATCTGATATGGCTATTGACATTTCTGTTTTGCCTGTGCAGGTGTCTCTGGCGGATGCGACACCGAAACAGGGGACTCATGTCACACTAATGGAGGCCGCAGAAAACCGACTGATCGGGGAGAAACCAGTGCAGGCTTTCACGTACGCAAAGGCTTTAATGGGATTGCCGACGCCATCGACACCTCCTAATCAACTGGCTGTGTGGACTCCGGTGGGAGAACATGATCTAGTAACAGGGAGTCGAAATGGGGAACCATCGTTGGCAATTTCATCGGAATTCAAGTCGAAGATTTGTGCGCCTTGGCAGCGCTCTTTGGTAGTTCGGCTGCTTGGTCTGAGGATTGGTTTTGTTACTCTTTGTAATCGGCTCAAAAGCCTCTGGCGACCGTCGGGAAACATGGAAATCAAGGATCTGGACCACGACTGTTTCTTAGTCAAGCTCGAGAACGAACAAGATTATTTTCGGGCTCTGACCGATGGGCCATGGGTGATCTTTGATCACTATCTGGTCGTTCAATAGTGGACTCCAAGCTTCAAAGCCTCTGATCCCCTCCCGAAGACCATGATCGTCTGGGTACAGCTTCCGGCTTTGAAGATCCACTTCTACCACAAAGAGGTGGTGACTACGCTTGGAAATCTAATTGGGAGGACGATCAAGCTCGATTACCACACCCTTACCCAACAGCGAGCGAAGTTTGCCAGGTTAACAGTAGAGGTGGATTTATCGAAGCACTTGGTTCCCCGAATTTGGCTGGATGATGCCTGGCAAAAGGTGGAGTATGAGAACCTCCCTGAGGTTTGCTTCGAATGTGGTAAGATTGGGCACTGCTCGGCCGTGTGTCCGCTCCTAAAACCTGCTGTTTTGGTGAACTTTGCGGTGGCCGCCGGTGGAGACTCATCGGCCGATCTGCCGGTCAGCGAGGAGGATGCTAATCCGGGGTTTGGACCGTGGATGCTGGTTTCCAGGAAATCAAGGCGTAATGCTCGGGATGGTCAGCGGAAAGGGAAAGGGGAGCAGGATAGTGGGTCGCAAAATCAGATGCTGGGGCATAAACAAGGTAAGAAGGGAACTGGTGGGAAGGAAGGAAATCAGGCCTTTCCTATTCAAGACATCAACAACGGTCACTTGTCTCAGGTGAGTCAAACACATGAAAGGAAGGTGGTTATCACCAAGAAGAACGGTGCTGAAGGTAGGAGGGGAGTTGAAGCGAATGGAAGGGATGCTGGGTCGAAGGGGAAAGGACTCCTAGGCCCAAGTCCCGTTTTTTCAGAATCTAACCCAAACAGGACGGAGCCCAATTGCTTGGCGGACGAGGCCTCGACATCTGCTCAGCAAACGCAAGCCCAAGCTTCGCTGCAACAAAGGAAATACCCAGATCGGCCACAAAGTGAGATCAGAACTCCGGCCCGTCAAGAGCCCACAGGACAGCAGCCTCCTTTACTCTCTACGAAAACTATCACAGGCCCAAACGGCACCGTTATGCAGATCATCGAGAACCCTGAGTCTGTGAAGGAGAATGCCGAACCGAACATCAGCGCTGTTCCCTCTCTCGCAGCTCGAACCAAAAGCAACAAGAAGAAGATTTCCCAGAGCAATAAATCGTCCACCAAGCTTAATATAGCGAAGCCTCTGCAGATATGGTCGTCGATCAAGGACAGGAAACCAAAATCAAAAGCTCGGGTGGCGACTTTGACTTTGCAAGAGATCAGCGCCTGGACTAAAGCAGCAAAAAAAACGGCAGGGGAATCAGGGGGGAAGGTTGCGGCTGTTACCCAGGCGGCCTGTGAACCTTTGGCGAAGGTCCAGACCACGGAGTCTTCCCCGCCGGCGTAGGTGTTTCAGGTTGATGCGGCGTCCTTCCCTTTTGGTCTTTTTTTGTTAATGATGTCCAATATCAAAATACTTGCGTGGAATGTGGGGGGTGCGGGGAGCAGAGCCTTCAGGCGGGCTCTGAAATTGGTGATTCAGTCGCATCGGCCGGATTCGTGGTGCTTCTTGAGCCACAGATTAGCGGGGATATGGCTAATGGCGTCTGTGATAAGATCGGGTTTCCGAACTCGATTCGTGTGGAAGCAGAGGGGCGGTCAGGCGGTATCTGGGTTTTCTGGGACGTTGGGGCTTTCTCGGTTCAACTCTACTCAGCCTGTTCACAGCATCTTTCGCTTCAAGTTAGTAGAGGTAGCGACCCGAGTTGGCTTTTAACAGCGGTGTATGCTTCCCCAAGGCAGGGAGAGCAACGACAACTTTGGGAAAGGCTTATATCCCACAGTAAGAATATCACAATGCCGTGGCTGCTAACGGGGGATTTCAACGCAATTTCTAAACCGGATGAAAAGTCGGGGATTCCAGCTAGCAACACTTTGAGGAGGTGTCAGTTGTTTACAGAAAGGATGAATCTGGCAGAGCTTGTTGATCTTGGGTTTTCGGGCGTCAGGTTCACCTGGTCCAGAGGAGAGAACATGCAGTCGTACAAAGCCAGTCGACTTGATAGGAGCCTCTACAACATCCGATGGAATTCGGTGTTTCCTTACTCCTCGGTCCTGCACCTCCCTCGATACCATTCGGACCATTGCCCCATTTTGACCAGTGTAGCAGCGCAACCGAGCGGTCAGCAGCCCATGAAGGCGTTTAGGTTCGAGGCAGCCTGGTTGACGGATGAGAGGCTTCGGTCGGTCGTGGCAGAGTCTTGGAGCTCGTCGGCTCTGTAGACACCCCATTCTTGTCCAGGTCAATTACTCAACAAAAAATTCTAACTTAATTCTAACTTAATCTGGAAATGTCGTAAGATAATTAGATTGGCCATTGCGAGTCTAAAATATCGATGATCGTACAATATGTTTGAATTCAATTATAGTGCAAAAAAGGAGACTTTCGCATCTTTGTTGCAAAATCAAACTTATGCTTTTAACACAATAATAATAAAGCACGTTTTATTAAAATTGAGAATTACAATCAAAATTATAAATCAAAATTATTACATGAAAATCACAATCAAATGCAAGCTTCTTCCCTCTCTTTTTGAAGCCAGCAATGGACCTGCCAAACAACAAGAAAGCAGCCAAGTAAGATCAGGCCCAGATTAAGACAAGCCCACATTTCAAGCCCAAGCATTAAAACCACTTTGGACCAGATCAGGCAAAATGGGCCAGCAATCCGAACCAGCCCAACGACCCCAACCAACAGACGAACCGGTCGAACCAAAACCGGTCCGACCGAACCCTGGAACCACCGCCTCCTTTTTCTATAAAAGCAGGCCCAATTCTCGTGGATTGGGGGGACAACTTTTGGGGAGAGGAAAATAGTAGGAAAACACTGTCTTTTCTTTCAGTCAGTTCTCTTTTTCTTCTTCTTAGTAGTTCAGAGAGGGAAAGTGCTGAGAAATAGAAGGAGAAATACAACACACTTTCTTTTCCTTCTTTATTTTCTGTAAAATAGAAACAGAAGACCTCAAGGCAAACATAAGCCCACCCAAAGAGGTTTGTATTATGATAATATACTATTGATTTATTATCTTCTCCACTAATCTTCCTTTTTTCAATATCATTCAATTATTGTCGTTATCAGCTCTTCCATTCATCTCTGTTTTATTCTCGACCCATTTATCTACTTATTTCAAGCACAATTAATTTACTAACTAATTAGTCATAATAGCATATAACTATCTCTACTCTTATGTTAATCTAATTACTAATTACTTATTATGCTATTTACCCTCTGTTATTTACTAGTTCGTTCATATATGTCATAATTCAATTCTCGCATCGTTTTTGTACATACATAAACACAGATCATGCATACATGGAATGAAAACCAAATCTCACATATTCATCCGCAACCATCCACAAACAGATAAAAAAACCAAAATTCCATATAGTCAAACTCACTCACAACCTTATTGTAGTGTAATCCAGCTTCAGTTTTATATCTCATAAATCCAAAATTAAGAGAGTTATAGGAGGCCTACGTAGATCTAAGGAGGCCTACGTAGATCTAATTTTTTACCTGCATCAATACAAGAATAGAAGTCAGAGTCAATTGAAGGGATATTAAATCAAAATAAAAAAATATATAACAAAATAAAAAAAAACCTACCTGTGTTGTCGTCGGCCTGTCGCCGCCGGCAACTCGCCGCCCGAAGCCACCTTCTCCTCAACAAAAACCCTCTCACAAATAAAAACAAAAATAAAATATCAGAATCCCAATTTTGAATCTAAAATCCAACAAAATCCGACATGCAAACAAAATCTTAACCAGGTCTTTTCATCATCCTCGTCGTTTCTACGAAAGAGAGTAGATCGAATAAGGGGAAGATAGATCGAGGCCCATCTCGGCTCTAGGGTTTGTTTTTTTCCGGAAATAAAAAGAAAACAAAATAGGGATTAGAAACTTGAAACCCTAAAATCATATTTGAACACGGTAGAAATCGCAGAATAAACAAAGAAACAAACCTTAAAGCTCGATTCTTTTCGTCGCCGGCGGTACATGTCGGCTTTGTCGCCGGCGATTTACGCCGCCGGTGACCTTTGACTCCTTTTCACCAGCCCAGAACCAAAAAAAATCAAAATGGAAGGTTAGAAATCTAGAATACCCATTAAATCGAAAACGATAAAAAAAAATAGACATGCAAGGGTAGAAATTGCTTACCGACGACGTGAGGGCTTTCCAGATCATCTTTTTTTTCTTCTTTTCTCTTCAGAGGGTTCTTTCTCGAGTTCCATTAGAGAGAGACGAGGGTGAGAAGTTGAACCTTTGCTCGTTTTGAGTTTCTCATCGGGTTTACAGATGAGAAGGGCAAAAGAAGGTGGCGGTGATCGTTGACGAAGGGAGAAGGGTTTCGGTGTTTTGGAAGAGGGAGTTGAGGTGTAGAGAGGCGGCTAGGTTTGATTTGTTTCTGGAAGAGGAAGAGAGAAGTGGAAGGATCGAGAGGAATGAGAGAGAGAGACGAGATGGAGAGAAAATAGGTTGAGGGCGGCGGCCGAATTAGTGATTAGGGTTTCGTTTTTGTTTATATATCTTTCCAAAGGACTAAACTACCCCTAGGGTTCATCGTTTATTACTTGGCCGTGCCACCGCGTTTTCGTGAAACTACGAAATTGCCCCTCCCCTTTCTCTGAAACCAAAAAGCGACGAAACAAAAATGAGGCTGGCGGACTTAGAACCCGCGTCCCCAACAACAACATCACTATGCTTGGGAGCATAACCAGTTGGCCTGCTGGCCCATCATCCGTCAAGTTAACCTTTCCGCTTAATTTTATTCCTTCAAAATCCTTAATACGAAATGTAGAATTGCGGATTAAGTTTATCTCGTTTTTTCAATACGTCACAATACTTCTTAATAACTAAAATACTTGCATTTATCATCATAACCTCATGATAATCTAAGTGCATTTTTTATTATTAACAAAATTATAATACGAAAATCATGATCAGTGGAACGTGATTACAACTAAATTATCAAAGTTCTACCGAACTACGTGGACTTTGATCCCGACTACTCGGGTACGTAGGCAACCAATAGGTTCGAGTCCAGCTAACCAAAAACTCTTTCTTTAATTTTGATAATTACGTCAATAGATGTATGATCATTAATAACTATCTAATTAATCAAATCATAAAATTAAATACATTAATAAAGCCGCAAATAATAATACACCCAACCCTTAAAAACTTATCGATTTAAGTAGTACCCATTTAGGGGCGTTGTGGGGCGTGAATACACTTCCCCACACGTAACCGTACTCCCGAACCCAAAATCTCAAAATTCGCAGACCAAATCCCGGTTTCGACCCTGAGGTCGAGACCGGGCCAAAATGGTGTTCGACCCACCACATCTAAGGTCGATGGCGACTCCGAGCGAAATCGCGACGGATACCCCGATTTCGAGGGGCGGTTGCGACAGGCTCCTCTTGAGAATGCTCTCCAGGTTCTTGCTGCTAAACTCGCTGTTTGGAACGATACTGTATTTGGGAACATTAAGCATAAAAAGAGGAGGTTATTGGCAAGACTGAAGGGTGTGGAAACTTGTTTGGCCAATAGTTTCTCACAAGGATTGGCTAAACTGCATACAAAGCTTGCGGCAGAATTGGATAAAGTTTTGGAACAGGAGGAGATCATCTGGTACCAAAGGTCAAGGGATCAATGGGTTAAGTTTGGAGAAAGGAACACCGGTTATTTTCACCAGCAAGTTAACATCAGGAGACGCTTCAACAAGATTGAGGCTCTGATGGATGACCAAGATACTTGGGTAACCGAGCCGCATTCCCTTGCTATGCTTGTGTTCACTTATTTCACTAACATTTATTTGCAGGATGACTCCCAGTACGAAGACAGGATGCCGAAAGAGTCCTTTCCTCGTCTTAATCAATCCGAGACGGCGGCTTTGTTCCGGCCCTTTAGCATTCTCGACTTCCACAAGGCGATTTTTGAGATGAAGCCATTCCAGGCTCCCGGGCCAGATGGCTTTCATGCGGGTTTCTATCAGCAGTTCTGGCAGGTAGTGGGGAAGTCTCTTACAGATATGGCAATGTCGTTTTTTGAGACAGGTACCCTGCCTGAGGCTGTGACGGAGTCCACCCTGGTGCTCATTCCGAAAGTAGACTCACCCGAGAGAGTGGCTCAGCTTCGGCCTATTTCCTTGAATAACGTCTGCCTCAAGAGTATCACTAAAGCCATGTCAGCCAGGCTAAAACCGCTCATGAGGAATTTGGTCTCGCCCAGGCAGAGCAGCTTTATTCCAGGAAGGCAAACAACGGATAATATCATAGTGGTCCAGGAGATCCTTCATTCATTCAGGAAGAAAAGAAGTAAGAAAGGGGGCATGATCTTCAAGATTGATCTCGAGAAGGCCTATGATATGCTTAGGTGGGATTTCCTGCGAGATACTTTGAAGGAAGTGGGGCTTTCGAGCAGCTGGATCAGCTGCATCATGTATTGTGTGGAGCATAATACGATGAGGATCAGGTGGAATGGAGAACTCTCTCAACCGATCGCTCCTTCCCGCGGCATCAGACAGGGAGACCCACTCTCTCCCTACCTTTTTGTTTTATGTATGGAGCGTCTTTCTCATAAAATTGATGAGGCGGTTAGGGAAGGGAAGTGGAAAGCTGTGCGGCTTACCAGTTCCAGTCCACCTCTTACCCATCTTTTTTTTGCAGATGATCTCGTCCTGTTTGCAGAAGCTGAGCGTAGACAAATCCGGGTGATCAAGAAATGCCTGGCGGACTTCTGCTTTAGTTCCGGGCAACAGGTCAATTATAATAAGTCCATTTTGTACGTCTCCCCGAATGTCACCCGGCACAAAGCAGAGTACCTGAGCCAATGTGTGGGAATTCCTCTGAAAGCAGCGCTGGGGAGATATCTCGGGATCCAGGCAATCCAGGAGAGGATCACTAAAGGAAGATATCAGTCTCTCCTTCTCCGTACTCAGAAGAAGATGGCTCCCTGGAAGGCGAAACGTCTCACCTTTGCGGCTAGGCTAACAGTGGCGAAATCAGTAATTGCCTCTCTCCCAGTCTATACTATGCATACTGAATTGATCCCAAGCGGTGTGTGCAGGAACATTGATAAAATCAGCAGGGATTTCATATGGGGTGAGGAGGAGAATCGCCCGAAATTTCACCTGGTGGCCTGGGAGAACATGACGAGACCTAAGGCTACAGGAGGCGTGGGCCTTCGACCTACTCGACAGGCAAATCTGGCCATGCTGGCTAAGTCAGGATGGAGCTTGATGCGAAATGAAGAGAGTCTGTGGCAGCAACTGCTTCGCTCCAAATATGGGGGAAATAGAGGGGGCCTCGACATCTTGCGGAAAGTTCAGGAAGTTCCTTCACCTGGAGCAGTTTTTCCAAAACTGCCGAGCTCCTTAAGAAAGGTTGCGCGTGGAATATTAAAAATGGAAAAAAGACTAAATTTTGGCTTGATCCGTGGATTTTGCAGGTCCCCCTGAAAGAGGTAGTGACCGGTGAGATTCCAGAGGCTTGGGAGCAAGCGACAGTTGCGGAGCTAGTTCGCGAGGATGGGAGCTGGCGCACAGATCTTTTCAGCGGGCGACTCCCTCAGGACATCTGCAACAAGATCACCAGTACAGCGGTCGACACTCTCACCCAAGAGGAGGATACTTTATTCTGGTCGGCGACAGCAGATGGGAAGTTCTCTACTAAGTCAGCCTATGAGTTACTGTCGGCTCCTGACATGCAGCCGAGAGATGAGATTTGGAAGGTGATCTGGAGTTTGCCAGTGCCGGAGAGGATTAGGTGCTTTATCTGGTTGGCCATTCAGGGCAAGATAGCAACAAATGTTCTCCGTGCTCAGAGGAAATCAGCAGATTCACCTTTGTGTATGCGATGCACAGGGCAGCCTGAGACGGTGATTCATATTCTGAGGGATTGCGCCCCAGCGCTTTTTTTCTGGTCCAGAACTGTGTCGCAGCAGAAGCAGCATGAGTTTTTCAGCGCCACTCACGAGGCCTGGTTTCGCGGTAATCTCTCGAGCAAGGAGGCAGCGAGCTCAGGTATTAGTTGGCTGGGGTTCTTTAGTATGGCTTGCTGGTTATTATGGAAAAATCGCACCACTATGGCGTTCAAGGGGGCTAGTGCAGCAATGACAGCACCCTCACTCTGGCACTCCATTATGGTTAAGAGCAAGCTATGGAACGATTCCTGGCATGCCCCAGATCCATTCTCCAATCCCAAGAAACAGGTGACGGAGCGGTTTATGGCGGACATCGGTTGGGCGCCTCCTGCGGAAGGTTGGGTTATGGTGAACACGGACGGGGCTTCTAATGGAAACCCGGGGCCAGCCGGTGCCGGCGGAGTGGTGCGAGGCCCACTTGGAAACTGGTTGGGAGGTTTTGTGGCAGGAATTGGCACGGCAACTGCCGTTCTGGCGGAACTATGGGCCATATACTATGGGTTAGAGCTCACTTGGAATCTCGGTCACCGGGTGGTGAAGTTAGCTTCGGATTCTCAGCTTGCGATTCAGCTGATTCAGGAACGTCATGATCCCATTCATCCTTATGCGACCCTTTTGAACCTTATTCGCAGGAAAATCGGGCAAGACTGGTTGGTTAGCTTGACTCATACTTATCGCGAAGGGAATAGAGTCGCGGACTGGCTCTCGAAGCACAGTCTCGTCTATCCCTACGGTATGCATGAGTTAACTGACCCACCTATAGGGGTTATCCCGCTGCTGCAAGATGATGTGATGGGTGTTACCTTTGAGCGCCGGGTTGTGGCGACCTCCTCCTCTACTATCTAGTCTCCCTCTGTAATCCCTCTTATTCTTGGCTTCGGCCTCCCTTGTCTTAAAAAAAAAACAATCAACTATGAAAGGTTAATAATCGCTACAACAATGCAATAACACCACTGTAAACCTTTAACAACCATAAAATGGTGGTGGGTAATCATACTATACTCTTAATATAATTATTGTAATGATCATAATAATACTACACTCTTAATGTAATAATAATGTCTTACTACAATATTAAAAAATGTCACAAAGCTTTTCAAAAATAAGACATCATTAAAAAAATTGCATCTCTTTAATACTACTGAATATTATGGTTAGTAAACATTAATTCAGAATGAAAGTATTAATTTTTTTTGAAAAACCATAACATAATGAATTCCTTAAAATCCGGCTTCTCTCCATTAATTAATTTTAAAAATACTTTAATGCCCTAATTATCCATAACTACTCGGTCAATACTAACCAAATATTAACTACCTATTATACTTTCAGCCAAATAAAAATCACTTAAGGACCTGAACTTATCCCATAAAAAATTCAGTTAATTGAATACAGTCAGCATGCCATGTAAAAAACAAATAATAAAAAATCATAAACCAACCAACTAATACCCATCGAACCACGCTCAACCCTTCTGACCTAACACTACTATGCCCCTCTAATATAAAAATCCTCTTATGTTCTCCATTCTATTTCTATCGATGTCGGGAACTAGCGTCATTTCTCTTTCATTCCTTATTTTTCCTTTGTTAATATATATCCAGGTACCAAATAGACGGAAGAGATCAATAACTCGAATCGAAATGAAAAACTTGAGGATAGAAGTGTCAATAGGTTCATTAGCTCAAAATCGTTTGAATAGTTAATGATTTCTCAGTCTCATGGTTCACTAGCTCAAACCTATGAGATCATTTTGATCAATTATTCGATGGATCATGGAAATGTCAATGTGTCAAAATCGGACTGCAAAAGAGGATTAATAGCTATTAAAAATCGAAATTTTGAGAAAACTTGTTCTGGTACCACCTTCGTTTTTTCACAAACAAGCAAACAGAATTGCTACTAACGCAATGTACCCACCGGCTTTTTGTAGGTATAACGTCTAGCAATTACCACAAATGCCACCAAGTTGACAAAGCTGAGACCCGCCAGCAGCCAGAAGAAGTAATCCACGTGTCCATAGTTCAAGTTATCAGGAATCCACCCAGGCTTCCCTCCTCTGGTGGTCAAACCAGTAACAATGGTGACCAGCAGGGAGCTCAGGTAACTCCCCAGCGCTATAGTCGTCAAGGAAAGGGCCGAGCACGAGCTCCGCATTGCATCAGGCGCCTGCTCGTAGAAGAACTCCAGCTGCCCAATGTTGGTGAACACCTCAGCGCAGCCCATCAGGAAATACTGCGGGACCTGCCAGAATATGGAGATGGGGACCGAGTCGAGGTCGTAATAGTTGTGCTTCCTCACCATCCTCAGCCTGATGAGCTCCAGGATCGCCGGACAGACCATGGAGAAGGTCGAGATGACGAGCCCGATTCCCATTCGTTGGAGCTGGGTGAACCCGTTTTTGTGGCCCGTGAATTTCCTGGCAGCCGGGACGATGATCCTGTCGTAGATTGGGATCCAGAAGATGACGCTGAGTGTGTCGAACACCGAGACGTTCGCTGCTGAGATCTTGAACTTGGAGTGGCCCAATCGCTTGTCCATTGTGTCCCCTTGGAGGATAAAGAGGTTGCCCATTTGGCTGTACATTGCAGCGGACACTATCCCAGTCGCCCATATGGGGAGCAGGCGGATGATTGCCTTGAATTCCTCCACCTGGGTTACGGTGCAGAGCCTCCATGGGTCCATTGCTGCCTCCTTTATCTGGTCTTTCTCTGTTTCCACAGCTGCTTTGTCAATACATCTGTTAAAATGCATAGTTGTGTTAGTGATATTGGGCTTGGCCCAATTAGAGTACGTGCATGAACAGATTATGGGCACGGAATTAACCCTAGGCGAAGCTTGAGGAGAGCTAGGGTTAGCAAGCTGTATATATGTAACACGAGTCTTGTAAGCCGAACTAAGGAAAAAACCTAATAATACGATCAGCTCGGAGAGTTCTATCTCTCCCGTGGACTAGTCCCGATCTCGGGGAAACCACGTAAATCGTGTGTCTCAGTTCCTTCTTTGTTTTTCGTATACGTAATTAAGAGCGTTTGATACTGGCTAACATGGTATCAGAGCTATCGTCTATGGATTCTGATAGGATTTCTGTTCGGTTGAACTCCAAGAACTATGCGCTATGGGAGTTCCAGGTTCGCATCTTCATTGAAGGCAAGGGCCTTCTTTCGTTTCTGGATGGTACATCGGCAAGGCCAACTGTTCCACCGTCAACTGCCGAAGAACTGACGAGGTGGACGCAGACTGATGCAAGGGTGAAGGCCTATCTGCTGGCCACTATCGATCCAACCATTTGTTTGGGTCTCCGTTTGCTTCGATCGGCGAGGGACATCTGGGTACATCTCGCCCAAACATATACCACAACTGATCCTGCGCGTCAATTTGAAATTACTTTTGCATTGGCGCGTCTTGAACAGGGAGAGATGGATGTGACTTCATATTACAATGAGGCACAATTATTATGGACGGAACAGGATTTGCTGACCGCGGCCTTGTGCTCTGCTACCGCCTCGGCCGAGGTGATTCAAGATCGTCAGCGAACTCGGTTGATGCAGTTTCTCAGCCGTCTCAAACCGGAGTTCGAGTCCGTTCGCGCTAATCTATTGCAGCGTGAAAATCTGAAGCTGGATGGTATTTTGACTGCTCTTGTTCGAGAAGAAACACGTCTACGGACGCAGGCGCAGCTGGATCTTCGGCCGGGGGCTGGGGAGGCTGTCTTTGCGGCGGTAGCCGACTCACTGACTGCCGCGAGTTCTGGACAACGAAGGTCGACACCGCCGGTGAGTGCAGACGAAGCCTTTGCTGTGAATCGGCCTCAATTTCACCGTCGCACCTCTGAGATTGTTTGTCACCATTGTCGTCAAGCTGGTCATCTTCAGAAGTTCTGTAGGCAAAAGAACTTTTGCGTGTACTGCAAAAAGAAAGGGCATATCATCACTGATTGCCGTCTCATTCAGCCTCGTCAGTCCGGTTCCAGCTCGCATATGTCTGCTTCTCCTGCTACTGGGGGTGCGTACGCTGTCCAACCTGCTGCTGTCCAAGTTCCAACTCCACCGACAGGACAGTACATGACTTCTGAAGCTGTCGAACAGCTTGTAAACTCTGCCCTTCAGCGTTCGTTGCCCACGGCCATTACTAGCGCATTTGCTACACTTCAAAAGGCTGGTACGTCTCTTCCTTGGCTTTTGGATTCAGCCTGTTTCAATCATATGACAGGTCACTCTAAATTGTTTAAGGAATTAAGTTCAGCTGCTACAAGTTCTGTTCAGGTGGCAAATGGCCAAAGGTTATCGGTTAAAGGTGTTGGTCCCATTGAGACACCTAGCATGAATTTGTCTAATACCTTATGCGTTCCGAATCTTGTTCCTAATTTGGTGTCGGTTGGGCAACTTACTGAGCAAAATTGTCGTGTTGTGTTCGATGCCTCTGGTTGTGTGGTTCAGGATCTGAAGACGGGGAGGCAGATCGGAAGGGGGAGTAAGCATGGGCGTGTTTTTCAGCTTGAAGAACTGTCGGGTCAACCTTCATCGGGTCATCTTTCTTCTAGTCTCGAGTCTAGTTCGTCTCCTGTCTTTTCTAGTTTGAACAATAATGAGTTTGATTTGTGGCATTCTCGTCTTGGTCACCCTCATTCGAGTCGGCTTGTAACCATGTTTAAACAACAACTCTTTGGGAATAAGAAGGTTGATATTTCTTCAAGTGATTTTCGGTGTACTAGCTGTGTTGAAGCAAAATCTACTCGTAGTTCATTTCCCTCTAGTACTACGGTTATATCAGAACCCTTTCACATCGTTCATACCGACCTTTGGGGTCCAGCTCCCACTGATTCGAGACATGGTTACAAGTATTTCGCGTTATTCGTTGATCATGCCACTCGTTTTACTTGGGTGTATTTTCTTAGACTCAAGTCCGATCTTTATTCTGTTGCCACTGATTTTTTAAAAATGATTCAGACTCAATTTGGTCAAACCGTTCGTATAGTTCGCTCTGATCCGGGTGGGGAGTTCAGTTCTCATCCTTTAGATCGTCTGTTCCGCTCTCAGGGTATATTAACTCAGAAATCTTGTCCCGGTGTCTCCCAACAAAACGGTCTTGTAGAGCGTAAGAATCGTCATGTTGTAGAGTTGACTAGAGCCATGTTATTAGCCTCTCATGTTCCCGCTAGATTTTGGCCTGAAGCTGTAGCCACTGCTGTTCGACTCATAAACTACCAAATTACTCCTGTTCTGGGTCAACTTAGTCCTCACTATGCATTGTTCAAAACGCATCCCGATTACTCTCGTCTTCGAGTATTCGGCTGCACTTGTTTCGTTCTTCTTCCTAGAAAAGATCGGTCTAAGTTGTCCTCCAAAACTTCTCGCTGTGTATTTCTTGGCTATAGTGACATCCATAAAGGGTATCTTTGTTACGATCCCTCGGTTCAACGTCTTCGTATCTCTTGTGATGTCGTTTTCTTTGAGAGGCTTATGTTCTACTCTAGTCCTCCTGATACCTCTATATTCGTGTCTGAGGTGACCCGGCTACCCATGTTCGACGATGATGATGAGGTTGATGATATCCTCTCCCTCCCCCCCGACTCGCCTGCCCCGACGGTGTCCAGTGATAGCTCTCCCGCGTCGTCGTCTTCGTCGACTTCCAGCAGTTCCTCATCTGCCGCGGATGATTCTGATTCTCCGCCATCGACGCCGCCAGCTCCTCGGCGGTCCCTTCGAGCTACCAAGGGGCAGCTGCCCATTCGGTATCATGATTTTGTTTCATATCATGTTGATGCTTTCACAATTCCCACTTCGTATAAGCAGGCCATGCTCGACCCCAACTGGAATGCAGCCATGCAGACGGAATTTGATGCTCTACATGCCACTGGTACGTGGGAAGTTGTTGATCGCCCTCCAGAACCGGTCACCATTCTCGGCAATAGGTGGGTCTATGCTGTGAAGGTCAAGGCAGATGGGACTCTTGAACGGTTTCGGGCTCGACTTGTGGTACAGGGGTTTGGTCAAGAATATGGACTTGATTATGACGAGACGTTCGCGCCGGTTGCTAAAATGCAAACAGTCCGCACCCTTCTTGCTGTTGCAGCTGTTCGTGGGTGGCCGTTATTTCAGTTAGACGTTAAAAATGCGTTTCTACATGGCGATTTGAAGGAAGTTGTCTACATGAAGAGGCCCCCTGGGTATACTGTTGGCCGCGACGATCAGGTTTGTCGACTGCGGCGTTCTTTATATGGGCTCAAACAAGCACCCCGTGCTTGGTTTGAGAAATTTCAGTCTACTGTTCTTGCTCTTGGGTTTAAGCAAAGTACCAATGATCCGTCTCTGTTCTTGAGGTCTTCTTCGGCAGGTATTATTGCTCTTCTTTTATACGTGGACGACATGATCATCACTGGGGATGATGCGTCCGGGATTACTCACCTGAAGGAAGGTCTCCATGCTTCGTTTACACTGAAGGAGTTGGGTTCTTTGTCTTATTTTCTCGGTTTGGAAATTACTAGATCATCTCGTGGTATTCTTCTCAGTCAGCGGAAGTACATTGCCGATTTACTCTCGTCTGCTCAGTTCGGTGATTGTATTCCAGTTACCACCCCCATGGAGGTTAATCTCCATCTTGCTCGCGAGTCCGGTGTCCCACTAGTGAATCCGTCCCAGTATCGTCATCTGGTTGGTAGCTTGATTTATCTTACTCATACTAGGCCCGACATATCGTTCGCAGTTCATGTGGTGAGTCAGTTTATGTCGGATCCGAGGGTGGATCATCTGGCTGCAGTTCATCGGATACTCAGGTATTTGCAGGGTACTCGCGAGGTTGGACTCTTTTTACCGGCTACTGGTGATTTTCGTTTACAGGCTTACTCGGATTCTGACTATGCTGGATGTGTTGATACTCGCCGGTCGACTACCGGTTGGTGTGTTCAGCTTGGTGGAGCCTTTGTTAACTGGCGGTGTAAGAAGCAAGATAAAGTCTCCAAATCCTCCACCGAAGCTGAATATCGTGCCATGTCGGATGTAGCCTCGGAGCTTGTGTGGATGCAGCGGTTACTTCTTGACTTGGGCGTGTCTTGTCCTTCTCCAATCACTCTTCATGTTGACAATACCAGTGCGATACAGATTGCCGTCAATCCTGTCCTTCATGATCGGACAAAGCATATCGAGGTTCACGTCCACTATGTTCGCGATCTTGTTCATGAAGGTTTCCTTGTGGTTCGTCATGTCTCATCGGCTGACCAGCTCGCCGACTTATTCACGAAGCCCTTCCATCGTTCTCGTCATATGTCATTGTCGGACAAATTGATGCTTCGGGACCAGCATCAATTTGGGGGAGGCTGTTAGTGATATTGGGCTTGGCCCAATTAGAGTACGTGCATGAACAGATTATGGGCACGGAATTAACCCTAGGCGAAGCTTGAGGAGAGCTAGGGTTAGCAAGCTGTATATATGTAACACGAGTCTTGTAAGCCGAACTAAGGAAAAAACCTAATAATACGATCAGCTCGGAGAGTTCTATCTCTCCCGTGGACTAGTCCCGATCTCGGGGAAACCACGTAAATCGTGTGTCTCAGTTCCTTCTTTGTTTTTCGTATACGTAATTAAGAGCGTTTGATACTGGCTAACAAGTTGAAGAATTGAAATCAGTAACTCAAACATTCTAGTTCTATTAGCTAGTACCATGGTAATGGTTTACCTGAAGTCTTCGGTATGGTCAAGTTTTCGGTATCCGGAGATGTTGGATTCAGAGTCAGCAATCTCATAGAGGAGGGATTTGTCATCGGGGACACTAACTCTGTACTTTCTGAAGGAGGCCACCATGACCTGACAGATACGCGTGAGAGGGCTTCCTCCAGGTTTCTGATACCTATACTTTCGAGTACCTGAAAAGAAGCTAACAACAGCAATCGCCATCGCCATGGCTGGAATCCCAAGACCCCATCCCCAGCTCACATTGTCCTGGACCCAAACCAGCACAGAGCTAGCAATTAAGGCACCTACGTTGATGGAAAAGTAGAACCAGTTGAAGAAAGAAGCCTTGTGCTCCTTCTCAACCGTGTCAGCATCATCAAACTGGTCAGCCCCGTAGGAAGACACACAAGGTTTGATCCCACCCGTTCCCAGAGCTATCATGTAGAGAGCTACAAAGAAAACCGCGCTCTGGCCATCAGTGGATTGGCACTTGTCCTCTGCAGTACATGCTGGTCTCAGGCCAGGCATTGATGCTGACATTGTCAGAAGCGTCATCCCCTGGTGAAGTATTTTTTTTATTATTATGTTCAGTTAATGAAAATCATTCATTCACGGGTAAATGGCGGAGAGGGAGAGCTTACAAAAACATAGATGATTGAGAAACCAGCAATCGTCCAGTATCTACCGAGATAAGCATCGGCTAGAAATGCTCCTAGGAGAGGTGTAATGTAGCATGTTCCGCCCCGGTTAGAGTTGTTTTTGGTAGCAGTGGCGCTGCTTTGGTTGAGCTTGTTCTTGAAGTAAAGCACGAGGTTGGAGCTCATGCCATAGTAAGCCAATCTCTCACAGCATTCATTTCCTGTATATATCAAATTAAGTTTTGCACTAGTGAGGAGCAAAATCTGTTATTTTCCCATGACCCATCAGACTCTAGTTTAAGCGTCAAGAAGTCAGAAGGATAGCATACCTATGATGAAGGGGCAGGCCTTCCAGGTTCCAGTTTTCCTCTTATCAGCAGGATTCCCTTCATAATCCACAGTCCCATCTTTGGTGAGAAATTCCTCCTCTTCTGTGGCCATCTGCAGCAATCACTGATCTCTTTAGCCCTCAGATGAAGAAGGGGAAAATGCCTGCCTGCATCAGAATTCACTGTTAGATGAAATAGAAAAAACCCAGTTTTGCTTTCCAACCTCAGAATTCTAATATCCAAGAGAATGGTACTAGGAAAATAGAGCATGAATCTATCTTCTGTGGAATGTGAGTCGAGTTCCATCATGATGAAGGCCGTAGATTGCCGGGTGAAAGACTATACAGCCCCTTAACTTCCAGTACTGTATCAAAGTATTAACAAATGAAACAGAAGAAAACAAAAAAGGGCGGTTAAACAGAGAATCCAAAACTGGCTCACACTATCCTTTTTAACTGGCTTCTTCTATCTCACCATCATTCCCTGCTCCACACAGAATTGCCGTTTTGGCACCAAGAAGAGAAGAGAAGAGAAAAAGAATACCACTTTCTTTTGTCCCATTCTCCACAACCAGACAAAAACTGGGTTTGCTCCATATTTTGAAACTACTGGCAAGAGCCTTGCCTATTTGCCCAGTGGTATTCTCAGGAGTCCGAACTATTTATTGAAGAAAGAAACCTCCATCATTCCACATTATGCAAATACCAAGTGTAGTTGATATCAAGTCGATGGTTTACGTGAGGTACACGGTATGTAAGAGCATCAATCAATCCAAATTACACTGCTAGCTATTTCTTTGACAATGTAATTTTTGAAAGAAAGAAATTATCAAACACAACAAACAAGAAAATACCATCTTAGAAATCTATTTACACCAGTGTTCCTTCACAAACAAGCAAGCAAGAAGAAAATAACATCAGCGCAGAGTACCCACAGGCTTCTTGTACGTATACCAGTTAGCAATCACCATAAACGCCACCAAGTTGACAACGCTAAGAACCGCCAGCAGCCAGAAGAAGTAATCCACGTGCCCATAGTTCAAGTTATCAGGAATCCACCCAGGCTTACCTCCTCTGGTGGTCAAACCAGTAACAATGGTGACCAGCAGGGAGCTCAGGTAGTTCCCCAGTGCCACAGTCGTCAAGGAAAGAGCCGAGCACAAGCTCCTCATTGCATCAGGCGCCTGGTCGTAGAAGAACTCCAGCTGCCCGATGAAGGTGAACACTTCAGCACACCCGATCAGGAAATACTGCGGTACCTGCCAGAATATGGAGATGGGGACAGAGTCGAGCTCATAGTAGTTGTGCTCCCTCACCATCCGCAGCCTTATGAGCTCCAGGATTGCCGGGTAGACCATGGCGAAGATGGAGATGACGAGCCCGATTCCCATCCGTTGGAGCTGGGTGAACCCATTTTTGTGGCCTGTGAATTTCCTGACAGCCGGGACGATGATCCTGTCGTAGATGGGGACCCAGAAGATGACGCTGAGTGTGTCGAACACTGAGACGTTTGCTGCCGAGATCTTGAACTTGGAGTGGCCAACTCGCTTGTCCATTGTGTCTCCTTGGAGGATAAAGAGGTTGCTCATTTGGCTGTACACTGCTGCAAACACTATCCCAGTCGCCCATATGGGGAGCAGGCGGATAATTGCTTTGAATTCCTCCACTTGGGTTACTGTGCAGAGCCTCCATGGGTCGACTGTAGACTCCTTTATCTGGTCTTTCTCTGTCTCCACAGCTGCCTTGTCCAGGAAACTGTTAAATAATGCAGAGTTAAATAATTGAAACCAGTAACTCAAACATTTCTTGTGCATGAAGAGGGTCAAGGTGGGAAGGAAACTTAGGGTCTATATAGTCCTAGAAACTAGTTCGATGTCAATGATTTACCTGAAGTCTTTGGTATGGTCAAGTTTGCGGCTGCCAGCAATATTGGATTCAGAATCGGCATTCTCATAGAGAAGGGATTTGTCATCGGGGACATTAACTCTGTACTTTCTGAAGGAGGCCACCATCACCTGACAGATTCGTGTTAGAGGGCTGCCTCCAGGTTTCTGATATCTATACTTCCGTGTACCTGTAAAGAAGCTAACAACAGCAATCGCCATGGCTATGGCTGGAATCCCAAGACCCCATCCCCAGCTCACATTGTCCTGGACCCAAACCAGCACAGAGCTAGCAATCAAGGCACCAACGTTGATGGAAAAGTAGAACCAGTTGAAGAAAGAAGCCTTGTGCTCCTTCTCAACCGGGTCGGCATCATCAAACTGGTCAGCCCCATAGGAAGACACACAAGGCTTGATCCCTCCCGTCCCTAGAGCTATCATGTAGAGAGCTACAAAGAAAACCGCGCTCTGGCCATCAGTGGATTGGCACTTGTCCTCTGCAGTACATGCTGGTCTCAGGCCAGGCATTGATGCTGACATTGTCAGAAGCGTCATACCCTGGTGAATTATTTTTTGAAGTTCAGTTTATAGAAATCATTCATTCACAGGCCAATGAACTGCAAGCTTTGTTGGTGGAGAGGGAGAACTTACAAAGACATAGATGATTGAGAAGCCAGCAATGGTCCAGTATCTACCGAGATAAGCATCGGCCAGAAATGCTCCAAGAAGGGGTGTGATGTAGCACGTTCCACTCCAGTCTGAGTTGTTTTTGGTAGCAGTGGCGCTGCTTTGGTTGAGCCTGTTCTTGAAGTAAAGCACGAGGTTGGAGCTCATGCCATAGTAAGCCAATCTCTCGCAGCATTCATTTCCTATATATCAAATCAAATCAAATCAAATCTGGAGCTAGTGAGAAACAAAATCTGTTCATTTCACATGACCCATCAGACTATCAAGAAGACAGAAGGTTTGCATACCTATGATGTAGGGGCAGGCCTTCCAGGTTCCTGTCTTCCTCTTATCAGCAGGATTCCCTTCATAATCCACAGTTCCGTCTTTGGTGAGAAATTCTTCCTCTTCTGTGGCCATCTCAGCCATTAGTGATCGCTTTAGCCCTTAGATACAGAATCAAAAAGTGCCTGCCTACTCCCTGCCTGCTTGCATCAGAATTCACAGTTAGATGATGAAACAGTGATATCGCATAGTAAAAAAGAAAATAAAGAAAACCCAGTTTCATTTTCCAACCTCAGAGAAATCTAATTGGTAAGAGAAATGGTAACTGGAAAAACAAAAGCTGCAGGCTGCCGAGATGCAAAGGAGTGAGAACAGAGCATGGAATTTATGCAAATTGTTGGGGGAAGTTGGGAGTCGAATTCGATCACGATAACGGCCACTAGAGTGCCAAAGCGACGACTAAACCAGCCATTAAATTCCACGGCATCAAAGTCAACAAACGAAACATGCAAACACAAAAAAGCGGCTCAAAACCAAGAACACAATACAGGCTCACTCTATTCCTTTTGACTGAGTTCTTCCCACCCTTTGGAATACAAAGAAAGCATCTCAAAACCACGAGGGCTTCTGGTTTTTGGCACAAAGGAAAGAAATTTCTTTTGTCCCATTCTCCACAACCAGACAACAAACTGGGTTTGCCCCATATTTTGGAACTTTGGGGAAATCACAAACCCAGGCACCGGAGAATCATAACAACTTCCCTCCGGTGTTCTATGTTCTTTTACCTTATTATATTGCAGAGCCTCTTTCTCCAGAATCAAAGAATCAGACCCAGAAGCTGGAAGTTATTCCGCGTGCTGATGGGAGATGAAGTAGAGAGTGAAAAACAGTGATGTAGAATCTGGAAGGCGAATCTGAATAAACAAGTATATATATACTTTACAGAAATTGCGAGGTCACCAACCAAGTCAACTCCTCCTAGGTCTGGCCGTCATGGGTCCCCTTCGCCCTCCTTTCCTACAGCACGCAGGAGATGAGCTGTTAACGATGTTGCTTCTGATTTTGTTTCCTTCTTTTCTTATTTGTAACGAAATTGGTCACTGGCGCTGATTCATCCTCCCCTACTAATTACCCTAAAAGGCTAAAATGACCATAAGAGGAAGATGAACCTTAGAGCGTCTCTGCAAGAGGGTGTCATTATAGTAGAGAATGCTAGCTGGAGAGTGGAGGAGTTCCTATCTACTTCTTCTGTAAATTAATGTTTTTGAGTAAAAATTATTGTAAGATTGGTGATGCAATTGACAGCTACCTAATGCTGCTGTGGAAATGGATATGTGAACTTCCCGATACGTAACGTTGAAATCTGGCCCCGGAAAGGGACAAGAAAAGAAGAAAAAAAGAAAAGAAAAATAAGAAAGAAAGAAAGGAGGAGGCCAATCATTTGATATTTTGCAAGGTTGTCAACCCGCGGGTTGACCCGGACCCGGTTGAGCTAGTGGATCAAGGGTCAATGGGTCACCCGTTTTAGCCCGGTTTAGCCCGAAAATATGGAAAGCGTCATTATATTGTACTTATCCTGATAAATTATATCAAATCGCATCTAACATATGAGTTATAACTTATAATATTACACCAAAATAACATTTCGTACTTAGATTCAACATATAGGGAAAATTCACACAAACTTATATAACATTAATATTCAAATGTTTAACTTAGGATTCTAAAGATTGAGTTAGGCGAAAAGAAAAATCGGAAAATATGCGCATTTCGCAAAACAAAGAAAAAAATGACACAATTTGACCTCCAACCCGGTACCTTGTAACGATCAAACCGGCGGGTGCGTGCGGCCCGTTTTTCTCACCGGGTCAGGGTCAAAGTGGGTCAACCCGTGGGTCGACCCGCGGGTTGACAACCTTGATATTTTGATTTTGTCTATCTTGTGTTCACATTTTGCTTTCATTCATTTCAAGTTTTCCTTATAAATATTGAGTTTAATACTATGTATTAGTTTTGTGCGCGTGCCAATTTTCATTTGTTTGTATTTTTTTTTGGCTAAATTGCAAGATTGGTCACTTGAATTACTAGCAAAATTCACGTTAACCACTAGAATTACTTTATTTCATTCGTAGTCACTTAGATTAGGTTAACAGTTCAAGTTTGGTCACTGGCCGTTAGTCTCCGTTAACTTTTGCTGATGTGGCGGTCAACTCTTATAATTGACCGTTAAATAAGTAACGTGGCAATTAAAAATAATAAATAATAAAATTTAATTTTTAATAATTTCCACCTCACTATTACAATAAATTAAAAAATAAAAAAAAATCACAAACAACGCCATCGGCTTCTTTTCCACTCACCCCATCATCCACCGCCATCCCCGCCAACCTCCGCCGTCAACACTCTTCCTTTTCCCTTCTCTCTTCAAATTTGAAACCCACTGCCGGTGGCCGATTCAGAAGAACAAGACCCAACCTATCTTCTCAACCAAATGTCGGAGGAACGGACGGTGTATGAAGCAGAGTGGGCAATCATGACCCTGACTGCGTATGGCGGCGGCGACGTGATGGATTTCTTGATGATTCCGGGGTTGGAAAGGATGCGCCGCCACAATTTGGTGACGCAGCGGCTTCGGCAGACGGCGGAGGGTGTCGGTGTTGAAATTAAATAAAGTTTAATTAATATAATACAAAATATCAGAAAATCCTAGAAGCTAAGTGATGTGTGTGGTGTGTACTGGTGTGAAGAAAAAAATCTGTATGAAGTGTGTAGAATCTAATTAAATAAGGTTAGTTGTTAGGTGTGATTAAAAAAATGAAGAAAAAGAAAGACCACATGTTGAGGTCGGTTAGGAGGAGTTGAAGGCCTATAAATACCCTTGGTTGGATGCGTCAGAAAGTGTAGAGCAAAGAAGCAGCTCAAGAGTAAGAGCAAAAGAAAGAAAGAAAAAAAAAAGCAATAAAAGCCTCAATTTCCTTCTCCAATAAGAAAAACCCATGCCTAGTTCCTTGTCCCATTCTTCAAATTAAAGCTACAAAAACTTTCCTTTTCCAAAACAATAACACGTGCCCACCAAAATCCCACCATTAGCTTTTCAATTATTAAAGGAAATAATTACTTTATTTCCAACAAAGTGGTATCAGAGCCCGAGTTATTTCCGAGTATGCTCTGTGGTTGAGGCGTAGTCTGAACTTCCACATCAGAAAAGAATTTCTCGTGCTATTGTTATCACGATTGTCCCATGGCCGAAAAATCCACTTTCCCCATTCAATTCCCCCACCTTACCAAAATCAATTATAAAAATTGGTGCATCCGTATGAAAGCCTTGCTTGGATCCCAAGATGCTTGGGATATTGTTGAAAAAGGTTACGAGATTCCCGTGAAGGATTCTCGGTTATCTCCTGCTGAAAAGGAGGTATTGAGAAAAAAATAGAAAGAGTGATCAAAAAGCACTCACTCTCATTCATCAATGTCTTGATGAATCGATGTTCGATCAAATAGCAGATGCTACCACAGCAAAGGAAGCATGGGAGATTCTGCAAAAGGAAATGCAAGGCGTAGAACCAGTAAAGAAGGTTCGACTTCAGACACTAAGGGGAGATTTTGAAGCTATTAAAATGAAGGAAGGTGAATCTGTTTCAGATTACACCGCCCGTGCGAAGTCAGTCGTCAGCAAACTGAAGCAATATGGGGAGAAAATTGAAAGACCAAAGTGGTGGAGAAAATTCTACGGTCATTATTACCAAAGTTTGACTATGTGGTGGTGGCCATGGAGGAAGCTAAGGACGTGTCAAAAATGACGGTTGATGAAGTCATCGGTTCATTACAAGCTAGAGAAGAAAGACTAAATAAAAGAAATGAAGAATCATCAGAACAAGTGTTAGCTACAAAAGCTACCACGGAGGAGAAAGAAGGCGCACGAGGAGGAGGTTACAACAGAGGTCGAGGCAGAGGCAACTACAGAGGCAGAGGAAGAGGAAGAGCCCGAGGAGTATATCAAAGCAGAGACGGAGGAAATTTCACCACGAACAATTATGAAACGTCCACCAGAGGCAGAGGTCGTGGTCGTGGACGTGGAAGAGGAAGTTGGAGATCAAATGAAGGTCGTGATAAATCCAACGTCCAGTGCCATAATTGCTCGAAGTACGGGCATTATGCATCAGAATGTTGGAGTCCGCCTAAAGAAGTGGAGGAAACAGCAAATAACGTGCAAGAAGAAGTCAAAGGCACATTGATGTTGTCACATCAAGGAGATGAAAAACCGAGAGACAACATGTGGTATCTGGATAATGCAGCGAGCAACCACATGTGTGGAAAAAGAAATATGTTCGTGGATATGGATGAGTCAGTGAAAGGAAATGTCGTATTTGGAGACTCCTCGAAGGTTCCTATCAAAGGCAGAGGAACTATACTCATCCGGCTCAAGAATGGCTCACAGCAATTTATCAGTGATGTCTACTATGTCCCAGACATGACTAGTAACATCCTGAGTTTGGGTCAGCTGATGGAGAAAAATTATGAAGTCCACATGGTGAATCGTCAACTGGAACTGTTAAATGAGAAGAAGCAGTTGTTGGCCAGAGTCCCAATGTCGAGAAACAGAATGTTCACCTTGAACATTCAGACTGAAATGGCGAAGTGTTTGAAAGCATGTGTGAAGGACAATACATGGCTATGGCATCTGAGGTATGGCCATCTAAATTTTGGAGGCCTGAAGTTGCTCGGTCAGAAAAAGATGGTGCATGGTCTACCAGTGATTAATCATCCAGACCAATTGTGTGAAGGATGCTTAGTTGGAAAGCAATTCAGGGCAAGTTTCCCGAAGGAGTCCCTGTCACGAGCTAAAGCACCACTTGAGCTCGACCATGCAGATCTCTATGGACCGATCACCCCAACATCGTTCGGGAAGAACAAATACTTCCTATTGTTCATTGATGATTACAGTAGAAAGACATGGGTTTACTTCTTGAAGCAAAAGTCAGATACATTTGAAGCTTTCAAGAAATTCAAGATGATGGTGGAGAATGAAAGTGGCCGCTACATCAAAGCAATGAGATCAGATAGAGGTGGAGAATTTATGCTCAAGAAGTTCAGAAGGTTCTGTGAATATCAAGGAATTCACAGGTTTCTCACAGTCCCAAGATCCCCACAGCAGAATGGAGTTGTTGAGAGGAAGAACAGAACTGTCCTCAACATGGCGAGAAGCATGATGAAAAGCAAGAACCTACCAAAGGAGCTATGGCTGAAGCTGTTGATTGTGCAATCTACCTGCTGAACAGGTCACCAACAAAGAGTGTTTGGAATCAAACACCCCAAGAAGCATGGAGCGGAAGGAAACCCAAAATCTCTCACCTCCGAGTTTTCGGAAGTGTAGGATATGTGAACGTACCGGATCAAGAAAGGAAGAAGTTGGATGAAAAAAGCAAGAAGTACATATTCCTGGGATACTCAGAACACTCAAAAGGTTACAAAATGTTTGATCCCATGGAAGAGAAGTTGATCATCAACAGAGACGTGGTAGTTGATGAAGAAGCAACATGGGATTGGACTGCTGAAGCAAAGAAAAATTACACTTTTTATCCATTCACTATGGATGAAAGTGATGATGAACCAGATACAGCTACACCTGTGACAAGTCCACCTTGTCACAGAGAGCCTGCCAGCCCAGAAGGAGAATCTAGTGAAAGTCCCCGAGAAAGGCCACAGAAGTATAGGAGACTTGAAGAAATTTATGAGGAAACGACAACCATTGAAGGTGATGAATTGACACTCTACTGTCATTTCATTGATAGTGAACCAGTTGATGTTGAAGAAGCCATGAAGGATGAAAAATGGAGAAGAGCCATGGATGAAGAAATTGGAGCAATTGAGAAGAACAAGACTTGGGAGCTTGTATCACTACCTGAGAACCAGAAGCCCATTGGTGTGAAGTGGGTATTTATAGAAAAGAAGAATGCAAAAGGAGAGGTTGTCAGGCACAAAGCAAGATTGGTGGCAAAAGGGTATAGCCAGAGACCAGGCATTGACTATAATGAAGTTTTTGCTCCTGTGGCGAGAATGGAGAGTATCAGGATGGTGATATCTCTCGCTGCTCAAAATGGATGGAAGATACATCAGATGGATGTTAAGTCAGCTTTTCTGAATGGATATCTCGAGGAAGATATCTATATTGAGCAACCCCCTGGATATGTCGTTGAAGGTCAAGAAGATAAGGTGTTAAAGCTGAAGAAGGCATTGTATGGTCTGAAACAAGCACCGAGAGCTTGGAATAGCAGAATTGACAAGTATTTTCAGCAGAATGGATTCTGCAAATGCCCACACGAGCATGCACTATACTGCAAGGTGCAAGGGGGAGCAATCTTGATGGTTTGCCTATATGTAGATGATCTCGTCTTCACAGGCAATGATCCTCAAATGTTTGAAGAGTTCAAGAAGACGATGGTTCGTGAGTTCGAGATGACAGACATCGGATTAATGTCATATTATCTTGGAATTGAAGTAAATCAAAAGGAGGAAGGAATTTTCATCTCACAAAGTGGTTTTGCCAAAGAGGTCCTGAAGAAGTTTAAGATGGAGAACTGTAATCATGTGAGTACACCAACAGAGTGTGGACTGAAATTATCCAAGGATGACAAAGGAGAGAAGGTCAACTCAACGGAGTTTAGAAGCCTTGTCGGAAGCCTGAGATATCTTACTTGTACCAGACCAGATATTCTCTACGCAGTTGGATTAGTCAGCAGATACATGGAGGCACCAACTATGTCACACTGGAATGCTGCAAAGAGGATACTGCGCTACATTAAAGGTACAATCGATCATGGTCTACTTTATACTAAGTCAGAAAATTTCAAATTGGTTGGATACTGCGATAGTGATTGGGCAGGAGACGTGGATGATCGCAAGAGCACTACAGGATTTGTATTTTTTCTGGGAGATACAGCTTTCACATGGAGTTCAAAGAAGCAAACTATAGTGACACTGTCTACTTGTGAAGCTGAGTATGTTGCTGCGACATCGTGTGCGTGTCATGCGATATGGCTGAGAAAGTTACTGAAAGAGTTGAACATGGCCCAAGAAGAGTCCACTGAAATTTATGTGGATAACAAGTCTGCCCTGGCGCTAGCAAAGAATCCGGTGTTTCATGATCGCAGTAAGCATATTGATACAAGATATCATTTCTTGAGAGAATGCATAGAGCAGAAAGAAGTTATGCTGAAGTATGTGAAGACTGAAGACCAGATTGCTGATATTTTCACGAAGCAGTTGAAGCAAGACGTGTTCGCCAAACTGAGGACGCTACTCGGAGTTATAGTTAATTAAACTTTAAGGGGGAGTGTTGAAATTAAATAAGTTTAATTAATATAATACAAAATATCAGAAAATCCTAGAAGCTAAGTGATGTGTGTGGTGTGTACTGGTGTGAAGAAAAAAATCTGTATGAAGTGTGTAGAATCTGATTAAATAAGGTTAGTTGTTAGGTGTGATTAAAAAAATGAAGAAAAAGAAAGACCACATGTTGAGGTCGGTTAGGAGGAGTTGAAGGCCTATAAATACCCTTGGTTGGATGCGTCAGAAAGTGTAGAGCCAAGAAGCAGCTCAAGAGTAAGAGCAAAAGAAAGAAAGAAAAAAAAAAGCAATAAAAGCCTCCATTTCCTTCTCCAATCAGAAAAACCCATCCTAGTTCCGTGTCCCATTCTTCAAATTAAAGCTACAAAAACTTTCCTTTTCCAAAACAACAACACGTGCCCACCAAAATCCCACCATTAGCTTTTCAATTATTAAAGGAAATAATTACTTTATTTCCAACAGTCGGCAGCTTGGACATTATTTGGGTCGTCAGTTCCTCCGGCAACCCGTCGAATTGCCTTCTTTTCCCTTCGCCGGTAGACATCTTTGGAGAGATAGGAATAATCAGATTGAGTAGTTTAGGTTTAAAAGCAGCGGGGGTTACATTATTTATTAAAATCGCTAGCTTTATTAGTCTCCCACCAGTAGGTGGAAATTATTATTGTAATAATGGTGGCAATTCCGAAAATCCAAGAAGGCATGGAAGAGCTTCACCAACAAGCTCCGAAGCAAGCTTCACAACCTCCACAATCCAAAACCCATGAAGTTTCATCCACCCAAACACAGCTCCGGCGCCGCTCTCACTTTCACCACCAAACCCTACGGAGCAATTACTACTTTCCTCCACAAGTCCAAGCACCGGAAGAGCAAGCAGCAACGAGGCAGCGGCAGCGCCCTAGCTCGTGCTCTGCTGCCCTTTAAGAGAAAGGGCGGCCGCGGCCACCTCCGGCTGCACTACTTGAACAAGAGTTGTGCCGCCCCTGTGTTCGTCGACAACCTCTTCAAAGTGGATTAAAATTGTTGTTTGTGGACTTTATTTTTGTTTTAATTATTTTTTAATTTATTGTAACAATGAGCTGGAATTATTAAGAATTTAATTTTTTTTTAATTGCCACGTCACTCATTTAACGGTCAACTATAAGAGTTGATCGCCACATCAGCAAAAGTTAACGGAGACTAACGGCCAGTGACCAAACTTAAACTGTTAACCTAATTTAAGTGACTACGAATAGAATAAAGTAATTCTAGTGGCTAACGTGAATTTTGCTAGTAATTCAAGTGACCAATCTTGCAATTTAGCCCTTTTTTTACAATGTGTTTAAGAAGGAGAGAAAAGGGAGGAAAGAGGAGGGAGTGAAAAGTGAAATGGAAAGCACAGTTTTCTATAAATTTTCCTTTGTTTTTTAGGGAAGGAAAAGTGCAAGGGAAAGGAAAACGGGAGAGAAAATTTCCCGTAGAACTCAACCCTCCAATTTGGAGAGAAAGTTCTCCACTACCACTTGCATTGTAGTTTTTTGCTGTTTTTTTTTATTTGGTTTTGCTTTTTTTTCTTTTGCTACATTAAATATTCGCATGCTAGACGAGAAATTAATTAACTTTTATTTTATGATAACCTATTATAGGTGATTAACTAATAAACTATTATTATTTGTTAACATAATGGAAAAGTAATGGTTTACGTCCTCTTAGTTATTAATTAACTAATAATATTTTTTTAAGGGAGGTAGGGAAAATTTTGAGGGGATAAGTATGGGTGAAGACAAATATTATTATGAGTTGTAATTAAGGTCAACTCGTGAGTCAATCCAAATAAATTCAAATACGGTGAGGAAAACGGGCGCCACATACCTATCGAATTGACTTGTAACAAGATTTTTGACCTCACAACATCATTTTATCTTTAGTTTGTGAAGTGCACCTTTTTCGGTTTTCCCCTTCACCACCCTACTTTTCCACCCTACTTTGTCAAATCTCGAGTTTGACCAAATTCGTAACTTTGATGCATAGTTGAGTCCATGATGTCATCGTAACTACGATAAATTACTCCTCAATTTTGATTTTTTTCTCAAATTTACCTCTCTATTATGAATCACATCAAACTTATCCCTCTACTATAACAGACCACCAATCTTGTCCTTCCGTTAAATATTCCGTCAGAACTTCGTCAACCATGATCAATCATGGTTCGACCGGTCTGACCACAATTAAATGGGATGGGAAATGCCAAAAGTATCCCACTCTTTCCTTTTCCCAATTCTTCTAACGTGAACCCTAAATCCTTTTCTTGCTCCTCTCCGTCTTCGCCCTCCAAAACTTCTTCTCCTCCCGCCGCCGGAGGAGTTAAGGTAATGGTGGTTTCTCCGACCCCGACGTAGACAAACTCCTCCTACCACCGCCCACCGTTCCAGATGTGGTCGCCACCGACATTTGGTTCAAGGTCGCACTCGTCACCATCGCCCTCTCCGCTGCCTACATGTCATCCCCTGCATTCACACCTTCATCAACGCGCCGTCGGGAGACTGGAAGCTGGTCAATGGGTTGTGCTGGTTGACCCAAGCCGCTACCCATCTGGTCGTCGTCGTGCTAATCGTCCACGAGCGAAAGTTACGAGCTCTCCTCCATCATCTCTCCCTTTGAATCTTCTGGGTCTTTAGCTTCATCGTCGCTGCTCTGTTCGCGCCATCCGGGATTCTCCGCTTCGCCGCTATCGACCATTCCTCCTTAATTGCAGACGACGTCGTTTCAATCATCTCTTTCGTCATCTCTATTGGTCTCCTCGCCGTCGTCATGCAAGGTTAGACTGGGGTCAAAAATTAAATTAGCGGAGCCCATTTTGGAAGAAGGAGGATATGAAGGGAAATTATTAGGGAGCGCTTTTGCTTCAGTTTCCATTCTCTCCAAGGGTTCTGGTGTTGGATGAAACCAGTTTTGGGGAAAGGCTACAAAACCCCATTGAAGCTTTGAATCCCCAGCCTCGCCCCTCACGACAGAGGCGCCGTGATCTCCCATCTGCAGTAGGAGAAATGTCAGAACTAGGAGGAGAGAGTGTAGAGACTTCTCGTGGAAGAAGAAGCTGGAGCGTGTGATATCATTTGGAAGGGTGCTTTCTTGGCATTATTTCTTTCTTTTTTTTTCTTCTACAAAGCATATATAGGAGAAGGTTGAATTATCAAAGTAGGGGTAAAAATGACATTTTTCAAAGGGAACCATGGTTGAACCGTGTCTAAGGGCAAGGTTGATGGTTTGATCATAGTAGAAGGGCAAGTTTGATGTGATTTAGAATAGAGGGGTAAGTTTGAGAAAAATTCATAGTAGATGGGCATTTTATCCTATTAACCCTTTCTTTTATTATCTGTAATTTTTTCCAATGGTATCAGATTCCTAATTTTCATATTTATTCATTGTTGTTATCTATTATCCGTCTTTCATATGATATGAGGGCGCTCCATTTAATTCAGGTTTTAATCATTATCAACAATAATGTCAAACAACATTGTAACTTCATCACCACTTGGAAAATAATATTCATGACCCAACAATTTTCAACTTAATAAGTTGTACATGGTTTAAACTAGCGTATGACACCTTACCATACGCCAATAGAGTTTTGATATTTCGACCATGAATTAACGGAGTTTGGGACATGATACTATACCATAGTCTCTAATGGATGAACCCTAGTCTCTAATTTTTGAATCCAAATCGTACGATTAATTTAATGGGAAATTAATAACCAATAATTCTTATTTTTCAAAATATATTGAAGTACAAATAATAGGTGTGAATGAAGGTGTATATTACACCTCGAGTGTACACTAGCCTTTTCCATCATTATTATATTATTAAAGTACAACCAAATTATGTTGCTATGCTTCTATATTACCTTCAACATTTTATGAATAATATCAAAACAAAAGGTTAGTTATATAGATACTTTGTCTTTGCTTCACATTATCATCACATATTAAATGTGTGACTGATTGTAACTGAAATTGTATGATAACTTAATACAAATATAAAGGCGCTTTGTTGTGCAGTCAATACAATAAATGAATTTACAGAACATCGATTAGGGTATGGTCTCGTGTTGCTTTTACAGAACACCGGTCCGGGTACGTCCCGTGTTATTATACAGGATAATCGATCCGGGTATGACCCCACAGTGGATTTACAGGACACCAATCTAGGTACGATCCGTTATAGTATATAGGACATCTATTGTACTACCCAGGGCGTGTATGACTTGGAAAATTAAGAAGTAAAAAGCACTGAATCAACCTAACCATGCATGCGATTGAATCATTGTATAAAGATTACTTTTGATGTGGTTAAGTGATGACTTCCTATGATGTGGTATACGAAATGTGCATGTCCATGATGATGGTTATGGTTATGTGATTGTTTTCTATGGTGTTTTATATAATGATTTACCATTGGATGGTGTGGTATTTCACTATGTTGGGACAAGGTTACATGGTGATCCTAGTATGATGGGATACTTGATGCATACATGTTTTTACAATGAGTTATCAAGAGACTGTGTGATTGTCCTTATGTTGTGAATATATGAATTCTTTGAGCTTTAGATGATGAATGTGATATGGCATGTGGTGATGAATGGATGTTTATTTGTGTGAATGAGATATAGCATATCGGGTGTATCTTATAAGTGGGATTATTCGGCGAGTGTAACTGATTACTAAAAATAATAACAGTAATGGGTGGTTCTGTCGTACCTTGGGTAAAACCAAAGGTATGACATACTTTGAGTAAGAAAATGATATCTAGACCTTGAATTGACCAAAGTTTGGTATCAGATACTATTCCTAACTCATTAAAGATTAAAATCTAGGTCTTGATTCTATAAATATCATACACTAAGATCAATTTAATTACAAACAAAAATTGACGGTCATGATTCATCAAAATATATGCAAAAGATCACGTGCACAATCTTAGGGTCTAGGCTCTATGATTTATTTATCTAAGACCTAGGGTTCATTCATCAAGGGTTCCGATTAACTCAAGGTCTAATAGCGTTTTCTTACTCAGGGTATATTGTACCCTAGATTATACCCAAGGTACGATAAAAGCCACCGATAGTAATATATGTATTAGGGTGACACATTAAGTAAGGACTAAAGTAGTTATTTACATCTCAACCATTATATATATCCAATAGCTTAAGATTCATTTAGAAATATTGCTTAATTTAAGTGCTATGCATCTGAATATGTCTAAAAGTTGCACATCTACACTCTTGTAAGAAAAAGAAAGGAACTTATGTCAACCAATAAAAAGAGAAAAGAAAGGAATTACAATTACATCAGAAAAATGTAAAGACAATGTGTTTTTATAATTGTGCATGGAAGACAATTTAATGACATACGAAAAATGAAAATAGAAAGAAATTGGAATAACATAAAAAAAGATAATGATATCATTTTTAATGTGCTTGAAATGTGAAATTCAATCTCTAAAGAAAACAAATGCATATATGTATATGTACTAGATTTTTTTTTAACTTCTTTTACCAGTTGGGCATAAACATATTTAAGATATATAATCATAATTGGATTTTGAAAAAGATACAAATTTTTTTTTTGACCATTGGTGTCTGGTGATTTTCTTAAATACTTGAAATTGTTGTGTATCATTGTAGCATATAACTGAATAATGTTTATATATTTTATTAATCTTAACGTACAGGAACATATCACATGAATAAGTTATTATGACTACGGTTTTGACTTAGCAAACCATCATTTTTGCTTCATGCCATTATTTCTTCATGATCTAGTAAAAATAGTTATTTTCTAGTACATTACGATAAGAGTGTATTAGTTCAGATATTTTTAGTAATTCTTATCTAACAAATTGCAACATAATTGTATTGGCTCACATATTTATAGTAGTTTGTACAAACAAAATGCAAATTTTTGTGTGTTATAGAATACGAAAAAGGTTATTCTTTGCTTTTTCATTTCTCAATTTTAAAATAAAATCTCATGTCAAATTATATAAAATTTTATAATTGTGTACGAAAAAATTATCAAACATATTATAAACTAAAAATTAAAATAGTTTATTTGTAATTGTTAAGGATTTCTATCATTGCTAAAAAATATAATAACATTTTTTAACTATGATAGTTTTTATTGTGTAATGTGCAGAAGTCAACCATTAAATAAAAAGAATATTTTTGTACATATTTTTATAAGATGAGTATTAATCTTGTGATTAATTGAATTAAAGAGATTTTATTCTATTGGTTAAACAACTTAAATGATTACAGTTTGAGCTACTAGGTTGCATGATTAAATCTTAGTTATGGTGATTGATATACATGTGTTGTTGTGATTAATATTAATAACATCAATTATACTTTATCCTAGTGATTTAATACTTGAAATGATGATAGTTTGAACTCATAGGTCAAATGTTCAAATTGTGGTCACGATGATTAATATATATACATCTTTATTTATTTTTATTTTAATATAATTAATAACTTAAAATGTTAAAATAATAAATGATATGAAAAATTGTAAAGTTTTCTTTGTCCCGTGTGAGAAAAAATTTCTCCACAATGGTCATAATATAAGTTAAGATATTTTTTATTATTTAAGCTTCCTATGGCTATCAAATTATTTTGCTATCTCGCTCTTCGTTTGATGGTTTTGACTAAATATGTTTGAAATGGTATAATACATTTAATATTCATAGATAATAAACTAAACAGATAAATTAATAATTACTTGTAAATTTATGCATTTCTTATGATTTATGAATACTGATGTATCATTATTTTAGAGATGAGTTAAAATACTCATACGTGTTTTATACATAACTTACATGTATCATAATTTTTTTAACTATCATAATGAGATGGATTTTTAATTGTCATATCATCCACTTTACATTCAACTGGTATAGTTGATCGCAGTGGCGGACCCAGTATTGTCGGAGAGGTGTGTTACCGATAAAACACGATAATAATTAAAAAATTAAATAAAAAATTAATTAGAAATTAATTCATAAAGTTCACAATGTTATGTTTACAACGAATCACGACGACTTTCAACTACTGAAATGTCTCTAAAATACATTAATCACTTATGATGCACAACAAATCTTTTTCGAATATACACAACTAAACAATCATTCATAAATTGGTCACTCAACCAATTTTGAAGATCGTTCTTGATTATTTTCATAGCTGAAAATGTTTTTTCACAACTTGTAGTTGCAATAGATAAAGTCAATACCAACTTCAAAAGCATGTATTCTGGGGGGTTTAGGCCATGGTGGTTTTTTTTTTGTTTCTCCCTTAATAAAAGGACCAGGCTCAGCACACATGTACATTGATATGGCCTGTGAGTTTTGTTAATAGTAATTGATAAGATTATGAGTTATTTTAAACAAATTAAAAAAGAATTAGTATTAATTAAAATTTAAGATTGATTCATTAAAATAATAAAATTCTTATAGTCTAATGAAGGTGTGTTGGCTATAATTATCAAAGGGTTGTTGAAAGTCCCGAACTAAATTTTTTTGTACCAAAAATATGTAGATCCTTCACAAAATTCTCGGTGCAACACACCCTCCATTGCCTTAAGTCAGCCCCTGATTGATCGTCACGCAAGACAAAATTAACGAAATTCGACAACCGACGAAAAACAGTGAAACATGGATTAAAGTGAATGACTAGTTGATAAATAACATTTATTAGACCTGTTGGGGTTGTTACTAAACCCCTATTGCATATACTAAGTAGTAGTGCACTAATATTGTGGCGCGTTACCGAGAATTGGGGCCAAACCAGACTAAGTAGTAGCACACCAACATTGTGGGGCACTAGCATAGTGAAGCCGAACCCTGACACAAAATGAGACTAAGTAGTAGTGCACTAGGATCCGCGCTAACGGTGACACCAAGCTAAAATGAGACTAAGTAGTAGTGCACCAGCATCCGCGCTAGCGAAGACGCCGAACCTGTTGCGCAATCTTCTGCGCAACCAGTGCACGCCACGTCTATATAAGGGCTTCCAAGCCCTCCAAAGAAGGGACTCTTCTCATCTTCCCTCATTGGACACTTTAAATCTCTCTACACTTTATCTCTCTAAATACTCTCTCATATCTTATTACAAATTTGACTGATTTGATCGTCGGAGTATAATCCGGGGGCATCCCCAGCCTTTTGACATGTTTCTTCCCTCCCGACGAGATCAGACGAACGGATCATGAGTGAACCCCATACAACAAATGTCATCGTTCATGCCTCGAGCTAGATGGTACAAACAATGGGCGCCCACCGTGGGGCCTGATTCATCAATTTTGTTCAATGATTTTTGAGGAATGGAGACAAAAGAAAAAAAGGGAGATATGTGAATCTGAAGAGAAAAAGAAAAGGAAAACACCCAGTTTTTGGAATGAACAGAATGTGCAACATCTGCCAACTTTTGGAAGGGGGACGACTCATATCCCAGCCAACTACTGCAAGCAAATTCAACATCCGCTCAATCCTTATCCCAAAAACCAAATCCGCTTGTCTTTGGATGGACAATACGCAAATCAAGAAAAATAAGAACTCAGATCTACTCTCTCTTCCAAGCAGTCATGGAAGAACACAACACCCAACTCTTAATTCACCATGGAAAACCGAAGGTAGAAGCTGCAAAATCTTCACACGGACCGCCGCAAAAAGAAAACCCAGATTCCGGTGACTTTTACTCACCATCTCACCGCCGGCGACAACAACGTTGCAAGTCAATATTTGTTCTAAATAAAAGGAGAGGAAACAAAGCAGGCATCCCAAAACCACCGCCGATGATTCACTTCCCAAGATATCTCCCTCGACTGCAACCTCTCCTCAATCGTAGGATCTCCTCAACGACCTCAACTTCACCCAAAACAAACAAAGAAAGATAGGCCAGCATTCTTTCCCCAATAGCAAGAACCATGGAAAACCATATACAAAACAAAAAAAACCCCTCAGTTTCCGACCGCCGGCGACAGGTTCGGTGTTGGAGCTCCGATGAGAAACAGGAAAGAGTGGTCCATGATTTGAGGAAAGGATAAAAGACTTCTATAGTATACACCCTCTCTTTATGTCAGATAGATGGGACAAGTCTATTTCCCGAGGCATGATATCGAAAGTGGGTGCCAGATTGGAAACCCAACAAGGCGCCGAAGATGAGAAAGCACCTTGCTCTTGAACGGCGACGCAATCTCCTCCCACCGTCACCCTGCCTCTCCGCTCCCTGCCTCAACTCACATCGACAACTAAAAAGAATTCAGGGTTTCTTTTCTTGGCAGGCGCGCTGGCAGACGACATGATTTCAGCTTCTGCACCAAATTCGGCCTCTCCGCGCCTTGTCGCTGCTTTCATCAACGATGACCTTTCTGCGCTCGGCCACTCTCCGTCATCAATGACGCCACGACACAGAGATCCACAAGTTATGAAAAATTTGGAGATTTTAGAATGCAACAGGTGGACACTCGCATCCACCACTGGGGTGGACCTCCGGCGAAGAAAAGAGGAGACCGAACTGTCACTGTCATGAGCCATGGTCGCGTTATCTGATGAAGTATAAGGGCAAAGGAGTCATGGATTTGAATCAGCAGGAGCATATTGCTCAAAGGAAAGTGACGGTAACTTTGCAGGATTCAATTCCAGAAGAAGAATAGTTTGGTTGAAACGTTTCGGAATGGGAGCCGTTTTGTCCTCAAAAAAAGTTGTGGAAGAATGGAACGACGATGCTTTATTTTGTGTTGTTAGTTTTTAGTGTTTTAAGTTGCTTGGACGAATGGCTTTTAGCCACGTCACTGTTACCATTATGTAAATAGTAAAACTTGATCCTATAAATAAGCAAAATCCAGCAGTAGGAGAAGCTGAGGATTCCAAAACCCTTTCCTCCATTCTTCAATTTCTACATGGTATCAGACCGGTTCTAGGGTAATAGCGGACAACAAAAGCTCAGCGCATTAACCACGAACACCACCATTCACTGGAGCTCGACCTCGCCTTCAATTCGGCCAATACACGGATGTAAACAATGTCAACAACGAGAACACGGGAACAACACCAATACTGTGATTGGATCTGGTACTACCTTTGCTGGTGGATATGGATCTGCTACTGCTACTGCTGGTGCTACACAGATCCAAAATTCGGTAACCCCTTTCACATTAATCGTAATAAGAGCTTAGCTCAATCAGTGATTCCCATAGTCTTGGATGGTCCCAACTACCAAATGTGGTCTAATGCTGGGTTTTATAGATGGTAGCATAACTGCAACACCTCAGGGAGACCCATTCTTTCATGTTTGGGATGCTTGCAACACTATTGTTCTGTGCTGGATCATGAATTCGCTGCAGAAAGACATTGCTCGAAGTGTCCTGAGTCATGACAATGCTCAGGTCCTGTGGGGGACCGAGCTGAAGAGTAGATATGGTCAGGCTAGTGCCCTGAAACTGGTGAACTTAGAAGATGACAGTCATGCTTTCAAGCAAGGTAATCGAACGATTACTTAGTACTACATAGAAATGAAGGGTTTCCGGGAGGAGTATAGTTAGTTTAATCCAATTATTCCATGTGGGTGTGCACCTAGGAACCCAATGCCTTGTGCTTCTATGGAAGCTTTCAGTAACAAGCAAAACACGGATTACTTGATTCGTTTTCTGACTGGTTTGAACCCTGTGTATGACCAGATCAAGACTCAATTGCTGCTCATGAAGCCACTGCCCACAGCGGTTATGGCATTTGATGACTTCTTGCAACACGAGCAGAAGCTCAAGGATGAAGGTAATCACAAAGACAAGGGAGGCCAGTCAGTTTTTAGCTGTTGGTGGAGGAAATTCCAGTAATGCATCCTCAAGAGTCAGCAGGGACACACCACCTGCCAAAGGAGATAAGGAGGAGTTGTTCTGTAACTACTGCAAGAAAAAAAATCATGTCATCAGTGATTGCTGGAGACTCAAGAAGAAGAGGCAGGATTGAGAAGCAGCTGAAAATGCAGGACGTTTTGCAGGATCTGTTGGTCAGAACATTGGATCAGAAGAGGGTAGTCAGTCTGAGGGATTGCATATTGAGGTGGGAAACATGTTTACTAATCCTGTTGGAGGATTCACTACAGAAGAGATGAGCAGGCTAAGAGGGATTATGTAGATGTCTAACTCCACTTGCCCTACATCACCTCAGAGTCCAACAATCAACCACAAGGCACACTCAGTGACTACTCATCTGCCTACCTTCCCCAACTCAACAGGTAATTATGTTCTGTCTTCGACCTGTTCTCACACTACTACTTCTTGCATCGACTTGGATACTTGATACGGGTGCATCAGATCATATAGCATGTTCTCTTCATCTTTTCCATAAATGTCTCCCAACGTCTGATGTTCATGTCTACCTTCCTAACAAATCTAAGGTTTTGGTTAGTCACATAGGATCAGTCAAACTCACTCCTAGACTATTCCTCCATAATGTCCTTCTAGTTCCCAGTTTCACTTTCAATCTGGTTTCTATTATCAAGCTGACACATGATTTGGCAATCTCCTCCTTTTCCAATATAATGTTTGCCATATCCAGGACCTAATATCGACCAGGATGATTGGTTTGGCTTGAGAAACTAAAGGCTTATACCACTAAATACCACCAAACAGCTCAAACACTCCATCATTTCCCTCTCAAGTTGCATCTCTCTACAACTTCGAGCCTCAGAAGATTGCCTTGTGGCACTGGCGTTTAGGACACCCTAGCACTAGTAGGTTTCAGCTTGTTAAGCATTGTAATCCTAGCATTCCTAAAGAAGATGTCAAACATTATGAATACTGCCATTTGTCTAGGCAGAAACGATTACCTTTCCCTTCAATTATTTGTTATGCTATAGACATCTTTGACTTAATTCATGTTGATATCTGGGGTCCTTTGTCTGTCTAGTCTCATGATGGTTTTTCCTTCTTTCTTACCATTGTTGATGACCACTCACGAGCAGTTTGGCTCTACCTCATGCATCACAAAACGGAAGCTCGATCCCTCCTAATTGGATTCTGTAAAATGGTTCAAACACAATATATAAAATCAGTAAAAAGGGTGAGAAGTGATCAAGGGAAAGAGTTCTATGTGTGATTTCTACACTGAACAAGGAATTGAACATGAAATGTCCTGTGTTTACACACCTAAACAAAATGGGAGGGTAGAGTGTAAACATCAACATATTTTAAATGTTGCCAGAGCCATTCGATTTCATTCAGGTGTGCCCTTACCTTTTTGGAGTGACTGTGTTCTTCATGCAGTCTACCTAATCAATAGACTGCCTACTCCTTTGTTACAAAATCAATCCCCTTTCCAAATTCTATACAAAAATTCTCCTTTTCTAGGCCATTAGAAGGTCTTTGGATGTTTAGAATATGCTACTACTCATGCTCAAGGTAGAAGAACATAGAGCAAGACAGTGTGTCTTCTTAGGCTTAGCAACATGAATCAAAGGCTATAAACTCTTTGATTTGAATTCACATGAATTCTTTGTGTCACGAGATGTGACCTTCTATGAAGACATCTTTCCATTCAAAAAGGATACATCATCCAATGAGCAGGACAATGTATCTGAAACTTCACAGGAGTATTACTTCCCTGCACCAATGCATTCATCTAGTGTCACTAATCCACCTGATAGAGAATCCAGTCATGTCAGTAGTCCTTCTTCTCATAGGAATTTTGTCAATAGTCCTTCCTCTTCAACAAAACAGAATACTTATGTTGTTGATCCTAGTTCTTCACATAACATTTCTTCACCTAACAGTTCTTCACCTATCAATAATTCCTCTACTATGACTGATGCATCTAATGTTTTGTATACTGAGTCTGATGATGATGATGATTTAGTGAGTAACATGGAAACTGATGATTGTGTGAATGATTTCCATGAGCAAGAGCTTGTACCTCTTGAAGAAAGTGAGGCAGAGCCACACGTTAGAGAGAGGCCTCACAGAAATATTGTCTTGCCAGCAAGGTTGAAAGACTGTTATCTAAGGGCAGTAAGTAGGTATCCCATTAATGAATATGTTGGTTATGAGATGCTGACTGCACAAAGAAAGGCTTATGCTCTTAGCATGACAACTCATCTAGAACCAATGACATATGCAGAAGCTCAGGAGGATGAGAACTGTAATAGAGCTACACAGGAAGAATTTGGAGCTCTCATTGCTAACAACACATGGGGAATATGTCGCCTGCCACCTAAGAAGAAGAAGATAAGTTGCAAATGGGTCTTGAAACTTAAGTTGAGACCAGATGGAACGATAGAGAGGCATAAAGCCAAATTGGTAGCCAAAGGCTACCCACAAGTGTATGGTGTGGACTTTCTTGACACCTTCTCTCCAGTTGCCAAAAACAATACTGTCAAAATACTGTTAGTAGTGGCTGCTATCAAAGATTGGAATCGGGAGCAGATGGATGTTTCAAATGCTTTCTTGGATGGGGATTTGGAAGAAGATGTCTATATGGAGATACATCCAGGACTGACCATTGAAGGTGACACTACTGGTCTTGCCTGTAAACTGAATAAGTCATTATATGGCTTGAAGCAAGCCAATAGGCAATGGTTTGCCAAGCTAACAAGCTCATTGTTGAAGAATGGTTTTACTTAGTCTTCCTCGGACTACTCAATGTTTGTGAAATGGGTACAAGGTAGAATTGTAGTACTTTAGTATATGTTGATAACATTATTCTTGCAGGACCAAGATTGGGAGACCTGGAGGCTATGAAGCACTACCTGGAAAAGGAATTCAAAATCAAGGACCTAGGGGCTTTAAAGTACTTTCTTGGATTTGAAATTGCAAGGAATGCATCTGGAATCAGTGTATCACAGAGGAAGTATTGTTTGGACATACTTGAGGGCACTTGTTTCATGGATGCCAAGAGCTGCAAAAGCCCCATTGATTGCAAAGTTAAGCTAAATGCAAGAGATGGGGAGTTACTGAAGGATCCAGGTATTTACAAACGACTAGTTGGAAGGCTACACTACCTTACATTCACAAGGTCAGATATAGCCTATCATGTTCAGCAACTTAGTCAATACCAGATTCAACCTCAAGAGCCACATTTACAAGCTACCTATAGAGTTCTCAGATACCTCAAGGGATCACTAGGGCAGGGTTTGCATTTTAAATCCAAGACTGATTTGTTGTTGAAAGGCTTCAGTGATGCTGATTGTGCTGCTTGCCCTGACACACGAAGGTCTATTACAGGTTATTGCACCTACCTGAGAGACTCCCTTCTCACTTGGAAGTCGAAGAAACAGACTATAATATCTCGATCGTCCCCTGAGGTAGAGTACAGGGCTTTAGCTCACTTGGTCTGTGAAGTGCAGTGGCTGAAAAGGTTAGTTACAGAGCTGGGTATTACACTACCATCTCCAGTCAATTTTTATTGTGACCATGTCAGCAATTCAAATTGCTGACAACCCTGTCTACCATGAAAGAACAAAACACATCAAGATCAACGTGCACATCACCAGAGAGAGTCAAGTCTAGGTTGATTAAGCTGAAGTATTTGCAAAGTGAAGACCAATTGGATGATCTCTTCACAAAGGGATCAGTCGTTACAGGTTGCAGTTTCTACTTGATTAATTGGGCGTAACGAATGTATACGCGCCAATTTGCTGGGGCGTGATGAAGTATAAGGGCAAAGGACTTGTGGATTTGAATCAACAGGAGCAGATTGCTCAAAGGAAAGTGGCGATAACTCTGCTGGATTCAATTCCAGAAGAAGAACAGTTTGGTTAAAACATTTTGGAATGGGAGCCGTTTCGTCCTCAACAGAAGATTTGGAAGAATGGAACGACGATGCTTTATTTTGTGTTGTTAGTTTTTACTGTTGTAAGTTACTTGGATGAATGGCGTTTAGCCACGTCACTGTTACCGTTATGTAAACAGTTAACTTGATCCTATAAATAAATGAAACCCAGCAGTAGGAGAAGCTGAGGATTCCAAAACCTTTCCTCCATTCTTAAATTTCTACATTATCCTCCTCCAACATCTGCCCTTACTCTTATTAACATCCGTCCAAGTGGTCTGTCCAACCAGAGAAGCAGAAGAAGAAAAAGAAATAGAGGAGCGATATTGCAAAGGCGGTTAACGCGAGCGTGTAGAAGCAGAGTTCACCGCCAAACAAACGCGAAACAAAGCTACTTTTCCTGGGCACCATATTCCTGCTCTCATCAACGGCGGCGGCGCCGCACAATTTTCCTTCTCACGACGACGCGCCTCTCATCAGCGGAGTTCACCACCAACACAACCGTCCACCCGTTCACCTCCGCCTGTGAAAGGAGTGCCTGGAGGAATAAAAATATTCCTAAAAATATAAAAAAGGAAAAGAAGCAGATTGGCGGCAGAGATGTTATAATCAAGCAGAAGGAGCTTTCCGCCCTTCCCCTTTCCACCGCGTGATCCTTTCATAAGCCTGCTTTGATTCCAACCCAATCAGGCAATCACACCGCACAGGTTCTCGCGCCCGCTTCCACTCCAACCAACTCGATCCTCACAGACTCCTATGACTAGCGCGACCCAATTCCTCTCTAGTGGCCCGCGATGCATCCGACCCACATCTCCAGCCGCGACCTAACCCCAGAAACACACAGATGGCCCAACACCAACTAGCGACCCGTTTCATGACTGGCCCATCAAGCCCTTGCACAACTTATAAGAAAAAAGTTTTAAATGAAGACACCTACTCCGTAATTCGAAATCACGCTTTTACAGTTAACACCGGTCCAAGCAAAGTGACCAATGAGCTAGTCGGCTTCCTTTTGCATGATTGAAGCGACCCTTGTTATTTAACTCTTATTTTGACGACTCCTACTTCAAGCAGTATCGGCCTTCAAGGCATCACAATCTCCATCCGCCCCACCATTAATTTTATTAAGCGGCAGATGGGTTTCGTCTTTGTCCCGATCCACCTCAACACCTCCTACGACCCACCTTCCACCTTAAGTCCAGTCCGCCGATTGATGAGCCCGCGCGCCAGCCCACGTCGCCATCCATCGCGCCCGACACCTTGGGACCGTGGCTCCATGCAACAGGAGGCTGCACATCCATTTCACACCAAGAATTACTTCCGTCGGGTTTCGAACCTGGGCACTGAAATCAAGAAAAAAGTGTGTAAGCCACTATGGCAGAATGTTGTCATGTGGTCACAATCGCGCCATTCGCTTTTCAAATTTCACTTCTGCAATTTAAAGCTATGTATTCTACTTCTCTCTATGACATTTAATTTTATTATATCTTAAGCGCAACTACCTCTACATACAATAGGAGAGTGACCGACTACCTTCGTTCACATAGCATGCGGCTACTCAAGCGCACTCTACACGTGCGGCTACTCAAAACGCACCACATAACGTGCGGCTACTCAAGCGTACTCTACACGTGCGGCTATTCAAAGCGCACTACATAATGTGCGGCTACTCAAGCTCACTCTACATCTTCGTTCATGTAAGAATCAACGGAAGCACACAAATACGTCTTCGATAAGAGCATTGATGAATCTTCAATATAGGAGCGCTCGACTACCTCCGTTCACATAACGTGCGGCTACTCAAGCTCACTACATAACGTGTGGCTACCCAAGCGCACTATATAAAATAGAGCACAAGGGCATTGAAGAATCTTCAAAGAGCGAGTGCTCACCGCCTTATTGAATCCACCACCTGGGGGAGGGGGCAAAGAGCATCAAAGAATCTCCAAAAGAGTGAATACTCAACGCCTTGGTGAAATCCAACACCTGGGGGCAGATGGCATAAAACTGGTACCAAGTCATGTTGACGTGCCACCAGTTAGGGGGAAACTAGGGGTACATAGGCCCCATCCAGAGTGCTCGGTAAAAAAACAAAAGATAAGAACAAGCTAGAGATGAGTTAAGACTCATTACTAGCTTGGGAGGCAATTGTTGGGGGTGTTACTAAACCCGTATTGCATAGACTAACTAGTAGCGCACTAGTATTGTGGCGCGTTATCGAGAATTGGCGCCAAACCAGACTAAGTAGTAGCGCACCAACATTGTGGCGCGCTAGCATTGTGACACCCAACCCTGACACAAAATGAGACTAAGTAGTAGTGCACCAGCATTGTGTTGCACTAACATTGTGGTGCACTAGAATCCGTGCTAGCGGTGACACCAGCTAAAATAAGACTAAGTAGTAGTGCACCAGCATTGTGGTGCACTAGCATCCGCGCTAGCAATGAAGCCCAACATGTTGCACAACCTTCCGTGCAACCAGTGCACGCCACGTCTAAATACTCTCTCATATCTTTCTACACATTAGACTGACTTGATCGTCAGAGTATAATCTGGGGTCATCCCCGGCCTTTTGATAGGTTTCTTCCCTCCCGACGAGATCAGACGAACGCATCGTGAGTCAACCACACACAACAAATATCATTGTTCATGCCTCGAGCTAGATGATACAAACAAGAGCCAAACACAAATTTATAAACCGAGTAACCAAACTTATAATCTAACCTCATAAATATAATAATGGGTAAATACAATTTATATGCCAAACCTTTCATTTCAAACAAAATAATAGCCTAACCTTTTCGAAAACGATCTAATAGCCAAACCGTTAAATTTCCGTCCGGTCAACTGTTATATGACTCTGACATGGCAATTTCATCGTTGAGTTGGCTTTTGATTGATGATGTGGCAAAGAGTCAACCAGTTGACTGTACCACATAAATATTTATTAATCTATATAATTATTTTGACAAAATAAAATGACAATTAAACAAAAATGAAAAAAATTGTAAACCCTCTGTGTTCTCTTCAAGATCCCCCTTTCTTCCGTCAACTTCCCAAAACCACTCATTTCTCTGACCTGCTGCAGCGGTGACCATCGATTCGAGAACTACCACCATCTTCATAACCAGAAATGAAGAGGGGTTTTGAGCAAATTAGGTGACAGTGAACTATGTAGATGTTGTTTTCAAGCTTAAGTAGATGATCCAACAACATGATAGATATGTTTATCTTATTTCTGCTAGGCCTCTATTCTTGAATCCATAATGAAATTAAGGCTTGCAAGATTTCTTTGCTATGATTTATTTCTGCTGGAATGTTGTGTTAAGCTTTGTTGACTGCATGATTTAAGTAGATTTGATTTATGAAAGAACACAACTCTTACTGTGTTCTGATAATGAATGAACCCTTCTTGCTGGTGGCCAACTTTTACTGCATGCTAGATTTTTTGGAACATGTGCATTGGTGTTTTTGTTTCTCTGTCATCCTGTGATCTTGATTGTTGATTATCACAGTTCGAAGCATGAGGCCTGAAGACTTGAGGAAGCAACAGAAAATTTAAAGTATACACGTCCTGAAAACTATGTTATCATTTCATAGTTGATGATTCATCTCGTATATTGGGGTCGCTAATGTTGTCATGAGAAGAGAAATATACTTTTGACAGTGTATGTACAATTGAGACTAATGAGTAAATAGGAGATGAATACCATGATTCCCAAAATTGGAGAATGCGAGGGTGTAGAGTACTGTATATTCGTATTGTAATTGTTCTAACTTTTTGGAAATTGCTTTTCTGAAAGTGTAAATGACTAGTGGTAACTTGCAGGTAGGGATAAAATATAAGGGTAACTTCACGCAAATTTTACTTGTAATAAGTCTCTCGAAGCATTTCCAGGAGAGCTTCATCAAGGGTCAGTCTCATAGAAAAACCCCTTGAAGGTTTCCATAGCTTCAGCTTTCAATAAAATTTTCAAGGTCACAATTCCAGCAGCATTTCTTGGCAGGAGCCCGCATAATGAGCTAGCCTAGACGAAACACAACATCCATGACCATCACAAGTAAAGTTCGTCGGTGTAGAGATGTAGAGTGTTGCTGAGAGTGTCGCGTCCAAAAAGAGTATGGGGCAGCTTTCAGTTTTTGATGACAATGTGTTAATTGACAGGGCCATTGTTGGTGGTATTGACTTAGCTAGAAACTTTCGATTTTCTGATTGGGTTTTCAGATTATTGAACATAGGCAAAATTGGACAATACTGTAATATTGAACATAGTCAAAATTGGATTGCAATTTATGATGGACTTCTTTTCCAGAATATATGTTTTTTTGTTCAATAAAAGTACTATCACAATTGGTAAACATTAATTAGTAGGATTCTAGTCCATGACAATAGTAAAAGTTTATTCAAAAGGACAAACTATTTGCCACCACTTTATCATCTAACCCATTGGATGTTATAAGTAATTAAGTATTGAAACCACATACTTATTTTCAGACTTGTTTTCGTCCACATACACACACACTATGCTTAATACAATTATCAATCTCACTATAGAGAAGCATTTGATTTTATACAGAACCATTTGGTGGGTTTGAAAGTTACAACAGGAGGGTGCTGAACGAAGGGACGGTGGTGCAAACTTTCTTCGGCTCTCGATCGTCTGTGTCGACAAAGCACTTGGACGAAGACAGGGGACTGCTCGGCCCCAGGGATTCTTCGTTTTTTTGTACGGAATGACTGCAGAAGGAGGAATACGGTGAAGGATTAAGGAGTTAAGTGGAGGCATGTGCTAGAGACTAGAGAGAGTTTGAATCGACGATGGTGAAGCTCGTCGGTAATTTTATGTTCATAGACGAAACCCCGATCGAGGAAGACGCCTCTCGGTTAATCCCTTTCCTTCGCTATTTTGTTACAGTTACATGAGAAAAGAAAAGCAGTAGAGAAACAAATGAATTTTGAATTAATAAATGGTAAATTAATAAGAAATAGCCAAACGGCTGAGTGGAAATTCCATCCCGTCTCTTTGGTTCGGTTGTCCAGTGGGTCAATAGGTTTAAATTGGATTTGTGCCGCACAATTCCATGCCACCTCACATCCACGTGGGCCAATTAAAATGTGCGTTATCGGTGCCGCAGTTTTAATAGCGGCACCGTAGCATTGGCAGCGGATTCAAGGAAATGAAAAGTAAAGCAAGCCACGGACTACGGACTACGAAATTGGTAACGGGCCGAATGGAAAGAGTTAGGCCGAAGTCTGTTGGTGCTCCTCACACGAGGCTGGCCTCTGGCCCTTGGCCCGTTCCATTCAGCCCTCTCTCTGAATATGGGAAGAGGGAACGAAACATAGCAGGGGGGAGAAGAAGCAGATTGAGGGATCTTCGCAACCTTAGAAGGAGCGGTTCACCGGTGGACGGTGGTGGCTAGAGAATGACAACCCAGATAAGAAAATTCGAGACCGGAAAAGGAACGAATAGAGGAGAAAGCAGAGCCGACCGGCCTTTCCACCGATCATGTCGAACAAGAAATCCAAGAGAGAGAGAGAGAGAGAGGCAGAACTAGATGAAGGACTTGTCACCGACTAGAGGATGTCCGGGACGGTGATGCCATAGAAGCAGCCGAATCGACGTAGTTAGAAATAATTTTTAATGGGGTCAAAGATTATGAGTTGCAACATGTGTCTCAATGATATAACATTGTCTTCAAAAGAGAGGGTTTATGGTCAAATTTTGTTGGTGTCACCTTAAGAACATACCACTTTTAATGTGTACTCATTTTCCAAGTGAGGTCCGTATATTGGAGAAACGAAATCTGGGAAGTTTGTTGTTGGGTACGAACCTGAACCAAGGATTCCACAGTCCACAGAGCTTGTAGCACGACTTTGTTTCTACCAATAAGTAATGAGCTGAGCTGGGAGTGAACAACTTGGTGTCCATTTTGTTTCAATAATAATTGTACAAGGCACGTGTCTATTTTTTTATTGGTAGTTAGTGTTTAGTTAGTTTATTACCGCTGTAGGCAAACTTAGGTACCTAGCTTGTACATATGGCGATTTCATTCGCAGTATATATACAAATACAACCCTAGTGGCTCAAGAGTCAAGAGTCCCTTTGTGGGTTGGGTTCCCTCTAAATCGGATCCCCTGTACAAGTTTCTAATGGTATTATAGTATGGTTCAAGCGATTAAGGTTTCTTGTACTTGCATTGTTTCTTCCTCATTTTCCTTTTCACTTAGCTATGGCAACACAGATGCTGATAGTTCTTCTAGCTCTACTTTTACAAATTTTGGATTATCTTTCTACCATTGCACCTAACATTACTAGTCCCTACACCTAGTGTTACTAGTCTCTAATATATCAACCCAAGTGCGTCACTCGTTTTCCCTATCAAACCCACTGGAGCATCCAACTACAATCTCTGGAGCAGGACTATTTGTGTTGCCTTGAAGAGCAAGAACAACCTTCATCAATGAGTTGGTTATAGCTCTAGATACAGTTGATAAATCTTACTCAGGTTGGGAATAACCCGTGGCGGATCCAGAAATTTTATATAAGGGTGTCCTCTTCTATGAATTAAGTCACATTAATAATTAAATAATTATTAAATAAGAAAATATTTGACTTGTCCAAACTAACAAAGCACATGACGCGATTCGTAGTGTGAAAAAATTGTAAACTACAGTATGTGTCTAACAATGCTCTACAAATCTCTCTCGATATATCCTACTAGACAAGAGGTAGGGTTGGGAAAACGGTTGCGATTTTGCGGTAAACTACTAACCGCGCGGTTAGTGTTTAACCGTAAACCGCAAAAATAGCCTCTTTTGCGATCGCGGTTGGCGATATTGGGTTTGCGATCGCTGTACATCGTTAACCGCATTTTGTGGTTTGCGATTCACCACTAACCGCCCTATCTGCGATCGCAGTGCAGTTAACCACAACCGCATCGTTTCCCACCCCTAACAAGCGGAGCCCGTAAATTGATTTAATCGTTAGCTTTTGAAAATAATTGCGATAAGAAATAAATTTATACTATTATATTTGGATTTGAAATACAAGAACATATGAGTTATGGTCTAATAAAAATATGTTTACTAATAGTAAAAGCAACCCAAGTTCAAGTCACATAGGCAACTACTTAGATGTTTATATTTACACATGCACAAACTACTATTGGGGATAATAATCATTTTTCCAAAATTTAGTAGTGTCCAAGTATCACTTAATTTTTTTTTACCTATATGAAAATTACTATCAGGCGTTGAATAATCGTGTTACCAAATTTTTGAGGTGTCCCGGGACACCCCTAGAGCCCCATGGATCTGCCACTAGGAACAACACTATACATATGTTTTGTTTATCTTTTGTTTATGATTTTAAGGTATATTGACTCATGTCCGGTTGATGCTGTTTCGGCATTTCCACTATTGAAAATGCTAAGGAGCCTTGGGGGTATTTGAGGTAGGGATGAGAGTTGAACCCGAATTCGCGGGTATTCTACCCGACCAACCCGTTTTGATGGATTGCAGGTGGGGTTCGGATTTAAAACCCACCATACTTATGGCAGGTTTGGTTGGGTATGGGTTTAGTCATATCCAACCCGCATACCCACACCCAACTTCATACATCCCACGACCCACGGAGCCCTTAACTAATTAACTATAATTTTTAAACTATTTCCTCACAAGTTCAATTAATCATATTGTTTGTGGATGTTTATCTTTAATATTTAACAATTAGTATGAATGATTTGTGAGTTAGTGAGTATGTAGCAGACAATAGTAGTGAAATCTAGTGTAATTGCATCTTTGCATCAGGAGACTCCAGTGATCATAATGATGGCAAACCAACCTGAGCAAGCCCTCAATCTCACTTATCCTGTTGTGTTTGCACTCACCCTGAAACATAATCCTCACCAAGAACACTCATGTTTCCCTTTCCCACTCTCTCTCACCGATCATAGCTTGCTCGTAGGCTCTGATACCACAATGTAATATGTATTGCCTTGCAAACTTGATGATGTTATTAGAACGACAAACCAAACTTAAATACATCAAGCTTAACTAATGACTGCTAGAAATCAGCCACTAATCCCCTATTGCTCGGCCTATAAAACAATAAACAAGGAAGTGCTTAACAGTCAAAGTCCTTAAAGCTAGCAACTACTAACAACTAAAAATAAGCAACTAACACCGACGGTCTATCTTTCTGCTAATCTTATGGACTCTTTATTTGACTCACTAAACAAAGGCCCAACCCAAAACCCAACTGTAGACTAACATCTTGACCCAACAAACATCACCCGTATAATTAGGATTAACATCTTTACGTGTCAAATTACTTCCAAGTTCCAATCCTAGTTTTATCATAAATCAACATATATCGTGCAACGATTATCAATTTTGCCAAAATAAAGGTGATAATCACAAGTGTCCATAAGTGGTTGAGATCCAGGCTTCAATTCGTACTTAGCTAGTTATATATAAATAGCAATAAGTTTAGAAAGTAATTAAAGGAACGAATAAGCTAGGGAGATAAGAACGAATGGAAGAGGATTAGCTAAGCCTAAGCAAGAAAAAAGTGATCACACTTCGCGCGCAGTTAGAGGGTAGGTGCGAGATTGGTTGCCACATTAACCCCAATATAATTTATCCATACGGTTGGAGAGGTTGCTGACCACCATCTCATCTTCTCCCTTGTGGCTCTTTACTTTTACCTTGGCCGCCTTTGCCATGTCCACCAATTTCAACCTGGTAGCTTATCAATTCTGGGGAAAAACTTGGTTTGCTTGCTATGACCGCGATCGATCGAGCCTCCCAGCTTCTGTCCGCTTCTGTTTGTTCGTTCGTTGGTTTGTCTGTCTGTCTCATCGACTTAACTACTTTTGTGTGCCATACAAGAAAAGACTTATTAGACTTGCTACATCCCCACAGACTTGCCGCCTGCCTTCCTCTTTATTTTCATTATAGTTTCCGAGTTGCAATAACACATCGATAGGTGCGATAGCATTGTTAAAATAATATCCAAGTAAGATAATATATGTTCAACTAATAATATAATATTATAACCAATATTTTTAGAAACTTTATCTAGTCGGACCGGAAAATACCAAACGTAGGCGGATTTAACGGTGCAAAATGCCCTACACCTAACTTCTCTGGTATACCTTCTGTACGCTAAAACCTCGACAAAGCTAGGTGTAAATGCAAATAGGAAGTTCGATCACATTGTATCCACCGACAATGATAACAACGTATTGGAATTGAAGTCTGGATATTGTATGTGAGGGACTGATCACAACTTAACAAGTACCATCCTATCACTTTTTAATGTCTATTTACTATACGATGCACATCATATAATATTAAAATCAAATATTAAGAAGGTTGCACGTAACTCTCCCTATGTCACAGGATGTAGAAACTTGTATGTGTTTCGCATGAGGCAGACCGATGGTAAATGAATTTTGTGGTTCAACCGGTTTGATATACAACGAGACCATGGACTTGGAGCACCTTTTGGCCCACTTACTCTCCAGCATTTTTTTTCAAATAAATAATAAACTAAAACTAAAGGAGATGAGGGGAGGGGAGGAAGTGGGATGTAGTTGTAGAGGAGCTTTGCCGTTAAGTATCTTTAATCTATTTATCGGTCCATACGTCTACACATCCCACCCCACCTGCTCTTCTAAAACGACCTGGCAACAGCGCGTATTTCTCCCAACCCTTAATAATAAATGGGCGGGCTATATATATATTTGCATGGCCAATCCTTACTCCCAAGCAACTAACGGGATAAACATAGAGCCTTCTGCCTAGTAGCTAGCTAGCCAGCATTTGTTTGCCCTATTTCCGGCCGGCAGGGGGAAAAGGACTGCTACGAACGTAGCCGGCGCCGGTAACACGTACAGTTGACGAAGATGGCTACGACGACGTTTAGGTGGTCTCCGGTTATGATCCTGCCGTTGGTTCTCCTGGCGGCGACTTCTCTCCTGCCTTCACCCGTTGAGTGCATGGTTCGCCACTACAAGTTCAATGTAAGTCATGGCCATCCTTTCATGTATATACGTCAGTAATATCCATGCTGCCTGCTTCTCTAAATGCTTTTCATGGTCGACCTTGATTCATCTGCTATACTGCTATAGCCTAAAAGTCAGTCCAGTTCATCATAAAAAATATAAAAAAAAAGAGAGGAAAAGAAGTCGGTCGTGAATCGTGGTTGAGTCCGCCACCATCACTGATGGCTGAACTGATTCATATCTGGTGGAAGATTTGTTTTCTGGACGCGGATAAATATTATGCATTTTTTTCCGTTGCATGTCCTTCCCTCTCACGATGCTATAATCATTTATTTATCATAATCATTTTTCTCTTAGTTTATCACATCGATGGTAATTTCGATTCAAATAACAATCACTATCACTAATAATTAAATACTCTGTAGACATGAAAATTGAAGCGAATATAACAAATTAAAGTCGACATGTTTCCTCTTTTTAAAGAAATTGCTTGTTACATTAACTAACTTATTATGATTTTCTCCCAAAATAATTATATGTGATAATTAAATGAATTTAAATGCATCATTATTGTTGGGGGAAAATCACAAATATTGATATACAAATAGAAATTACATAGTAAAATGTCAACAAAACTAGCTACTTACTATATGGAGGAACGTAAAATTGTAAATGGAGTGGAAGGTCAATTATATATATGTAATATTCATTCATAGCTCACTAATCCAAATTAGTTTAATTGTCAATTTTTCTTTCTCTGCAATATATCTGATTTGATTATGTCGCCAACTGGCAGGCTTATTAGTTAGGCTGTAGGATGCGTTTACGTCAAACGATATATATTATATGCGCAAATACATATGTGTGCAAGTAGTTGAACCAACTGCCACGTTTTGTGTTACACCACTGCCTGATGTGACTTTGGGTCAGCATTTTTATATATATATATATTTGTTCGAATTGCATGTAGTTGAGAGGGAACTGTATGGTTCGGTCATTTCTGGTCACCAACAGCAGTTACCTTTTCTATCATTTAACTAATTAATTGTTGGACAGAAACAAGAAAACAAATTAAATATAGGAATATAACAGTGGCGGCTGTGCTAAATGGACAGGTGGTGCTGGCCAACACGAGCAGACTCTGCTCAACCAAGCCCATCGTCACGGTGAATGGCCAATTCCCTGGGCCTACCCTCGTTGCTCGTGAAGACGACACCGTTCTCGTTAAGGTTGTCAACCACGTCCAATACAACATGAGCATCCATTGGTACGTTGGCTATCATAAATAAATCTTATTATTATTATTTAATCGCACAATGATTAATTGAACATATATTTAATTTGGACGTCGGAATTAATTCGATCGACGGGGTGCAGGCATGGGATCAGACAGCTGCGAACCGGTTGGGCCGACGGGCCGGCGTACATAACCCAATGCCCGCTCCAGCCGGGCCAGACGTACCTGTACAATTTCACCCTAACCGGTCAGCGGGGAACTCTTCTCTGGCACGCTCACATTCTCTGGCTTAGGGCCACCGTCCACGGAGCAATTGTCATCTTGCCAAAACGCGGCGTTCCTTACCCGTACCCCAAACCGCACAAGGAGCATACCTTGGTGTTAGCCGAATGGTGGAAATCCGACGTCGAAGATGTGATCAAGGAAGCTCTCAACTCCGGTGGCGCACCCAACATCTCCGACGCCCATACCATCAACGGCCTCACCGGACCCGTCGCCGGCTGTCCTTCCCAAAGTAAGCAAACCCTACTTCACTTCGTACTTCAATTTAGCAATGTTCTAGAAACCTATCGTACCTAGTGATGGAAAATAAGTGGGGGTGTGATGGGTAATTCAATACTCATATCCATCCAACATTAAAAATGGTTGGAGGGATAATACAGGCGAATCGACTCACTTTTACATCTTATTTGAAAATAATATACCCAAAATTTATTTTTTACGATAAAATGAAGAAAAAATACTTTATGAATGAAGTAATAAGAGATGAGTAATTGAGTCTAACTAGTTGAAAAATCAAGTTTAACTAGTTAAAAAAACTAAAATAAGAGATATAAATAAATATCGTAAGAAATATGATATAATGGGGACAAAACAGGGCGGGTTAGGGGAGTCAAACGTAGATATTCATGCCCTGCGCCCATGCTATTACGGATCGGGTAATACTCACCCTATCGTCGATCAGGTAGGGTAATACTTGCCGAATATGTTCAAATTGTCATTCCTAGTCGTACCAGCTGGTTTGACAGAAATTCTCGAATATCAAACCCAAATGATAGATGATTTGAGTGATACAAAATAATTGAATTCAAAAAATATTCTATCAATAACTTTTCGATACCGTTTCACTATTTTTTTCTGATGGTTTCTTGATTCACTATTTGATTGTACAGAAGGATTCACCCTCCCCGTCCGGCCCAACATGACGTACATGCTCCGGGTCATCAACGCCGGGCTCAACGAGGAGCTCTTCTTCAAAATCGCCGGCCACAAGCTCACCGTCGTCGAAGTCGACGCCACCTACGTCAAGCCGTTCAAAGTCGACACCATTGTTTTGGGCCCAGGCCAGACCACCAACGTCCTCGTCACAACCCAACAGGGCTCCGGCAGGTACATCGTCTCCGTTTCCCCCTTCATGGACGCCCCCATCACCGTTGACAACCGCACTGCCACTGCCATCCTCCACTACACCGGCACTCAGATGGCCTCTCCGGTCTCCCTCACCGCCCCACCGCCCATCAACTCCACCCTCGTCGCCACAAAGTTCACCAACTCCCTCCTCGCCCTCAACTCCAAAGAGTACCCGGCCAACGTCCCCACCACCGTCGACCACTCGCTCTTCTTCACCATCTCGCTCGGCCTCAACACGTGCCCCACGTGCACCGGTGGGGCCCGCGTCGTGGCTGATTTCAACAACATCACGTTCGACATGCCCACTGTGGGCCTGCTCCAGGCCCATTACTTCGGCATCGAAGGGGTGTTCACCGACGACTTTCCCGCAAACCCGGCACAACCGTATGACTACACGAATACTACGGCCCAGCCCGCGAACTTGGCGACGCAGAACGGGACGCGGGTGTACAGGCTGGCGTACAACGACGCCGTGCAGCTGGTTTTGCAGGATACGGGGATGATTACACCCGAGAACCACCCGATTCATCTCCACGGGTTTAATTTCTTCGAGGTGGGTCGGGGCGTGGGGAATTTCGACCCGGAGAAGGATCCGAGGAGGTTCAACCTTGTCGACCCGGTTGAGAGGAATACGGTTGGGGTTCCAGCCGGTGGTTGGACCGCCATCAGGTTCAGAGCTGATAATCCAGGTGACAAAGAGTTGATGGGTTCCATTCCATTGGGTTCGACTTTTTCGGGCTGAATCTTATTCTGATGGTTTTTTTGTGCGTGTGTTGATTATGTTTAGGGGTTTGGTTTATGCATTGCCATCTGGAGGTGCATACGACATGGGGGCTGAAGATGGCGTGGGTGGTGGATAACGGGAAAGGACCCAACGAATCAATTTTGCCACCTCCATCTGATCTACCCAAGTGCTGATCATGCCATATATATAATTCTTTTCTGGATGAAACTTGATCATAGGGAAGTAATCATTGAATTTATTAATCTGATAGTAAGAAGAAAGGGAAAAGGAGAAGAGAATGTTACGTAACGTGATGATGAAATTTTATTAGATGAATGTTTCTAATGGGGGAGATTATTTGTTTAATTTTGGTTTTGGTGGTAGTTAGTAAGACAAGAAAATGAGGAGGGTTATATTATATATATGTGGAGCAATCCGGGGATGGAGTTTGGCGATTGCGTGGGAGTCTGAATAATGAAGAAAGAAAGACAGCATATTTGGTTGGGGTTTGGTTTCGCACTATAATTTTGAAGGCTTCTTCTTTTGAACTTCTATTTTTTATTTGTATGTATACATGAACGTGTATAATATGGAATTACTGTCACGCTTTCAAAGCTTGTGTTCTTGTCAATGGTGAATTCTCGAGCAATAGAGGGTTGAAACATGGTGATTCCTTGTATTTGTTCCTTTTTGCTCGTCATCATAGAGATTTTCCCCCCAAGAGTTGGACCATCTTAGAGAGGAAGGAATGGTCTGTTAAATATATAATTTAGGTACCATTGTCTAATTGTAGAACGGGAAAATACATTATATCTTCTTCATGATGATCGGGGGCGCGACAATTGATAGATGATGGCTATGCAGTTACGTTTAATGATCAGGGGGTGTGTTCTGTCTGCACGAGTAAGAAGGATGGCAGAGTATTTGTCCAGGACAGTATCATCGTCGTTGTCCGATTGCAAGCCGGACGAGACATGTCAGGGACGTGAGAGTTGGGCTGCGAGTGCTGCTGGTGAGTGCTGATGCTTGATCCGCCGCTCATTCACAGTTTAGTTGTTTGAATGAGTGTGCTACAACACATGTGTCATATACTTCTTCCAAGTCATTTGGTTTTTTATTTGTTAAGACTTTGGGTTCCACAAAATGTATGTTACAAAACTCGATTTCAGTTTGGGATTTATGGCATTAAAGTATTGGATATCCGCATACCGCTCGATTATTGCATATGTTTCGAAGAATTTTATTACCCATTCAGTTGCTCCAAATTCAATACCCAACCATGCATTAGTTGCATTGAGGCGAAGGCCTCACATGCACTTTTTTCATCTAGTGAGACATAATATGAGTCCCCATTTGATCTCATTCACATGATTATGGGGGCCTTCTCTTGCCACCTATCTGATGAGTTACCATTATTTTGTATTCTTCATAGATAAACACTATCATATATGCTTGGATATATTTTATGCTTCAGAAGTCCGAGTTAGATGATCATTTGGAGGCCTTTATTCAGATGGCACGCTCAATTTGGTAAGGTAGTAAAAGTTATTCAATCTGATCGTGGCTCGGAGTTTATCTCGAATCCATTACTTGAGTTTTATACCTCTCGTGGGATCCTGCCTCAACAATCATGTCCGAGTGTCTCTCATCACAATGGTCTAGTTGAAGGGAAGCATGACATGTCATAGAGTGAACTCGTGCTATCCCTTTCCATTCTCATTTGGTGAATGATTTTTGGGTAGAAGTTGTGAGTACTGTCGTCTATTTGATTAATCGTTAGATCACATATGGGTTGAATGACACATCACGTTTTCATTGTTTATATTCAAAGCTGCCGGACTATTCACGTCTTCGGATTTTTTGGTTAGTTTGCTTCGTGCTTCTTCCCAAATGAGCACACCATAAGCTAAGCTCCCAAGAATGCACATTGTTTTTTCATCATATACCGTTCACTTTATAAGGGAATTACCTCTGTTATGATTACATTGAACGTCGCATGCGTTATCTCCTATCATGTCACCTTTCTGGAGAATGTTATGTACCATGAAGCCCCAACCACGAATGATCTACCTTCTTTTGACTTTCTTTAGCTCATGACTCATGTCATTGTTTGCTTCACCTGATGTTCCTCCTAGCCTGAATGGGGGTCCTCCTGGTGGCAATCATACACACGATCTTGCCATAGGCCACCACGTACTCCCCGTGGTCCCTCCCTAACTTCAACGCATGACTCCTCTTCATCATCGTTATCCGTCACATCGATGAGTTTGACTCCTGGTCCCACAAAAGTAAAATCCTCAAATATACTCAAAGGGAAAATCATAAACTTTTTTGACCGAATTTGATGACTAAACTTAGAACTAGGGATGACATAAAAACTCGTGTTGGGTAAAACCCGTGTTGGCGGGTTTCGGGTTTAAACCATTACATTGTTCATCGGGTTGGGTTTGATTTTGGTTTAGGAATACCCGACCCATGGATACCCCCCCCCCCCACTTATTACGTCACCCTACACTCTCCAAACCCTACCATAATTCTAATTTCTCAAAAGAAGTGGGAGGGATAATTTTTTTTCGAAGGCAAGCCCAGACGGGATGGGACAGAGACTCAACATTATTACAAGACCGACTCAAACAATATGCATTAGTCCGTGTGCAACCAGAATACCGATGAAAGAGCCTGTAAATGTAACACCCTACCCTATACGTTTTGCCTAATCATATTGTTCATACAATTGCAGCGGAATTAAACTTGGGTGTTACATTAATTATCAAAATTTACCCAAATAAAATTTCGACATGAATTACTCGCGTAATGGGCTAACAGTTCTTGCAACTTATCCTGCAAAATAATTCATCACAAACATATATACTCACAACCATAAGCATTGGCTTTCATAGCCATAGTCACAGTTTCATACTACACAACTGCATACTATACTGATACAAGCCATAATCGTCACAACTTACACAGTTACACAACATATGCACATATCATCAACTTTCCACACCTGTGGATATCTCACACTACATCAGAATCTAGTATGCACATGAAAAACGTTCTCAAAACATTTTTACAAAAAGGTGTGGATCACTGGCCAAAATCCCGAGTAGTAGTCCAACACAGAATAGTTGAAGACCATACCTCATCTTGCCTTCAACTCTTGCTCAACTCCCACCTATACACCTATCTACTGCTGATGATGATCAGTTCCGGCCGTTCAAACACCGTTTTAACCTTCCCGTACTAAAACGTCAATTTCACGAACGAACCCCGAATTAAAATCCGAGACTGTCCTAATATCCCCTCGCTGCAGGAAGTTCGTATATAAAATCTGAGCTTAATCCGGCTTCCGGATTCTCTGGTACCCTAATTTCTATGATGGTAAACGTAGAAATTTCTTGCCCCCAAAACCCACTACAAGCACCGTGATTGATGGACGATATGCGGAAGGTTTGCGTACCATTTCTCTCGTATTTTTGACAACCCTACTCAAAGGGTTAAGCTCGCAAACGTTTCCTGGACCTCCCTTGCTTCTGCGTTCTATTAGCTCTCGGTTTGAAAATGATAAGAGATGAGACTAATGGTGGATGTGGATCATTTATACAGAAGCTCCCCACCGCTTTGTTTCCCCTTTCTTTAATAATAGCATTTTAAATTTCATTATCCCCATCCCTCTACAGCAAACACGTTGTATATAATGTGTACAGAGAGATATATATAATGATTGATATATATCTTTATAAATTGATATAATAACATATACTTATCCGTTTGCGATATTTCGATTTTTGTTGAAATACTATCAAAACACCCGATTTAAATAACGTAATTTTTAGAAATTTAAATACGGGTTTAGCCGAAATGGGATGTTACAATTCTCCCCTACTTAAAATGATTTCTTCCCCGAAATCTAACCTTGAGTCAATACTAAGCATCTCTTCATTCCCCTACTAGCATATACTACCACATATCTGGTTACTACCTAACTCTTAGGTTAGGAGCTCTGAAGTACAACAGTAAACACATAACACCACCAGTTCCCATGTTTAGGTTTCAGAAACCTATACTGGGCTATCACAACAAAAGCACATCAACAAGTTCAAAAGCATAATTCAGTAAACCAAGTTATTAACCTGCAAGGTAGGTTGCCACTCACACAAGGTTATATCAACCTACAAAATGGTTACTAGAACAACATCAAGATTCATATCTCTGTTTAGATATCTACCATCACAACTCATCATGTCATCATAGTCTAAATTCAACTGCATTGTATAGCTAGCCACTATGCTTCTCGATTGGTTAGTAGGAACACTAAAAGTACTTCTGTGCAACTACAAGGAAACATTGGCCTTAGTTTGATCCACACACAATTTGTGTCTAACCAAGTTACTCACTTGGTTGAAACAAAATTTTCTTCAAAATCATTACTTGGACAACAAGATAAAAACTCCACATATTTTCAAAAATCTCTTAAACCATAAAATTTTCAAGATTCCTTCAAATACTCAAAATCATGCTTAACCATATGCAACTGACTATGCAACACATCATCACCTTTGGTCCAAATCCTGGAGAGTTTAGTGCAAGTACAGGTATGGAGTACTCTCTCCCCTTTCGAGGGTGATCAGTCCTCAAGAGTGAAAGTAACATACCCATAATGCAGAAAACAAACCAGGCTCTGATACCAAACTGTAACACCCTACCCTATACGTTTTGCCTAATCATATTGTTCATACAATTGCAGCGGAATTAAACTTGGGTGTTACATTAATTATCAAAATTTACCCAAATAAAATTTCGACATGAATTACTCGCGTAATGGGCTAACAGTTCTTGCAACTTATCCTGCAAAATAATTCATCACAAACATATATACTCACAACCATAAGCATTGGCTTTCATAGCCATAGTCACAGTTTCATACTACACAACTGCATACTATACTGATACAAGCCATAATCGTCACAACTTACACAGTTACACAACATATACACATATCATCAACTTTCCACACCTGTGGATATCTCACACTACATCAGAATCTAGTATGCACATGAAAAACGTTCTCAAAACATTTTTACAAAAAGGTGTGGATCACTGGCCAAAATCCCGAGTAGTAGTCCAACACAGAATAGTTGAAGACCATACCTCATCTTGCCTTCAACTCTTGCTCAACTCCCACCTATACACCTATCTACTGCTGCTGATGATGATCAGTTCTGGCCGTTCTAACACCGTTTTAACCTTCCCGTACTAAAACGTCAATTTCACGAACGAACCCCGAATTAAAATCCGAGACCGTCCTAATATCCCCTCGCTGCAGGAAGTTCGTATATAAAATCTGAGCTTAATCCGGCTTCCGGATTCTCTGGTACCCTAATTTCTATGATGGTAAACGTAGAAATTTCTTGCCCCCAAAACCCACTACGAGCACCGTGATTGATGGACGATATTATGCGGAAGGTTTGCGTACCATTTCTCTCGTATTTTTGACAACCCTACTCAAAGGGTTAAGCTCGCAAACGTTTCCTGGACCTCCCTTGCTTCTGCGTTCTATTAGCTCTCGGTTTGAAAATGATAAGAGATGAGACTAATGGTGGATGTGGATCATTTATACAGAAGCTCCCCACCGCTTTGTTTCCCCTTTCTTTAATAATAGCATTTTAAATTTCATTATCCCCTTCCCTCTACAGCAAACACGTTGTATATAATGTGTACAGAGAGATATATATATAATGATTGATATATATCTTTATAAATTGATATAATAACATATACTTATCCGTTTGCGATATTTCGATTTTCGTTGAAATACTATCAAAACACCCGATTTAAATAGCGTAATTTTTAGAAATTTAAATACGGGTTTAGCCGAAATGGGATGTTACAATAAAGCCACTACTTGGACAATTCTGAAGAAGCTCCGAGGAGCAAAGACACGACAGTGACAGGGAAAAAAACAAAAACCAAAATCCAACATCTTCAAGATAGTCCCTCCAGCGAGTGTAGTTTCTTTCGACGAAGTATACCGAAAGACCAGTATCGAGTCGGCACAAAAAGTCACTACAAAGAAAAATAAAACGACATTGGCAATCTTCAACAGAGCATGCTTAATTACTCTCATAAATTTGTAAAAGCGAATAAAATCGAACTATCACCTGATAGATCGATGAAACTTATTTCACTTCCTTCAATTACTTTCATACCATATGAGCACTTGCAAAATGACCAACCAGAAATGCACGACTATGGTGTTAAAAATCTCTATCACAAGAGATTAAATCTTGCCCATCGGGCAAAGTCGACATTATTACAAGAGATTAAATCTTGCCCATTACAATGAATGACGATTGTTCAAAAATAGGAAAATTAAAATCTACTTTAATTTATAAAAAAAACTAAATAAAGTAGTGATATTAACGGCTACTTCAAAGCCCAAATCCGTTACATACCTCACCAACAAGAGTAACCTTAAATTCACGCAAGTTTGACTTATAAAAGGGATTAATCAATAATCACACCAAGATTATACAAATGGTAATATGGATGTATGGATGACCATTGCCATTACCACATTAGATCCTCACTTGAGAGTTACATGTAACTGCTATTCCTACGTTTGATAACTCTTTTATGTTTCATTATCTCTCATTGATATAAGGATGTAGTGGTTACCATTTACCAAGGTGTGCCTATAAATAGAGCACACCATTGTATCAAAAGTGAAGAATGAATACCTTTCAAAAAAAAAAAGGTGAAGAATGAATAAGAAAGTTCTCTTCCCCCTCTATTATTTTTTGTCTTTCCCCTCTAATTTTCACTTGTATTTGTTTATATTTTCCATTAGTTTTATAACACGTTATCAGCACCAAAAATCAGCCAAATTATCATTGGTTGAAGACTCTCGACATAATGCATTGAGGTAAGATACAATATGATCAAGATTTTATTATAGCTATTCAAAAATATTCCAATGGAAGCTACTTATTTCTCATAGTAGGCCATCCATGAATATTTGTACCTAGTGAGTCTATTTTCTATGAATATTTTGGATTTCAATTTTATTCATATTATCTATTACCTTATTGTATACGAGGAAAATGGAGGAAAAAATGGACATGGTAATAAAATATTGAAAATAGGCGTTACCATTGTGATAGAGAAGTTCATTGATCCGTAGTAGTTGTACGCCAAACGAGATCTACCAAGAATGAGGAAAAGAAAATTCATATGTGCACTATTATGGAAGAAGTTTTGTACATTACTACAAGATTATCTATTATCCTTAAAAGATAGTTTATTTTTTAAAAATTTGATTAATTTGATCCAAAGAGGTTATCTCATTCACGAAAGTGAATGGAGCTATTTTATTTGTTCAATGAGAAGGTATTCTAGAAAGTGAGTGAAAAAATCATTCCCAGAAGTGAATGAAACACTCCATCCCCAAAAAGTGTTTGGAGTGAGACACAAATTATATATATGTAAACTATATTGTTTGAATTTTTTTTCTCACCGGCAATGAGAAAGAGAAAATATATTACATAAATGAGAAAGTCAATCACGACTTTTCCAGTAGCGAAAGTCTTTATAATATTTTGTAACTATCATACGTTGAAATATGAAATGAAACACATATATTTCTCTATAAACCCTGAAGGTAAATGTAGTCACCTAGTTGGTGATAGTAATATTCCAAATAAATCCTATTCTAGTTTGGTACTAATTGATTGATTTCAAAATTAATTCTTGTTTTCTTTAATATGCTTTATTGCACGAAAAATTCTTTTATTTTATTAATACAAAATTAGTTATTATTACTTATATCTTAACGTAGAGATATTTTCCTTGTTTTTAGTATAAATGTCCTTATGAAGCACAAATATGTACAAGAATAAACATTCGTATTATATCATATACTACAAAAGTAAGTAAAAGCTCCGTAAGAGCTTATGTTTTGATTAATTGAAGTAACTAACTTATATATGAGCGAAAAATGTAAACCAGAAGTTTAATAACTTGTAAACCAGAACTTATATATGAGCGAAAAATGTAAACCAGAAGATTTGATAACTTGGTAATTTGGTTGGTTCGGTTAGACCATCCCGGATCATGATGTGAAAAGAAATCTTCGAGAATTCATGAGAACATCATATGAGAAGTCAAAGAATTCTTCAAGAGTTATTATGTTATGCTTGTTCTCAAGGAAAATAGAACAATTGATTTTATGGACGTGTATGCAAAACAATACATAAGTCATGTGGATCATTTGTGAATTTTATGGGTTGATGCATCAAATGTATGATCACATGTATTTTATCTAATCGCAACCCGATGTTTGCGAGATTGGTTGCCTCACTATGGATACATTTAGATGGTTACCCAATCAAACATCACTTTGCTTATGAGAACAAGCTAAGCCTTCTGGTCTCTTATCGATGACATGCTAGCTGACAAGTGATAGTATTGGTTCGCATCTAACCAACAAGTTATCATAAGTTTCCCCCCTTTTACAAATGGTTTTGGTGAGAAACCTAACATTTCGCAGATGAGAATATCATGGTTGTGCCGCATACATCCCAAGTGCTCCACCAGAGTATCTTAAGTTGATTCTCATTGAAGATTGAGAATTTGTGTTGGTTGTGAATCCCAAATGGGAAATTTGTTTGCGAAATTATTGTTTTGATGGATTACTTTTCCAACATTAAGGGGGAGAGATAAAATAGTTAGACAAAGAGATGAGTTGTAATGAGTTATTATTATCTAATTTTGATCCTCAAAGTGAGAAAAATAAACATGAAGTTCATAAGATGAATTATCATTACCAACTATTAAATGCCTTTACTGACCATACGAAGTGATCAAGTCACATATACTAGTGCTACAACTAAATTTGATATCCTTGTTGGATACTGTAATATATATAAAACATGTGCATGAAAGATCGTATGAAGCGTGATAGACCAATCGGTTCCAATGATAAATATCCCCGAGAAAGAAAAGGAGCTGTAATTAGAATGGTCAACTCGAGGACATGAAAACTCAAGAAGAGTAACCAATAATAAAGTAAGATTTCAGTTCAGAAGAACACATGTGTCTGAAAGTTGTGAAAGCGAAGAGATCTCAAAACATATTAGACTACAATATTGGAACCGTAATGAAGTCATTGTCGATGAAATTTGTTGTATTTCAGTACTGAATATGATATATACAAGTGAGGATCGAGAGTAAAACTTTATTGCGTCATGCAAATGATGATGTTATTGGTCAATATAGAAAGAAATCATGAAACTTGCTCAAGGAGCATAATGTTTAAGTACCAGAAGTCCTTACACCTGAGAATGATAAAAATAGCAGGATACAAACAAATTTTTGTGCTATTGGAAAGTACAAAATTGTAAGAGATATAGCACAATATTTTCCAATGGGTTTCTTGAACAGACCTATCATTGTTTGAGAGGAGTTATGCTCCCTTGTTCTGGATGTTACTTTTTCAAATCAATGTTTAAATCTATGTTTGAAAATTGTTGTGATAGTCTATTTGTTTGAATTCGCTGAAGATGTTATATATATATATATATATTTGAAACTCCTAGAAGGATTAATTACTCCCAAAAGGATTAATTTACCTGAAGTAAACAAGTAAAGTTCTTGAGAACATATATTGATAGACTAAGAATATCCCCTGTATGGGTTAGACAATATAGACGAATGTGAAATACTCGTCTAAGTGAACACCTATAATAGTAGGGTGAATGGACCTCAAAAAGTTAAATCCGGATAGAGTGCATTAGAGCATTTGTATTGTGCATATGTAGTTGTGTTGTCTGTATGTGCTTCAAGGATTTTAAATTCTTGGTTTATCTGTTGTCTTTACTTTAAAGTATGATTTGTGTTTTATGAGTGTTCTTTGTCGAGTTCATATTGTTTCTATGATGTGAGTTTTGTTATTGTCTTTTGTGATATGAAAGAATTGCTTGCATCAATTCTTTGTGACGATCTCATATTATGTTGATGATATGAATATTAATGGAGCTCCTGAAGAGTTTTCTAAAGCAGTTGATTTCTTAGAGATATAAGTTAAATTTAAGGATTTATGGGCAAGGAAGGTAATACTGAAAAAGTGGAAAGTAATTTTGCATGAAAAAATTATGTTCATCAAATAACATTAGGATCTTAAATCACTAGAAGTGACCAAAGATACATTTAGGCATCAAGAAAGAAGTGAAACATTAAGTCCTGAAGTACTATATGTTGATGTACTAGGTCCCGAAGTACCATATGTTGATGCATTAGATTACCATACAAAATATCATTTTGGTGTTGATAATATTAGCAAAATACAATGTTTCCCTCAATGGAACGTTGGGAAATACTTTGTTACCTTCAGGAACAATATATGCGATTGTTATATTATGGTATTATCAAAAAGTGATTTGGTGAACTATATATCCAAATCTTATATATTATTTGATTCTCATATTGGTTGATCGGAGATGAGCTATCTCTTACATATGGTGATGTGACTGTTTCATAGAGATCCAAAAAAACTATAGTAGGCAAGTCCTGAATGTATTTCGTTACATTTTGTGATTCACCATATCTAAAGGACTTGTGATTGTGAACTATTTCCAAAGGAAATGATCCTGACGATCATGTATGGAGAAAATCTGAAGATCATGCATCAAATTGAAAATCTAGAAGATTGTTCACTAACTCACTCCCGACAACAATCTTTCTAAAAGTTGTTCGTGAAATTTGAGTTCAACGAATCAAAGATTTGAAGTGATGTGGTCATGAGGGGGAGCATATACGCACTGCACTCTTTTTCCCTTAATGATGCTTTTTTCCCACTGGGTTTTTCTGGTAAGATTTTTAACGAGGTTGTATGAGATAATGTAATGCAATCTAGTGGTCATCCAAGGGGGAGTATTATAAAAATATGGATATATGGATGGCCATTGACATTACCACATTAGATGCTCACTTGGGAGTTACATGTAACCCATATTCCTACATTTGATAGCTCTTTTATGTTTCATTATCTCTCATTGATATAAGGATGTAGTGGTTACCAAGGTGTACCTATAAATAGAGCACACCATTGTATCAAAAGTGAAGAATGAATAAGAAAGTTCTCTTCCCCTCTCTTCTTTTGTGTCTTTCCCCTCTAATCTACTCTTATAGTTGTTTATATGTTCCATTAGTTTCATAACATATCCGAAATTAATAATCTACACCACGATCGCATTATTATAATGAATATCCTTCAAAGCTAATGGTAATTGGTAATGACTATTCAAACTAAAGCATCGATTGAGATTAACTCAATTCCTATTAGATCATAAAAAGTTTGATACGAAATGAAAAACATAATAGCAATTAAAGAAGGAAAAAATAAATAAGCGGAAGAGCATATCAAGCCAGAAAAGGAAAAGATAATTAACAAAAAAAGTACCATAAACCACACTAAAAAATGATATTAACTAGGGTCGGAAAACGGTCCGGACCAGATCAGACCATAGACACGGTCTAGACCGAGCGGCTGGAACATAGACCATGGACCAGACCATATACTATACGGTTCAGATCAGACCACACCTGGGCGGTGCGGTGTGGACTAGTCAGACCATATTAAAAAATTACTCTTATTTCGCCCTCCTACCCTTCACTAGTATGTATAAAAATAAAAATTCCAGTGACCAATATGCTAATTAAATAAAAATTTAGTCAATGAGAAGAAATGCATGAGAGAGAAGCGGGCTTTTTCAATTTTCAGACTCTCTGTAGTCTCCACAGCTCTATCCGGTATCCATTAAAAAAACACACATCAAATAGCCTTGTGTCACTCTTTCTCTTTGTGCTACCGCTTCTCTACCTCTCTCGGGTGATCCGAAGGTTTTCACAGCCCGATCACCTTTGTGATGCCGTCGAGGTCGTTTTGGACTATTAAGATGGTCGATTATCTTTCAATAATTTTCCTAATCTCATCAAGATGAATGCATTTTTTTCTAGTGTTTATATTTTATTAACTCCATAGTCTAGACATTGTCGTTGAATATTATTTATGAATCATTCTGATTTTTGTGTCGTTCTTTGATAAGAAGATAATACATAAGTCACCATCTGGGCAATCTGTTGGCTCTCAACTTTGTTCTTCAAATATAGAAGTGGAGGTTTGATTTAGTGTTATTTTGGCATGAGTTAGTAGGTAGTGTGTCACGGTTTGTTACGATTTACTGCGGTAGACCGCGGTCCAGACCACTTTAGACCATACACTAAAGAAGGACACCGCAAACCAAACCAGACCAGACCATAGCTCTGGTCTCACGATCCAGACCAAACCATACGATACGGTTTAAAACGTGGTTCCCCATACTGTTTGATCTAGATTCCTAGCCCTAATATTAATTGTAATTAAAGACAAAAGGAAACAAGAAATTAATATACCATATTTTCGTCAATCACCCTGCGAGAGAATGATTGCACCCTCAGCAGCGTGATATCCGCTTTACAAACCGCTCATCGGAGACTGCCGCAGGCGATCACGGAAATTGCACCAGTCCCTTGGTTCTTGTGACTGCCACCGGGATGATAGAGTTTTGGATTACCTCGCGATGTCCACACTTGTCTAGCTCCGGTGACCGCCTCGTTGCCCTCACAATGAAAGCATAATGCCAGCAGTCAGTGCCCAGAGGAAGGATTGAAAGATGCATGGTACAGAGAACATATATTAACACATGTAGGGATGACAAAAATATTCGTAACCTAATCGGATAGTATAAAACCCTAACCCGAAGGACATTTAGTGCGTACGGGTAAAATTCGAACCCAAATATTGTGGGTAATGGGTGAGCATGGGTTTCTCACTATCCAACCCGAACCCGCCCAATTATACACATGCATATGTATTTTATCTAGAAATAATCATTATTTTTCTCTAATATATTTTATATTTAGCATATAAATATAATATTTTCATGAAATTGTGTAGTTTTAATTAATTTTCTTCACTCTAGTGAATTATTGTCGTACTTTTCCTCTTACTTATGTGAGAATACGTGTGAATGTTAACATATTGGTTGGAGTTATGAAGATAAATTATTACCAATGGATAACCGTGGATACCCGAAACACGAACGAGTATGGGTATGGTTTTGATTTTCTACCCGTTTCACATGTGGGTATGAGTATGGGTAAAACTCGAACTACTATGGTAGGGTAACGAATATGCACTATCCGCCCCCGACCCTACCCATTGCCATCCCTAAACACATGATATAGAAAAATAAGGTAAAGAAAATTCTCCCTGTCTTATAGGGTTTTTCTCTGCAAATCTTTGCTCTGAAATAGACAGTCCCACTTTCGTCCAAGTCCATCTCCGAAACTTTTGGCAGTTGGAGTGATATTTGAGGTTGAGCAACAAACAACTTTGGCATACCTTTCTATAGTTCAAAGATGGATTCTTGAATATTTGCGATGCAGAATGAGCATACATTTGATGGTTGTCTGCCATTCTGGAATATTTTCTATGGTTATGGGTGTTGGGGACTGATAGGGAAAAAGTGTATATGCCTTAATTCTATCTCGTAGTAACCCAAAAAGTCCGGGTATCGTCTCTCAGGGACTGGTACAACCTTATATTCTATCAATTTTATAGAACAAACTACAAGTGAAAAGAGTTTGAGAGATAAACTAATTTCTAAAAGTAAAATTAAATAAACAAATTAAGTAATGAAAACTGTCGGGAGAAATTCAATGGAGAAAGCTCTGGGAGAAATAACAAAATTTACTATCTATCATATCCAAATTAATTCATGACCGCATAGTACCTTATTTAATCCACTATCGCTTCGATAAGTTACTATGTCACATGAAATATGTTCAGTTATTAGGGTTTCACTGTCGCTAATAACCTAATTAACTACAAATCAATGTATTGGTGGCCAGTCAACACAAAGCATTAAGCAATTTCATGCAATAGAGATTGGAAGAAAAGAAATATGAATCAATCCATCAAGTATACAATAGCTACATCCTATAGTGTTTGCCCTAGAAATTGGGGTTTAGTTCATGACGAAATCATGACAAACAACCATGTTCATAATCATCATGATGCTAATGAAAAGGAGAAGGAACGAAAATTATGAGAAATTTACAAACAATGCTCGTCGATTCCTTCTTCCCTGGCAGCTCGTGATTATTCAGTCCGCTACGCTTCTCTCGTCGCTGCGTTGCTGCCCTTCTCCACAAAAGAAGTTTCTCCAAAAAAAGTCCGTCCTGGTAATAGAGGACTTCTTCCTTTTTTAATTCTCGACCGAGCTTCTCCACTAATACGCTGCGTTTCTTCCGTTTCTCCTCTCGCCCTTTTTCCAAAGAATTCTCCGGTTCAAGCTTCCCTCTCGCTTAAAGACAAAGAACTTGGGCCAATTTAAATCCAAGAATGTCCCAAAACCCCTTTCTTTTGTATAGTTCTCTCCCGGGCCAAATAAATCAAAAGAATGCCCCTCTCAATTCCTTCTTTGCCTCCTTTTGTTTCCAGTCATTAAGGGAATTAATTCCCTTTTAGAAAAACGTTGCATCAAGGGAAAGAGAGGCGCTCTTGGTCCAACTAGTTCGACCCCAACTTTTATTGTGCTTCTTTATCCATTTGCCTGTGCTACTGCAATCTCCTTGTGCAACCACATTATTTGCTTTGCCACCTAAAATATATCACAATACTAACACATGGCGGTAATGGTCTTGTAATCATTCCAGAGTCGGTTGGTCTTAAAACAAGCATTATATGTCTCAAACATGTCATAAAATAATCACATTAAGCACATGAGATCAATATGTTTTTGACAATTATCACACACCCACACTCAATACTTGCTTGTCCCTAAGAAATGAATCAAACAAGAGAACGATTGTGGAGAATCATAGCAGAGACCACAAGTGACAACTTCACTCAAAACACAAAACACAAGACCCACGACACACAATCATTAACACCAAATTTATCCTTGTACTCTTGTGATAATTAGTAGTTTCTTTTTCAAAGGATGGGTTGTGCTTAATGATCTTACCATTCACCCCACACTCAAGTTCTTTCCAACCAATTACCATTGACTGACTCAAATCCACCAAAAACTCAATTAGCAAGCACTCAATTCAGGTCGTCGGTAGTGGGTGATTAACAACTTATGGTGTAACCGTTATTAGGATAATCTGACCACATCAGTGATGTGCATATATCGTGAGGACAATCTGGCTTACTCACATCAATCATAAGCAATTAACTAAGCATGAGTCTAAAAAAAAATTAGGAGGAAGCATTTAGCAATCTTGGTTTTTACTTTAAGCACATCACTACCTTTCTGACAAGGAGAGGCTTTCTCTCTTTCTGATTTTGCTTGTCGAGTGGTCGTATTTAGTACAAGTGGGATTGTTTCTTACTACCGGTGACCGAGCAAGAGCAATTTTTGCTTCTTAGCACTCGCGTAAGGGCTTCTTTCAACTCCTTTTCCTCGGTCCGTGTGGAGGTTCACTTCACATCCTCAAACAATGATAAGCAACATCGTACGATCGCGAACCGATGCTCAGTTGAACCTTTCTTAATCCCCCTGTGCAATGAGTGATTGCATCACACGACATTTTACCCACACTTTAATTGTTATGGCTAGGGGTGTTCAAATGGTTACCATGGTAATAACCAAACCAAATAAGTCTAAATTCTATTAACCATGGAATAACAATATCATAACCAAACCGTCCAAACTAATACAATAACCAAATTAAACAAACTAAAGTTTATTCGGTTTGGTTAATTGGTTAACCAAAATAACCAAACACCACATTGTCATTAAGTGAGAAAAATTTTTAGTTAGTGCATCAATTCGCAATTAATATAATGAACAACACATAACAATCCACATAATTGTAGTTAACCCTTAACGTAAATACATGTAACAAATACAATTATCTTACATTTCACTCTTGAGTGGTTATGCAAAGTATTAAGTATGTGTATACAATATATATTAGATATATGACAAATTACTTAACTGGTTAATTTGGTTTGATTGGTTAGGAGTGTATGAAACCAAACCAAACCACCTAAACCAAACAAGCTAAATTTTTTAACCAAACCAATCCAATTATCGAAAAATTCACCAAACCAAATTAGCAAAATACTACTGGTTAAAATGGTTACCATGGTAACCACACCGTTTGAACACCCCTAGTTATGGCAACTTTCTTATATTTTACTTGTTAGGTAGGATTTTTTTCTTTTATAAAGATATTGTTTACCCCATCATAAAACCTTTTAAAATAGAGAGACTCATTGCAAAGTCAAAAGCTCACAACATATGTGAGTGACACACTAAAACACAACACCTAACAATGGACAAGTGTAACCAATGAAAGGGACTGCAGTATAGTGGCACAAGTAATAAATATCGAATCCACGGGTCTCTAGAGTTACTATTACTCAGCTTCAGTTCATTATCTAGCAAACTAGATTAAGGATTGATTTACTAAACTACTCTACTAACTACTCTACTATTACAAGTTGGGAACTCACTTAGGTATGATTCCCCCTAGCTCCTCAATTAGGTCCAAGTTGCAATTACCTTTGGTTGATCTACTGTTGATTAAACTGCGGAAGATCCTAAATTAGCTTGGAATCTCTTAAGCTGACCAAGCCCTCTTAGACAGAATACCCGGCAGGCGACTAGCCTTCACCGGGATAGACTGCTAAGGCGATTTACACAGATCTCCAGTACTGGAATGAATTCCAGTACAAAGCAGTGAATTGATTGACTCTCGCACAACCAATTCATCACTATCAATCAAGGAAGCTCTCTTAATCTAATTGATATTTGTCGGAAACATATTGATTTCATGTGCTTAATGTGATTATTTAATAATATGTTTGAGACATATAATGCTTGTTTTTTGGTCCAACTAAGCCCGGAATGGTTATATAACCATTATCGTCGAGTGCCAAATATTCTGTATTTTTTAGGTAAATGAGATGAGAAATTGGCATCGCTGAATGGATTGACTGTAAGTGGATCGGATGGGCTTTTATGGATTTTATTGGACCGGCCAATTAAAAGGAATTCCTTGGATCAGATCGGATCTGGATCCGGAGATCCAATTATTTTTCCTTCTTCCCGAGACTCGGTAAAGGGAGGAATTCCCTTTGGGCTTTACATTATCTTGGACCGGGGAAAAGGACGAGATTTGAGGACAGAAAATTGGACCGGGGGGACGGGATTTACAGGAGGAGGAAAAGAGGAACTCAGCAGTGAGGAAGGCAATTATTCTGGAAAGGAACAGAATTCTTTGGGGGAATTAAAAAGAAAAGTGGGACGGCTGATTCTTGGATTTGGGAGAAAAGCAAAAAAAAAAAAAAAAAACACGAGGCTTGGGGGAGATCATTGTATTGTGGAGGGCGGCGGCTATTATCTCTGAGGGAAGCGGAATTCTTTGGGGAATTAGTTGGCGGCGCAGCGCAGGGAGGAGAAAGGCTACTAGCGAGGGATAGCAGCAAGCTATCGTGAGGAACCGGAGATCGCAGTGCATAATTCAACATTAGTATTTTCTTTCTTCGTAATTAGTTGGATGATGATTATGAACGTGATTGTGTGTTTTATTTTCGTCATGAACTAAACCCTAATTTCTGGGGGAAACATCATAGGATGTAGCTATTTCTAGATTTGATGGATTGATTCATATTTCTTTTCTTCCAATCTCTATTGCATGAAATTACTTAATGCTTTGCGTTGACTGGTCACCAATACAATGAATCGTAGTGAATTAGGTTATTAGCGACAGTGAAACCCTAATAACCGAATCTATTTCATGTGACATAGTAACTTATCGAAGCGACAATGGATTAAATAAGGTGCTATGCGGTCTTAAATAGGATATCGTTCTTCAGGCTAAATAATTAAGTCATTGAGCTACGACAGTAGGATTTGATTTAATTATTTAGTACGTAGTAATTCCCGACAGGGATAGCTAGCACATTCGTGATATCCTGGTTTTAGAGAATTGGATTAAACTGATTAGAATATGTGAATTAATTTTGATATGATAGGTAGTGAGTCCGAGTGTTTCTCCTAGAGCTTTCTCCATTGAATTTCTCCCGACCATTTTACTTTGCTTAATTAGTTTATTTTGCTTTTAGATAATTAGTCTCATTAAACCATTTTCACCTATAGTTTGCTCTATAAATTGATAGAATAAAAGGTTGCACCAGTCCCTAAGAGACGATACCCGGACTTTTCGGTTTACTACGAGATAGGATTGAGGCATTACGCTTTTGCCCTATCACTAATCAGATTCTATCTATCATAGGTTAAAGCAGAAATCAAGAGAATTTGATCAAGATTCAATTGACTCAATAAGTCATGCCTCAATCGATTATAATCAAACAATATAACATCCAAAACTTCATACAAGAAAGATCCTAACACAAGGAACTAGGGTTCCTCAAAACCTAAGTGAAGGGAAGTTACTCCATAGAGAAGAGAGAGACTGCAGATATTTGATCTAGATCTTCAATCTCCATCTACAAGCTTGATTCCCGAGCTCCAATGGTGAAGAAATCCTCCAAAATAGCTCCAAGAATGTTCCCAAGTCGCTCTCTCTCTAGGGTTCGTCCCTTGGGTGTTTGGGAACCAAAACCCAGCTCTCCCCTTTCCTTTTGTTGAAAATTGGGTTTTAACCAGAAATTCCCGATCACACGGCTGTGTGACTTTCTCAGATGCCCGTGTGAGGGCTCGGTGATTTCCACATGGCCACATGGCCAGGTCACACGGCCGTGTGGGTTTTTAGGCGTGCCCGTGTGGCTTGCTCAGCCTCTGTTTAATGCTTCGTTTCTCCCTCGTCCGGACTCCGAATCAGTCGCCGTTTGATCCCAGACGCTCGTAGTTTAGTCCTATTTGTTTTCATGACAAAATTCCATGATTATTTGTCCATATTATGAGGTAGAAGTCCATTATTCCTCAGGTCATGCTCGTGTTTCTTCTCCCAAATTGCTGAATGATCTCCGATTGACTTCAAACTTGCGCCTATGCTTCAATTTACATGCTAGGACCTGAAATATAACAAAGGATCACAAACTAGCATGAAATAGGCCAAAGAAGCGATAATGAAAGCTTAAACAATCAAGAAACAAAGGGGAAAACATGTGCAAATATCGAGTCATCAAATCCCCCCACACTTAACCGTTTGCTTGTCCCCTAGCAAACCTAACTCAAACCAATGCATCTCTCCAGACCTCTATAGCAAAAAACAACCTTGATCGTCGGTAGATGATTTTCTAGATCATATAGCAGCTTACGAGGTCAACTGGTCTTCTAAGACGTTCCCTATCTCTCTCAATGCGAGTACTAGACTCAAGCCCGGATCATGAGAAGAAGTGGAAGTAAGACAACCAGTTCATGGATAAAGGGACTCACACCATTCACAACCAAGGACTCGTTGTACCGGGGTTCTCTTTCACTTCATTTCACCGTTGGAACCCCTTTTTGCACTTTCATTTATATTTATTTTTCTCTTTTTTTTTCTTCATTCACTTGGCGGGGGTTCCAACTGCAGTCTTTTGCACGGTCGACCCCTATTAGTCGAGCAAGAGCAATTTTTGTACACCTGGCGCTCGCCAGGGTACTTCTTTTAACTCCTTTTCCTCAACTCATGTGGAGGGTCAATGAAATTAAGGGGGGTCGGAAGCTCTATCCGTGCCATTAAAAACACATCCTCGAGTAGGCAAACCGTTCAACGGGTGGAAGTTTTACTTGTACTGGAGACAGCTTAGCTTCACCTTGTAGGAGTACTGATAGACCGTTAATTACACATGTTTTTACCCCTGTTCTTACACCGTTTGAGATGTGGTTTCTCGTGTTTTAGACCGATTTCACGCTAGGTTGTGCTAGTTTGTGATATTTCAGGTCCTGGCAAGTGAATGAAGGTTTAGGAGCGAGCTCGGGGTCGATTGGGCGAAGATCGGGCGCGAGGCAAGTCACAAAGGAGGCCACACGGGCACACCCACAAATCACACGGCCGTGCAACTCATATTTCTGGTCGTGTGAGATTGTGCGAGAGCAAACACGGCCTGCCCTGACAACACACACGACCGTGTGAAGGAGTGGCTTGGCCGTGCGAGTTTTGCCGAGAGCAAACACGGGCAGATGGAAGTCACACACGGCCGTGCCACTCTGGCCGTGTGAGAATCCTGGAATTCGACTAAGTGATACGGTGCGTTTTGCCTCACACGGGCAACTGGGTAGGCCACACGGCCGTGTGGCCCTGCCCGTGTGAGTCGGGATTTCCTGGTTTTAAGCCAAATTCCGAATCAAAGAGAGGGAGAGCTGGGTTTTGGATCCCAAACACCCAAGGGACGAACCCTAGAGAGAGAGAGAGAGCGACTTGGGAACGTTCTTGGAGCTATTTTGGAGGATTTCTTCGCCATTGAAGCTCGGGAATCAAGCTTGGAGATGGAGATTGAAGATCTAGATCAGATTTCTGCAGTCTCTCTCTTCTCTATGGAGTAACTTCCTTTCACTTAGGTTTTGAGGAACCCTAGTTCCATGAGTTAGGATCTTTCTGGTATGAAGTTTTGGATGCTTTATTGTTTGATTATAATCGAATGATGCATCTTTATTGAGTCAATTGAAGTCTGATCAACTTTTCCTGATTCCTGCTGCAATATGAGATAGATAGAATCTGATTAGGTTGCTAGAGTCTCATCATTCGGTAGTAGGAGATTGGCTATACGAGAGTTAGCCAGTTTACTGCTTTGTACTGGAATCCAATTCCAGTAGTGGAGTTCTGTGCTTATTGCTTCAGCTTTCTATCCCGGTGAAGACTAGTCGTCTGCCGGATAGTTCGACTGAGAGGGTTTGGTCAGCTTAAGAGATTCCAAGCTACTGTCGGATCTTCCGCAGTTTAATCAACAGTAAAACAACCAAAAGGAATTACAACTTGGACCTAATTGAGGAGCTAGGGGGAATCATACCTAAGTGAGTTCCCAAACTGTAATTAGTAGTTTTACTTAGTTTAGTTAGTAGAGTAGTTTGGTTAATCAATCCTTAATCTAGTTTGCTAGATAATGAACTGAAGCTGAGTAATAGTAACTCTAGAGACCCGTGGATTCGATATTTATTACTTGTGCCACTATACTGCAGTCTCTTTCATTGGTTACACTTGGCCATTGTTAGGTGTTGTGTTTTAGAGCATCAAGTTTTTGGCGCCGTTGCCGGGGACTTTCTAGAGTATTAGGAAAGGCAGAAGTTTGTTACTTTAGCGTTTTTCTTTTCTTTTCTTTTCCACCCTTGCTTTTCACTTGGGTGTTTTTGTTTTTGTTGGTGCATATCTGAATCATGGATCCTAATGGCTTTTCCAATCATTGGGGGTATCCACCACCATCCGGGTGGTATTACCCCGCGACTCCCTACAGCAATCAAGGAGGAGAAGACTATGGATTCGGGTTACAGTACCAACCCCCTTTCTATGGAGAACAACCAGACCCCTGGGCATATCAAGAACAATCTCCTTATCAAGAAGAATTCCTCCCACAACAAGAAGGGTCATCAGATCTTGAGTTACCCATGGCGGCCTTCACGGGCCACTCTGCAGAGCCATGCTACACTTCAGTGGAGGATCCGAACGAACAATTAAGGCTTCTCGTGGAGCAGTTTGCTCGAGACACTGAGAAATCATGCTCCAAGATGGATCTTCAAATCAAAGCCCTTGCCACTTCCGATCCCTCATTTCTCCATGATATGGAGGAGACTGTTCAGCGCTCAGCGAATCAAACAGAGTGGGTGAAGCAAGTTTGCTCACATCTTGCTCAAGATCACCTTTCTGCTACCACGCTAGAAGAGGTGGAGGATGACAAAGGCTATGGGAGCGTTGACGAGCATACAGAAGTTATCACAGAGAACTCCCATGATAACCATGATCAGGAAAGTCCTTTGGTTGCAGACCACACCTTTCCTCATTTATGCTTTAACATGTTGGGCCCGTGCGAGGAGATGCAAGATGATCCCATTGAAGAAATTGCTTGGCGACTTGCTCTCCAATCTGTTCTAGAAGAAGAAGAGCGAGCAAGGATGAGGAAGGAAGTTGTGGATGATGAGGAAGAAAGAAAAGAAGAGGTGGTTCTTGATCTTTTCCCAGGGGAGAGACCACATTTTGAAGAAAGAAGGGGGGTTGAGGAAGCAATTGGCGTCCAGGCTGAGGATGAAGTTGAGGTGGAAGAGGCATGCACCGGCCATGAGTTGCAAGTAATATCCCCACCAAACTTTTAGGAACTGCTTGGCAAGGACCCATTTGCAGTGTCTCTTTGCCAGACCAAGGCCACATCGACATCGGTCCCTCTTGGTGGACGCGATGGTGGCCAATCGATGCTGTCATATCTGGTTTGGGGCAATGAGACGAGAGAAGAGAAGAAGAGGTCTCGAGGGTGGAGACTTCATCTGCATCAAGTACATGAGCCTTCATCACCTGCCACACCACATGCTCGTGACTTGAGACTCCACCTCATCGACGAAAACCTCAACTTCAAGGAGGTTCTAGCATGCACCGAAACTTAGGAGCCATCGTCCGGCTCACGACGTGAAAGAAGCGCTTGTTGGGAGGCAACCCAACCAGTCGGTTTACATTTCTTTCTCTATTTCTCGTCGGTTGAGTCAGTTTTGTTATTTGATTTTAGAGTCAATAACTCAACCTTTGTGAGATTTTGTGTGGTGTTTGTGTTCTGATTACTCTCTCTTCCTAGAATGCACTGCCTGACCCGTACATCATCATTCACCCTTGATCTGGTAACTTCGTTCTACCCTCCTTATTTTTCCTCCATTGAGGACAATGTCGTGCTTAAGTGTGGGGGGGTGTTCGATTATGTATGCGGGTGAATGTTTGGCTGTTTGTGTGCTTGGAGCCTAGTTCACTGTCCAAAATTTTAAATTTGAGGGCTCCAAGTATGTGTTTCCTTGCAAATTGCCTGCTCTGTATGCTTTGAATTGACAGTCTTTATAGTAATATGCAACCTAGGGAGGTAGTGTAGCACTATGGAGGATGTTGATGCATTTAAGAAGTCTCATTTCTTCTTCATATTGAGTTGGTTGATTGAGTGAATTAGTGATCTTAGGACCCTTGAATTGTGTGGTGTTGTGGATTCTCTACCTGTCATGGACTCTTGTATCATGTTTTGAAAATAACAGGTGCTCGAAAATGTGCTTCAAAATAACGTCTCCCGTGCGAATAGGGCGAAAGTGTGTAAGGGGAGACGGGAATTCGTTCCCAATTTCCACCTACTACCTCCAGCCCCCTTACATGTCTTTCCCCCGCACGAGGCTCGAGACATCCGCTCCTGGCATGGCCGGTAAGAGCAGGTTGGGACTCTTGGAAAAAAAAAAGAAAAAAATAACAGAAAACAAGCAAAACAGAAAGAAAAGGGGTTCCAACCATCTTCAAGAAGAAAAAAAAAAAGAGAGCACCTTGAAAAATGTGAGTCCATGATCTTTTGTTTTTGAGAATCTCTTCATCCACAATTCATTTGTCCTCTGTTCACTATTTGCCATGATGCCGACTCGATACTAGTGCTCTCGCCGAAGAAGCTATGAGATGACTTGTGCGTTGGTTGACCTCGTAAGTTGCTAAATGATCTAGGAAGTCCTCTCCCTACGATCTGGGTTGTTTGTTGCTATAGAGGTCTGGAGAGCTACATTGGTTTGAGTTAGGTTTGCTTGGGGACAAGCAAACGGTTAAGTGTGGGGGAGTTTGATAGACCGTTAATTACACATTTTTTTACCCCCGTTCTTACACCGTTTGAGATGTGGTTTCTCGTGTTTTAGACCGATTTCACGCTAGGTTGTGCTTGTTTGTGATATTTCAGGTCCTGGCAAGTGAATGAAGGTTTAGGAGCGAGCTCGGGGTCGATTGGGCGAAGATCGGGCGCGAGGCAAGTCACAAAGGAGGCCACACGGGCACACCCACAAATCACACGGCCGTGCAACTCATATTTCTGGTCGTGTGAGATTGTGCGAGAGCAAACACGGCCTGCCCTGACAACACACACGGCCGTGTGAAGGAGTGGCTTGGCCGTGCGAGTTTTGCCGAGAGCAAACACGGGCAGATGGAAGTCACACACGGCCGTGCCACTCTGGCCGTGTGAGAAGCCTGGAATTCGACTAAGTGCTACGGTGCGTTTTGCCTCACACGGGCAACTGGGTAGGCCACACGGCCGTGTGGCCCTGCCCGTGTGAGTCGGGATTTCCTGGTTTTAAGCCAAATTCCGAACCAAAGAGAGGAAGAGCTGGGTTTTGGATCCCAAACACCCAAGGGACGAACCCTAGAGAGAGAGAGCGACTTGGGAACGTTCTTGGAGCTATTTTGGAGGATTTCTTCGCCATTGAAGCTCGGGAATCAAGCTTGGAGATGGAGATTGAAGATCTAGATCAGATTTCTGCAGTCTCTCTCTTCTCTATGGAGTAACTTCCTTTCACTTAGGTTTTGAGGAACCCTAGTTCCATGAGTTAGGATCTTTCTGGTATGAAGTTTTGGATGCTTTATTGTTTGATTATAATCGAATGATGCATCTTTATTGAGTCAATTGAAGTCTGATCAACTTTTCCTGATTCCTGCTGCAATATGAGATAGATAGAATCTGATTAGGTTGCTAGAGTCTCATCATTCGGTAGTAGGAGATTGGCTATACGAGAGTTAGCCAGTTTACTGCTTTGTACTGGAATCCAATTCCAGTAGTGGAGTTCTGTGCTTATTGCTTCAGCTTTCTATCCCGGTGAAGACTAGTCGTCTGCCGGATAGTTCGACTGAGAGGGTTTGGTCAGCTTAAGAGATTCCAAGCTACTGTCGGATCTTCCGCAGTTTAATCAACAGTAAAACAACCAAAAGGAATTACAACTTGGACCTAATTGAGGAGCTAGGGGGAATCATACCTAAGTGAGTTCCCAAACTGTAATTAGTAGTTTTACTTAGTTTAGTTAGTAGAGTAGTTTGGTTAATCAATCCTTAATCTAGTTTGCTAGATAATGAACTGAAGCTGAGTAATAGTAACTCTAGAGACCCGTGGATTCGATATTTATTACTTGTGCCACTATACTGCAGTCTCTTTCATTGGTTACACTTGGCCATTGTTAGGTGTTGTGTTTTAGAGCATCAAGTTTTTGGCGCCGTTGCCGGGGACTTTCTAGAGTATTAGGAAAGGCAGAAGTTTGTTACTTTAGCGTTTTTCTTTTCTTTTCTTTTCCACCCTTGCTTTTCACTTGGGTGTTTTTGTTTTTGTTGGTGCATATCTGAATCATGGATCCTAATGGCTTTTCCAATCATTGGGGGTATCCACCACCATCCGGGTGGTATTACCCCGCGACTCCCTACAGCAATCAAGGAGGAGAAGACTATGGATTCGGGTTACAGTACCAACCCCCTTTCTATGGAGAACAACCAGACCCCTGGGCATATCAAGAACAATCTCCTTATCAAGAAGAATTCCTCCCACAACAAGAAGGGTCATCAGATCTTGAGTTACCCATGGCGGCCTTCACGGGCCACTCTGCAGAGCCATGCTACACTTCAGTGGAGGATCCGAACGAACAATTAAGGCTTCTCGTGGAGCAGTTTGCTCGAGACACTGAGAAATCATGCTCCAAGATGGATCTTCAAATCAAAGCCCTTGCCACTTCCGATCCCTCATTTCTCCATGATATGGAGGAGACTGTTCAGCGCTCAGCGAATCAAACAGAGTGGGTGAAGCAAGTTTGCTCACATCTTGCTCAAGATCACCTTTCTGCTACCACGCTAGAAGAGGTGGAGGATGACAAAGGCTATGGGAGCGTTGACGAGCATACAGAAGTTATCACAGAGAACTCCCATGATAACCATGATCAGGAAAGTCCTTTGGTTGCAGACCACACCTTTCCTCATTTATGCTTTAACATGTTGGGCCCGTGCGAGGAGATGCAAGATGATCCCATTGAAGAAATTGCTTGGCGACTTGCTCTCCAATCTGTTCTAGAAGAAGAAGAGCGAGCAAGGATGAGGAAGGAAGTTGTGGATGATGAGGAAGAAAGAAAAGAAGAGGTGGTTCTTGATCTTTTCCCAGGGGAGAGACCACATTTTGAAGAAAGAAGGGGGGTTGAGGAAGCAATTGGCGTCCAGGCTGAGGATGAAGTTGAGGTGGAAGAGGCATGCACCGGCCATGAGTTGCAAGTAATATCCCCACCAAACTTTTAGGAACTGCTTGGCAAGGACCCATTTGCAGTGTCTCTTTGCCAGACCAAGGCCACATCGACATCGGTCCCTCTTGGTGGACGCGATGGTGGCCAATCGATGCTGTCATATCTGGTTTGGGGCAATGAGACGAGAGAAGAGAAGAAGAGGTCTCGAGGGTGGAGACTTCATCTGCATCAAGTACATGAGCCTTCATCACCTGCCACACCACATGCTCGTGACTTGAGACTCCACCTCATCGACGAAAACCTCAACTTCAAGGAGGTTCTAGCATGCACCGAAACTTAGGAGCCATCGTCCGGCTCACGACGTGAAAGAAGCGCTTGTTGGGAGGCAACCCAACCAGTCGGTTTACATTTCTTTCTCTATTTCTCGTCGGTTGAGTCAGTTTTGTTATTTGATTTTAGAGTCAATAACTCAACCTTTGTGAGATTTTGTGTGGTGTTTGTGTTCTGATTACTCTCTCTTCCTAGAATGCACTGCCTGACCCGTACATCATCATTCACCCTTGATCTGGTAACTTCGTTCTACCCTCCTTATTTTTCCTCCATTGAGGACAATGTCGTGCTTAAGTGTGGGGGGGTGTTCGATTATGTATGCGGGTGAATGTTTGGCTGTTTGTGTGCTTGGAGCCTAGTTCACTGTCCAAAATTTTAAATTTGAGGGCTCCAAGTATGTGTTTCCTTGCAAATTGCCTGCTCTGTATGCTTTGAATTGACAGTCTTTATAGTAATATGCAACCTAGGGAGGTAGTGTAGCACTATGGAGGATGTTGATGCATTTAAGAAGTCTCATTTCTTCTTCATATTGAGTTGGTTGATTGAGTGAATTAGTGATCTTAGGACCCTTGAATTGTGTGGTGTTGTGGATTCTCTACCTGTCATGGACTCTTGTATCATGTTTTGAAAATAACAGGTGCTCGAAAATGTGCTTCAAAATAACGTCTCCCGTGCGAATAGGGCGAAAGTGTGTAAGGGGAGACGGGAATTCGTTCCCAATTTCCACCTACTACCTCCAGCCCCCTTACATGTCTTTCCCCCGCACGAGGCTCGAGACATCCGCTCCTGGCATGGCCGGTAAGAGCAGGTTGGGACTCTTGGAAAAAAAAAAGAAAAAAATAACAGAAAACAAGCAAAACAGAAAGAAAAGGGGTTCCAACCATCTTCAAGAAGAAAAAAAAAAGAGAGCACCTTGAAAAATGTGAGTCCATGATCTTTTGTTTTTGAGAATCTCTTCATCCACAATTCATTTGTCCTCTGTTCACTATTTGCCATGATGCCGACTCGATACTAGTGCTCTCGCCGAAGAAGCTATGAGATGACTTGTGCGTTGGTTGACCTCTTAAGTTGCTAAATGATCTAGGAAGTCCTCTCCCTACGATCTGGGTTGTTTGTTGCTATAGAGGTCTGGAGAGCTACATTGGTTTGAGTTAGGTTTGCTTGGGGACAAGCAAACGGTTAAGTGTGGGGGAGTTTGATAGACCGTTAATTACACATTTTTTTACCCCCGTTCTTACACTGTTTGAGATGTGGTTTCTCGTGTTTTAGACCGATTTCACGCTAGGTTGTGCTTGTTTGTGATATTTCAGGTCCTGGCAAGTGAATGAAGGTTTAGGAGCGAGCTCGGGGTCGATTGGGCGAAGATCGGGCGCGAGGCAAGTCACAAAGGAGGCCACACGGGCACACCCACAAATCACACGGCCGTGCAACTCATATTTCTGGTCGTGTGAGATTGTGCGAGAGCAAACACGGCCTGCCCTGACAACACACACGGCCGTGTGAAGGAGTGGCTTGGCCGTGCGAGTTTTGCCGAGAGCAAACACGGGCAGATGGAAGTCACACACGGCCGTGCCACTCTGGCCGTGTGAGAAGCCTGGAATTCGACTAAGTGATACGGTGCGTTTTGCCTCACACGGGCAACTGGGTAGGCCACACGGCCGTGCGGCCCTGCCCGTGTGAGTCGGGATTTCCTGGTTTTAAGCCAAATTCCGAACCAAAGAGAGGAAGAGCTGGGTTTTGGATCCCAAACACCCAAGGGACGAACCCTAGAGAGAGAGAGCGACTTGGGAACGTTCTTGGAGCTATTTTGGAGGATTTCTTCGCCATTGAAGCTCGGGAATCAAGCTTGGAGATGGAGATTGAAGATCTAGATCAGATTTCTGCAGTCTCTCTCTTCTCTATGGAGTAACTTCCTTTCACTTAGGTTTTGAGGAACCCTAGTTCCATGAGTTAGGATCTTTCTGGTATGAAGTTTTGGATGCTTTATTGTTTGATTATAATCGAATGATGCATCTTTATTGAGTCAATTGAAGTCTGATCAACTTTTCCTGATTCCTGCTGCAATATGAGATAGATAGAATCTGATTAGGTTGCTAGAGTCTCATCATTCGGTAGTAGGAGATTGGCTATACGAGAGTTAGCCAGTTTACTGCTTTGTACTGGAATCCAATTCCAGTAGTGGAGTTCTGTGCTTATTGCTTCAGCTTTCTATCCCGGTGAAGACTAGTCGTCTTCCGGATAGTTCGACTGAGAGGGTTTGGTCAGCTTAAGAGATTCCAAGCTACTGTCGGATCTTCCGCAGTTTAATCAACAGTAAAACAACCAAAAGGAATTACAACTTGGACCTAATTGAGGAGCTAGGGGGAATCATACCTAAGTGAGTTCCCAAACTGTAATTAGTAGTTTTACTTAGTTTAGTTAGTAGAGTAGTTTGGTTAATCAATCCTTAATCTAGTTTGCTAGATAATGAACTGAAGCTGAGTAATAGTAACTCTAGAGACCCGTGGGTTCGATATTTATTACTTGTGCCACTATACTGCAGTCTCTTTCATTGGTTACACTTGGCCATTGTTAGGTGTTGTGTTTTAGAGCATCAAGTTTTTGGCGCCGTTGCCGGGGACTTTCTAGAGTATTAGGAAAGGCAGAAGTTTGTTACTTTAGCGTTTGTGTGGCAATGGCCAAGTGTAACCAATGAAAGGGACTGCAGTATAGTGGCACAAGTAATAAATATCGAATCCACGGGTCTCTAGAGTTACTATTACTCAGCTTCATTTCATTATCTAGCAAACTAGATTAAGGATTGATTTACTAAACTACTCTACTAACTACTCTACTAATTACAAGTTGGGAACTCACTTAGGTATGATTCCCCCTAGCTCCTCAATTAGGTCCAAGTTGCAATTACCTTTGGTTGATCTACTGTTGATTAAACTGCGGAAGATCCTAAATTAGCTTGGAATCTCTTAACTGACCAAGCCCTCTTAGACAGAATACCCGGCAGGCGACTAGCCTTCACCGTGATAGACTGCTAAGGTGATTCACACAGATCTCCACTACTGGAATGAATTCCAGTACAAAGCAGTGAATTGATTGACTCTCGCACAACCAATTCCAGTACAAAGCGTGCCCGTGTGGCTTGCTCAGCCTCTGTTTAATGCTTCGTTTCTCCCTCGTCCGGACTCCGAATCAGTCGCCGTTTGATCCCAGACGCTCGTAGTCTCGTACTATTTCTTTTCATGACAAAATTCTATGATTATTTGTCCATAATATGAGGTAGAATTCCATTATTCCTCAGGTCATGCTCGTGTTTCTTCTCCCGAATTGCCGAATGATCTCCGATTGACTTCAAACTTGTGCCTATGCTTCAATTTACATGCTAGGACCTGAAATGTGACAAAGGAACACAACCTAGCATAAAATAGGCCAAAGAAGCGATAATGAAAGCTTAAACGATCAAGAAACAAAGGGGAAAATATGTGCAAATATCGAGTCATCAGTAAGTAAGCACGGTATCCAAACATGTCGAAAGGTCAATGTTCTCCACCTAACTACTTTGCCAAAATTCATTATACTATCCTCCCAAAAGAGAATGTTGCTAAAATAGTTTTCTAATTCAAAGCATATCAAGCCAGTCAAACTATCAAGCTCATTGTGAAGAATTTTTTAATTCAACACTAGTGGGGTGATTTTTTATTATTTCATTCATGCACAAACTCATTTCACACGCATCATGGTCATTTACATCATTTTACCACAAGAGTACAAGGTTTGTTTTTAATTTTTCTGATTTTTAGGTGTTTTTAGCCATTAGGTTAGCACAGGCAGACTGCACCAGCATAGGTATACTACATGCAGTTTTGCTGTGCACAGCCAAATGATAGTTTTTTTCAATTTTTTTTTTTGACCACATGACAAAAAGGAACAAACAAACCCTAAGACTCACCACCCCACACTCAGGATGGAACATTGTCACTAATGTTCAACTCCTAATCTAAATATGCACAGGTTTGACACAACTAAAAAGAAAAACAAAAAAAGAAAACTAACCATGGGTTGCCTCCCAAGAAGCACTTGTTTAACGTCCACAGCTTGACGTTCATGGAGTTTTCAACCAATGGGTATGAAAAGGTATCCAGAATACCCTCCCGAGCAATGATAGAATGCATAACCTCCATCCAACATATGAGTCGCCTCTGCAGGGCCAGGTGTGCGAATATTTGGTATGAACTTCTTAGCTTGCATGTTAGACCCTTTAGTAAGGCGTAGGTGGTACTGCAGCGCCTCAAGCAAGTACTCTTCCAGTTTTAATGTCAGTGAAGAAGAAATAATAACAGGAAGATTGAAATCCTTACCCAAATATATATACTTGAGGTGACCCAAGGATTTATGTTCTTACTTTGATTTCAGAATATGAGCTGATAGGATATGTGATAGTTCTTCGGCTGGTCCACTATCACAGGAAGATGAATTTTTCCTTTCTCGAGCTCCACTTTCAAAGTCATCAAATGCATCGTGATTATGTTCAACTTGAAAGACATTAAAAGTTTCCACTTCCTTACCTACTTTGAATGTCAGTTTGCCTCTCCCAACATCGATGAGAGCATCTTCAGTTGCTAGAAAAGGTCTACCAAGAATGAGAGATACTCCCCGTTCTTCTTCCATCTCCAGAATGACAAAATCTGTTGGGAGAATAAACTTCCCCACCTTCACCAATACATTTTCTACCACTCCCTTTGGAATTTTCACTGTTCGATCAGCCAATTGGAGAGTGATCCGAGTAGGCTTAAGAACATCTCCCAATCCCAATTTCTTGTACTGAGTATGACATCAAATTGATTCCTGCTCCAAGATCACAAAGTGATTTGTTGAACTCAGTACCTCCAATGACACATGGAATGGTGAAACTCCCTGGATCATCCCTCTTTTCTGTTAATTTATTCTGAATCACAGCATACATTCAGAAGTAGGGGTTACCTTCTCTAGGTAGTTCAAGTGCCTCCGCCAATGGTATGTTGATCTGAAGTTTCTTGAAGAGATTCACAATTTTTTTGAAGTTGGGATCTTCCATGGGCTTCATTAAACTCTGAGGGAATGGTGCGGGAGGTTCATAAGGCTTTACCTCTTCATTCTTGAATTTTTCCTCCTTTGGAGGTGCACATGCAGAATGCTCATGCATAGGCAGATTGCATGCAATTTGCCTGTGCAAGTGAGATTTTTCAGCTTTTGCACTTTCTTCATCCTCTACCTCTGCAACTCGTTTTTCTGACTTTGTTGACTTCCTTGAACTCTCTGGATCCTCCAACTCCTTCCCATTCCTCAATGTGACACCTACAATCATGGAGTCATTTGGATTCCTCTCAGTATTTGTTGGTAAAGTCTCCGGAATCCTGCCTTGCATACCTGCCAAAGTTTGAGCCATCTATCCCATCTTTGTCTCCGTAGCTAGCATAGATGATTGTAAATTATTGTTGATGGCTAGCTGTTGAGTGACAAACTGATCTAGACCCTTCATATTATTGTCAGTTTTTTGCATGTGAGCCAAAATTAACTCCTCTAACTGGGGCTTCTTCTCTGGTTGAGGTTGTTGATGCTAGAAACCGGAAGGTGTATGTTTCGGACACCAGTTGGATTGTTGTTTGACCAAGAAAAATTGGAGTAATGACTCCATTCAGGGTTGTATGTATTTGAATACATATCACCCTGGCCTTGAATTCTCGGGTTATTAATAAAGTGGACATGTTCCAACTAAGCAGCTCCCAGTGGACACATATCTCTATGATGAGGACCCTTGCAAAGTGCACATGAATCTACCTTCTCTTTTCTACCAAGAGCAATCTTGGCTAGCCTTCGTTCGAGTGCATCGAACTTTGAATCCAACTTAGCATTTATCTTGGCTTCTAGACTCGCAACTAAGTCTATCTCATGCAAGCCTCCTCTTCTTCAATATAGCTCTCACTACCCACACTCATTAGTCTCCAAACAGATCCTCTCTATCAAATTATAAGCTGCTGGTGCCTCCATACTTATGAAACCATTTCGAGAAGCATTATTCAGGACATCCCGGAACTCCCTTTTTATTCCATTAAAGAAAATTATGATCAAATTCCACTCTTCCAAACCATGGCTTGGGCATCTTATCAAAAGCCCCTTATAGCACTCCAATGCCTCAGTCAGACTCCCATCATCTGCTTGCTTAAAAGTAACAATCTCTTCTTGCCTCTTCATTGCCAGGTCGTGATGGAACGAGGTTTCAAGTTCTGGAACCAGTATGATGCATTCCCTATAAGAGAGAATGAGAACATCCGAAGACGTATTGCATCATCAGACACTGTTGGGCTCTTCATCGTATCATATATGCTCACAAACCGGCGAAGATGGTCGTGATGGTCCTCATGGCTAGCACCGGAGAAGGTATACCCATTGGTAATCATGTTGATGAATGACTGGGTAATCTCCATGTCAGCATTCTTAGCAGGAATGACGACCCCTGAAGCTCGGGCTTCAGTTCTGCAATTTAAACGAGCCTTGATCGAACGATCTTCTGCCATGATGGCAGGCTCGATGATGCGCGGTGGCGGTGTTGGTGATGTAGGGACGCAGGTGATGAAGCCTGCCCTCTCTGTTGACGATTATTGGTTAGGGAAGACCTAGGAGTTGTGGTTGTGGTTGGCTGCTTCCCTAACTTGATCTGCTTCCTGTTCTGTCGGTAGGTCTTCTTGATCTCCGGATCTAGTGCAAGTAAATTGTTGGTCGTCCTCCTAGGCATGCACGAGGAGGATAAACTTGAAAATTCACCTGCACATTGATAGCCAAGTCAAAAATTTTCACTCACAAAAATCAATAAAAAATAAGGTATGGCAGTCCCTGGCAACGGCGCCAAAAACTTGATAGGGCAAAAGCGTATATGCCTTAATCCCATCTCGTAGTAAACCGGAAAGTCCGGGTATCGTCTCTCAGGGACTGGTACAACCTTATATTCTATCAATTTTAAAGAGCAAACTACAAGTGAAAAAGGTTTGAGAGATAAACTAATTTCTAAAAATAAAATTAAATAAACAAATTAAGTAATGAAACACCGGAATATACTATCTATCATATCCAAATAAATTAACATATTCCAATCAGTTTAGTCCATATCTCTACAGCCAGGACATCACTAATATGCTAGCTATCCCTGTCGGGAATTACTACGTACCAAACAATCAAATCAAATCCTACCGTTGTAGCTCAATGAGTTAATTATTTAGCCTGAAGACCGATATCCCAATCAAGACCGCATAATACCTTATTTAATCCACTGTCACTTTGATAAGTTACTATGTCACATGAAATATGTTAAGTTATTAGGGTTTCACTGTCGCTAAATACCTAATTAACTACAAATGAATGTATTGGTGACCAGTCAACACAAAGCATTAAGCAAATTCATGCAATAGAGATTGGAAGAAAAGAATTAGGAATCAATCCATAAAGTATAGAAATAGCTACATCCTATAGTGTTTCCCCCAGAAATTGGGGTTTAGTTCATGACGAAATCAAAACAAACAACCATGTTCATAATCATCATGATGCTAATGAAAGGAGAAGGAACAAAAATACTGGGAAATTTACAAAAGATGCTCGTCGATTCCTTCTCCACTGGCAACTCGTGATTATTCAGTCCGCTACGCTTCTCTCGTCGGTGCGTTGCTGCCCTTTTCCACAAAAGAAGTTTCTCCAAAAATATTTCGTCCTAGTAACAGAGTACTTCTTCCTTTTTAATTCCCAGCTAAGCTTCCCCACTAATATGTTGCGTTTCCTCCACTTCTCCTCTCGTCCTTTTTCCCAAGAATTCTCCGGTCCAAGCTTCCCTCTCGCTACAAGACAAAGAACTTGGGCCAATTTAAATCCAAGAATGCCCCAAAAACCCTCATTTCTTTTGTACAGTTTCTCTCCCGGGCCAAATAAATCAAAAGAATGCCCCTCTCAATTCCTTCCATGCCTCCTTTTGTTTCCAGTAATTAAGGGCATTAATTTCCTTTTGGAAAAACGTTGCATCAAGAGAAAGAGAGGCGCTCTAAGTCCAACTAGTTCGGCCCCAGCTTTTCTTATGCTTCTTTATCCATTTTCTTGTACTACTGCAATCTGCTTATGCAACTACATTCTTTGCTTTGCCACCTAAAATATATCACAATACTAACACATGGCGGTAATGGTCTTGTAACCATTCCAGAGCCGGTTGGTCTTAAAACAAGCATGATATGTCTCAAACATATCAAGAAATAATCACATTAAGCACATGAGATCAATATGTTTTCGACAATTATCAGGGACGTCGGTTGTGATAGCCATCCTGATGCGGGAGAAGAGAGTTCAGCTAAGCTTTTAGGAGGGATAAATTAATAAATGAAGTTGAACACACCATGTTTGTTGGTTTGCTTCTCTCTCACAAACAAAAAGGGAATGAACGAAAAACAAAGAATTGGGTTTTATATTTTCTAGAAGTTGAACACAGCATGTTTGAATTTTCTTGAATTTTTTAGATTGGTGTTGAACAATTTGTATGGATAATTTGTGATTTGTTTGAATATTCTAGACTGGTATTTATATATGAAAAATTTGTATGGGGAAATTGATGTTTGACTTTTATTTTGATAGGAACTTGTTATTGTTAATTTTTTTACCACAAAACCCATGGGTACCATGAACCCGCGGATAACGTCACGACCTTACTCTCAGTCAGGCGGCCTTAGCTCTCAATTCAGTTAGAGAACTAAACATTCTTCTCTCAAACTCACAAGCAAGCAAATAAAGCAAGAACAAGACAAAGAAGATGGGAGAACTCTCTAGTGTGTATTACTCTAAAAAATGATGGAATGAATTACAAGTGAGGGAGATGGCTTCTTATATAGGCCTCTCCTCATACAAGGCATCAATGCCCCTCATAATGTACCTCTACATCAATACACCCATTAGGTCTCCCCATTATGCACTCTATAAATGTCACCCATTATGTGACTCATAAGTGCCCCATTAAGCTCACATTTAGGTGGAGAATCCTAGGAGCATCTCTATGCTACTAGTCTTCCATACACGTAATATGTGCACCCGCCATGTTGTCACCTTGTTGGTTCCATGTCATCTACCACAATTGACATCCTCCCTCACCTATGCTTGCGATGCCCTCGTCGCGTCCTCTTTATGTAAACCCTCGATCAAGTCCTTGTTCTGCCAAAGCGTGAGTTCTTTCTCCCAAGTTGCCTGACTCACCGGAAGGTTACGCCACTTGACCAAGTATTCCATGAAGCTTGGATGTACGCCACGACGAGGAATGACACGATGCGCCATGAATTCTTCGACTTCATGGTCGTGTGTCCTGGTGACCAGTGTTTGTGCTCGATGCGACTCTCTTCGTTGCTCGTTCTCCTTGTCTTTGTGAAAAGCCTTGAGTTGGCTCAAATGAAAGACTTGATGGATTTTTAAGTTCGACGGCACCTCCACCTTGTATGCCACCTTGCCAATCCTCTTCATGATGGGGAATAACCCATCATAGCGGCGAAGCAATCCCTTGTGCACATTCTTGAGATGCTTGAAGCGATGAGGGTAGAACTTCACCATCACCATGTCTCCCTCTACAAACTCTAAGTGTCGCCTCTTCTAGTCTGCCCATTTCTTCATCTTCTTACTATAATGTGCTAGATAAGATTTGGCCATCTCCATCTTTTCGTGCCAGCCTTTAGCGAAGCTGCCAGACAGTTGTCTCTAATACCCCATTGCCACCGTCGTAGGCGTCAACGGCTGCTGCCCCGTTGCCAACTCGAATGGACTCGTGTTGGTCGACTAGTTGCGGTGTATGTTGTAGGAGAACTGTGTCGTGTCCATCAACTTCACCCATTATCTCTACTTAGCACTCACATAGTGCCTCAAGTACACCTCCAGCAAGGTGTTCACCCACTCTGTATGTCCGTCGCTTTGCAGATGAAATGCAGTCGAAAAGTTCAAGTCTGAGCCCATGATCTTGGACAACTTTCGCCAAAATCGGCCCGTGAAGCGCCCATCTCTGTCGCTCACGATGTTGTTAGGAATGGCCCAATGCTTGACCACGTTCTTGAAGAATAGTCGTGCTGCATCCTCTTCCGTCGTGTCTTTTGGCCCACGGATAAACACTCCATACTTCGAGAACCTGTCCACCACAACCATGATGCAACCAAATCCGTCGACTTTAGGAAGTCCGATGATGAAGTCTATTGATAGACCGATAATTGCACATATTTTTGCCCCTATTCTTGAGTCGTTTGAGATGTTGATTCTTGTGTTTTAAACCTATTTCACGCGAGGTTGTACATTTATGTCATATTTCATGACCCGACATTGGAATCGAGGCGAAGGAACGAGATTCGGGTCGAAAGGAGCAAGTGAGGCTTGAAGTTTGCTGGAGAGAAAAAATACCCGGCCATGAGCAGAAATACCCGACCGGGTATTATCTGGCCATGACCGGGGATTTTTGGCTTCGGGCGTCCGTGAGAAACAGAAGAGGGCCCGGGGATTTTTGGGCTAGACCGTGTATTTCCCCTGAGGCAAAAACGGTGCGTTTCAATTATACCCGGTCGCGACCCAAAATTCCCGACCGGGGATCGTGACAGACAGCTTCTTGAGGGAAAAGAAGGCTAAAAATCAAGGGTTCCGAGTTTTAGAGAGACAGAGCGATTCCTAGAGAGAGAAAGCGATGAACCAGAGTTCCCAAGTTCCATAGCTTGATCTTCATCACCATTGGAGCCCGGCTTGAGCTTGGAGAAGTGCCGATTGACAACCAGGAGCAGAAACTCATCCTTCACAGTATGATTTCCACGTTTGAATCTGCTTTTGCTTCTCTCTCCATGGAGTAGTTTTCCCATTCATCTAGGTATGGAGAACCCTAGATTTGTATGTTAGGTCTGATTGTATGAACCCAAGTACAGATTTCATGAGTTCATTATATTCGATTGAGGCTTGAATGATTGAATGAATTGAATCTTGATCAAATACCTGTTGTTTCTGCATTAACCTAGAATGATGTCAGAACAGAAGCGTGCAATCGATAATCCAGACCAACACGAACAAACACAAATTTAACGTGGTTCACTAACACAATGTGTTCTAGCTAATCCACGGGCAGGGGGGGGGGACGAATTTCACTAATTTGAGGAGAGTACAGGTTACAAACCAAATTCCAAACGGACAAACCAAACAAACTAACCTGACTGACCTTACTACAGACTAGGGTGATGAAAAGTATTTATAGAACTCTTCTCCTAATCCCAAATAGAAAACCAAACACTTTTTCCCACACATACAAGGAAAAGGCCAAAACAAAGTCCAAACACAAACCAAACTAAATAGGCCCAAACACAAAACAAACTCAAATCAAATTCAAGTCATATTCTAACAATCTCCACCTTGACTTGCAGTAATGACATATATCATCTTTCAAACCAGCAGAATTCAAATTTGTATTCGCCTTCTTATTACCATATTGTTGTCTCCTACTACTCGTAGCAGCCAACCCAGATGCTTGATTTTCCAAACCAGAACCAGACGCCTTATGTCGAACCTTTCTAGTATGTAGAGCAGATCTGACATCTTCCAAAGACAAACTATCTTTCCCAGCAATAAAAGAATCCACAAAATTCTCATATGACTGTGGCAAAGATACCAACAGAATTAAGGCAGCATCCTCATCATCTACTTTAACATCAATATTCTGTAGATCTAACAAGATGGTATTGAGTTGATCTAGATGATTCCTGAGAGGCGTACCTTCCTCCATACGCAAACTAAACAAACGTTGCTTCATATGCAACTTGTTGGTTAAAGACTTTGTCATGTATAGACTTTCAAGCTTCAACCACAAGCCCGCGACAGCCTTCTCAACAGCAACCTCAGTGATGATGTCATCAGCCAAACAAAGCAAGATTGTAGAGTGAGCTTTCTCCTCCAAAGTAATCCACTCTTCTCCATCTATGCTTTTCTTCTTTGATTTTCCAGACAACGGAGCCCACAAACCCTGTTGTTTCAACAGTGCTTGCATCTTGATCTGCCACAAACTGAAACTGTTTCTCCCAGTGAACTTATCAATCTTCATACTGATAGCCGCCATCCAAACTTTATAAAAAATTCCAACCAAATTAACAAAGAACACCAGACGGCTAAAAAATCCCAAAATCTGCTCCTCTGTTTCGAGCTGCTCTCGCATTCCAAACAACAAATTTAATTGGAATTAATAATTCCTCAACGCACAAACTTCCAAGATTCAAAATGGCTTTTTCCAATCACAAAAGGACCAAATTCCTTCAAGACAATTAATTACTACTTCTCGGCAATTAATTTTCTTGCACCAAAATACAAACCCCACTCCAAACGAAAGAACCAAAAATCAAATACGCAGAGAAGAAAGGAAATTTTCCGCCAACCAGTAGCGTGATCCCAAAGGCGACGAAGACAATTGCAAATATTTCAAAATCAACCGCGGCTCTGATACCACTTGTCAGAACAGAAGCGTGCAATCGATAATCCACACCAACACGAACAAACACAAATTTAACGTGGTTCACTAACACAATGTGTGCTAGCTAATCTACAGGCAGGGGGGGACAAATTTCACAAATTTGAGGAGAGTACAGGTTACAAACCAAATTCCAAACGGACAAACCAAACAAACTAACCTGACTGACCTTACTACAGACTAGGGTGATGAAGAGTATTTATAAAACTCTTCTCCTAATCCCAAATAGAAAACCAAACACTTTTTCCCATACATACAAGGAAAAGGCCAAAACAAAGTCCAAACACAAACCCAAACTAAATAGGGCCAAACACAAAACAAACTTAAATCAAATTCAAGTCATATTCTAACAAATGAGAATATCTGCCTAGGTTGATAGAGCACCCTTAATTGAAGGTGGCGAATTGGTGACCTTAGTCGAGGAGCCAATTTGCTATTCTGTACCGAATTCAATTCGGTAGTGGAGGTTTGGTTCGTTAGGGCCTCAATCTGTTTACTCCGGTGGAGGTTAGTCGCCCGCTGGAGACTCAAATTGAGAGGGTCTGGAGACCTTTAGTCGAGACTTCAGACGGCTTAAGAACCTTCCGCAGTATAACTTTCATGGAAACTGAACTTGGTAAATTGCAATTCGGCTTAACTGCAGTCTAGGGGGAACCATATCCGGGTGACCTCTCTCGACTTGAAACAACCGTTTAACTTGCTTTGTGTTTTTGCTTGTTTGAACCTGCACTTAAGTTTTACCGCTAGATAATAAGAATTCACTGAGTAGTCATCACATCTAGGACCCGGGTTGACATTAAAACCCAAACCCGCTATACTACACTTTAGGAAGTGGTTTCACTTGGCCATTTTCTAAAGTGACAGTAGGAGTGAGTCAAGTTTTTGGCGCCGTTCCGGGGGACGGCTAGGTTGTTGAAGAAAAGTGATTTCTGTTACTTTAGCATTTTCGTTTTCGCATTGACTGTTTGTTCTTCCCCACTTGTTCCTTCACGGGTTTGCTTGCTTGATTGTGTGCAGGTAGTGCATGACCCGTAGCCAGTCGAGAGGTTTACTGCCATTGAATCCGGAGATTGAACGCACCTGTCGCCAACTCAGGAGACAACAACGAGCTAGACTGGCTACGGAGGAGCGCATAGAGGGCCATTTGAGCAGCAAGTCCGAGGACGAGTACGAGATGGAAGGAGATTACAATCCACACCAGATGAATCCTCACCAGGCTCCCCCGGTGAATCAGGTCTTGGGGAACAACCTCATACCCCAGGCAGATGGGGTTCATCATCATCCACCGCTGCCGTGTCCCACCTTGGAGTACTACTACACTCCACGGATTGCTGACATCCGCCCGGTCATCCTCTACCCACCTATTCCAGCGAACAACTTCGAGATCAAGCCATGCTGGATTCAACTCATTACATCCTCTATCCAGTTCCATGTCTTGAAGGATGAGGAGGCAAGGGTGCATCTTTCCCTTTTCTGTAGCTGACGAACGGGTTCAAGCTGAATGGTGTCCCTGATGATGCAATCCTCCTTCACCTCTTCCCCCATTCTCTGGCGGGGAATGCTAAGAGGTGGTTGGAGACCCAGCCCCCATTGTCCTTCACTTCTTGGGCTGACCTGGCTCACAAGTTCGTGCACAGGTACTACCCAGCATCGAAGACCACAGAGATCCAGCGGGAGATCACTCACTTCCGCCAAGAGCCAGACGAGTCACTTCGTGATGCATGGGAGCGGTACATGGGATATTTCTGGCAGTGTCCCCATCATGGCTTCAGTGATGCATTCACAGTGGGGAACTTTTACAGTGCCCTCTCTCCTGACAGCCAGAGGGTTATTGAGTCTCTATGCCCAGGAGGGGATATTCTTACTAAGACTCCAACCGAACTGAACCAGATGATCAGTACCTTGGCTGCCAGAGATCATTCCTGGGGGAAGAGCAGCAGAGGCAGACATTCCCGGGAGCGTGGTTTGCAAGCCATGGAGACCAGATCCGGGCTCGAGCAGCAGGTGGCCGAGTTAGTGCAGACATTGAAGCAGCAGCTTATTCCGGGACGAGGTACGGCTACGCATTCAGTAGGCAGTACATCTAGGCCCCGACTTGATAAATTAAACTTGCCACTATTCTGCATTCGCGGAATACGATTACACTTGGTCATAGTTTGGTGTTGTGTTTTAGCGTGTCAAGTTTTTGGCGCTGTTGCCTGGGACTTCTAGGTTATTGTAGAAACGTGAAAGTCTGTTACTTTAGCATTTTCTTTACTGCATTCTCTCTCTTCCACTTGTGTGCCTTCACGGGTTGTATTTGCAGACTGTGTGCAGGTAGTGCATGACCCGTAGCCAGTCGGGAGATCTATTGCCATTAGACCAAGAGCTTGAACTGACTTGGAGGAACTTCAAGCGAGCTTTGAAGGCATGGCTGGCTTCGGAGGAAGCTTTGGAGCAACTGCACATCATCGAGGAAGAAGAAATGGGTGATCTGGTAAATGATAATGCGGTTGTCCCCGAGGAGCACACCATGGGATTCTACTGGACTGCCAGAGCCGCAAACATGAGGTCCCCATCTGACACCCTCAAGTTGTTGGCAACAACTTTGAGGTGAGTACCTCTGTCATCACCATGCTGCGCAACTCGGTGGTATTCCGTGGAAAGGAGGCGGAGTGTCCCAAATCGCACCTACGGCGATTCCACGAGCTGATCAATGGGATCAAGATAAATGGGGCCCGTATCGATGACATCCAGCTGAGATACTTCCCATTCACTCTGGAGGGGCATGCCAAGGAATGGCTGAACACTCGACATCCGAGATTGATCACTATGTTCGCCAACCTGGAGGACAAGTTCCTCACCCACTATCATCCCCCATCAGAGACGGCAAACCTGCAGAAGTAGATGACTCATTTTGCACAGGAGGAGGATAAAACCATTCGGGATGCTTGGGAGAGATACACCAGTCTCTTCCTAAAGTGTCCCAATCATGGTTTCAATGAAGCCTTTAAGGTGGGAACCTTCTACCACGCCCTCTTCCAAAAAGACAAGCAGCTGATTGACTCGGTTTGCGGCGAGAACATGATGATCAAGATGCCGCCGCAGTTGAATCGATTCTTCAAAGAGATGGTAGATCAGGGATATGTATGGGGAACTACTAGGAGATCGAGGCGAGCACCAGGTCGGGGTGTGCATGCTGTAGCCACCAAGCCATCTGAGTTGGTGCAGGTTGTCTTGAAGCTGGTATCAGCTATGGATCACAATGGGATGATCTCCAGGACAGGGCAGCAGCAGGCGATGCAGTGGAGTGGTGTGAGAGCACCAATAACAGGGTGGAGGACTGCCAGGCAATGCGAGAGTCTAGCACACCGCAGGAGCAGCTGAATTTTATCAATAATGCTCGGCGCAACGACCCCTACAGTAGTACATACAACGAGGGGTGCCACCAGCATCCAAATTTTTTCTGGAGTGGCAACAACAATCCCAAGCCACCTGGCTTCCCGGCTCCTATAGTTGGTTTTCAAAACCAGAGACAACCATACCGGCCCTGCCCAGGCCATGCCAGATGCAGTAGCATCCATTTTATTAACCCAAACAGGGGCAGGCTTTTCCACAACCCCCATAGCAGCAGTACTAGCAGCTTGGCGATCCCGTGTTAGAACTAAGGGATCTAGTGACCACTTGGCCAGCACTAGGACCCAGAAGTTCAATAAATTGGAGTAATTCATGGAAGCGACTGCGAGCAAATTCATGGAGATTGAAAGATAGCCAGAGGAACAAGCAGGCACTCCTGCAGGATATGGACACCAAGATTGGGCACCTGGCAGATTCCCTTGCTTCCCGACCGGCTGGCGCACTTCCTGACCAACCCCTACCGAATCCCAGAAATCATAAGGAGGGGTTGCAGGCCATCATGCTGAGAAGTGGGACTGTGACTGAGGATGCACCGCCTAGAAGTGCAAAAGAAGGTGCCACAGATCACCCCGGAGCTTGAAGAAGACATGTGAAGGAAAAAGAGCCAGAAGTTTGGGACCCAAAGACCCACCAGTAGTGTCTGAATATAAGCTTAAGCTCCCCTTTCCCACTAGGATGCACAAAGATCGGCTAGAGGCAGAGTTCAGGAACTTCATGTTCATGCTTAGGAAGCTGAATGTTCAAGATCCCTTCCTGGAGGCACTATCTCAAATGCCTAAGTATGCTAAGTTCCTGAAGGATCTTCTCTTTAAAAACCAGAAGTTGAGCGAGCTGGCCACTGTGGAGCTCAGCAAGGAATGTTCGGCCATCTTGCAGAACAAGCTTCCGCAGAAGTAGAAGGATCCAGGTAATTTCACGATCCCATGCTCTATCGGTAAAATACATGTTGAGAGGTCCTCGGCGGACTTAGGTGCTAGTATTAATATGATACCCTATAATTTGTTCAAGAAACTAGGTCTAGGTGAGCCAACTACAACTAGGATGAGTATTCAACTAGCTGATCGATCTGTAGTTCATCCTAGGGGCATAGTGGAAGACCTCCTGGTTAAGGTTGGCAGATTCATTTATCCTGCGGATTTTGTTGTCTTATACATCAATAAGGACGTAGAAGTGCCCCTTATACTAGGTAGGCCTTTCCTGGCCACCGCCAAGGCTCTCATAGATGTGTATGATGGGACCCTAATTTTGAGGGATGGTGAGGAGGATATAACATTTTCTATTGCTAATAATATGCCTGCTTTATCGCCTTTGTATGCTGTCTCTCACCAGGTGCACGAGTCGGTCGTGTATCCTTCTGTGCATTTCGTTTTGCAGGACTCTCATCCCATACCTTCGTCGCCACTCCCGTTCGTCACGTTCCCAAAAGAAAAGATCAAGGAGGGGTGGCATGCGAAGCTGCAGGTAGCTAAGCCTGCTCAAAATAAAGTTGGAGACCACTACGAGGTGGTCTCGACTCCTAAGACACCACCACCCTGGCCATCCAAGTATTCACTCTCTTGCATCCTGTCGGATGGCAAGGTTGAGTTGACCAGTGCTGGTGGTCACACCCATCGTGTGCATGGCCACCATCTGAAGTTGTACCTCAAGAGCGATGTGGATCAACTCTTGGAGGCACCTGTTCCTATACCGCTCTGAGCATCCACCCTCTACGTCCAACTATAGACGTAAAAGAAGCGCTTGTGGGGAGGCAACCCCACCACAGTTTGGTTTTCTTTTGTTTCTTTTTGGTTTTTCCACTTGGAACTATGGTTTCTATCACCCAGTGTGTTTTGATGACTCTAGTTTGGTGCCTTGCGACTGGTCCACCTTCCAGTCTGCCCCTGATGAATGGTTTCATTTCCAGTCCTCCGACAGTCCATTTTCCCGGTAACATCGTTCCCCTTATCTTCTCCTCTTCTCCATGGAGGGCAATGTCGTACTTAAGTGTGTGTGTGTGTGTGTGTGTGGTGGGGGGGGGGGGGGGAGATGTTTATCTTTGATTGCATAGATAAGTTTGTGTGCTTGGAGCCTAGTCCAGTGTCCAATTTGATGAATTGAGGGCTCTAAGTACTGTTCCCTGCAATAACCTGCTCAATATGCTTTGAATTGACAGTATTTATGGTGACATGCAACCTAGGGAGGTAGTTTTCGTACTATGGAGGATGTTGAAGTATAAGATTTTTCTAATCTGTCTCTCTGTGTGCCGGTTGATTTTCTGAACTAATGGATCTAGGACGTTGATTCATGTGGTATTGATGACTCTCCTTATGTTGTGTTGTAGACTCGTGTATCAAAAAAGGGTTCTCAAAGGTGAAATGAAAAATCAGTTGGTCCTCCATGTCAAAAATTTAAAATTTCTAAAACATGGGGTAAGCCCAACATGTGTGGCATCGTTCATTGCACAAAATCGGGTTTTGGAAGAGATTTTAGTGACTTTTAGATTGATATACAGTTTGATTATAATCGATTGAAGGGTCTTTATTGAGTCAATTGAATCCTGATCAACTTCTTTTGATTTCTGCTGCAACCTGAGATCGATAGAATCTGATTAGGTTGTTAGAGCTTCTGGAATTGATAGGAGTGCATTGATTATACGAGAGTTAGTCAATTCATTGCTTTGTACTGAAATCCAATTCTAGTAGTGGAGTTTTGTGTTAAAATCCTTAGCTTTCTATCCCGGTGAAGACTAGTCGTCTGTAGTTAGTCTGTCTAAGAGGGCTTGGTCAGCTTAAGAGATTCCAAGCTACTGTCGAATCTTCCGCAGTTAATCAGCAGTAAAACAAACTAAGGAAATTACAACTTGGACCTAACTAAGGAGCTAAGGGGGCTCATTCCCAAGTGACTCTTCTCTTGCTTCAGGAAACGGGTCAAATTACTGTTTTTTTTATGCTTTACTTTGAACTCACCTACATTCACTTAGTCCCGCTAGAAAATATATATTCACGGATTAGGCAATATATCTAGGCCCCGGCTTGATAAATTAAACTTACCACTATTCTGCATTTCTAGACCGCGATTACACTTGTTCGTAGTTTGGTGTTGTGTTTTAGTGTGTCAGATGACATCACATCATTGAATTCTTCAAGCACAACTTCGGTGATTGGATTTGTGGTTCCCGTCGAGCCACCTTATTCCTCCGTCTTCAGGGACACAAGAAATCTTGGCTCCTTATTTTTGAATCCCTTCAATATCTGCATAGCGGATAGAGCACTATGGGGGCCATCTTCTCTCAAGAGATAGACCGCATGGAACTCTCCTTCCTTCTCCAAGCACATCGTGTTGGAGTTGGGCTTCTAGAGCACTCCCTCCTTGTTGAGGAAGTTGATGCCGAGGATAATTGGGTGATCATCCATGGTGACGACGGAAAATTCGATGAGGCCTTCCCACTCGCCAAGCTTCACTGGCTCGTTGTGCGCAACTCCATGGATCGGGATGGACTCTGAGTTAATCGTCTTGAGCCTCCCTTGCCCCTTCTCATAGTCAATACCCAGCCGGTTTGCCTCCTCGATGCGAAGGGAGTTTTCTGTGGCTTTTGACTTACCTGGTATGAATTGGGCCAGAACATAGCACCTCCCGTGCTTGCTATCCTTGACGTCAGTCTTCACCACGGCAAGCTTGCAGATTGAGCCAATCTTGGCCTCCACTGCCTTGGGCTCTTCTTCTTGAGCTTCCATGGCCGCCAATCTCGCCTTCATTGGGCAATCTCGCACTTGATGTGGTCCATCGTAAAGAAAACAAGATAAGGGTTTTGGTTTTTACTTACCCCCTTTGCTGTAACCACCTTGTTGTTGTTGAGTGTGAGTGCCCTCCATGAAAGGTTGACGTGGTTCTCCACCCTTGTTGGGATTTGAAATTTCTCCTTGGTGCTGCTCTCTTGCCTTTTGTACTAAACAAAAGACTCCGTCGTGGCCATGGATGTTGCAAGGTCTTGCACTCCTCGACGTTGCATCTCCATCTTGGCCAACGGTTGTAGTCCATCAAGAAACTCGTGCATGGCCTCCTTGTCCGTGATGTCCGGGATCTCTAGAAGCACCTCCAAGAATTCCTTCACATATTCTCGAACTCCACCCCTCTGGGTGAGTCTTCTCAATCTCGAACGGGCTTCAAACTCCACATTCTCTGGATAGAACTCCCACTTAATTTCTCTCTTCAAATCTTCCCACGTTACCATCATACACGTACCTCTTTCGACGTCCGCATCACGTCGCGTCCACCACACCATAGCAACATCAACCAAGTAAAGTGGAGCGGTACGAAGTTTTACCTCATCCTCTTGGATGTCGGACGCCTTGAAATACTGCTCAAGACTCAAAAGGAAGTTCTCTAACTCCCTCGCTTTCCTTGAACCTCCTAAGTTCTTCGATCTTGGAACGTCAGCCCGTGAGACAGATTGCACCAGGGCTGGTGTGTTAGCCATGACTCTCTTCTTGAGAGTGACCTCACTCTTGAGGTCCGCAATCTCCTCCTTCACGCCGCCCAACCAGCGTTCCAAAAGGCGTGCTTAGGCACACGCCTAGACTTCATTAAGCACTGGGCTGGGGGATGGAGATCGTTGAGCTTTGTCCATATGCAGGGGGAAAAGCGCTGGAAGCGCTTAATTATAGAGAAAAGCGCCTAAACGGCACAGAAGCATAGCAAGGATAGCCTAGGCGTTCGTTGAAGCGAGGTCTAACTGTCTAAGCGTTCGTTTAATCAAGTCCAAATGATGTCGTTTCCGTCTTTTCTTCTCCTTCGTGAACTACTAGATTACGTCTGAAGAAGTCCACTCATAAAAAGCAAATTTCTTTTGACAATCCTCCATCGATCACTCTGGTCGGAAACCAATATGTTAGTAATTTTTAGCTTCCTCCTTACATATTCCAGCTACACATTGCCTCTTCCAACTGCTACTCCTTTCTCTTGCACTTCTTAATGCTTCCCAACTTTGATTTTGTCTTTCAATATGTGAGATATCAATATGGAAGAAGGGAACATGATGAACTATATTGGGACAAGGATTTCGAAGAAGAGAAAAGCAATTTTCATGGAATTTTGGCAAGCTGAAGCCAAAGAGTTCTCTAAGGGTGTGTTTGGATAGAATGATTTTGATTTGGTATTTGTGATTTGTGATTTGGATTTCCAAATATCAAATCGTGTGTTTGGATATTAATTACATTTGGTATTTGGATTTGTGTCAAATTCATGGGGTGATTTTCAAATACATATCTAGTGTATTACTTGTCAACTTCAAATACATTTCAACTAGTGATTTGAAATACCTCCTAACAAAAGAGTGGACCTATTTGTAAAATATTAAAAGTTTAGTACTATAATCTGAGGCTAAACATATAAAGGTACAAAAACGTAACTTTACCATCAAAATTTCAGGGCCTTTTGCCAAACGGACCCTAAGAAATATATCCGTGAGATTGTTGAAGTGCGAGAAGGTAGCTTCCAAGGACAATACAAATCGACAGTGATACAACATATGAGGAAGAAGCAGTTGGAGCTTAATTTCATTCTATGTTCTACTATTTTTTTCAAATACTGTTAGTGAGACCTCATTTTGTTGTTCAGCTTTACTACCTTAGTGTTTGAACTTCTTGAGGTTTATTTTGAATTTGCATGCTAGCACTTACCAGTGGTGGCTTTTTATGTTAGCCAAGTAGCATGTGTGAAAATGGAATGAATCCATCTGTCAAATAAATTTCACACCCTCCCAAATGTCATTCGATTGTTTGGTAAATGAAAATTAGTCGGTGAATGTTAATATTTTCAGTATTTCTAATTTGGTTGAAAATTAGTTGGTGAATGCTCAAGTTGTTTTTTACTCATTGTTTGGTATTTCTAATTTAAATATACTTGTGATTATTGGAAATGTTCACTACTTGCTTAATTGTTATTTTTTATATTAAGATTTAAGTGTTTTCAAATTTCTATGAATTTGTAATTTTATGAAGTTATTTCAGAAACCTCAAAATTGTGAACTTTTTTTCATTTTTGTTTCGAACGCCTAGGCACGTCTAAATGACGCTTAATCAGGCTAGGCCCAAGGCAGGAGCCTAACGCCTACAGCTTTTTTAACCTTGCGCCAGCTAAGGCTGGACTTGATCTTTCATAACTTCAATCACGTTGTTCATGGAGGCGGAGATGGTGTTGTTGATGAGGGCCACAAGCTCTTCTCGTATGCCATCATGACCGATCTCCAAGCTCGACAACCGAGCATTCATACCTTGAACATCGCTTTGGACATGGGCGAAGTTAGCTCCCAAATCCTCCATGGCGGTGACATCTTCAACCATCTTCATCTCTACTCTAGAGACACGCTTTTCTAGAGCCGTGAAAGGATCACGAGTGGTCAACATACCTTTTGTCCTCGAGCCCTTTGATGATTCTCTTCCACGTTGCTTCTCAGTGTCAATAACGCTGTTGTCTGATCCCGACATTTTTGGTGAGGCTCTTCCTTTTGTTTGGATATTGCTTCTTCTTTGCTAGTACTGAGGCAAACCGGGCTCTGATACTACTTGTCACGACCTTACTCTCGGTCGTGCGGCCTTAGCTCTCAATTCCGAACTAAGCAGTCTTCTCCCAAACTCACAAGCAAGAACAAGACAAAGAAGTTGAGAGAACTCTCTAGTGTGTATTACTGATAGACCATTGATTGCACATGTTTTTACCTCCATTCTTGAGCCGTTTGAGAGTTGATTCTCGTGTATTAAGCCGATTTCACGCTAGGTTGTGTGTTTATGTCATATTTCAGGACTTGGCATTGACGTGAACGCGAGGAAACGAGTTTCGGGTCAAAAGGAGGACGTTGGAGTAGAAGGGTGCTGGTAGAGAAAAATACCCGGCCAGGAGTTAAAATACCCGGCCGGGTAAATTGCTAAGAGAGGCCGGGGAAAACAGTTTTTGTACGCCGAGAAGCAGGAGGGGTCCTGGCCAGAGAGCAAAAATACCTAATCGGGTATTCTGGACCTCGATCGGGTATTAACCCCTTTGGTACTGCGCTGTGTTTCAAAATCCCCGGCCGGACACTGGAAATACCCGACCGGGGATCGCAAACAGCTGGTTCTTAAGGAAAAGAAGGCAAACTTTTGAAGGGGTTTGAGTTTCAGAGAGACAAAGCTGACACCTAGAGAGAGAGAGAGAGTGGCGAACTTGATTCTCCAAGTGCCTTATATCAATCTTCATCACCATTGGAGCCCGACTTGAGCTTGGAGAAGTGTTGATTTATTTCCAGAAGCAGAACCCCGTCCTTCATAGTATGGTTTCCGCACCTGAGCTAGATTTCCCTTCTCTCTCTATGGGGTAACTTTCTCATTCACCTGGGTATGAAGAACCCTAGATTTGTATGTTAGGTCTGATTGTATGAACCCAAGTACGATTTCAGTGATATGATTATATTCAGTTGAGGATTGATTTATTGAATGGCATGAATCCTTATCAAATTCCTGTTATTTCTGCTTTGACCTAGAAAGAGAATATCTACCTAGGTTGATAAAGCACCCTTGATTGAAGGTAGTGAATTGATGACTTTAGTCGAGGAGCCAATTCACTATTCTGTACCGGATTTACTTTGGTAGAGGAGGTTTGGTTCATTAGGGCGTCAATCTGTTTACTCCGGTGGAGGTAAGTCGCCCGCTGGGGACTCAGATTGAGAGTGTATGAAGACCTGTAGTCGAGACTTCAGATTGTTTAAGAACCTCCCCCAGTATAACTATCATTGAACTTGAACTTGGTAAATTACAACCTGGCTTAACTGCAATCTAGGGTGAACACTATCCGGGTGACATCTCCCAACTTGAACACAACTTTCACTGCTTTGCTTCCTAGTTTAGCTAAACCTTCACTACACATGAACCGCTAGATAACAAGACTTTCACGAGTAGTCATCACAGCTAGGACCCGGGTTGCCAATTAGAACTGAACCCGCTATACTACGCATTAGTAGGTGGTTACACTTGGCCACTTTCTAGTGTGACGGTAGAGGCGTGTCAATTACTCTAAAAAATGATGGAATGAGTTAAAAGTGAGGGAGATGGCTCTTTATATAGGCCTCTCCTTATACAAAGCATCAATGCCCCTCGAAATGTCCCTCTACATCAATACAACCATTAAGTCCCCTCATTATGCACTCTATAAATTTCACCCATTGTGTGACTCATAAGGGCACCATTAAGCTCTCATTTAGGTGAAGAATCCTAGGAGAATCTCTATGCTACTAGTCTTCCATACACGCCACATGTGCAGCCGCCATGTTGTCACCTTGTTGGCTCCATGTCATCTGCCACATGTGACAATACTCAGCGGGTTGGGTTTATGTTTTCCAAACCCAGTGGGTTTTACCCCATATTTTTTTTACGGATAAACCCATGGGTTTGGGTTTGGCAAAACCCGACCCATTGACATCCCTACTTAGAAGTTTGAATGAACCACTTCAAAGAACTTGTCAATTCAACATAAAAACCGAGTTTGGAAATTTTTATGAAGATTCGAGATTGTTTCAAGGTAGGAAAAAAATTTAGAGGTAAATTTGATGAAATATCAAAGTTCATGACCCAAAATTAACGATAAACCTTACAAAATTCCAAATCAACAAGTATTAAATAGTGCATTGCACCAAGCATCAATTGCTAGTTGCAATAGGGATGAGGCACAATATTTGTTTGCTTGAGAGGGAGATTCCACATTGTTCCGTCAAATCCAGGTGTTGAAGTCCAACTAGAAGTTTCCAGTCAAAATGTAAGAGCAAATTAGCTAGAGCCAACTGAACATTAGCCATTCCAAATAGCATGCCAGGACAAATCCTTCTTCCAGCGCTGAATGGTACATATTCGAAGTTTGTATCCTTATAATCGATAGATGAGTTCAAGGATCTCCCCGAGCAAAAAAAAAATTGGGATTGTTACAATAACGAGGATCTCTTCCGATTGCCCAGGCATTGATTAGAACCCTAGTTTTAGCAGGAATCACAAAACCATTGATTTCAACGGTCTCTCTCGTTTCTTTTGGGACTAGCAAGGTAGCAGGAGGGTGCATTCACATGCTCATTTTGATCACTGCATCTAACTAGGTCAACTCGTGGAGCAAATCTGCATGGATGTTTCCATTGTCTCCGAAGACTCGCCTCACCTCTTCTTGTGCTAGTATTAAAACATTTGGGTTTTGAACTAACTCAGACAAAGTCCACTCGATTGTGCTGGCTGCCGTTTTCATAACAGCAACGAAAACATCCTAGTACGATCAACGACAATATAAATTAGAAATGGAAAAATGAGAAAATAATAAAGTAGTTAGCTAGGTAACAAGTAATGATGTGTTGATAGTAACAAGAATGACAACTTTGATTCTGTTAGTTGTTAAGGGGAGTGGGAGGTCCCCGATTCGTTGAAGACTGAGCAGAATGTCAACAATGTGATGTGTTTCTTCATCAGCATGATGATCATCATCATTAGGATGTTCTCGTTTTGTATCTGCTTTGGCTCCGGTTAATCAACGGTTATCCGATAAAACGTCATCTCATTAATCCGAATCGGTTTTGACAACACTGGTTGAGAGTCCATAAGTTGGTGATGTAAGATACCTTTTAGTATAATCAATTATGAAATCCATGAGTTATGATAGGATTTTGTGTGTTTTATTTGGTTAAGTTCGTTTAAAGAACAAGGAGGTATGAAAGATTGATAACTCCAAAGAGTTATTTTTAATTTCTATTGTAACTCTTACATGATGTAAGGTTGAGATTAACTCTAAAGAAAAACTTAGCAGGATTGTTGTCCTTTCTCCACCTATAAATAATATGTGTTGGACCATCGCAATAGTATACCATAAGAAACACATATATCAAGTGACTTACAACTAGGAGAGAGAACCCAAAATTTAATATTGGCACTTCTTCAAATAAATTTATATGTTAATATAAAAGATGTGATGAAAATTTCAATGAAGATGGGTAAAGTGACTAGTAAAATAGTTATTTCAAATTCCAAAAATCGTTTTTTCCTGAAATAAAAAATGAGAGCGAGAATACAAAATCGATATATACAAAACTCTACAAAATCAAGATCTCCTCCGCCTATTAACTTTTATCTGGACGGGCTACAACTTATATAGGGACAAAGAGGGATAATATGATATTTCTCATCCCTATCTTGTTTTTGTCTTGGCTGTCAGCCTATCACGGATTCTCGAGGAGAGAGATGCGTATTTTGACCAATCAAAGTCTATTTTTTATAATATCATATTTTTCTTAATCGAGTCTTATCTCATTCATTTTAAATCAAATTAAAAAATTAAATAGAAAGAATGCATTAATTATGATCTACATATGATATCTATTTTGTTATATATTGAGAAAAACGTAACCATTCAAAACACCTATTGGTTGTAAAATGTAATCTTATCATTGTAATATCATTATAATATGATAGTATGATGTCATATATCTTTCATTTTAACTCATGGTTTTTTTAAAAAAATGCACAAAAATAACTCATTAATTTTGATCTATAAAAATGAGTTTTTTAAGCTTGATTGGGAGATAGCTGGTACAGATGTAGAAAATACTATTCTGGATTTCTTTTCATCTGGGATTATGCCTAGGCAGGTAAATTCTACTGTCCTTTCTCTTATTCCTAAGCTGTCAATAGTTGAAAGAATGAAAGATTTTTGCCTAATATCTTGTTGTAATGTGATTTACAAGGGGATTTCGAAACTGCTCTCAACTAGGCTATCGTTGGTTTTGCCTAAGCTAATTGGAAGAAGCCAGTCTGCTTTTGTAATATGTAGATTAATTAGAGACAATATTTTAATGGCAACTGAACTTGTTAAGGACTACCATAGGAACATAATTTCTCCCCGCTGTGCACAAAAGATAGATTTGATGAAGGCGTTTGATTTTGTTGATTGGCAGTTCCTTTTCACAGTTATGAGTGCTATGGGTATGCCACTTAGTTTTATTAAGTTGATTAAAGCCTATGTTTCTACCTGTATGCTAAGTGTTTGTTTAATGGAGGATTATGTGTGTACTTTCCGGATGCCAAGGGATTGAGGCAAGGGGATCCATTATCCCCTTACCTTTTTACTATAGCAATGGAGGTGTTCTCATATCTTCTTGCTCGAGCAGTAGAGGTCAATCAAATTCCATTTCACCCCGCTGTCACTGCTGCTACTGAAAATCTTAACTAGGCATCCTCCGTGACGCTTACACTTCCCTCCTCTAGCTGGCTGCTCTCGAACTTTTCCTCTCGAACTCGCTGCTCTCTAACTGCTCCTCTAGCTAGTTGCTACCGATCTGGTTCTCGGTCATTCCCTTACTACGGCATGGTGAGTGAGTTGGGGTCAGTCTACGCCCTTACGTTTTAATAATTCTAATACTTGAGTACTTTACTTAAACACTTAACTTTGACTAGTGGAAGTTGTTTGTACTTCCAATCTTAAAATCTTAACTCTTAAACTTTGAGGGAGTTGAAGTTACTCTCCTCACTTAAAGCTCAAATATTGACTTAAATACTTGACTGACACGGGGATCCCTTACTAGCTAGTCTGGTTGCCAACACATACGTCTGAGAAGCCATCCAAGCTATCCTTAAACTTAAACTTAGTTAGGGGAGTCGTAACGATTCATCCCCCTAACATCTTAAACTTATCGTGGTGGCACTTCACCACGATTCTCAAGAGCATAACTACTGCTCATCTTAAAAGTCTCAAGAGCATAACTGCTGCTCTATCTCAAAATGTCTCAAAAGGCAATGGACTGGCGCTAGTGACTAAAAACACTTAAAACGACTTCACCTTCTTGAAGGTGAGTTACTTCTCTAAAAAGAACTGGTTTCTTAACTTTAACAAAACTTATAAACGGAAAGCTTTAAATTAAATAAGAACTCATGCACATTCACATCAAACATAGCTCAAACAAAATCACATATCATCAACCATAAGCACAATCAAACAACGACAATCACTTCATCAAGATACATAAGGCTTGTAAATCTTGAAAGAACACGTAAGGCGTAGAATTTACCCCCTTTACACTCACCTTACTTCCGTTGGAACTGGCTTGATTATGCGCTTTTGCCCTAGTTTGCCGACACCACATGCTTGGCTAGGTTCCTCCTCATGCCTGCTTAATAATGGCCTTCTCCTGCCTGCTTAATAATGGTCGCCGCCTATCAATCTCCTGTTGAATCGCGAACCTGAGTCGGCTCCTGCTTGCTTGAATAATGGTCCTGAGCACCTCTTGTAGCACCTCCAAGTCGCCTCGTGCTTGCTTAACAGGCAGCTAACGTAGTAGAGAGGCCCAACACTCATCCTGCCATTACCTCCCAATGCTCATTCTGCCATTATCCCAAGCAGGCAGCTCTCGCCCATTGAAGCATCGCCCTGGAAATTGCCTCCACACCTGTCTGCTTACCGCGCCACCAAGCAACTCTCCGGTTCGGTGACTTGACTCTTCGCAAGAGCAAGTCTCCCGTCGCCACATAGCAACGATGAGAAGAGCTTGGTTAAGCAAGCACCTCTCATAGTAGAGGGGTTGATGATTCCTTTGGCTCCGATTTTCCGAAAGGCTTTTGGTGGACAAAAGGGCTGCAAGGGTATATTTTGTTTGGGTGTTGCCGAGCTAGGGTAGGGCTCTAGGGCTCTAATTATTCCAAGGGTATTTTGTGGGAATTCACACAATCCGAAACTCAATTAACGTCCGTAACTTTCTCATTTTATGTCGAAATTCGACACCGCTTGAACCGATAGTTCACATTTTAAGTCCTCCTCGACATTACGGTGAAACTTGACCCAAGGGTATAATAGTCATTTTGACTTTTGGGAAGAGCGGGGTGTAACATTTCCTCCACCCTTATAAAAATTTCGTCCCCGAAATTTGATCGGGCTCAACCTTCCATACTCCTCATCCTCGTGCTTCTTTGGCTCAAGATTTCACTCTTGCTATATGAAATTCAATGGCGTGTCCTTACCTTGTCTTGAATAGCTTACTATAGTTCTTATATGCTCTCTTGACCATGACAGTTATTCTCATCTAGCTCGGTAGCATCGAATAGGTTGAGTGACTCATTGCCCCTTTTAAAAAAATTTCCAACTTGGGTCCAGGATGTGATGGGACAAAATTCCGGCTCAATTTATTGGTCCAACTGATTCAGTACTTGATGTCGAACCCAAATCGAAGTCGAGGTATCACATTTCCTCCCCACTTTCAAAAATTTCGCCCTCGAAATTGTCCGTTGTGATTACCCTAAGCATCGCTTGTGGTAATCCTTTTCACTTTGAGGATTTGTATTTCCCTTAACTTATGCGACATGACCTAAAAATCTTCTCTCCGTTCCCTGCAACTTCAATGTTGTCGTGGCTTCTTAATCCCTCACATTACCTAGGCTGCACCTTGTACATATATCAGAACGATAACTATCCATTACTCGGTACATGAGAAGTTAATGCTTCTCTCAAACCCCAAGGTTACAGATAGCAGATGGTAAAACTCGTTTAACGTAACTCTTGTCCGGGTTGACCTCCTCGTTACTTGCTGCTTAGTGCTAGAACCTCATACTACTGCTTATACTTTCTGTACGCATTAAAGGCATCCTTTGCATTTCTCTCTAGCTTGCAATCAACCTTATGAATCATTTCAAGAATCATGATACTCTCAATGGCTTACTTGCTCACTCCTGTCGCCTAACTTAGCACTTCCTTATAGCTATTTGAATTTGATGTTCTCGTAATATCCATTCTGCCACTCTTAGACCTTAGCTGAAACTCCTCGTAAGGTTTCCCCGTCCAATAAAGTTTTACCCGAGAGATTGACACCTTTCACCAACATTGGCGATCTTGGTTTCACTTTGGGGTATCCTAGCAGGTTCCCTAAACTCATATCTCTCTTACTTCTTTACTCATGACTCTTCTTCTTGATGTTCCTTGCTAGTTCTAGATGTCCCTTGTTCTCGATGTAGTCCTCTAGGTCCCTATTTTCTCTTCTCACTCATGTACCATGATAGATAAGGTTATCCCTTCGACTATTCCTGATGATCATGATTCCATCTTAAAATTGACTGAAATATCTTTATGGACTTCCTATGGATCGGTTGTTCTCTACTTGGTGGTCAACCTAATGCTTTCTTGTTTTCTGTTGTACTCCTGCTTCCGCCCGTCTTAACTATCTTCCTTGATGCATACATCGCCAGGTTGATGCCAACCATTTTTTTTCTATAACTGCCCATGGTCTTCTTCTTGCTTCTTTACTTTTACTACCACCAAACTACAACTCTTCTGTAGTTGCTTGTACTATATTTGGTCACCAACCTCTGTTGAGTATCTTCTCGTTGTTGTTTTAGGTCACCACTTCGAATGGTGGCTTGCCCTTGTTAACCTTTAACATAACTCATTCCATGTCTCTTTTGTTGATCGATCTTGTAGATAAACTTAGTCTCTTAGTTAGGATTCTTAGTGGCTTAACTAAGCGTGCTTGTTTCATCCTTAACTAGTTGTCTCTGGAGCCCTCCTACCAAGCTGCGCCCACTCAGAGTGGGGCACCTTGGATAAGTTAACTTCTCTTTTTCCTCCTTCTTGGTAATGCTTTCCCTCATCGTACCTCTTTGTGCAGCTTCTTGACCTCGAGTCAACTGAGACTTGACCCATTGACTTCTTGAAATCTCGTCAAACTCCCTCTGGCCTTTTTGCTCTTCCTTGGTATTGTTTGCAAACTCTCATCATTACGAACGTTTGGACTCTTCCTTGAATTCTCCAACTTTCATTAGAACTTCTAATGAACGTTGTACTTGCTTGTCTATACCCGGTTGATTGAATGATTTACTCCTACGGCTGGTTCCGAGACTCCCGTTCTTGGCCCTATAGTTCCCACTTTAGACTTTCCCAATGGATTCCTTCATCGTCATATGTAAACGACCACGCCTCCTATCCTTCTTAAACTATTGACTTTTGACGTCCTTTCATACCCCCTCTAACCTACTTACTTCCTCCTTTACTTCATTTATACTACACTAGATTCTCTTGAAGTTTAAGCTTTTCACTGCTCCTTGTCACTATGTTGTAATAGCGTTGACCACTAAAACTAGTTGAGGGACTTCTCGTGGTACCTCTTTATTTCTTGAGTCGCCACTGCTTAGGGTCAAGGACCCTAAAATTCTCCCATCGTTATAGCTACTAACATCTAGTGATTGTTCCTTTTCCTTTGGAGATTTATATTTCTCCCTCGTACTACTCTCTCAACTCCTTCAAAATCCTTGAGGTATTCCCTTTCAATTGGCACCTCTTTGCTGGTGTTTAGAGTGGAAGTCCTCGCACATTTGATTCTACCTCCACAGACCTTTGCAACGTTCCTCCTTCCTTCTCTAGGTTGATGATGATGATCTGTTTGCTAACGTCCGAGTAGTTGGTTAACTGATTGAAAAACTACTATCCATCATGTCGATGAGATACTTGGTCTTGAGAGCCTTTGAGATTCTACTTGGGTTGGTCACGTTTCTTTCATCCTTTCTTTCTTACTGGCGATCACCATATGCCTAAATCTCTCATTTGACAAACCACGACATGTTAACTAAATCGCGTCCTAGCCTATTCTTAAACAATCGCACCCTGGCTACCATCCCTTCGTGACGTGCCGTCATAGTTATTCACCTTAATATGATTAGAGTAGACTGGAGATTATATAAACTCTTAAAAGAAGATCCTTGACTCGTTTTCATTTCCTTTAAAACAAAAACCTTTAAAACTGAGACCGATATTCCAGTATTCCTTGGAGACCAAGGAACAGAGGAAAACCAGGCTGTGATACCAAAATGAACACCCTAAACCGGCCGGGTACTACTTTTACTGAAACGCCTTTGATAAATAAAATGCTCAAATCTTAAATTGCAGCAGGAAAAATTTTGATAAATAAAATACTGAAAACACACACTTGTAGTTCAGAGCAAAGCCCTAACACGTGGACAAATTAAACTCAAACTTTAAATCTCAATATGTTCTCCAGTCTATACTCATAATCATAAAAATGTAAATAACTAGGTAGTCTCTGTCGTTGCTGCTCCTGAAAATCTTAACTAGACATCCTCCGTGACGCTTGCACTGCCCTCTTCTAGCTGGTTGCTCTCGAACTTTTCCTCTCGAACTCGCTGCTCTCTAACTGCTCCTCTAGCTAGTAGCTACCGATCTGGTTCTCGCTCATTCCCTTACTAACGCCTGGTGAGTGAGTTGAGGTCAGTCTATGCCCTTACGTTTTAATAATTCTAATACTTGAGTACTTTACTTAAACACTTAACTTTGACTAGTGGAAGTTGTTTGTACTTCAAATCTTAAAATCTTAACTCTTAAACTTTGAGGGAGTTGAAGTTACTCTCCTCTCTTAAAGCCCAAATCTTGACTTAAATACTTGACTGACACGGGGATCCCTCACTAGCTAGTCCGGTTGCCAACTCATACGTATGAGAAGCCATCCAGGCTATCCTTAACTCAAACTTAGTTAGGGGAGTCGTAACGGTTCATCCCCCTAACATCTTAAACTTATCGTGGTGGCACTTCACCATGATTCTCAAGAGCATAACTATTGCTCATCTTAAAAGTCTCAAGAGCATAACTGCTGCTCTATCTCAAAATGTCTCAAAAGGCAACGGACTGGCGCTAGTGACTAAAAACACTTAAAACGACTTCACCTTCTTGAAGGTGAGTTACTTCTCTAAAAAGAACTGGTTTCTTAACTTTAACAAAACTTATAAACGGAAAGCTTTAAATTAACTATGAACTCATGCACATTCACATCAAACATAGCTCAAACGATAAGATGAGATTGGTTAAGCAAGCACCTCTCATAGTAGAGGCGATGATGATGCTCTCTGCCCTTGGGCGCCGCTTTGGTTGCGATTTCCCGATAGCCTTTCGGTGGAGAAAAGGGCTGCGAGGGTTTATTTTGTTTGGGTGTTGCCGAGTAGGGTAAGGCTCTAGGGTTTTAATTATTCCAAGGGTATTTGTGGAAATTCACACTTGCGGGTGAGTTTAATCCGAAACTCAATTAATGTCCGTAACTTTCACATTTTATGTCGAAATTCGACACCGCTTGAACCGATAGTTCATATTTTAAGTCCTCCTTGACATTACAGTGAAACTTGACCCAAGGGTATAATAGTCATTTTGACTTTTGGGAAGAGCGTGGTGTAACAGGCATCTACCTGTCCGCTATCTGGGAGTTCCACTTCTGTAAGGTAAACTAACTTTTGCTGATTGTGACTGCTTGGTAGACAAGATTACAAAGCGTATCACTACATGGCATGCCAGATCATTGAGTTATGCTGGAAATTTGCATTTGATAGAATCAGTTATCACAAGCTTATTCGAGTATTGGAAGCCAGTTTTTATTGCTTCTAGTAAAGGTTTTTAGGCTGATTTAAGAGGGTTGTAATAAATTTTTGTGGGGTGTGGATGGTGATAAGAGGAAGAGAGCCCATGTTGCTTGGTCTAAAGTTGAGATGTTATAGAAGGAAGGAGGGTTTGGGTATTCGTGATTTTAAGAATTGGAATACAGCTTGCGTGATCATACATTTGTGGAATTTGTCAGTTGAAGCTGGTTCGCTATGGGTAGGATGGATGCACAAATACAGAGTTAAAGGGAGAAATGTCTGGACTCTCCCTATCAGTACTATTAGTACGTGGATTTGGAATAGTTCTAAAATGCAGAGGGTTGGCGCAACAACACATAACTGGTATAGGATCAGCATTGGCTTAGGATGGAGTTAATATTGCTAGGTATTACATTAAGCTTGTCTGGGCTTCAATTAGAATTCTCATCCCTTATGTTACATGGTATCATACTGTTAGGGGTACACCAGTCTATTCAAAGCATAGTGTGATGCCACGGTTAATCATTTTGGATAGAATAAAAATAAAAGATAGGTTGAATGAAAGGGGTATCTACTGTGATCCATGTTGTGTCCTGTGTCTAGGGGGTATTGAGAGTAGAGATCATCCGTTTGGGGTTTGTCCAAATGAAATTTTGAGGAAGGTGCTGAAGGGTGTGTGTGTTTACTGTTTAGTCGGAGTTGTGGATTGGCAGGCGCACTTGGCTTGGGCTGAACATAAGTGTATGCAATCTAGTTATGCAGTTGCAGTTGGGAGACTCTTATGGGTAATGGGACTCAGTTTTGTTTTGCAAGAACGGTGTGCTAGTGTTGCGATATTGACTAGCACGATATTCAATTCTCGTGTTCCAAAAATGAAGATTCAGAGTCGACGATATATGGATCAGTTGGGAAGATTCTTAATGGATAAAATCTCCCAACATGTCGGAGTTGGTCACGTGAGGTTTAAATACAAGGCTGGGTTGTGCATTGCATGGTTTATTTCTTCTAACAGAAATTTCACAATGCTATATAGTATTGGTGCTATAGGTTTTTGCTTCTATGGTACAACTTAAAATTGTACATTTACGTTATGGTACAACTTCAGATTGTACCTATACTTTTTGTACAAATTTTCTTATGGTACAACTTGAACTTGTACCTTTATGTGATGGTACAACTTCAAGTTGTAAAGTTGTACCATAACATAATGGTACAAATTGCTTTATGGTACAACCTAAACTTTATGGATCAAAAGGTATTACATCCAGGAAACCAGCCAGGCCTGGAAATCAAAAGAACGACATGTAGCCGGGTACAAATCAAGGGCCTTTCTAGCCACCAAATGGGCTACCCTATTGTTACTCAGACCTACAAAACGAACACTTAAAGCACTATGACTAGAAAACACTCCGATGATCTCCTCCAGCACCGTCCCTATTTGAACATCCCTCGCATCCTGTCGCGTAAGTTTATCAATGATAATCTGAGCATCCCCCTGGAAACAAACATCATGAAAGCCCAATTCCAGACACCATGTCACTGCTTCTCGAAGAGCCAATACCTCAGCCACCAAGGGGATGTCAAGATCCGGGAACTGAACACCACGAACCAGCAAAATATTCCTGTTGGAGTCCTTGAGCACTGACTGCTCACCAGTGAACGTACCCACAGGAGGGAAAATGGGGGGCACACCCGGAGCCGGGTCCATAGGGAGGCTTACCCATTCTTGGTATTGCTGGAAATATTACCGTAGTAATGCTGGAATCCCAAATTGTTTGCCTTCAAACACCACCCAATTACGCGACCGCCATATTCGCCATAGGACAACAGCCACTGCCATGAACAAATGAGGCTGATTAAGCGTACCCAGCAGATTCTTCAAAAACAGGGGGAAGGTATGACCCGGCAATCCTTGACTAAGATGGCCCAACCCCGCCTGATCCCAAAGGGCCCTGGCCACCCGACAGTCGAAGAACAAATGCTCCATCGTCTCCTTCTCCGCCCAGTAGACAGGACAACGCGGGAGAACGTCCACGCCTTTCTCGATCAACGCTTCGGTCGTCGGAAGGATGCGACGAAACACTTGCCATAGGAACACTTTGAGTTTAGGAGGGATATTGGCATTCCACAAACGAACCCAACTTGGCTTATCCATCCAGCTAACCACGGGTCTCCACCGACCCTCCTGTTTATCAATCAAAACCGCAAGGTGGTACGCCGACATAACGGAAAAGAGACCATCAGCTGTCATGTGCCAAATTAGCCTATCCTCTACATCCCTTCGAGGGAGGGGAATAGACTTAATCACACGACACACTTCTGGAGCAAACCACTGCAGGAGCTTCTCATCACACCATCTCCCCTAACCTTGGCAGATAACCAATCCCACCTTTGGATCCCCCCCAACAGGAATGACCTGAGGGTTATAAACCGGGCTATTAGGGTGCAAAAGGGGAACCCAACTAGAGGAAATCAGCGAGGCTGTCTGCCCGTTCCCAATCTGCCAACGAAGACCACGGAGCAGCAATTCACGACCATAAAGGATACTCTGCCAAACCCAAGAGGGTCGAGACCTAGGTTCGGCAGTTAAAAATGTGCTCCTAGGGAAATACTTTCCTTTATAGACCTGCGCCAGAAGAGACTGGGGTTCAGACAGAATTTGCCACCCAATTTTTGCCAACAAGGCCTGATTAAATTGTTCAAATCTTTGAAAGCCCATGCCACCCTCATGCTTACTAGTGCACATCGAATTTTGGAATGCCCCCCTTCCACTCCCCACCAAAATCGAGCTACATGCCTATCCAAGAGGCGGCACAAAGACAACGGCAATTTGAAGCAGGACAACACATGAAGAGGTAGAGCTAAGGCAACAGACTTGATCAGTGTTTCATTAGCTACCCAAGATAACGTCCGCTGCTTCCATCCTTGCAAAATGTTTAACAATTTATCCTCCAAGAAATGAAATGTAGCCATTTTAGAACGCGCAATCAAAGTGGGGAGGCCCAAATATTTATCCTGGACTCCTACTGCGCCAACACCCAGGATCTCGGCAAGAAACTCCTGATCAGGCAAAGAAATATTCTTACTAAAGCACACTGCTGACTTGCCCAAATTAACCCGTTGGCCACTTAACTCCTCATATGTGTTTAGGACCTCAATAAGGTTCTCACATTCCTGCAAAGAGCCGCGGAGAAACAGGTACGAGTCATCCGCAAAGAAAAGATGCGAGATACGGGGTGCCCTAGGGGCAACCTTCACTCCTTCTAGTCTCCTCTCTGCGATGGCCTGTCTGATCAAAGCAGCAAAACCCTCCGTGCAAAGCACAAAGAGCAACGGGGACAGAGGATCTCCCTGCCGAAGACCACGGGTCGAGGTAAGGAAACCTGCCAGAGTGCCATTCATAAGTACCGAGAACGAAGCAGACCTAAGACACTCCTGAACCCACCCGCACCAGACCGAGTTAAAACCTAACTTTCTCAAAATCGCAAGCAGAAAGGTCCATTCAACCCTGTCATAGGCTTTTTCCATGTCAACCTTTAGAGCCATGTACCATTTCTTCCCTTGCGTTTTAATTTTAAGATAATGCATTATTCGTGCCCAAGCAGGATGTTTTCCACAATCTGTCGCTCGTGAATAAAAGCATTCTGCCCTTCAAAAATAATTTGGGGCAAGAACTTTGCAAGCCTCTCTGCCATAATTTTAGTAATGACCTTATACACAAATTGGCAAAGACTGATGGGCCGGAGCTGCGCCATATTTTCAACATTGTCCACTTTAGGGGTCAGCGTAAGCCAGGTATGATTGAAGCTTCGAAGCATTCTACTAGTCCCAAAAAAAGCCCGAACCGCCTCAATCACCAAGTTACCAATTATATCCCAATAAGACTTGAAGAATTTCCCAGTAAACCCATCAGACCCCGGAGCCTTCTTAGCTCCCATTGAAAACACGATTTTACAAATTTCCTCAGGGGAGACTTCCGCCGTAAGCACAACGTTCATATCTGACGAGACCTTCCGCTCTATTGGAAGGCTAGCAACCCTCTCATCCATGTTCTGGACAGAAGTCTCAGAAGTGAAGAGATTCTGACAGTAATTAGTTGTTATATCCGCCTTCCCCCGCTCATCTGTAATCCAGTCACCCTCGTCATTGTGAAGGCCTGAGACAAAATTATGCTTCCGGCGGGTACGGGTAACCGTGTGGAAATACGAAGAGTTTCTATCCCCTTTCTTGAGCCAATGGACTCTGGATTTCTGTTGCCAATACTCCTCCTCGGCTTCCCATTGGCGGCTAAGCTCTGATTCCAACCCCCGTACCTCCTCCCAATCAATCGGTTGATTAAGCCTCACCCTTTCAATCTCAGCTTGGAGAGTTTTAATATTTCTGAGACAGCAGATGACGGAGTTTCTTCAATCTCTCCCAAAGCTGGTACATGGGTGTACCGTGTATCTCTTCTAACCACACATATGCCACCATAGCCTTGACTTCCGGATTCTGTTCCCATCGAGCATCAAATCGGAAGAGGGGTCGACTATGCCTGGCATAAGGTTTATCAGAGAGGACAAGAGCTCGATGGTCCGATCCCTGATCGGTAAAATGCTTGACCAAAGAGTCGGGGAAATTCTCAATCCAAGTCTGGGAGCAGAGAGCTCTGTCTAAGCATTCTCGAATACACGCCGCCCCCATTCGTTTATTAGTCCAAGTAAACTGGTCACCTTGGAACCCCGGATCCTGAAGCCCAAAGTCATGGATAAAATTCCTCAGAGGAATGGACGGAACAGGAGACCAGAGATGACCACCATCCTTTTCGTTTTCATGCAGAGTAACATTGAAATCCCCAATGACCACAAAAGGTAAGTGGATTTCATCGCAAACGTGACGGAGCACCATCAATTGATTAGCGCGGATGGTTTCATGACAACTAAGATAAACACAAATCACCACATACGAAAAATTGTTTTCATTAATCCGAACGCAGATCAAAAAATCTGAATGATAACACACCAAAGCATCAATTCCGGGGGCCCAAGCTACAACTAAACCACCAAAAGTATCGATGGCATCAACAAAGAAACAAAAATTCGAATGAAAACCTAACCCCCACATACGACGGGTAACTACTCTCCGGCTTGATCTTGTCTCCGAAAAGAAGACAAGGTCCGGTTTATTGGAATGAATTAAACCTACAGCAGTTTGAAATGTGAGTGAAGGTCCAATTCCTCTCACATTCCAGGCAAGAAGCCTCATTTATCCTCTGGGGGCCACTCTTGGCTGGCTACCTCCACCATATCATCATTCGGAATCTCCTCAATAAATTGCTTCTTTGGGTTAGGAGGCTCCTTGACATCCCCTTCCACCGGAATCAGAGCTCTTTTTGTCCCACCAGTACTAGGATCCAGAAAATTAGGCCCATATTCATTCAATTTCTAGATCATCTCCTTCTCCGAGGCCGGTGGTGACTCATTATTCTTCAAAAATCCTCGATCTTTGGGCACAGTCTCCGAGCTCCCTTCACCTACCGGGTTAAGGGTCATGCCTGCTTCAAAAGCGGCCACCACCATTCCCACTCGACCATGATTGGTTCGGGCGATATCAGCAGGTTCCTTCCCTTTGGTACGTCGTTTAATTTCAAAACATTGTTCCGCCTCCTCATCAGAGGACCCCGCAGCCGCATCATTATCCACTAGGGATGGCGACAGGGAGCGCATAGTGTGGGTGAGCGACGCACCCAAACGTATAGGAACATCAACCAAGTTCGCATCCTCAATCCGCAGCTCCTCCTTCTTCCCCGCCCAACCTTCCCCACCTTCTGGCCACTGGTACGAGACTTAGTCTTCTCTGCTGGCAGCATTGCTTTCCGCAGCTTACGACGTCCAGCATGAGGAGTGTCCTCCATTTTTCCACCACCCTCCACTCCCATACCAACAAGTTTCACAGCCTTCTTCGGTTCAGGCATGGGATGCGTAGATGGCTTGAGGAAAGGGAGTTCATCCTCTGATTCCTCCAGGAGTAAAAGTTTGCGGCGATGGGTCATTAGATGACCAGGCTCCACACTGCTCGACCCCGAGTCCGCATCTCCCAGCTCGGCCATCTGTTGCGGCCTCTCTTCCTGGGCCTGTCTCCCTAGGCCCGAATCAGCTAAGTGTCTTTTATCCCCCAAGCCCATCCCAAGCGAATGAGGGAGGCCAGGAACAGCTTTGTGGGCTCGCATCTGCTGCCCCACCTTTTTTTTATCGCCTCGGCCCAACTGGCCTTCTCCTCGGCCCGCCTTCTTCTTCTCGGTTCTTGGAATCGCAGGAGGAGCACCATGGGCCCGCAGAGGATGCCCTGCATTCTTCCCCTCACCTCGGCCCAATTGCCCTTCACCTCGGTCCCCTTTCATCTGTTCTCCCCTCGGCCTGGCAGAAGTGGAACGACGGGCTTCCCAGCGCAAGTAAACGCGGGGAGATTTCTTAAGGCTGATTCCACGTGGGCTTCGAGCCCGGATCTCCCTCATTCCACCATTGCCGCACGACAGGTCATGGGAGAGCTGATCCAACCCTTCTTCCTTCTGTTGTCCAGTTTTTCCTTGAATTTCATGCCTCTCCCGTTTCTCTCGTATTTCCTTATTTATCCAAACTGTTTTCGAGCCACCACGGAACGCATGGACCTCATCATCCTCATCATAGATTCTGGTACCAGCTTTCTTGGTGGACATGTGGGGTCCGAACCTCTCCTTCCGGGTAGGTGGATCGAAGAAGCAGTCACTGATCATATGACCCACCCGTCCATACTTAAAGCAGAACGATGGCAGGTGTTCATATCTAAGATTCACCCAGAAGCCCCCAGTCTCATCGTTGGCGGCCATGATCTGCGACCTCAGAGGTTTCGAAAAATCAATCAAAGCTCGAACTTTGACGAACCATTGATCCGTGTCCGTACAGGCAAAAACACCTGATTCAAGGACGTGTTCAATGGCATCATTCGCTATCTTCCTTCCGAATTTCTTAGTGCAACACTCATCCTGTACTCCCCATAATTGGACACGAAATGGCACAATCGCAAGCTCATCGAAGATCTTTTTTGTGATATTTGGTAACCAGGCTCGAACATGTAGAATTTTATCCGCGATCACCCATGGCGATCTCTTCAGCACCCAGTTCCTTGATGATTCACTAGGCAGAACAAATTCAAACAATCCATGCTTTGCCATCATCACCCGGATCTTCCCTTTCCCTTGCCATGGGAAATTCAGCGCTTCTTTGAGCTCCGCCACAGTCACGTTGTTATTAGTGAACAACCTTCCCACCAGCGCGCAAGAGCTGCGGAATCTTGCAGGTTTCACCTCAGCCATGGAAAATTGAATCACCTGGTCTTCCTGAATGCGAGCCATGGGATTCACCTGCAAGGAACACGGATGGGATAAAGTTGTAATCAACGATTTAGAGACAAGGGTCCCCTCCTTCCGATCACCAGCATCGCTAGCTAAGGAAGCTGGGGAGGGGATTGCTTTATTGATCCTGGTGCTCAGCACCACAGGGTCAGCAGACAGCCAAAAAGGTGATCGGAAAATAGACAGGACTGGACCTGAACTGGAATTTTTGTATGGATGGTTTCTGTGCTTCCCCGCCGTCAACGAGCTTTCACCACTGGAATTGTTCGTGTGACTAAAAGGAGTCGTGGACGGGTTTAAATAGGGGAAGGAACATAAAGACCATCTGATACCAAGTACCACTATGGGGTCACACGTCTCTGGGTTCTTTGCGTCGCTAAGACGTCGAGTTGGGTTAGGACTCACATTCGAAAAACAAATCGTATGGAATAACGTCCCGATTAATCCGGGCCAGGATTTACGGCGCGGGGATTCTGATTTTCCCAGATACGCCATACCCGTCTCCCGTTGGCCGTTACCAGCGAGGCGATTCACAGCACGGCGAGTCATCCCCGGTAACCACTTGCTCAACACCACTTTCCGGCCAATGGTAATCTCGCCGGATCCCATAACCAGCCGGACTTTAGTAGACTCCTTGCACTGGTAGATTGTCTCGGTATCTTTCCGATCATCCAGCAAGGTCCGGTCCCTATGAACTTCAATCTCTGTGACCGTCGTAATATTTCGGTCAGAAGCAGTTTCTTCAACCTCCACCCAGGGTTGCCTCGGATAGAACTCGCTAACTCGATAGTCTCCCCCTGGGATCTGTATGTCATCCAACAGGACGGGAAGGGACTGTGACTCCACTTCCGTAACATCGTCCAGGATTAACGACGAAGGTAGCGAAAATCGTCAAACCTCCACTTTTGAAAATTTTTTACGTTTCCTTAAACACGTCTCAACATTGGTTTCTTCCAGGAAGCTTTACGCTTCCGTTTTTTCCCGATCCAAATCCTGGATCTTCTTGGGGAGATACCCATCACAGGAACTCTAGCACCCTGCCATGTTCCTGTGGATCTCCGGTTTGGGTCATGAATCAACCCTTCTGAATGCATCAACGCATTCTTGTCCGTGAGGCTCACCACTCCTTGGTTATGCAGACTCACGTCGATCAACTTCAGTATCATCGTGATAAGGATCCGGCCAACTCTCCGGCCAAACTCCAGGAGCGAGGGGAGAGTGATCCAGAGCATTTTTCAGCTTGATCTTTTGCTTTTCGTTCGTTCTTTGCTCTCTTTTTTTGTCTTTTCTCTGTTGTGGAAACGTTGAAGACCAAAAAGTGGCTGTGTCTCTCTCTCTATCTCTAGTGTGTGTTAGCATCATACCATCTGCCTCTTTAATTGTTGGATTAAAAAATCAATCCACGAGTCGGAATTAATCCGAGGCATTATAGTCCGTTCCTTCATTAATTTTCCTAAACCCTAATTAGAAAAGAAACTCTCGCCGCCTCTCTCCTCTGCCTCACTCTCACAACTCCCTCTACAAGAAAACGACTCACTACCTCCCCTCTCTCTCTACCACAACCGCTCTCGGATCGTCGATGTCTCAAATTGCAAGCGATCTGGTTCCCCTCCGTTGTTATCCCTTGTCGTCGTTGGAGGGTATGACGGATCTGGAGTCACTGTCGAACATATCCGAACCCGAATCTTACTGATCGTTCATCCTTTTAGATCCCCGACGATGGTGATAGCGGGATGAGGGCGATCTTGAGAGATGTCACATTCATCGTTGGATTTTGTAGATTACACGAGACAGTGGCGGACCCAGAATTATTGAAGAGGGGTGTCGCCGATAAAAATTATAATAATTAAGATAATAAAATAAAAATTTAATAGAAATTACTGAAAATTTATTTATAAGTTCACAACCTCATGTTTACTACGAATTATGACGATTTTTCATATTTGAGATTTTTTTAAAATACATTCATCGTTTATGTTGCAAATCAAACCTTTTTCGATATACACAACTACATAATCATTCATAAATTAGTCACTCAACTAAAGAGAATCGACCTACGTCTAAAATCAAATTAAATTAAAATAAATTAGTTTGCTACCAATCGGCTATTTTAGAAAAAACAAAGTATGCCTAAGTAATATCATTAGCATTTTTTCTCTAGTTCTATCAAATTAACCAAAATCAAACCACAATCTCCCATAAATATAGGCAATTCACCTATTAACTACAAATCAATAAGTTAAATTGGGTTATGGGTTACTTAAAACAAGCATGCTTATTTGATTTTACTTATTATTGTTAATTACTAATTATGACGAATAACTTTATAACATTAAAACTATTGTCATATAATGAAAGTGTGTCGCTTATAATTATTAGAGCGGTGTCGGAAGTTCCAAATTAAAAAATTTTGTACCGAAAATATAGAGGTCCTTCACAAAATTTTCGAGCGGAGGGGTGTCGGACGACACCACTCCCCTTGCCCTAGGTCCGCCCCTGACACGAGATGGTAGTGGTCGTGCTGCTTGCTGGGTCCGGAGCCTCTGGCTGAACTGCAAATGGGTTTGGGAATTCATGTGAAGCGTGCTCGGGATGGAAACAGAAGCAGATTTGCTACATATCTCTTTTTCCTTTTTGGTAGAAATACAGATCTCCTTCGTTGTAGTAGTGATTATATGTTTGAGGTAGTAGTGATATGGTATGTATTTACTTTCTGAATTGCTATTCGTCGCCCTAAAATTCAAATTTTATCGCCCTAAAATACAGCAAATTGACATATTTATCCCTCCGCCTTTTCTTGACGTAGACGCTCGACCGCCCATCTATTCCGACCTATGTGTGCCCAGCCAGCGAACCCTAGGCGAGGAGAAAGAACAAAGGCTGTTGTAGACTTCCCGCCCACATCTGCAACCTGTTCAGTCGCCGTAATTATTATTATTATTTTTTGTATTACTCGTCGGACGGCATCCGTCCCGACCTCGTCGGAGATGGGATTCCAATTCGTCCGACGGGTAGTACAGTCGGGTAAAGCAGGCGTTTCGATTTTGGCGAAGGGTAGGGACGGGTAGTGTTTACGTCTGGGCACAAGTTGGATCGGGCAGGGAACAATTCTGGTGTTTCCCTTAATACAAATCCAACTTTCGATCTGCCGCCATCCAATCCTTTTCCCCGCTGAATTTTGATGGTGGTGGGAGGTTAGATTGGGCAGGGAGTAAGATGGATTGACGGAAATGAATAAAAAAACTCAAATTGAATGTATCAGTTGTGGTACTATAACAATCAATGAAAGTTCATGGGAGACAATGAAGATGACTTCCTATTCTTTTTCACCGGTCATGACAAAGTTGTCGACGGGAAATGAGAAGCAGCAGCGGAGAGTCTCCTCCGGCCAACAGGTCTCGAGACCGCATAGCCCGACAAATAAATGAACCAAGGTCATTAAAGTAAATTTAATTTAATTAGGGCGACGAATAATAAAATAATAGGGCGACGAATAGCAATGCCCTTTACTTTAGGGTAAATGCCACATTTGGTCATTGAGATTACTAAATCGTGTTATGTTTAGTTACTAGAAAAATTTAATATTAATTTTGGTCACTCGATTTACTAAAATAGGTCATATTTATTCACTCTCTCGTTAGATTTCCGTCCAACGGGAGAGTGACTAAATGTGACATGTTTCAGTAATTCGAGTAACCTAAATTGATATTAAATTTTTTTAGTGACTAAACATGACACGATTTAGTAATCTTAGTAACCAAACGTGCCATTTACCTATTTACTTTAAATGTGATTTGTCCAGCAGTGATTATTTTTATAGATATTAGTATTTAGTATCCATATATATTACTAATCTAAGTATTAATGAATTTTGTGGTAATTTTCGGTGAAAGATGGCTAATAAAACCAGGAGAGAGAAAATATATATTTGATGTTAATTAATTAATTAAGTTTTTTAATTGTTCAAAATACCAAATAAGCCCTTCATTGCCAATCACCGTTAGATTTAACTTAAAAAAAGTGGATGATGGTTAGAGTTGTTAGCACCATACTAACTCCTATGAAGTTGGTACTCTAATTTCTCCCCAACGGCGCATATTTGGATTTTATTGATTATTTGTTTTGGTTATTTATGTGTTTAATTAGTAGTTTTCCTTTTTGTTGAAGTAGTATTAAGTTACCCAGTTAGTTTGGAATTTATTTTCCTATTCCTAGAAGGTTAGATTTATGTTTTTGTGGCCTCTATAAATAGAGGGTGTAAGACCTACGAATTAGTATCCAATGCCCAATATTCAGAAATCAATTACATTGAGTGTTTACTCGAGTTCCTTTGTGAACGTTTTTGCTTAATCTCTCCTTTGAGGATTCAGGAGAATTGAGTGGTATCTTATCAACTAGAGAACACGTCTAGTTGCGGGGAGCCTCGACTATATTGATTGGCCTTATACATGGGTTCAAGATTGTTTGATTGGTTTCATATACCAATTGGCCATTGTCACGAGTTCGGATCTATTTGATCGATTTCCGCTAGTTATCCTCTATTTTCATGTTCAAAAAGAAAGAAAGAAAAACCCCTAAATAGTTCAACGTGTGCAACTCTGGTGTTTTGTTCCACGTTTGAGTGGATTCTCGAATTATGATCATATCATCTAGACTATTTGGTACTTCAGCAGCTCTCTCCCCAGATAAAGTCTCACTCAAGATATTGAAAGAATTCAAGATTTTTTCTAGTAGTCATCAGCCATTCCAGTTGAGAGCACAAAAACTATTAGGTTCATTATTTAAGTAGTTCTTGTTTTTGTTCTATTTTAGCAGTTTGATGGTTGTAAACATACAATTGTCTTATTGAGAGGGAGTTTTTGCGAGGTACTTCCCTGCTTCAATAAAATTTTTGATTAACCATAAAAAAATATTTCTATATTTCTATTTTTTAGTGTGAAAAAATTAGTCCTTCAAATGTACATGTTTGTTGTAATCCTATAACTGGCATATCATTATCTTATCAGTGTCATATCGTGATCTTAATTCTTACCACCATAGTAAGACTGATCACACTCTCATCTCATCATATTATCACTGTGATAAAATGGTAATGCTATGATGTGATAGTGGTATGATGATTTCAATTTTTTTGTTCAAAGATAAAACTTCATACGATCTTACCATTGTCATACCAACATCATACCCTCTAATAAGATTTCATAATATCTTCTGACCACTTGCATACCATGATCATATAGTCAGATTGACAACACTCTCGTACCAGTATCACGTAATGATATTATCACTATGGTAACATCATGTTGTTATAGTAGTAAGATGACGTAAAAAATTTAGCTTAAAAACATCAAATATGAATATCATTTTGTAGAACACAACAAATCTTATTTTTCTGCACAAATATTTTTTGAAATTTGATGTAAAACAAATGAGATACATGATTAATTGAATTTTTACATAGAATATTTAAAAAGTGTTTTAACAACATGCATCAAAATCCGCATCAATCCAAAAAAATCATGTCATCTACCAAAAAAATCAGGTTAGTTGCTTCCAAAATCTCTTATTTCCATCCTCGCCCTTTTATAATACGAATCATTAAATCTCTCTTTTCTAAATTATAACCATTAAATATAATTTGATAGATACATACAAGAAGCATATTGTGTTGGAACTTAAGCCATATAAATTATCGAATTTGTTAATTATCTTAAAATTAGCCTAGTATTTGTGTAATTGATGCGGTAGAGCGTTGGGAAAAATATTATATCTTCGATAAAAAATATATTATATTCACCTGCAAGGAAAAAATATTTATTTCGTTTGGTAAAAAATAACGGGCAAGTCACCGTAACTTAGAGAAAACGGTCGACCTCTTCCACCAAGTGGTCTACCACTTGAGTCAACCAGTCTAGCATTTCAATAAATAGGTTGACCTGATGACACACTTACCTTCAAGTGGTCAACCTCTTCTACCAAATGGTCGACCACTTTCCAAGAAAATGGTTTACCACTTCCAGCAAGTGGTCTACCACTTGAGTCAACCGGTCTACCACTTTCAGAAATTGGTCAACCTGAAGACACACTTACCATCAAATGGTGGACCTCTTCCACCAAGTGGTCGACCAATTTCCAAGAAAATGGTCTACCACTTCGAATTAGTGGTTTACCACTTGAGGCAACCGATCACAAGACAATGATAGGATAAAAATAAGCAAACTTAGAATTTGAATAAAAGATGAAAGTCTCTATATAGTAAATCAAATATAAGAAATAAATATGCAGAACATTTTCCAAATCTACGGGAGAACTATCACTCGAGAAACTTGTCATCTATACTTACAGCCTTTGTACTAATTTTAAATTTCTTACTAGGAGCATATCTATTATTATTGGACTCTAATTATTTATGATTATATAGTACATCTTGATGGAGCGGGTGACACGAATGCAGGTATGGTCGACACGAATGCTTAGTACAAGAAGGATAGAAATAAGCTCGAAGAAAGTGAGGAGACGAGATTGGAGACCTCCTCTTCACTGATGTAGCGGAACGAAGAAACGTGCCTTGCGCTGAGGAGCTCCATAATGCAGATCTTCCGCATCTAGCGCCAGTAGTCCCCGTAAGGCGTAAAGCCGACATCCTTGCAGTTGTAGAAGATGATGCTAGCGACCACAAGAGTGAGATATGAAGAGAAGGCCAAGTCGTGGGGTTCTCAACAATATCAGCTGGGGTTGGTTCCCGATGAAGGGCAGCTTCCATGGCCCTGGCGGCGCTGCTGCAGATCTCTTAGCCGACAACACTCGGCATAACCAAATGAAGGAAGCTAAAAAGTAGTAAAAGTGGGGTCAACATCATCATCCAGTATTGCCCCAAATGAAAGTTGTTGTAGATCTCCATTATTGTAAGATTCCTTCCTCTCCCTTTCTTTCTTATTAGGTTTCTCTCTATTCTTCTTGGCGTATGTATAGATTGGAATAGGTTGATATATTTTTTATAGGAATGAGTAAGGTAGATAACTCCTCATTAGTAATTTAAATATAAACGGTATATTATTTAGAAAGATTAGAAGGAGTGAAGGCAACAGTTGACTTCTGACTATCAATGAGGGAAATTAGAATCGTGAAATCCGATGATCATCATTAAATTCGAGGGTAATGGCGTAAAGCTAATACTTAATATGGGTTTGATTGAAAAAATTTATAAGTTGAATTTTAAAAATTATTAAGATTATTCTCGTGTGTTTTCATATTATAAGTTTTTTTGAAACATATTATTTATTATTTGAACAACCAAGATTGAGAACGAAGAAGTTTCAATGCTTAGGTTTGAGGCAATGGGATAAACAATTAGAGAATTGGGATTTACTTTATTTTAGTTTCAGTTATGTATCGGCCAAATTTACCTGCATAGTAACCACTTTCGGCCAAATTTACCTGCATAGTAACCACTTTCGAGTTTGTCACAATAATAGCCAATTTTTAAAAAATATACAAAATAGTCAAAATTTTAGATGGTATATGACAAATCTAGCAATTTTCGTTACAAACTTTAACAGGTATTTGAGACCCCATCATTTATGTTAACGGTACACTGACTAGAATGCCAAATCGACGCACGCATCAGCATCATGTGACACGTACATGCCACATCATATTTTAGTTTAAAAAGTATTTTTTGCCCTACTTTTTACCTACCTCATCTTATCTTATTCCTCGCTTCTTTCCCGTCAATATCTTATAAACTCTTCGACGACATTTAACTCTGTCACTATTTGTGATTCGGCCTCATTTGTACACTTTTTACCACCGAGTTGCTTAGTCGTTTGAAGCATTTTTACTCCGGGAGGTTTGGTTTTACGCTGGGTTTTGCCTTGTTTTGGTGTTTTTCAGACTTTGGCAGGTGGAATCCACCCTGGAGTCGGAAGTTGGACGAAAGGGCGAAAAATCAAGTGAAAGGGTGGACGCAGCAACAAATTACGGTTTGGGCTGTGTGTTCACGGTCACTAAGACCGTGAACTGGAGGCGCTACCCGTGAACAAACAGGCATCCAGACAACAAATCATTTTCACTGGACACAAGTCAGTTCACGGTCGTAAGACCGTGAACTTAGGCTATTGCCCATGAACTGGACTTAGTGATGCGGCGCGTTTTGACTTGAGATCACGGTCCGGGCTTTCAATTCACGATCGTGAACTGGGACCATGATCTGAGCCCGATTTGTGTATATAAAGGAGGTTGAGCTGAAGGAAAAAGGAAGAGACCTAGTGAGAGAGACTTCTTCTTCTTATTCTTCAGATTTCGAGAGTGAGAAAGTGACGAACCAAAGAAGAAGAGAATCTAGGGTTTTATCTTCAAGCAAGGATTTGGGAATTCCTCCCCCAAAGGACACAAGGAGCAAGGCTAGCATCTCATTGATGGTTTTCCTTATTCACTCTTGTGTTTTCCCTTCTCCTAGCATGGAGTAGTCCCTTCTTTCACTTGGGTGTTTGTAAACCCTAGCTACAATTATGTGAATGCTCGTATGGATTGAATAATTTGTGTGTGGTAGTGTTTAATCTGAATGTGGAGGTATTATTCATGAATGATTGTGTTGTGTGAAAGTCTATCAATCTAATTGCCATTCTAATATAGGTAGAGAGAAAACCCCCCTTCCTTTCTTTGAAAGAGGCTTGAATGCTGGGTTTTCTTAGGCGATTCGTTGTCTCTTATCTAGGTTAATGCAGGGCAAACCTCTTATTTCGTATTAGCACCCAGGGTCTGTTGTGGTTGGCTGTACGAACTCCAATTCGAGGGTGAAGTCTTGGCAACCCTTAGTCAATAGGTCGAGACAGTCATGTTGGTGGCTTGGATCGAGTTCCCTTTCCTCGACCTAGAGACCAAGAGAGTGGCGCTTGGCTACTTGTTTCACTTCCCTACGGTTTACAACTCCCTTACCACACACGACCACTCGGTATAACAAGTCGTAATTGTTATCTAGGGTGAGTAACACCCGGTTGAAGCCTTCTCAATTTGTGTCAAATCCATTTACCTTTGCAAAACTTTTAGCTTTAGATCGTTGTTTTCACCAAAAATCAACCACTAAATGATGTTACTAACAATCGAAGTAGGGGTACATGAACCGGCTCGGGTCGATACTTAACCATACTTGCCCTATACTGCACCCAGTTAAGGTTTATACTTGGGCCTTAATTGGGAGTTTTATTGTGGTATTCGGAACGAGTCAAGTTTTTGGCGTCGTTGTTGGGGAACCAACGGTTCATTATTTTAAAAAAGATTGTTTGGTGTTAATCTAGATTTAATTTTCGCCTTTGTGTGTGCAAATCTTTCTTGGGCTAGACGTGTTGTGGTTCTTTTGAGTGTGTCCAGGGAGGTGTATGATCCTGAGCAATACGACACCTTTGGTGCCACTAGACGAGGATCTCAATCGCACTCTCAGACACTTGGCTAATGAGAGGGAACTAGCGGAGGCAAGAATGAGGATAGAAGAGGAAGTTGTAGTTGAGGAACAGGTTGATTCCAAAGAGGAAGGAAGTGAAGCCGAGATGGAGCCTAATCAACCCGCTCAAAGAGAAGCGGCCGCGGAGGAGCAACCAAGGACCATGGGCTACTACATGGCTCAAAGGCTGGCGGATATTCAACCCTCCATTCAACATATACCCGTGACCGCCAACAATTTTGAGATCAAGCCCGCCCTTGTCACCATAATTCAAAAAAATGCCCTATTCAATGGGCTTAACAACGAGTCTCCAAGGGAGCATGTTTAGAAGTTTATTGAGCTTGCAGGGACTTTGAAGATTAATGGTGTCCCCGAGGATTCTTTGAAGTTGAAGCTATTCCCCTACTCTCTTGCGGGGAATGCGTCTCGGTGGCTCAACAATAGGTCGGCTCTCTCGATCACTTCATGGGATGATATTCTCAATAAGTTTATGACTCGGTATTGCCCACCTTCAAAGACAGCGGAGTGGCACAAGAAGATCACCCATTTTGAGCAAGAGGAGGATGAGACACTGAGGGAAGCTTGGGAAAGGTACTCTGATTACTTCCTCCAATGCCCATATCATGGATTCGAGGAGCAATTCCGGATTGAGACCTTCTATGGTGGTCTCCACCAAGACGACAAGATCCTCATTGACTCCCTATGTCAAGGGAAATTGATGAACATGACTCCACCCCAAGTGATCGAGTTGCTTGAAGACATGACAAGTAAAGGGTATGATTGGGGCTTGACAAGAAGTGGAAAGAGAAGCACCGCAAGGGGAGTGCAAAGTGTAGGAGCGAGTCCCCCGCTTGAAGCCAAGCTTGATCGTTTGATTGAGGCACTCCTAGAGGACAAGAAGCATGGGTAGAGTCCGGTGTGGCGTGTGATGGTGTTCAAGTACCAACCACGAGATTTTGGATTGTCAAATGATGAAGGAATCAAGCACCCCCGAGGAGCAAGTGAGTTTCATTGCCAATGCTAGCGGTAACAACCCCTATAGCAACACTTACAACTCGGGGTGGCAAAATCATCCGAATTTCTCTTGGTCTTCTCCTACCAATCCAAGACCCCCCGGTTTCCAAGAACCAACAAGAAATTATCAACAAAGGCCTACTTTCATTCAACAAAGGCCGAAATTCCAAGCTCTAACTTCCAACATCCGTTTCAAGTTCAAGGAGGTCAAGGGTTCCAACAACCCGATAAGTTTGCAAAACATGAAGACCTTGTGACCACATTTGTGAGCCCGAGCACTCAAAATTTTGAGAAGATCGAGCAATTTATGGATGCGGCAACAACAAATTTTACGTTGGTTGAGGCGAGATTAAGGAACCATCAAGCAAGCCTTCAAAACTTGGAGGTGCAAATTGGAAATCTTGTCAGGATCCTCACCGAGAGGCCAAGGGGAGCCCTAACCTTTCAAACCATTGTGAACCCCAAAGATCAAAATTCTGGTTGCAATGCTATTCTTTTGAGGAGTGGTAAGGTTACACCAGAAGTTGTTCCTAAGAAAGTGAATAAAGAAGAGAAGACCCCTCCAATGGTCAATGATCTCGAAGAAGCGAGAGAAACGAAAGAAGAGCCTAAGTAGCCATTGTCGACGCCACCGCAAGTGGCTGAGTACAAGCCTCCTCTTCCTTTCCCCTCAAGGATGCAGAAGGACCGATTGGAGGCAGAGTGTGGAGGATTCATGGAGATGCTCAAGAAGCTCCACATCACCATCCCATTCTTGGAGGTCATGGTGCACATGTCGAGGTACGCCAAATACCCTAAGGGGCTTCTCGCCAAGAAGCCAAAATATTAAGACCTCGCCAATGCCACCTTAGGCAAGGAGTGCTCCGCCTTTATCCTCAACAAGTTGCCTAAAAAGCAACCTGATCCAGGTAGTTTCACTATACCTCTTTGCATCGGAAATCATCATGTAGAAAACTCATTGGCGGACTTAGGAGCAAGCATTAATGCTTTTTAAGAAGTTGCATTTGGGAGAATTGAAGCCCACTAGGCTTAGTGTCACATTGGCTAATCGCTCTGTCATTAGTCCTAGGGGTATTGTGGAGGATGTCCTAGTGCGAGTTGGCAATTTCTATTATCCGACGGATTTTGTTATCCTTGATATAGTGAAGATGAGGATATGCAATTCATACTAGGACGCCCCTTCCTTGCCACCACCAAGGCCTTAATTGATGTTAATGAGGGAACTTTGGTGTTGAGAGATGGAGAGGAGCAACTCACTCTTTCAATTCCTCCTAATGTTAAGAATGATGTTGTGAAAGAAATGCACTCGAGTGGTATGAATGGAAGTGGAGGTGAGCCTCTCAAGGCAAGCCCCACTAGTGTATGTGTGTTGCATTTGATGATGAGGTGCAGGAAACCAAGGCAGGTACTAAGCCTGGAGGAAGAAGAAGAGAGCATGGAGTGATAGGCTTCACCAAGCCTCCTCCCAACCAAAAGATAAGGATAAGGCGAAAGTGCCTAGCCAAGAGGGCCACCCTATGGAGCTAAAGATAGGAGGGGACAAACCTCTCCCCGAGACCATGGCGGATCCACTCTTGGTGGCTTCATGCCCTCAAGCATGATAGATCCACAACGTCGAGCTAGTGACATTAAACTAGTGCTTGTTGGGAGGCAACCCAACGAAGATTTGTTTTCTTTTCTTTCTTTTTCTATTTTTTTGTGTGTGAAGAGTTCCAGTGTTGAATTTGGGGTGTCACCGTGCCAAGTCTCTGTGTTTTGGGAAATGGTGTAATCGAATTAGGGGCACGGTTGAGTAGATTGAGTCAAAGATTTTTGGGATTGCCTTGTTTTTCACTCAGTTAACGGTTTGTGCTTCCAGTTCACGGTCTTAGTGACTGTGAAGTGGAGCCTCCATCCGTGAACTGCGGTTGCTCCCCCTGTTTTCAAAACTCAACGTTTAACCCCCAGTTCACGGGCTAGGGGTTATGTTCACGGTCTTAATGACTATGAATTGAGGGTTCTGCCTATAAAAGTGGCATGAACGGCTCATTTCACTTCACGATTGCCCCCTTTCGCCGGAAATTTTCAAATTTCCCCGGAAAATTGCGATTTTCCGTCGATTTCGGCGACCTCCGACCACCCAAACCCAAAACAAACCACAAACCCACTCTCCCCTCACCTAGGAACATGGGGCTAATTTTTTTTATCCGGCGAGTCTCCGGGACCCCTCTCTGGCAAGTTTTAAGCGCGTTTTTCGGCTCCCTCGCCCTCTCCTCACTTCCACCTTGACCCTGCTTGAGGCTCCAGGTTTGTTTTCAACTTTTTTCCTTATCATTTGTTGGAGAATCGGATTAGGGTGTGAAGTGAGGTGATTTTTTGAGAATTGATGCTTGAATGTAGAAATTAGGGCGAGGGATTAGCCGATTAATGTGAATGAATGATGTTTGATGATGCATGAACTTAATTGGTGGGCATGAATTTGAGTACAATTTGTGGTTGAACGTGAAAAATACCCACCAAGTGCAAAAATGTAAATGAATGTGAATCAATGATTTTGATTGATGGTTGGAAGCCATCGGGGAATGGTTTAGGTTTGATTTTCTGTGTTGATAATCCGTGAACCACATAGGACCATGCCTCAGTAAGATTTTTTTGCATTTAAACTTAATTGTCCAAAAGGCGGTCTTGTGAAAAGCCTTCAAGGCACAGGACCGTAGTGGAAGCCTGAGGTGGGGGAATTCTTTTCTCCACTTGATGTGAAATTGACAATTATTTCCACGTATGGTGTGTGTTTGGATGCTTTACATGATGGTCGACACGGAGCACGAGTTCATTTGTTACTTGGTGAACCACGAGCGGTACTGGGCCAAGTTTGCCCGGTGGAGACACAGTGAGGTTGGGCCTCATTGGGTGCTGGATCTAGACATGTTCAACATGTTCGGATGCTGGGCAACGTTGTCATGGATGCTCACTCACCCCCAGTGGAGGCAGCTACTAGTAGTGGACGAGCTCATCTGCCGAGAGCTCTGCGTGGAGTTGTACTCCACTTTCTCCCACGTCATTTCGGGGAGCAAGAGAAGTAGAACCTATGTGGAGTACCTAGTGGGAGTTCAGGCGAGGGTGCTGACATAAGATGGCTTTGCTCAGGCCATGGGGCTCGACCCCACCCACATGACGATCTGGAGAGGCAGTACACTGCCGACTTTCCATACCAAGCGACCTTCCACGCCATCTGCCGCCCCGAGCACCAGGAGGACGAGTTCAAGGGCTCCAACACCAACGTTGTGAAGCTTAGGATACCATGGAGGATCATGGACACCCTCCTGATGAGGTCCACCATCCTCAGTCTACTATCAAGGCACATGATCGCGAAAAAAGGGTTGATAGCCTTCCATTCCCTGAACAGGGCGGCAGATCCGCTCCATCTAGGAGGCGTGGTTGCTACCACCTTTGCTCGATGCTAGGACCGGGACCGAGTGGACACGATGCAGTTGGGTGTCATCATCACTAGGCTCGCCCGACACTTCGAGGTTGATGTGGCCCGATGTTCTATCATCGGCCGGACAGAGCAGTTTCCGGTGGAGACCATATACAACATGAAGCTAGTGCAGCCTGATCCAGAGGTTCCTCCCCTGGAGCATCGACCCACCAGAACTCCTGGCCGACGACGGCGCACCGCACAACCACCATCATCACCTGCATCATCATCATCCAGGGACGGGCCTCTACCTCCGGACCCCACCTCGAGTAGCGAGTGGATCGCCTCGAGGCGCATTATGTTGGAGTCACTGCTAGGCTCGACTGAATCGCCGATCTCATAGAGAGGATGGCTCAACGCCAGGGCATCCTCTCGAACGACGAGGAGTGATCTTGCCCACGACAAGGTAGCCGTCGAGGGAGACATGTGGCAGAGCCGATTTCTTTCGCCCCCCTTCTCCGCTTGCAAACTCTGAAATATTTTTATTTTTATTTTAATTTTCTCCTTAATTAGTGTGTGAACTAGTACTTTGTGAGTTCTTTATTGTGAATCATATTGTGAAACTTTGTTATGTGTAATAACCTCGCCTAAAGCGAGAATGTGCGTGTGTTTTGTTTTTCCTTTGAAGCTCAAACATCCTACCCCGAGAAATTCTCCAATTTTCATTCCCCAAGCCATGTGGTACCATCGTTCTACCCCCTATTTTACGCCATTGAGGACAATGTCAAGCTTAAGTGGGGGGGGGGGGGGGTAGTTTATTAGTATGCTTGTGTGTGTGAGTGAATGCTTGGAGCCTTGGTGTATGCCCAAATTTGAAAAATTTGTGGGCTCCAAGCAATGCATGATGAAAATGGCCGGTTGGTGGGTGAATCTCGTGCTTATTTGGCATCGACCTTGAATTGTTGCATGTAATCGAGTGCATCCTATTATGATGACTGAGAATGCATTAAGGTTGTGCAAAATCTTAGTTCTCATGTGTGCTTAAATGGCTGGATGTCTTGACTTGGTTACTTCTTGATTATAATTGCCATGCAATGAAGTTTTTGAATTGGAATAGATGATTGGGAGGCTAGGTAGCCATGCGAGTTTTGTTGATCATCTTTTTCATGTGTGATAGATCCATCTCGCCATGGTGTGTAACATTCACCGTTGTCACTAGTGAGTATGATGGAGGCATACGATTAGTCCACGCCCAAAAGTTGATTGTCCCGAAACATTTTATCCCCTTGTCAACCCATTGAGCCGAGTGATTTTGGGGGTCGTTCTAATGTTAGGAGCTTCATGCTTGTGGGCTTAATGGTGATTGAAAGAAAGTCCCCCACCCATCCTTTCTTCTTCGTAAAGTGTGAGTCATCCTTGTGTCTCGGAGTTCTCGCTTTTGAGGTTCATTGAGGTTCCGCATAGGTGGGGTTGCACGGTTCTTTCTAGAAACGAGAAGGTAGTGTTGGAGAGAAGTTCTTAAATGGATAGCATTGTTCGTTAAATGAAAAAAGTGGCATGAGTTTATGACTCGTCCCCAATATCACAATTAATTCCCGCCTAAGGTCCAAGTATAAACCTTAGTAGGGTGCAATACAGGGCAAGTATGTTTAAATATTGATTCAAGCCGGTTCGTGTACCCCTACTTCAATTGTTTGAAATATTATATATCGAATCGGTTTTGGTTGAAAAGATTACTAATTAAAGTAAATCAAGTAAAAAGTAAACGGTTTAGAAAGCTCTATGTGAGAAGGATCACTCGGGTGTCGCTCCCCCCTAACTACTACCATGGCACGAGGAATTGAATTAATTGTTACGGGCAAGGTGACCACGAACCGCTAGGAAACGCAACTATGGTCGTAGACCACACTCTCGTTTGCCAAACCAAGGGATACATTATAGGCTACTCAAGTAGCCCTCTTGGTTAAGGCAATCGATGGTTTACTTACTCTCTCACTCAACCCAATGGTTGGTCAGCTTAATCGCGCATAACCAAATTGCTTAATTCAACATAGAGGTTTGCCCTACATTAACCTAGATAGGTGGCTTAAAAAGCCCAAGGTTCCCAACTCAATTGAGCCTCCCTTGAAAGGGGGTTTTCCTTCTCATCTAGGTTAGAATCTCCAATCGGATTACTAAGCACAAACATGCACAATCAACATGAAAAATACCTTATTCATTGAATTAAACAACACCCATAAACAATCATTCAATTCACCCAACAACTACATGGCAAATAGTTAGGCTTTCACAACACCCAAGTGAAAAAGAGTACTACTCCATGCTAGAAAGGGGAAGAACACAAGAGGAAGAGGTAGAAACCATCATAGTGATGCCTCCAATCTCCTTTGAGCTTGTGTTGATCTTCTCTTGGGGAGAATCTTCCCAATCCACCACTTAGAGCAAACCCTAGCCTTCTTTCTTTATTGGTTCGTCCTTTCTCTCTCTAAAATATGAAGAAGAAGACACTTTCTCACACTTGGGCTCCCCCTCTCTCTTCTTTTCAGCTCACATTATATACCAGGATCGGGCTCAGTTTACGGTCGTGAAATCTTCAACACGTCCGTTAACACAGAGCGCGATGTCGAAACGCAACGCTTCGCCATCAGGAGTTCACGGTTTGGCCTCAATCTTCACGCTCTTGTTGACCGTGAACTCGTCTCGCGGTAGTAACTGCAGAATTCTCCCTGGACGCATCGTGGTTCACTATTTTGGGCTTCAGTTCACGGCCATAGTGGACCGTGAACTGCGCCTGGATCACCCTCTTTTCCAGGTCTTCGCCTCTTTTCGTCCAACTTTTGACTCCGGGGCTGGTTTCACCTGTTGAATCCTGAAACACACTAAAACGCACAAAACCTAGCGTTAAACCACCCTTTTAGGAGTCTAAATGCTACAAACGCCCAAGGGAAACAAGGATAAAATGTGTGCAATCAGGCCCGAATTAGTTTAGCTCTCTAGTACCCCCCTCGAAAAAAAAAGAGAAAAAGAAAGAAAGAGCAAAAAGAAAGAAAAGAAGAAAAAAAAAGATAATAAAATGGGGTCAATAAAAGTAGAGAGTGGTCACAAAAGTCTAAGTGTATGCTCTTGAAAGGGTTTCTTGGCACCCAAGTCATTAAAACACCTAAATTGCTTGATGACCTCCTTCACTACTAGGTTTGAAATGTGAATAGCAAGATAGGCCGAAGAAGTATGTTTGAATGTAGTTCGTGATTGGTAGCGGTTTGGAAGAAGGGAATTGTGGTTTTTGGCCGATGCTAGTGGCCTTTGTTGTAGGAAAGGTTCTTAATCGAGACCATAGAACCTCGGGTTTTAGGTTGAAGATGTAGGATCTCATGTCATGTTTGCCACCACTAAAAAATGAGTGAGGGAGATTGAGAGTTGTGGCCAGGATTCAGATGTGACAGTGATCTCATAATGAAACATGATGGTTTTGAAATAAGATGGATCACAACCAGGCCCTCGAGTGATGTTGACATAAAACATTCGGACCGCCTCGAGACAGTAGCTAACCAATGAAATCCACCCAAGACCATCAAGAAGAGATGGAATATTCATGTCATATTTTGAAAAATCAGAAGGCTGTATGGATTATGAAGGATAGATGGGACGATCCCGGAACCTACGAAGATTTCTATTGTAAGCTGCAGCATTGCTGAAACCCTTATTGTTGAAAACCGCAGCAGGATGCAGTTGAGCATTATTGATGGCCATTGTGAACAGTAAGCAGAGAATAGATTTTTGATAATTGATGGAGGGATGGAAGACAGAGTCCTAGAATCGCTGAAATATATAAAGATCACTAATCCTAGAGAAGGTTCGAGAAGGTAGGATAAGGAAGGTTTAGATGAGATTTGAAGATAGTCGAGATACTCAGAATTTTTTAATCAGGAAAAGTCTATATTCTCAGGATCCAAGCGATTCAATCTCATCAAGGGAAAACATGCCAAGTTCATGACGAATAGTAAAAATTTGTCTGCGCTAAGATTTTGGTAAAGATATCAGCCCACTGCATATCTGTACTAATGAACTCTACACAAATTGTTCCTTCTTGGACCAAGTCACGAATGAAGTGATATCTTACTTCAATGTGCTTGGTGCGGGAATGTTGAATAGGGTTCTTGTCATGTTATTGCACTGGTGTGGTCACAAAGGATAGGAAGGGTACCTACATCTAGACCATAATCTTGGAGTTAGTATTTCAACCATAATAGTTGAGTACAACTGATTCCAGTAGCAATATATTCTGCTTCCGTAGTAGATAATGCCACAGAACTTTTTTTTTACTTGCCCATGAAATCAAGGAAGTTCCTACAAAATGACATCTTCCAGATGTGCTCTTTCTATCAGCAGCACATCCTGCATAGTCTGAATCGCTATAACTAACTAGTTATAAGCTAGAGTCACAAGAATACCACAATCCCAAGTGAGAAGTGCCACTTAGGTAGCGAAAATCCTTTTGACAACGGTTAGATGACTCATTTTAGGACACCCTTGAAACCTTGCACACACACAGACACTATACATTATATTAGGTCAACTGGCTTTCAAATACAATAACGACCCAATCATTCCACGATACATCCTATCATCAATAGAAATTCCAGACTCATCTTTTGATAATTTGACTGTTGATCCCATTGGAGTTAAGGCAGATTTAAGATTTTTAAAGTTGAATCTGTCAAGCATGTTTAGAAGGTATTTGATTGATTCATTTTGTTCCAAGTATGGCTCTACTTTCTGGTTTTGGAACAAGTTCCCATGCATTATTTCTTATAAATTGATTCATTTCTTCATGCATTGATGCATTCTAGTATTCATCATCTAAGGCTTCCCTTACAGTTTTAGGTTCAATTAAGGAGACAAAGGCAGTAAGCACATCTGAAGTTTTAGATCGAGTAACAATACCTTGTCCTATGTCTCCAATGACCAGCGAGGGTGGATGTCGCTTTCTGATGTGAGCTGGAGCTTGAGGTTCATTCTCCTTTTCTGATCTTTCATATTCGTGTGCCTTGGTATTGTCTTCGACCACCATTTCCTTCATCATTCCTTCTACTATTGTTCTTCCAAGTCCAAAATCCTCTGAGTCGTCTAGACTATCTGCACACTCACTTGAGGTTTCATCAAATATAACATTGATGGACTCCTCTACTTTGAGGGTCCTTTTGTTGAATATCTATAGGATCTACTATGTGTCGAGTAGCCTAAGAATATTGCTTGATCTGATTTGGCATCAAATTTACCAAGGTTATCCTTGGTGTTTAACACAAAGCAATTACGCCCGAAGGGATGAAAATATTCAAGATTTGGTTTTCTCTCCTTCCATAGTTCATAAGGTGTTTTATTTAACTTAGATCGAATGAGAGCTCTATTAGTTATATAGCAAGCTATCTTAATTACTTCTGCCCAAAAATGTTTTGCCAATCCATAGTCATTTAATATGGTTCTAGCTATGTCTATTAAAGTTCTTGTTTTTCTTTATACTACTCTGTTCTGCTGGGGAGTCCTAGGAGATGAGAAGTTATGTGAAATGCCATGCTCATTACAGAAGAGACTAAATTTATCATAAATGAATTCCCCTCCATGATCACTTCTAATGCCAACAATTTTATTCCCCTTTTCATTTTCAATTCGCTTAGCAAGAGTTTTGAAGTTTTCAGAGGTTTCATCTTTTGAAGAAAGAAAAAGAATCCATGTAAATCTAGAGTAATCATCCACAATAACACATGCATACTGGTTTCCACCTATGCTCTTGATGTTTGTAGGACCGAAAAGGTCCAAAGGTCTTTTGGTGGAAATTACAGTTTTACTTTTAAATGAAGACCTAGTATGGTTACCTTTTGCACAAGCTGCACAGAAGAATTCCTTCTTATTATGAATTTTAGGAATACCTCTAGCAAGTCCTAGATTCACTAGTCTAGAAAGAATCCCTACATTTACATGACCTAGTCTTATGCCATTCCAATTGATAATTTTGATCCATTGAAACTAGAAAAGTCTCATTGAGCATGGCTTTATCATTTAGATCTATAATGAACAGTTTTCCTTTTTTCTTTCCTGTGAATAAGACCTATTTACTCAAGATATTCTCTACATAGCATGAATCCGGTTCAAATAGTACCCTATTTTCGTTTCCACACATTTGGCTTATGGACAGTAAGTTGTGTTTAAGACCTTCTACCAACATGACATTTTTTCTTGAAGGAGTTCGACCTACCTGACCTTTTCCTAGAATACTCGTGCTGAAATTATCACCAAATTAAACCTTACCTTTCTTTCCCAAGGTAAGCTTTGAAAACAAGTTTCTTGAACCTGTCATGTGGTGTGAGCACCCGCTGTCCAGGATCCATTCACTGTCATCCATGCTCACTTGGAGACAGACCTGCATAGTCATGATTTTACCTGGGTGTTGGTATCCAAATTTGTTTGGATACTCTTAGTGCTTTATTACAGTATCTCTTTAAATGACCTAGTTTGCTGCAATTATGACACCTCATGTTTTTTAACGTGTTTTCTTTTGTAATCCGTCTCCTACCGTTTGCAATATAATGCCCGTCCTGATGACAATAGAAACATCCAACATTATTTTACCTTCCCCTTTTAGGTGCATTTGTAAATCTAGCATTTGGTACTTTTACTTTCCCACCTCCTATCTTGAACTCACCTATGCTAGCATGACAATCCTCGCTGCACTTACAATTTGTATTATTCTGTAATTCTTTTAATTTTTGAAGATAAGTTTTAAGGACTTCATTCTCAAGAAGAAATTGCTTAAATTGATTCTCTAAAACCTGTTTATCTTCTTTCAACTTGCCATTGGCATTATTAATGCTTAGGAATTCAGCTTTTTGTTTGATGTGCTTAAGTCTAACATTTTCGAATTCTTCTTGAATATTTCTAATAGTATCAATCATTTCCTCACATTCACTATAATCATCAGAATAGTAGTCAATGAGACTTACCTGAGGTGGTTTGGAGTCATCATCACTTGCTTCCAACACCATGTATGCAGCATGTCTAATTTCATCATCATCTTCTTCTTCTTCTTTTTCACTACAGCTCCAAATTGCGGCATATGCTTTTTCCCTTTTCATCATTGGATATTCGGCCTTTATGTGACCTAGCCTTCCACATTTGAAGCATCCAACCTGAGATTGTTGTTTTTCATTTGAAACCCCTTCCTTTCCGAGTCTTGGCAATGAGCGATTGAATTTTGGTTGATGATCTCCTTCCCTGGTATGATTGATCAATCCTCCTCTTCTATTTTCTTTTCTCAATCTCATAAGCTTGGCCACATGTTTGCTCAGTATGGCTAATTCCTCATCTTCCATTACATCGAGACTATCAAAGTCTTCTTCTAGAGCAGTCATCTTGAAGGCTATGCTTCATCTTTCTTTCTTCGATTTTTCAGCCTCTTACCTTTTCAGTTTTTATTCATGTGTTATTAAGGATCATATGAGCTCATCAAGGCTGAGATTTGTGAGATCTTTTGATTCCTCAATTGCGGTGACCTTTGGCGTCCATTTCTTCGGCAGTGCCCATAGCACCTTTCTGACTAGATCACTGCTCTCGTATACAATTCCCAGATTCATCAAACTATTCATAATAGTCGTGAATCTTTCATTCATCTCTTTGTCTGATTCTTTAGGCTTCATGACAAAAGACTCAAACTCTTACTTCAAACTATTGATTCTTGATATCTTTACATAATTCGTACCTTCATGAGCTACTTGAAGTTTATCCCAAATATCCTTTGCAGATTTGCATCCAGTGACACGATGATACTCCTCTGGTCCCAATGCACAGTACAGTAGATTAGTGGCTTTAGAGTTCAGCTGGTAATTCTTCTTGTCAGTTTCTGACCATTTACCTCGAACTCCTTTCACTTCCAGTGGTCAATATGCCATTAAGAGAACTTCTTATTACATATAAGGTTAAGAATGATGTGTAGAACCAGAGTTGAGAAGTTTACATGCTGATTGTAACATTTAGGGCACTCGCTTTTGTAGTGTCTCATCTTATGGCACTTAAAGCACTCCACCATGTAACGATTCTAGGTTCTACTCCCTCTTCTTCTTTTTCAACCTTAATATCCTCCTCTTTCATGACCTCTGCCTCTTCTTCCACTAAATTCATGAGTGGCTTTAAACCCCGATCGTCTTCTGTTGATTGCTTCATAAAAATTTGCTCATGACAAGAAAAGAACTTTGCAAAGCATCCACATACAAAGTGTCAATATCTTTGGATTGTTCAATTGAGCGGACAGTGTAATTGAACCTCTCTATGATAGTTCTCAAAATATTTTCAATTATATTTTCATCTTTCATATGTTACCCACAGTTTCTCATTGCATTTGCAATCTCCATAACTCTATCAAAGTAATCATTCACAAATTCACCTTCTTTCATTTCTAATACCTCAAAATTCCTTTTGAGTGTTCGGAGGTGTGATTTATGAACTCTTGAATTCTCGTGAAACTTGGTTTCATGGAGATCCACAGATCTCCTATTGTTGTTTTGTTGGTAATTGTATTCAGGATGATCTTTTTAATTGACCTCAATATGTAACTCGTTTCTTTTAAGTCCTTCATACGTTTTTCCTCCAAGGTTTTTAGCTGAGTTGCTGACAAGTCTTCTCCAGATATAGTTCCTTGAAACCATCACTCGCCATTGTTGAATAGTCCTTGGACCTCAAGAGATTTTACATCAATAAACTCCAATGTTCACTGTCCCTATTAAACTTGGGAATAAAAACTCCACTGGTCTCACTCATGATTACATTCACAAAACACAGAAACAACAAATGCCTCATAATAACTCTCATATTTCCCAACCCGTAAAGCATATGTGCTTCACTCATTTCTCTTTGTTTCTTGGTTTCAGTCAACAAGTAGGTTATGATACCACAATGTTGAATCAAACATGAGGCAAACTAACAAATCGTATTCCAAAACTCAAAAGCAAACTTAAGTAAATGACTCTTTGCCATCAAACTCGGAAACAACTTGAACAACCTCAAACAACTCGGCCTCTCAACAATGTCCTTGACTTCTTCAACCCTGAAACTAGAGCACATGGCCAACATAACTCGACAGAACTCAAAATGTAATGAACTAAAACAACACACTTTATTCAAACCTAAATGGACCTCTTTATTGGTGCCAAAATCCTTCCTGACTACGGCTCGATCTTCAGCTCCCACAACTTCATGGATAAGAATTAACAATAACCTTTCCAAATTGCCATATATTAATTAGGGCATCGCACCACCCATCAATAGCTAGCTGAAGTAGGGATGAGGCGCAGTAGCTGTTTGCTTGAGATGGAGAGTCCAGACTGTTTTGTCAAATCTAGGTGTTGAAGTCCAACGCGAATTTTCCAGTCAAAGTGGAAGAGCATATTGGCTAGGCCCAGTTGAACAGTAGCTAGTCCGAATAGCATGCCAGGGCAAATCCTTCTTCCGGCACCAAATGTATATACTCGAAGTGTGCTCCTTTATAGTCAATAGATGAGTTCAAGAACCTCTCTGGGTAAAACTTTTCGGGATCGGTTTAATAACTAGGATCTCTTCCTATTGCCCAGACGTTGACTAAAACTCTATTTTTTGCATGGATAACAAAACCATTGATCTCAACGGTCTCTCTTGTTTCTCTTGGGAGTAGCAAGGAACTGCAGGATGTATTCGCATGCTCTCTTTGATCACTGCATCTAAGTAGGTCAGCTCATGGAGCCGGTCTTCTCTAACATTTCCCTTGTCACCAAAGACTCGCCTCACTTCTTCTTGTGCTAGTCGTAAAACATTTGGGTTTTGAACCAAATTAGACATAGTCCACTCGGTTGTGCTCGTTGATGTATCCAATTGCCTCCATAATCTGCTCAACCACCGCCATGAATGTTTCCTTCTCTGTCGCCCGCAACTTATCGAAAGCTGACCTGCAAGTATGTACAGACGGGAGGATAGAAAGAGAGAAAATCTCAAATCTCAGGTATATATAATGATGGAATGGGAGGGCGCCGAAGCATCTAATCAATTTTGAAGGTCATGTTCCATAAATTAGATGAAGTACAAAAAAATTAAATATAATAAAATTAAAAAAATTCAACCTTCTAATTTAAAATTGATTTATAAAACATAAATTATCATATTATGTTAGTTTTTTACTATAAGCACTTTCTTTATAAGCATCGTGTTACATGAGCTAAATTTTCATTGAATGTTTCAAAATGAAGGTTAAAATAATTTTTTTCAAAAAAACAATTTTAGCAAATTTATCAGAAGCGAAGTAAAGTATGAACTTATATGTTGAGCGATTCACACACTACTAGATCTATCAGTATGAAGCTGTTAAAAATCGTTAATAAATTGTTGTCTTAAACACTAATTTTATAACTAACACAAAATTATACAAAAAGGTAAAATTTTAATTCTAGACATTCCTTATATGAGGGTGATAGTAGATAACTAAATTGGGAAATTTCTTTTTTCTATGAATATGAGGAGGAGATTATAATAGTGAATTAAATTGGGAGAAATTAAAAATTTTAATTTTTTAGAAATAAATTGTGGAAAATTAAAGTAGAGCATTAATTGATATGAAAAAATTATAATCATAATTTCAAATTAAATATAAATAATATTAAAATATCAACAAATTTGGATAAAATACGTATATTATTAAACGTGTTATAATTGTTCAATCCGGGAGACATGAAAAACATAGATGGCCCTACAATAGTATGAAAACAAAAATTATAAACGAATTGAGTACGAATACGAGTATTAAACGGATTTTTTGTAGCTATGCATCCATGTACCTGGAGGTAACGTTGTTGGTCATCGAAAATAGCATCTCTCTGATGCCGACGCCTTCCTCATTACTCGCAGTTGTTGTAGCGACACGAATGCGGGAGACGAGAGTGGACACCTCCTGCTCTCTGATGGAGCAGAACGAAGAAACGCGTCTAGCACTGAGCAGCTCCACGATGCAGATCTTCCGCATCTGGCGCCAGTAATTCCCGTAAGGCGCGAAGCCGATGTCCTTGCAGCCATAGAGGATGATGCTCGGGGCCAGGAGACTGGGCCTGGAAGCGAAGATCAAGTCGTGGGTTTTCAGCACCAGTTTCGCGCCTTCTGGGTTGGAGATGACCACGTTGGCCACCTCCCCGAGCTGCAGGCTCATGACGGGCCCGTATCTCTGGGCCAATTCCTCCACTGAACATCAGCTGGTGTACGTTCCCAAAGATGGGCAGCTTCCATGGCCCTGGCGGCGCTGCAGATCTCTTGTGCCGACAACACTCGGCAGCCCCAAATGAAGGATGCTAAAAATAGTACGAGTGGGATCAGAAGCAGGGTCGGCGAGATGGAGGAGATGTGTATCATCATCAATTCATCATGAAGCTCTCTCTCTATTCTTCTTGGTGTTTGTCCAAATAGGAACGACTGATCTCTTCTTGTTATTTTTTATTTTTGGTGAAATCTGATCTCTTCTTTTTCTAGGAAGATTGGAGGAGGGAAAGCAATAGTTGACTTCTGGGCGGCCACTAATGAGGAGAATTGAACCAAATGATTATTACTAAATTTGAGGGTAATGGCGTATTGTAGTTATAATATTAATCTGTTAAATTTTTTTTTTATTATTATTCTCACTTGTAAGGCCTAGTAGCGGGGGAGGGGGATTGAAGATGAGACCTCTATGTGCAAATCCACTTGTCCACTAGCTAGGTTGGATCTCTTTCGCAAGTGAACTTATTTTCGTTAAAATATAGGAATTTTTATTTTTTATTTTGATAATCATGATCAATAAGTAATTAGCGACATTACAGTTTGGTTTAATGGTTGAATAATCAACTCCACTCACTAGAAGTCAAATGCTGTCTGGTGACGACTTCGCTCCAACAACTCCAATCACAAAAGGAGACAGTTGTTGATCAATGGCCAACTTATGTATTATTCTTGTATAGTCTAAATTCCGATTTTAATTTTATGATTTTATCTATTGGTCCTGATTGACTCGCACGAACCTACCCCACAATAAAATCCTGAATAAAGTTCAAGTTTTTAAACTCTAGTCGGGTGCAGTATAAATAAGATATCAACCCGGGTCGGTCTGTCTATTCCTACTTCGGTTGTTTTAATCATTATCTAGCAACAAAGTTTAGGTTTAAAAGTTTGCTAATTGTAACAAAATAGGACAAAGGTGAATGTTTTTGAAAACTCTTTTGTGGAAGGATCACTCGGGTGTCGCTTCCCCCTAACTACTACCATGATATGTGAATTGGAACGATTGTTTTGCGCAAGGTAAACGCGAAACGCAGAGGGATGCATATATGGTCGGAGACCACAATCTCAATTGCTAAACCGAGGTGAACATTAAAGGCCGTATCAATCGACTCTCTCGGTTTAGGCAATCGGTAGTTGAGTTACTCCCTCATCAACCCTGAAACACACTAAAACACAAAGAACCAAGCATAAACCATAAAACCAACCTTTTAGGAGAGTGAATTTGCCACAAACAACTAAGTTAAACGGGGCAAAACATGTACATTTAGGCCTGAATCACTCCCCCACATGATTTTACAATAAAATTTTGGAAACTTAAAATCCCATAAAATTCTGATTTAAAACTATACGATTTCTACGATTTTGTACGATTTCAAGGTTCATGTCAATTGGAGCAGAATTAGGCCGTTCAGGTCAGGGTTTGACCATGAATCGGGTCAAGTTTACTTCCTCCGATCCAACATAATGAACAACATAACACTAACCCGATTCGCGACCCTTAATTTATCTTAGTTCTCTTCCTCATATCTTCCTCTTCTGGAACCAAAGCCCAACTCCTTCCATCAATGATTTCTTCTACCCTCCCAATTAGCTCGTAATTTTTTTCCCACCACCCTCACACTTATCCAATCTCCATTCTATTGGAAGCTTTCGTTCATCTCTCAACACCACTATCTCCACCTTTTATTGATTAAGAAGGGAAATATCATTAATCGTGTAAGCTGTAAAAGTGGGATCAACATCTTCATCTAGTATTGTCCCAAATGAACGTTGCTGCAGATATCCATTTAGTTATATTCTTTCCCTCCCTTTCTTTCTAAATGTGTTTCTCTCTGTTCTTCTTGGCGTATATATAGATTTTATTTTTAATGAACGGCATATGTATAGATTGGAATAGGTGGATATCTTCTTCTTTTTATTTTATTTTATTATTCTATTTTATTTTATTATATGAATGAGTAATGTATATAACTCCCCATTGGTCATTTAAATATAACAGTATCCCTAGAAAGATTGGCGAAGTGAAGGCAACAGTTGACTTCTGACCACCAATGAGGGATATTAGAATCGTTAAAACCGATGATCATCATTGATTTCGAGGGTAATGGGACATTGTAGTTAATATGGGTTCAATTAGAATTTTGAAACAAATATATAAGATGGAATTCTAAAATGATTATGATTATTCTCATGTGTTTTCATATTATGAGTTTCTTTTTTAAAATTTGGATAACTAATTATACGCAATTACTGCTCAAGTAGTGCTTGATTACATTTTTGAAAATTTTATGAAGATCAGGCGGGGTCGGATACTATGCTAATCCCTAAAGGGGTAGTGATTTTCGACACCCTCCTTTTGATTGGTCAGTTTTATACTTTATTATTAGACAAGTATTAATGGCTGTCCCAAATAAATATGGATGGAGAAAGAATTAATTGTCATATTAATTATGCACGAGAAGGAGGCAATTTAGCTGAATCCCCTTTCCCTATGTGCCGTTTCTACTCCCTTTCCCTTTGTTTCTATTTCCCCCCTCCCTCCTCTGCTATTTCCCCTTGTTTCTTTCCATTGTTGTGGAGAACCATAGCTCTGGTTCATCATTACATGGCTGGCGGATATCCCCGCCGCCCTTACAACAAGTCCGACCATCCATGTCGTCGGCCGTCTGCCGTCCTCCGTCTTCCATCTCAAACATCACCTTCCAACAACTTCCTCTTATCCACGGCCTGCGCTTGATCTTTTCCTGTTGACCACCGTCCTTCCACGGTAGAGATTCGATCAACCCTAAGTGGCGGCGACAGAATCTGAAGGTGAGGGTGGTACCACTAGGCGGCAGACGAAACACACCAATGGACTGGTACATGTACCAGTGGAGTGGTACGTGTACCAGTGGAGTGATACGTGTACCAGTGGAGTGGTACGTGTACCAGTGGAGTTTGGAATACATCGTCATGAAAATATTGTGGTCTCCACCACTTTTGAAGTTTGGAATTGATTTTATTATTTTTCTGTTGTCGTAATTATTGGTCAACTTCTTTCAATGTCATTGAAATATCTTTGCCGACGAGTAATGAATAGAAATGGTCTTCGCACAACTTCGGCGGTAATCATACTACTTCAGTGGTAGATATATCCCACTGAACTTGTACTATACCACTAGACTGGTATACATATCAATTAACTGGTACTTATACCACTATACTGGTACTTATACCACTGAACTGATACTAATTAAGACTGTCCTTAATATACCAATACTCATACTTACTTGATCATGAAATATAATTCTGGCACAAGCAACACAATAAACATTTAAATCAGTCAACAAAATAGGAACTTTCTATTAGTAGCCAAAAGTTGTGTTACAAAATGGGTTGCAAAATCAGGGAAATGCCAACAACAATGCCAAAAGCAATAAATTATCATTCGAATGTGAATAAACATAAAGTCTTCACAATTTTTTTAAGCCTAAACAGGACATATGGTTACTAGTACCACTCCACTGGTACATGTACCACTCCACTAGTATCACTCTACTGGTACACGTACCACTCTACTGGTACATGTACCAGTCCATTGATGCGTTTCCTCTGCCGCCTAGTGGTACCACCCTCACCTTCAGATTCTGTCGCAGCTTTTACCACTGTTCACCACTGTTCAAACTCTCCACTTTCACTCCACTGGTACACGTATCACTCCACTGGTACACGTACCACTCCACTGGTACATGTACCAGTCCATTGGTGTGTTTCCTCTGCCGCCTAGTGGTACCACCCTCACCTTCAGATTCTGTCGCCGCCACTTAGGGTTGATCGAATCACTACCGTGGAAGGACGGTGGTCAACAGGAAAAGATCAAGCGCAGGCCGTGGATAAGAGGAAGTCGTTGGAAGGTGATGTTTGGGATGGAAGACGGAGGACGGCAGACGGCCGACGACATGGATGGTTGGACCTGTTGTAAGGGCGGCGGGGATATCCCCTACGTGTTTTCCTCCTCCGACGAGCAACCCACCAGGCGGGTCGGAGGCGATCCCACTGCGACGCTGCCCGATGTTTCCGATTGCGAAGGGTTGCGGCCGGGTTCTAAAGTCGATGGTTCGGGACGAAAGACAGACGACTTCCGACGGGAGGGATGGTTTACAGCGGCGATTTGATGAGTCGGCGGCGAAGGGTTGCTTGCGGGTTCTGAATCCAGAGATATAGAAGGGGAAGGAAACTGAAACGGTGAAATTAAAAAAAAGGTAAGGGGGAATGAATAATTATGAGTGGGGGAAGGAACCCCCTATTTACTTCTTTCTCTTTTTTGATGTAATTAATTACTGAATTAATTACCAATTAACAACTATTTGCAATGACCATTAGATTAAGACTATCTAAAATGGACGGTAAACAAAGTGGGTGTCGAAAATCACTACCCCTTTAGGGGTAGTCAAGCTAACCGATCCCAGATCAGGCTCGTCTGAAGGAAGGAAAAAGAATTTCAGAGGTGCATTTGATGAAATATCAAATTTCAAGGCCCATAATTAACTGTATACCTTACAGAGTTTGAAATCATCGAGTATTAATTAACGGCAGCATACAAGCCATCAATTGCTAGCTGTAATAGGGATGAGGCGCAGTAGTTGTTTGCTTGAGAGACTAAGTCCAGACTGTTCAGTCAAATCCAGGTGTTGACGTCCAACGGGAAGTTTCCAGTCAAAATGGAAGAGCAAATTGGCTAGGCTCAGATGAACAGTAGCCATTCCGAATAGCATGCCAGGGCAACTCCTTCTTCCAGCACCAAATGGTATATACTCGAAGTGTGCTCCTTTATAGTCAATAGATGAGTTCAAGAACCTCTCAGGGTAAAACTTTTCAGGATCGATCCAATGACAAGGATCTCTTCCAATTGCCCATGCATTGACTATAACTCTAGTTTTGGCCGGGATCACAAAACCATTGATCTCAACGGTCTCTCTCGTTTCTCTTGGGAGTAGAAATGGAGCATGAGGGTTTATTCGCATGCTCTCTTTGATCACTGCATCTAAGTATGTCAATTCGTGGAGCCGGTCTTCACAGACGTTTCCCTTGTCACCAAAGACTCGCCTCACCTCTTCTTGTGCTAGTCGTAAAACATTTGGGTTTTGAACCAACTCAGACATAGTCCACTCAATTGTGCTAGCTGTCGTTTCCATACCAGCAGTGAAAACATCCTGGTATGATCACAACAATATCAATTAGCAATGGTAACAATGAGAAAATAAGAATGTAGCTAGCTAGGTAACAAGTAAGAATGTGTTGATACTAACAAGAATAACGGCTTTGATGCCGTCGGTTGTTAAGGGGAGTGAAAGGCCCCCGGTCCGTTGAAGACTGAGCAGAATGTCAACAATGTCCTCTGTTTTATCATCATCGCCCTCATCGTCATTATGATGTTGTATTTTTCTATCTGTTTTGTCTCTGTGTTGGCGGATGATCTCCTCAAGCACGGAATCCGCTCTCTGATGAATCGCCATGAGCTTGGCTTGATAGCCAGTAATTACAGGGATGAATTTGAGGGAAGGGAAGAGATCTGACAATCCGATGCCTTCAAATGACTCCACAATCCGCTCAATTACTGCCAAGAATGTTTCCCTCTGCATCGTCGGCAACTTACCAAAAGCTGACCTGCAAGTAGGTACGGAATGCAGAGACAGAAACAAAAAACAAAAGTCTTAAATAAAGTTGAGAGGACGACAATTATACATTATTGATATTGGGCGTATATCGTGCACATTTGTTTAAAATCATATACGTATGTGATTATAAAATATTTACAATCCTGCATACATATATTTGTTATGGAGAAGAAATCGATCAAGTTTGCCGACCGGTGAGAGTCCATCAACTGGTGAAAGATAATACTGATGTGGTTTTTGTAAGAGTTTTGTATAAGATGTATAATCAATCTTCTCCCAACAATTTGATTGTTTGAAACAAAAGGTACATGACATGGAATCAAAGTTTGTTTGACCAACCAATTGTGTGTTCGAATGTTCAAAATTCCGAATTTTATTTAGGCAAAATACACCTACATAACCATAACTATCCACTTTTTGACAATAATAGTCACTTTTTAAAAAATACGCTGAAATAGTCATTCCGTAAAAAATTATACGGACTAATTGTGAATGCTGACTGGACTAACGGTTATGGTTGGCATGACAAGTTTTGGTAAAAAATCATGGTAAAGGAAACCGGATCGTACCGGCCGGTTCAACCGGTAAAACCGGGAATCAAGCCAGTGACGAAACGGCACCCTACCAGTGCCTATTCTACCGCGCCGGCCGGTATTAACGGCGTAACCGGCATTTCCCGGTATGCCGTCCGGTTTACATCAGACCGTCCGGTTCACCAGTCACGCCGCCGACTCCCTTTCCGCGATGAATCCTCCGGCGAGTGGCAAGTGCTGCTAATATCCACACGAGTAGTCAATCTTAGGGATGAATAACACGAGATTTACTGGGAGGGAGGGCACTAGATTTATGTTACCCAATTCGCCTAAATAGCCCCCGCGATCCCAGCTAGTTCGCGCCAGCCGATGACTCTTTTTCTTCTTCCCTCCTTCGATTGAGACCAAACGCAGAAATAAAATGGGCCAGAATTCTAAAATTTAAACAAATTAGAATCTATCAAAAAAAAAAATTGAACATGCAAGTCTCAAAAGGCCTACCGAAAGAAAAAGATAGAGAAATCCAATAAGCTATCGCAAATTCTAGTAGTAAAACAGAAGCAGAGGAAGAGTGGAGAGAAAATGGTATGGAGATGAGAATCAAAGCTCAGGAGGGTTCCCGGACAACATGCAATAGAGTAAAACAGAAGCAGAGGAAGAGTGGAGAGAAAATGGTATGGAGATGAGAATCAAAGCTCAGGAGGGTTCCCGGGCAACATGCAACAGAGTAAAACAGAAGCAGGAGGAAGAGTGGAGAGAAAACGGATGCAACATGCAATAGAGGAATTCGCCTTTCATCATCGTTTGGAGGGTTCCCGGGCAATCAACATCCTCCGTTGTAGTTCATTTTTCAATCTCTTGGCAGAGACGATGAAGGAGATGGAAAGTGAAGGGCTGTGTGCGGCAGAGAATTTCTATGGGAAGAGAGCGAATAGAAAGAGATGAGAGATAAAACACATTAACAAAATATGGCAAAATAAAAAAAAAGAAAGACGTGAGATCATTAAAGAAAAAGAAAGAAGTTACTGATAAAGAATAAAATCAGGGGAGTTACCAATTTTATCTAACTAATAAGCTATTAAATTGAAATATCACTTTTCATAAAACAAATCTAAAATAAAATATAAAAAGAGTGGTATGTTGAATCGGACCAATCAGCTCCACGGCTCCACTTGAAAATAGTTTTTGGGTTTTTATATATGTTTAGAAAATAATTAATATTAATATAATATTAAATATGTCTATTTAGTTTATTCAGGTTTGTTATCCGGTATATTCCGGTTTTATTTCGGTATTATTCCGAAATGGTATCCTGAATCTGCCGGCACGGTTTTTTAACAAAAAAATATTATTTAATTACAAAAACGGTATTTTGCCGATACACAACGATTGAACCACGGTAGTACCACAAAATACCCTACCACTAACGGATCCGGTATGACTTCCGGTACGGTTTCCTTTACCATGTAAAAAACTAAAAATTCACCAGGTGAAAAATTAGCTATTTTTATTTAAATAAAATAAAAAAGAAACACAAAAAGGAACGAAAGGTCTTCCTCTTCAACATACCACCTCATCTTCTCTTCACCGACAAAACCCTCCACCCACCATTGTTTCCGATCAACAGAGCCCCTCCAATCGACGCACCCTTTGGGCGGAGACCCTTCCTTCCTGTAGCGCATGCTTCCGGCGTCCATCCCACATCATTTCACCCGGTCATCCCCAATCTTCGACAAGAGTCCTTCCAGAAAATCGTTCAAGAGACCACAAGAGCCTCGAGTTCCACCGCTTTCATCTACAACGACCCATTCTGTTCTCTGACCTCACCGCCTTGATCGATTCGGGAAGGAAAGGAGACGAAGCGGCTAAGAAGTGAGACAAAGATTTTTTCAATTTGATTCTAGGGTTCGAGATGGGATTTGTTCTATTTCTTGGATTTGATTTACTCGCAAAGGGTTTTTCAGTGTGGTTTCGTCGATTTGATCCTCTGGGTTTTGCTTCGGAAAGAATCAAAAAGAGTTCATAGAATCATCTCGACAGCTAGTCACCACAAAAAGATGTCTTAGATTCATCTCCTCTGTGGAATTGGAAAAACAGAGCAACGACAGCTCGTCACCACAAAATGACCCAAGAATCCGGCCAGAGGATTAGGAGCAAGGTTTGTTGGAGTCATCTCGACGCACTGCTTCTTCGCCTGAACGAGATCTGAGCTCAGCACTCAGCAGCCCGTCACCATCGCAGCTTTTAGGAGATGGGATTAGGGTATTTTTGGGTGAGTTTTATTTGTCAGCGGTGGTGGCGTATATATATATATATGATATATCTTGTTTATTTTTTTATATTTAAAGTGTGACGTGGCATCGATGTGGTATGGAGTGATGAGGTGGACATGAAGTGTCGTTTATGTGGCATCCACGTCAGTTTAGAGTCCACTTAATTGACGAAGTAACTGACGGTGTTAAAGTATTTAACATAAATGGATAAATTTGTCAAACAAGTTTTAAAATTATGGCTATATCTGTGTATTTTTCAAAAAGTGACTATTATTTTCACACACTCAATTTTTGTGGTTATGCATGTGTATTTTGCTTATTATTTATTAATTTTGGCTAAAACACAAATATATGATGGACTTGTGCAAACTTCAAGTCCGTGACTTTTGTTTGATGAGGTATGTAAGTGAGTGAAATAAGATCTTTAATTAATCTTCTCTCAATTACTCAATTGAGTAATATAAAAGATCGGTGAGAATTATAACCGGAGGAAAACTGAAAATATGGGGCACAAAATTTCATCGAGGAATTTCACTATGCTTTAAAGCATTGGTGCTTTAATTTTTACCTTTATTGTACAACTTGAAGTTGTACCCAATATAGTCAAAATCGCGCTTTAAAACTTAAAAACTTACGATTTTACGTTTATAAGTCACTAAAACGCTTCTACACAAAATCTCAGTTTTTATAACTTATGTAGTTAAAACTCCATTTTTAAAACTTAAAAACTTATGATTTTACGCTTCTAGATCACCAAAACGTTTCTACGTAAAAACTCGCTTTTGACTTCATTGGTTGTACCTTTTACGTTACGATCCAACTTAAGGTTGTAACTACACTTTTTGAAAAATCCTTTTATGGTACAAACTAAGTTGACTTTTATGTTATGGTACAACTTGAAGTTTTCAAGTTGTACCATGACATAAATGTCAAATTCTCTTATGATACAACTTCAATTCGTACCTTTAACGTTATGATAGAACTCAAATTTTATTTTACACCAGTACTTTAAAGCATGGTAGAAGTGTTCTACTTTATACCCCAGTTCAAGAGTGACAGGATGGCGATGATGTTTTTTTACCGTAAAAGGCGACCGATGGCGTTAACCATCTTGTCCTGCCGTTTCTCCACTCGCTTTTCCTCCCTTCATTATGATCGAAGAACTAGTATCCTACTTCTCCTTCCAATCTATCAGTTACCTGTTTTAAAATATTGAATTTCCATATTCGTAGAAGCTTTGGAATCTATCAGAAATTAAATATTTGTGTGTCTCGATACTTTTCATAATTTATTCATTTCTGCATTCACTTTCGTTGATATAGGAAATAGGATAGGGTGCATAACTTCCATAACAAGATTTATATCTTTAGATTTAAGTTTGCTTTTATGTTATGGTACAACCAGTGCAGTCAAAATCGCGCTTTAAAACTTAAAACTTACGGTTTTACACTTCTAGGTCACCAAAACGCTTTCGTTTCCACATAAAATATGTAGTGTATAAAATAGGACTAAAATGCGTTTTGATGCTAAAAAACTTACGGTTTTACGATTCTAGTTCACCAAAACGCTTTACGCTTTTACGCTTTTAGTTCACTAAATGGCTATTCTTTTCATGAAATTAATTATAAAAAGTATATTTTAAAGGTAAATCACCAACAATATAATACATTTGAGATTAAAAGATACATACTAGGTACTTGGATGCATTCCCAGCTTCTATAGAGTAATCTAATTCACTAGTTAGGCTCTTCCCAAATTTATTAGCATAGAGGGGAATGTGTCTTATTGTTAAGATTTATGTTTATGAACATATTATTAACATGCTATAAAGTGCTCTACTTTAGGCATGAATTGCATATATTTATTAACTTATGTAAATTCTATGCATTCATATTTTACATAGTATATGTCGTACTTAACATATTTTTAGTTATTTTACAGTATGCGTCAAAAACATAGCTTTTACGCTTTGATTCCACGCTTTACGATTTTACCCTTTTTTCCGCTTCTAGATAGAATCGTGCTTTCGACTACATTGGGTACAACTTGAAGTTTTCAAGTTGTACAGTAACATAAATGTTAAATTCTCTTATAATACAGCTTCAATTCGTACATTTAACGTTATGATAGAACTTCAAATTTTATTTTAATACACCAGTACTTTAAAGCACGGTGGTAGAAGTACTATTCTATTTCATCTCCCGGTTCTAAGAATGACAGGATGGTGATGATTTTTTTACCATAAAAGGCGACCGATGGCGTTAACCATCTTGTCCTGTCGTTTCTCCACTCGCTTTTCCTCCCTTCATTATGATCGAAGAAATAGTCTCCGACTTCTCCTTCCAATCTCTCAGTTACCTGTTTTAAAATATTGAATTTCCATATTCGTAGAAGCTTTGAAATCTATCAGAAATTAAATATTTGTGTGTCTCGTTACTTTTCAGAATTTATTCGTTTCTGCATTCACTTTCGTTGATATAGGAAATAGGATAGGGTGAATCACTTCCATAACTAGATTTACATCTTTAAATTTTATTGGGGCAAAAATAGTCTAGATCTAAGTGTTATAAATTAATGGTTTATTTTTATTTTTCCTAGTTATCTAAATCATCTCTTATATTAAAAATTATTGGTCCAACCGGTAATGATCAATTTTCATCCTAAACCAAGGTTGTCGACCTGCGGGTTGACCCGGACCCGGTCGAGCTAGTGGGTCAAGGGTTAATGGGTCAACCGTTTAGCCCGGTTTGGCACGGAAATATGGAAAGAGTCATTATATTGTACTTTTCCTTATAAATTATATCAAATCTTATCTAACATATGAGTTATAACATATAATATTACACCAAAATAACATATCGTACTTAGATATAGCATAAAGTGAAAATTCACACACACTTATATATATCAATATTCAAATATTCAACTTAGGATTCCAAAGATTGAGTCAGGCGAAAAGAAAAATCGGAAAATATGCGTATTTCGCAAACCAAAGAAAAAAAATGACACAATTTGACCTTCAACCCGGTACCGTATAACGGTCGACCCGACGGGTGTGTGCGGCCCATTTTTCTCACAGGGTCAGAGTCAAAGTGGGTCGACCCGCGGGTCAATCCGCGGGTTGACAACCTTGTCCTAAACAAAATGACGTTGAATTGGTGACTTAAGTAGGAAAGAAATTACGTATTTTAGCAATATAAAAAAATTAATCTAGTGATGATGTAATTGATGCGGTAGATTGTCCCAATATCCACAATTATACATGGAGAGAAGTTTATATCTTTCGTCACCTTATTTTAGTTTTTTTTTTTCAATTCCAATTCCAACCAGTGGAAACAATACAATTCAGAGCAGTGACGCTAAGAGATCAGCAACAACAATCCAATCTCTAAAGAGCAAATCAAGTCTAGTATTATGTGCAACCCAACCTCATTTTGATTAAAACGTTAGGAAGTTGGTTGAGATTTCGATAGTCAAATAATAAGTTTGACTTAATTAATTGAATCCCGGGAAACGGGAAAATATAATTTTTTGTCGGTAAATCGGGAGATTCCCTTTCATCACACACTTGAATAATTAGCACAAATCAAACAATGGGCAATGGCAGATACAGACATATTGCCAGGACGGCAGACGAAGCATCGCACGTAATGGCACGTGATGTTATGAGAGGATCAAAGATATATGTACATGATAAGATCTCTATTTTTTTAAGTGGAGATAAGATATCATCGTGATTGGAACTACAAATTTCTGAAGAAAAAAATAATAGAACGATATATACCATCCCAGTATAGAGTGATAACTGGTGGCAGTGACGGATACAGAGATTTTACATAGGGATGTACTCTTCTAAAAATTATATTAAATTAATTATTAAAAAAAATCGGACTTGTAAGAAATACAACAAAGCATATTACATGTTCTTATTTTGGAAAAATCGTAAAATACAATCGTTGTCTAACAACAATCGATATATCCTATTAGACAAGGGGAGTCTGTGATTGGGTTTAATCGTTAGTTTTGAAAATAATGGGAGATAAGAAATAGCTTTTTACTGTTACATTTGAATTTAAAAGACAAGAAGCGGAAACTCTCAAAGCAACTGGAGTAAGAAATCCACAAGTAAGCCTTTTATGGGCAAATGAGCTGCAGTCTAATGAAAAATATATTTACTTATAGTAGTAGCGACCCAAGTTCAAATCACATAGACTAACACTTAAAAGTTTTTATTTACCCATACACAAACTACTACTGGGAGTTGGATAGTCGTTTTTGCAAATATTATCGGTGTCCCGCTATCAATTAAATATTTTTTTTATCCATATGTATACTGTCATCGGGCATTGAATAATCGTGTTCTCAAATTTTAGTGGTGTCGCAGGACTCCTCAAAGCTCCATGGATCCGCCACTAACTGGTGGTAGACGATGACCAAGAGTCATAAAAGAGCACTAGTATATTCCTACGACCATGCATACTACCATTATACAATATAGTATATTTATACCACCATGATACACTTGCATACCACGTGGTATAATCTTATGTACTACCAAGCATTATGGACTGGTAATAAATCTCATAAATTTTTTTTTAGTTCCAAAATATGTTAAAGTGAATATCATTTTGAAAAAACAATTAATTTGAATTTTCTGTGAAATTTTTTAATATGATTTAAAACAATAGAGATATAACCGATAAATTAAATCGGGATAAAAGTTAGGGTATGCCTATGGTGACATGCATGTCAGCGTAACCTGGATTTTTCGGTCGACCTAATCCTAATAGAGGTCGACCGAATACACTATTGTGGGCACCCTGAGACCTTATCGCGGTCGACCTTTAAAATGTAGTGGTCGATCATATAGAGTTTAAGTTGTCATTGTTGGTCGACGACAAAAAAAA